>JAUMJK010000492.1:0-1200000 GCA_033558105.1 Coccyzus lansbergi | reverse complement strand
AATGCTGACAGATCACCTTATTCACTTGCCTGAACTCAAGATAAAGTGGATATTTTCAGAAATGTTGTGTGTGATGACGCTAACAGAGATACACTGCTGTTGCTGGGGTGTATGGATGTTTTCAGCTGGACATTTCTATATCTGAGAGCTGCACTCAGCAGGTTCATAGCTTTTTAATTGTGATTGTCTGCATAGGACTTACTTCCTGAGGATCTGAAGAGCTACTTTTATTTTTAGCAAGGGTTGCTGAATAATAGGACATATGCATGGAACAGTAAAGCTAAATAGGAGAAACAGGCTTTGTTGAATAATGAAGAAAATAATCTAAAATAGTTAAAAATTTTCCTGTAGTCTCTTTGCTCATTGTTTTTCATTGAAATATATAGATTTAGGAAATAGAAACTAGCAGGTAGCAAAAGTTTCTTGCAGAGGAAGGGCTCGCTGTCTTTGTTCTCCTTTATAAAAGTGTGGGAGACTTGGCACAAGCCAGTCCTGGATTAGGTAGAAAACATAAAGAAGGGTTTATCAGCATGATTAGATTCTTTTTCATATTTGTTTGCTGAAAATCAGACATTCAGAAATGCCTGGAAATTCTTCCCCATGGAAATAAAGAAGAGATTTCTCTCAACTGGAAGAATGGGATGCAACTATTTTGCCTTCCATATTCTTGCTCATCTTTCTTGGCAGTAACAGGTTCTCTTATTCACCTGTTAGCAGAAAACCATCTTATCTCTCCATGCTTTCCTGAGTTTTTTGCTGTGACCAATGCAGTGGTTTGACTCAGTGGTATATGTAGGTAGTTCTTGCTCAAACGAGAGTCTTGCCAACAGGACAGTCTTGCTAATGGGAGTCTGTAGTGATTGGAAGCAGGAGCACCCAGATTTTATTCAGTGTTCCCCACAAAATAGTGAGCCTAGCCTCTGGATTTAAGTAAGTAACAAGAAATCCTGTCCCAGTTTTCATTCCAAAGTTGTAGACCTTTGAGTAGTGATGCAAAGCCCCTCTTATCCACTGTCTATTTGGTGTGAAAGGGATGAGTTGTGAAATGATAGTAGGAGACTGGGACCGCGAAGTTCCACTTGATTTCAAAGTTCAGAATCTTTCAATTTAATAGCTGAAAGGCGTTAAAACCAGGACTTTTAAGAAGTGGACGTTTAAACTGGGTGTTAAGGTGTTAAGAGGTATTGAAACATCTTGGATTCATTGCTTTTTTGGTAGAGTGGCTATGAATCATTTAAACATTGAGGTTCTTTATTAGATGTACTTTTCTGATGTAACACGGAGGGCTTTTAAACAAGGGCATAGTAATGCTAGGAACAAACTAATTTTCCATGGTCTCTTGTTCAGATTTCTCGGAGCTGCTGAAAGGTGCTGTATTTACACTAGCCCAAATACACATTCAGCAGGGAGAGGGAAATGAAAAGGATTTATTGTATAGTAGTTTATCAAAGGTCAAGTATATAAAACAAATTCCTTTTTATTTCAAGTAGACAGAAATAATCTGGGTAGTAGTCTGATCTTTCCTGTACCAAAAGACATTTTTTCTTCATGTAAAAGAAATAAAAATGTCAACCGAAGGCAGATGAAGTGTTTCTTCTGGAAAAAAACCCTCGTAGATCAGCCTAGTATCTAGGCTTGATTAGGTTTGATTGTTAACTTTGTAAAGCTTTTTTTTAATATAATCTTATTTACTTCTATCTTGTCCTGCAAACCAGGGAAAAGATAAAGTGTACTGTTCCTGTGCTCCAGAGAAACATTACTTTGACATGTGCTGTTGCACTACATTTTCATTCTCTCATGATAATTGGGAATAGGAATGCATTCCTTACTTTGGAAAAAAATCATTAACATTAAATACAGGACGGGCCACTAGTTAATGTTAAAACTGATTTCCCAGGCTTGTTTTGGCCATGTTGGTCCATGTCCTAGGACCAGCTAATGAATTGCTTGTGCCTTGGGCTTCACCACGTGCTGCATGCAGAGAGCAGTCTGCGGTATCGGCTTATCAAAAAGCTGATACTCATCATGGCTTGAGAGCCTCAGTCTGTGAAACTGCAAACTCTTCTCTTCATTGGCACTTACACATGAATGTTTCCAGTCTGGGACAATAATAGAATTTCTTTTTAAAGGCATCACTAATCTAATGAGAGTATTGTTGGTAACAATGCGTGCTCAAGCTATGAGGACTCAAATCTAATGTTTTAAAGAGAAAAATAGTCACATACAGCTGAGTAAGATTATTCAGCCTAAAGTGTGTCGTTGTAGCATGGTGTTATTACATTAGGATACAGACAAAGGCAATAGAACTTCAGATTCTCCTACAAATTCACTGAAAATATGTTATGATGTCGAAAGATTTATTAGACGTTTATTCTTGTTCATGCTACTGATTGATGTGCACAGCCCATGAGTAGGTCACCCCGTACACACGTATGTGAAAAAATTCCTTCATACTCTGATGTGAGAGTTCCTACAGGAAGCTGAAGGCTGTGCACCTACCAACTCTGCAGTCCTTCATCAGCATGAGGGACGCTCAGATGAATTTGTATATAGTTTTATTTTAATACAGCCCTTAAGACCATGCGGATATGTAAAAATATTAACAGCACAAACATATCCAAACCCTCAGCTTGACATTCCATCTCTTATGGTAGAAAGTCTCTAAAAAATACACAAGGCATGTGTTTGGATGCAAGAGACCTCCTTCCCATGTGAATTAGTTACTTGGTTTAGGGTTGGGTGAAGTTTTTAAATTTATTTTACTACTCCCTTTTTTGCTGGTGTAGTTTTCTCTTTTCAGTTATATGTATTGATGTTCAATGCTATTGTAGCAAAACCTTCAAAAGACAGAAGCTGTCCAAGGAAAATAAGGAACTTAAATGAAATTACAATCCCCAGGACTTTTCACAGGAAATAGTTTTAGGGGAAGAAGTGTATGTTGGTTATTGAAGCTGACCTGACTTTCTGTTCCCTGATTATTTTTCCTTCTCAGTTTACATGTGTTAGACCTGCTTAGGGTCAGTATTCTCAGTGTGGCTTGGCTCAGTCTTCCAGCTCAGAAAGCAATTACTCCTTTCATTATGTTTGGGATCTCACTGCTGCTGGCAGGGAATGAAGTTCAGGCAGGTTTTGAAGGCCAGTCTTCAGCAGAAATCTCTTTACTAGTATGGAGTGAGGGAATTAACGGTAGGGGATGGCATCTTGTTGCTTATGCTGAGGTGAGGTGCCCCATCTGTGTAGGACGCCTGCTCTGCATTGCTGAGTAGGGGAAGGTAGCTGCTTTCAGGTAGACACTAGCCCATGCATCTTCACAGAAATAGCTTTTAAAATGGTCTCTGGAAAGTGAAAACGCATTTTGCAGTGCAGTGTTTGCTGCAGGAAATGTAGGTGAATAGCTCTTCACGCAAGATGTTTTAATGCTGACTTGATACACTGCAGAGGAATGTGCAGAAGCCCAGCATGGGTGCACTGGCAGCTCTTTATTCCAGGAGCTAAAATATGAATCTCAAGTGTTTGTCAGATGTTTTGTCCCATTCTTGGTGAAGACATACAGTTTAATCAATAAAAATGAATAATTTAAATTCAATATCTTCCTGTCACTATCAATAATACTTTTGTGAGTGATGTATTACTATTGTAATTCAATTTGTCAGACACCACCAGTTTTACATGACAGTTTGTTAAAATTTTAAACTTAATTTACTATAGACCGTTGACTCAGACTGTTTGAATTACATTGATGTTTTATTTTAAAAACATTGATTTTCCTTAAAGTATCTTTTCTGCCTTTGTGTTTATTGCAGTAATATCCAGTGAGAGGAAAACTTTAAAGGCAAGACATGGGCAGAGTTGTGAGTCTTATCTCCCACCACCCAAGCTGGTTTTGGTAAAGCAAATGGAATTTCATAAATTCCCAGGAGGTGAGTTTGCTTGCCAGGCTGTGATGAGCCCTCTGGTTCTCTGCCTGCCAGCGTCTCCAGACTGTTCAGGCACCTGTCCTGAGTCACAACCTCAGGTGGTGTGGAGTGAAATAAACCAGCCTAGCCTAAGAGAAGCCCCATGATGCAGGATGCATTTGCACCTGCTAGTGCTGTGTCACTGGTGATTGCTTGGCTGCAGAAATTATGCCTTGCCTTAAGAGACAAAGGCACAGTTCATCTCTTAGGCACATGATTGCTTTATTGCTTTGTTAATTCACAGGCATAATTACTTCACAGACAGATGTTCAGACCCTTCTCCCATTTCTTTTCTCTCCATTTGCAGTATTTTACCTTTTTCTGGTGTCTGGCTTTCAGCCACTGCTCTCCTCTCCACCTTTACTGTTTGTCTGTTACTGGATTTGAGGAGACTGTGCTTGCTCGGTAAATCAGGTTCATTTTGTATGGATCCCTCATGTTTTACAGAGCTGCTTGGATGCAAACGGCCCACCATGTGTATAAAAATAAAATGGTTGAACACCAGAAGATGAAAGAGCTCTCAACTTGTATTCAAGTATTTGGGGAAAACAGAATAATAACATATTTCATAGAAATAACCACCTTTTGAAAGCTAAACTTAACTTCCTAAAACATTTGGTTAAAATGATTGATGTTTTTGTCCACTGAATACAAAGGAATAATGAAACGATTACAGTAATCCTGATAAGAAGGTGGGAGGACCGGTAAGCATGGTAGTCAGCAGCTAACTCCTCCTAAGAAAGGAAAAGGCACAGTGTGACTGACAAGGGCGTCTTTTGAAGATTTACAGCATGCGGTAGCTCCTGTTGACTTTTTTCCCCCACTTTGTTCTGGAGCTATAATGCAATCTGAGTAATTGCGTCCTGGAAAAGGAAAGTAGACAATAGCAATTTGATGGCTGCAGTGATGCTCTGGGGCAGGCACTTTGATAGTAACATGCTTTGTAGCTTTGCGTGGGAATGGGCACGTTGGGAGAAATTCAGTCCCCGCTGAGGGCCAGCACAAGGTCTGCACAACACTTACTTTGCTCTGGGCTAATTTTTTCCTGCATGTAGGTGGTTCTTGCTCCTTCTGTGCTGGAGTAAATTTCCTTGGCTACTTTCTTGCAGAAATAATGTTCTCCCTTGGAAGCTGAATGCTTCAGCTTTATGCTAGAAAAATTTTTGTGTATTAGTTTTACAGAAGGAAAAATGACTGAACTGAGTCCCATAGATCTTATTTCACCATAAACATAATTTCATTGTTTGGCTTGATGTTTAGGGATTAAAGGCCAACAGAAGCATTGGAAGATGAATGAAATGAACATATGCCTGTGCTTTTCGTATTTCTTTCCTGCTTATTATTTATATTTTTTCTGATGCCAGAGCAAGCTGGAGTGTTATTCATGTACCAGAATCCCAGTGGACGAAGAGATAGTGATTATCCAAAGGAAGACACAGTCTGGGGCAGGAAACCACTGATGGAAACAGCCCCAATTAACAGTGCAGGCAAAACACAGGGTGATGTCAGCTAGTAGTAGCAAGTCACTTGTTGTGAGGCTCTTTGTTGTCATTGAAGAATTAGAAGGTGGACTGGGATGAATGAATAAAGCTGTGGGATGGTTTGACAAGTGGAAAGTGAGGGTCAGCATGAGAGAAGGGTATTTGCACAGGTAACAGGTGATCCATAGCAAAGAGTGGAAAGTGGTGGGAGGCCACTTCTGCAAAATGGAAAGCCATGGGTTAGAAAAGTATACCAGTCTTCCAAATGGATTCGAGCAGAGCAGGGATACTGGAGAAAAGGTGTTGCACTGGTTGCCTCTCACGCATGATAGTTCTTGCTTGTGTCTGACTCAGGAGTGCCATCTCTGGAGGCTCTTGTGATCTGTGCTGTCCTTGTGATTGAAGCACCAGGGAGAGGGAGCAGAGGTTGTCTTACTGCAGATTGTGTGTGACACTGCAGAGGTGAATGGGCTGCATGTCTGCAGAAATTCCAGCCCAGCTTAGAGCTGTGGGCACTGGCAATTGGAGAACTGTTACTGAGGGCAGAAAAAAATGTAGATGTTGGCAGCTGCCCATTTGGTTTCTGCATTTATTACCAAGGGCAACACTGGCACCCAACCTTTCTCCTGAAAAGTTCTCAGCAGCTACATTTTCTTCTCTTTGCTGATGCCACAGTCATTTTCACAGCATCCCACTGTAGCTACACAAAGAGTGGATTATGAGTTCAAGTGAAGAGGAAAAAAAAAAGCAACAGCAGGAGTGGATGAACTTTTTGAAGGAGGAGGATGATATTTTTTCATGCAAATGTTGTTAGTAATGAAGAGCGAGGGGAAAAGAAAAACAGAATATACATCATGCAGAGGCAAAACTGTTTCAAAATAGGACATTTTTCATAGGTTGCTGGGAGGTGTCGGCTGCTCTTTAAAAGTGGCTTGGTGGTGTACTGGGAGTCACCCGCTGAGTGCAAACACAAGATTGAGCAATATTGTTGTCTAACCTTGTATACCTAATTACTGCATCCCAATTTCTGAGGAGGATACACAACTACTGCCAGGTGACCAACATGGAAAGCAATGGAATAATAAAATCTACTGCATGTGTAATGAAAGCTTAAATTTAATTTCAGTGTATCAACTGTAGTAGATGCTTTACTCTGAAATAGGATGAAAACTGTTCACTGTTTGTAGTAGGAGTATATTAAAACAAGGATGACTAAAGGCTTGACTTGCTCTATTAGTCCTGGGTAATAATGAGTGTTTCACTTTTGTCTTGTCAGGTTTTATAGGAGTGTTTTAGTTTTCTTGCTTGTTGTTTCAGTACTAATGAAAGATTCTGGCCTGGAAGATTTTGGGAGACTGAGATTTTCTGTTTGCAAAGCACAGTGGAGATACAAGGTCTGGCATTGGTCAGGTCTTTGAACACTACATGTACAGTAGCACTAAGGTCTGTGCTGGATGGTCTCTGGATTGCAGGTGGGATTGATAGATGAAAAATCTAGTTGCAGATAAGCAGTTTAAATAGTACTGTTCAATGTTCTACAAAAACTTGATTATTAAAGGTGTCCATTTTGGTGAGCTGTTGTAGAATGGACTTTAATTGTATGATTATTTCACTAACAGGTACCGATAGAATTACAGATCTACACAAGCAAGGAATTGTTATGAGGCCTTAGGAAGAACCTGCTGCGTGTTTATATATCTAAAAAATTTTGGCTCAGCTGGAAAAAGCAGGGTTTCATGTCAGGAGCAGTCAAAGAAACACTGTTTTGGATGTGCTTTTAATCAGAATATTTTCTGATATGATTAGTGAATTTGAAATGTAAATGCCATACCAGTTTTAATTACTTTGCAATTTAGTACGGGCAGGATTTATTGCTGTGTTTGTGACCTGTGATTTATTTGGTTTACTGCAGAATGCCTAATAGAAGATCTCATGGTACAGTGCAAGAAAGAGTACATGTTGCTATAGCAATTATATGCCTCAATCTCTAAATCTCCCTGTCTTATTCATTAACATCTAAGGTTTCTACTACAGGTCTTACTGGTACATACATGAAAGGCACTGAGTCAAATTCATTGCAAAATTAAAGCTGCTGAAGCCTCAAGGCATTCTCATCTCCACAGAGTTCTGATAAAGTGCCAGAATTGCCAGCATCTGGGAGATTTCTTGCTGAGGGCTCACACTACTATTTGCAATAGGCCCTTCAATCACCTCTTTACATCAACAAACCTCTCTGGCAAATGTTGGATCTCAAAAGAGTCTTAACAGCACTTTAGCTTGTGCCTGAGGAGAACAAGATTTGGCCTTTACACATGACTGCAGCCAAGCCCTGCACAAAGAGCAGTATTAACATCCAAAGCTCCTTCATTACATGCTCTGTAGCTAGCATTGGGTTTCTCCAATTTTCTGTGCACTGAGTACCATGAATACAGTAATATCATAGCTATAATATTATAGCTGCAAAGCTAGACACTCGTTGTCGGGTGTTTCCTTCCAGCAGCTGATGGCCACCCTGTTTTCCTGAGCCCCTGGGATCTCATCAAGCAGTCTGTCCTCCCTCCTCTCTGTTTTCATTCTCCAAATCATGATAGCTGTGTTCAGGTCGGAGTGGTATGAGCTCTGAGCTGTTATTAGGGTTTCTGTAGGAGTGAGTAGTTATAAGTAAGGTGAGAACCAGCCTATTGACCCTCTGTGCTCTGTGAGACTTGATAATCATGGGCTGTGATTACCTGTTTATGGGAACAGCTGTTAAGCGTGCATTAATCTTGCTTTTAAATAGCACTAGGAGGATCTCAGTATAAAGTGAAGATGAGAATGTTTTAAAGATAGTTTTGATGGATCATTTGAATTCTGCCATGGTCAGACACCAAAGAATAAAGACTCTGATTTTATTGATCATGAGATCAAAAAGGAATAGACTTGCTATCAGGGAGTTATGAGCAAATCCTCCTGAATTCATGAACTGGAGCCCTGTTGTTCAAATTGCTGATTTTAAGTTCTTTTTGTAGAAATGAAAACTATTCCAGAAAATGTCTATTCAAGTTATGTGTAAGTGCTCGATCTGCATGTTTTAGCAGGTGTTTTGTTTTTTTTCTAGGTCTTTACGATAAGAATACAGAAAGATTGCCTCTCTCCTCTCTCATCTTTCCCCCCAAGCACCTTCTGAATGCAAAGAATCCTCCTCCTAGACAATGATATCTTTCAAAAATACAAAGCAGTAAGTGTGGGGTGCACTAATACACTGTAATGCGCTTTATCAAAGTAGTGTCCAGACAACCAGTACCAGCACTGAGTGTTTTATGTTGTTCAGGCTGTTCTCTAAAACTTTCATTCTTATAAGCAGAAAAAAAATGGGACTGACAATTATTTCTATGAGTAAGTGTAATTTTGCACTCTCCTTATTTTCTTCTTAAAGTCACTTTTCGTGGCCCATCATTTTGCCTCCTTTTCTTTTTTTTCCCCTTTTTTTCCCTTTTTTTTTTTTTTTTGTATTTTAATTTCTCCATGCAAGACAGTGCCACTGCTGTGTTACCCACCTCATGCAGTGTGAGCTACAGTGCTTACAAGCTACTTGCACAGATGCTCCTCTGGTGTAGCCATGCCCAATATATTAAAATGCCACGTAAGACAGGAAGGACATGGAGTCTTGCTAACTGGTAGTAATGTAACCTGAAATATGGTTCTGCTAGCTTACCTCTAGTCTATCTTGTTGTGTCCACCCCCACCTCACAGGAAGTCCCAGGGCATTACATGGCCAGAGCTTGGTCCAAGAACCTGGCTTACGAACTCTATTTCATAATTCCCTTTTCAGATGCAGACCTAACACCTGACCAAGTACCTAGATTTTAATTTTATTTTGACTTCTTTCATTCTGCATAGGATGTGTAGCAGAGTCTTTCACCATTATAAAGAACTCCTGAACTAAAATTAATGTTTTTCAAGCACATTAGCTTTGCCTCAGCAACTGTGGAGTAAGAATAAATACACTAATCTAGCTGTCTCCCCCCCGTGTGTATGAGCAATGCTTTGCAGAGGAGATAAGGCAGGAAACCTTTAAGAGCCACATAAAAGTAAAACTGGCCTCTGCTTTATTGTGCTCCTTGTACTTTTATGTAACCAATTTAAAAAATTTTACAACCTTTGTGTTTGAAGTAATACAGTAAAAGAGTGCGTTTTGAGGAATCCAGATGGAAGCTTATTTGCCAGATCGCAAAGGCCAAAGAGAATTAGGAATTAGATGCACCATTATTTTTCCCCCTCTACTGGAATTTTTACAGGATGTTAAACCAAAATTCAGTGTGTGAGACAGTGATGCAAGGAAAAACTTTCTCTGGCACCTTTTCCTTAATTCCAATTGTACCCCTCTCTTTATTTGGAAGGAAGGTACAATGCCAACTGATAATGAACTACTTTCTATTCAAGGCTGCAAGTCAAATATTCGTTTCTCATTAATAATTCAATGTGACAAATTTATTACCTTGAAGGTGCTGTGAAGCAGTAAGACAATGGGAAGTTGTGTCGTCCTTTCAGACCACTTAATTGGCTTTCAAGTGTGATATTCATCAAAACCTTGACTTTTCATGTAAACTTGCCATTATGCAAGGCATGGTTTTGATGCTGGAACGATGAGCATTTGGCAAAATTCACCTGGGGGGTAAGTTAACTTTTTTTAATAACAAAAAGAGCAGTAAAGAGAGTGTGTGAGAGAGTCTCCAAGAAACTTAATTAAAATCAGTGGAGAAATTATCATCACTTGGTACTTTTCAGGTGATAAAATGGCCTGTGATTACAATGTAATTTTGGAGCTATGGCTGTTTGCTCGCTCTCAAGGAGCGTTACAAAATTGTCAGTAAAATTAACATCTTTATCCTGTTCTTTCCAGATTTTTTTATGTATTGTTTGGGATGGAATAGAATGAATTTGCTTTTAAGATCATCTTTTGTACTCCTGGTATTCTGAAGCACTTCACAAGGTAATGATATGTTATTAAACAGTGATAGAAAAGAGATTACCTTTCTAATAAGGACCCGTGGGCAAAGAAATCATTTGAATGCTGGGTTTCATATTCTTGGACTTTTCCAATGTGACTGACTTCAGTGTTGACCTTTAAAAGGCTGCCATATGAGCCCTTGAGCCTGAGAACTGGCTTTGACTATAGTAATTTATTTTGCAGCTGTTGCACGTATGTTTTCAATTGCTGACATTCACCCTGAGTTTTTTGTTATTTACGTGGCTTTCTTTTGTATCCTGAAACTTATTTGTATATGGCTGCAATCTTTCAAGGACACCCTTAAAAATGGAATTGTTTGTTTCAAAGGTCTGATTTGTCCTTATAAACTTATACACAACTGAAAACAGCACAAGTAGCTTTAAGGATGTGCAAGGTTCAACATTTTTTTGTTTCAATTTCTTTGATGATAATGAATTGTGTTTACTGAAAACACTTGTGTCTAGCATCTTCTGCCTACATTGTGCTTTTAAAAATAAGTTGAAGAACTTTCATTTGTCATTTTGTGTATTCTCCCTCTGTTAGTGTATGCTCACCCTTTCATGTTCTGTGCTTTCTCTCCTGAAAATATCAAGGTACTACAAGGTACTTTTCCAAGTATGAGCTGAATGTTGTTCTTGTATTTACCTTCCTAGCATTTTGCATAAGTGATATGGTGTAATGTTGTGGCAAATGCTGGATGCAAAGGGGTCACATTAAAATAAGTTTATGCATGACATGTATCCAAATAAATGCTGGCAGTGGAAATGTTGGAGTTTATGCGCATGCTGAGGTCTTCTGATGACCTCGTAAGTTCATGGCCTTTGTTGACATTTATTGATTTATACAAATTGGTGCTTGGTCCAATTTTTTGTAACATGTTCCGTGTTATGAAGTTTCATTTTTTGATGTTAAATTCAAGGAATACTTCATACGTGCATATAGTTGTAGAGAGTGAGTTTGATTATGAGTGAACTTAGAAACTGAGCAGATCTTGCACAAAACAGTTATGGTTCAATGGCTGATCAACTTTTGACCAGAGAATATGAGAGGATTAAAGGAGAAGAGAGATCTAGACTCACAAGCAGTGGCTGTGGTGTGTTGATACTCCTCTGGGCTTTGCCTTGTTGAAGTCAGTGATCATTCTCACTTTCCGCATTTCCATTAGCAATTTTTGGGGTTTTTTTAATATTTATTGTTTGGCATGATAAAGTAGGGAATGAAGTTTTGTATATTGTATTAGGATAGTAGCAAACTCTTTGTTTCAGGCAAAGCAGGGATAGAAAGGTACTGAGAACATTTGTGAGGTTTGATCCAATATCCAGTAGCATAAATGAGCCTTTACTCATGCCAAACAGTCATGGAAAACAAAGCAGGCACAGACAATTATATAGATGATCCTATTTCATGAACACATTCCCTGGAGAAGTTAAGGCTGCTGAGATGTCTTGTTTACAACCTTGTTCTTACTATTACTTGCTATGAACAGGGTTTGGTTACAGTGAGGTGCATTTCCTTTTATAGATTTCCAGACCGTGTAAGTTTTTCAGGCTTCACATTCTTTCTGCATGTAAACATTCCAAGGTTGGTATAACCTGTTTATCCTTCTTGATCTTTACAGAGACCTCACCGCATGCACAGCTTTTTTTTTGTGAGAAATAAGCAGTCCTAGAATACACGTGTGCTTACTGTGCATCCCTAAAGTTATTCTTACAAAGAAAATTACTACTGTCAGTAACATCTGGATAGAGTGGTGATAATAGGAGTTGATAAGTGAAATACATAAGATTTGCTTATTTTTAGGGCATTTTTCTTTTTGGATTGTAAATAGGTGATCACTAGAAGAGATTGTGTTGAGTTAAAATTATGATTTGATTAAAAAAAATGCAACTGCCTGAAACAAACAAAGTGGTCCATAAGGACTTTGGGTGTAGCTTGACATTTAAGACATATGTTATTATATTTCCAAATCTAATTTAGGCTCCAGTCCCAAACAGTTAAGCATATCTTTGGCTTTCACCGAGTCTAAAGTGATATTGAATATTGATGGATCAGAACCTTACTGAGATAATGACCTAATTTAATTTGTATTCTAAGAGAATGCAAAAATGTTTTTTATCACAGGGAGCTCGTACACTTGTGTATCTGGTAGGTGGATAGAAACATTTGAATTACCAGACACCTGAGTACTTGCTGGTTTTATATTCCATTAGAATGAAAAAAGGGAGTTCATCCCCAAGGGAAAAGCTGAATATTTATTACCAGGTTTGTACAGCATTTTATTCATATGGAGTCAGGTTATTTTTTTTTCCCTTAGTGATGTCAGTAAAAATTTGGAGTAACTGTATCTTCTGTGATGAAGGCACTACCTGTCCAAAGACATCAAAAGGTAACGGTAGCAAAAAAGGTGTAAAAATATTGACAAATTCAGCAGTAACTGGCCCAGCTCAGCATGGGTGGTAGATTAACTAGGTTACTATATGGTGTTTTTCTGTTTGGAAGGTGGATGGGAAGTTCTAACAGGAAAAATGCGAAAGCAACTTTCTGGACTGGCAAAACTGATGTTATTTAAAGTAATGTTTCTAAAGTCATCATGTGCTTATTAAGAAGTGCTGACCAGAAATTTGTTGATAATGGAAGTACTTTGCTAAGCTGATTGAAGAGCAGTTGCTTGAAGTGCACGTTTGTATGTTCTGCAGAACTGTTGTGGTTTGGTGACTCTGATATCCATGCCTCTTTGTGAACCTTGATAATCAATCTCACATCTCTTCCATCAAAAATGGGTAAAACATTCCACCTAAATACCTGTTGGCTTAACATCTGGCTGGATCTTAACCCTACATGATTTATTTACCAATGATTTCTGCTATATTCTTTAGGTAGTCCTGCCAAGGAAGACTTCCAGTGTCTAAAAAATTATCTTACTAATGTCCTCCCATTGCACTTTTCACCTGCAGAACTCAAAACGTTCCTTGATTAGGCAGGTGTCATTTACCTTGTTTTGTTTAACACTCAGCCTCAGAGAAGTAGGACAACATCTATTATTGATTCTAGATGTTTTGAATTTACAGTGTTAGTTAATATTTACGCCCTTGATAAGGTCTTGTATTGCTTTGGATACAGGCTTAAGGCATCACTGGATCGGATTAGACTGGAGCTCAGTCTTTAACTTGGTTGTATTTCCCTGGGAGTCCAAGTCATTTGCCCATAGTGATATAAAAAACCTCTACCAGAAACAGGATCTTTGTCTCCCACAGTCTGTTTCAGAATATCCTTTCCTACATTTGTCAGAGCTTTATTCTTGTTGCTTAGCAAACCTATTATGGAGTCGATGAAAAGGCATTCAGGTGGTCAGAACATTTGTTAATAAAAAATAAACATAACTCAGATTTTAAATAGCATGAAATTTGGCCTGATAGAGAATGAAAATGACAAGAAAAATATTTATAATAATTCTTGTACTTAGGACTGCTTATTTTTCTTTTGTTAAAAAAATGTGTCTATACTAAACACTCATTTTCTAAAGCTTTGGTTGCATTAAACCATCATTAACATGTCAAAATCAATCTTCTTTTTTCTTTTCCTTCAAGTCAATCAAAAAATTTTCTATTGTCAACAAGAGAAATGGGAAAAATGAAGGTCAACATTGCATCAGTCTCTCCAAAAAGCTCCGCATTGTAAATTATTTAGGTGCTCAAATCAATCCATTTTTTCTTTTCACTAGTTGGACAATAAAAGCAAGATTTACTGCAGCAAGTGAATAATAAAAAAAGAATTAACAGAAAACAAACAAAAAGCTGCTCGCTTGGCAACCTTCTGCGTTAATCAAAACCTGAAGACTAGACTGAAAGATCAATATTTGGCTTCAAGATGACACATAGCAAAGCTTCTATTAAAAAAAAAAATCTGAATAAAGAGGAACATAGGCTGCGTTAATCGAAAAGAGGCAAATACAAAAATCCATATAGCCTTTTGGTTATCTCTGATAAAATGGCCCCATTGGAGCTTGACAAATTACAGTATTTTTATGCACATATCAAAGTTCAACTCGATTGTCTCATATGGGGGAAAAGACCATCTGTCTGTATTCTAGAAATAATCTGCATAATTGACTTTCAAACAAGCCTCAAAGAAACAGGCATTCATCACCTTAATTGTGACAGGCAGAATGTGTGTCCCTGCTATTTTATCAAGATAATAGTAATAGCACTGTGGATACCTGGTATCTTGTCTTACCCTAAATTTTTTTCAATTTGTGTGGGTGGGAACTGGATCCTTGGAGTTGCAACTCCTTTGACAAATTACACAGGAGACAGAATCACCTGGGACTAAAATAGCAGAGTGAGACACTGCCAAAGGTTGGGCTTGCTGTGTGGGACTTAATACAGTGACTTGCTCGTCTTTGGTGAGAGTTGCACAGGTTACTGCAGGAGATGCGTGAGCAGGCGGCTCAAACACTAACTGTAAATGCCAAATATGCATCTGAATTCCACTTATTAAGGAATCTCTTCAGGTTTCAAAACCCGAGACTTTTGACACTGCTATTTAGCAAGCGAGGTAATGTGGTTGTTCCTCAGGATCTGGGGATCAGGACGAGATAGATAAGCAGTGTTGTACTGTGCAAGCATCATTACTCCCCAGGAGCCACCCTGGGCTTGTGTCTTCTCCCTGTTAGGGGTGAGGTCATGGGCCTGTTCAGAATTCCACAAGGAAGAACTTTCAAAAAGTTAGATGTTGCAAGAAATATAAGTGGGCCTCTCGATTTCTAATCAAACCCGAAGCATGCTTAGATGGGGTTCTGCAGTGTGGGGAGTGGATGAGAAGACAAATAATGGATTAAACTAACTAAAACTACATCAAGCTTCTGAAACAAAAGAAGAGTCTAACTCTTTGCAATAATTCATTACAGTTTTTTAACTTTTCTTAGTAGTGAAATGAATTTAGGTAAATCTATATGGGCATTCTAATTTTAAATTATACACCAGTGATTTAAAATAAACTGAAGAAAAGTGTTCATAACCTGAAATAAGTATGAATTCACAAGTTTTTATACAAATTTAGTTAAGACTCATTTGCTCTTGCCTTGACATTTTGGTAAATTCACAATGAGGTCTATATGTGTATTTTAAACTGCAATATTTTGTTCTTGTCACAGATTTTAATTTTAAGAGTAGATTACTGTCTTCATAGTCTGAAGTCTTACACATTGTACCATCGATAAAGGTTTGTTTCTCATTCTGCTCTAATTTCTACCCTCATTTCTCCAAGCCAGGTGTGCAAAGTCAAATTCAGAGTTACAGAATGCCAAGAGTGAGCTTTGGCCTCTAAGCTAAAATATCCTGATGAGTCTTATTGGGATTTTCTGTGGCTGGCAAATTTCACTTTATGAACCAGCAGCAAATGTAACTCTAGAATTTGAAACCAGTGGGTTGAGAGTAACTTAAAATATTTAAAATTGACCAGTAGGTAGAAATCTTGACCGTGGTACCCTAAAACGTGAAAGCATAGTGGGCTGTTTGTATACCCTTCTTGCACATGAGCATCTAAGCACCTCACTCCATAAAACTTTGTAATAACAACCCCTTTATGACTTACACCTGGTTATAACATAAAGGACTGATTAGGTCTTGAATCTTACAAGGAGAGCAGACAGCATTTAAAATATATAGCCTGACAATATATTTTCACAAGATGAGCCAATAGATTCTCCTATAAAGTCAAGCTGGCAAATGTGGCTGGGACTCGAGGCAGTGAATAAGGGGACTTTGGCCACGACTGTGCTTGCTCATGTCCTCCAGGTCATGTGGCTCCCCTTTGGGGCCAGAGGTGAATTACAAGAAAGAATAGTAACTCTTCCCACTATGCTTGATTTTTATTTACTGTTTTGGCCTCCTCTTGAAGGATTGCAAGGAAAATAGCCCACTCCCTCCACCCTCTGCAATCCATTTGGCAAGCTTATGTTAATGTGGCCCGGTATTTACAAGAGGGGCACTAACAACTGACAGTTTTATGTTGCTAATAAACAAGCTTTTTCGTAAGCAAAATGTGCTTGCATTATATTCAGAATCCAATTCAGAGAAATACATTCACATGTAGGAAATAGCAGATGTGTTGTGTAAATCTGAGCTGAAATACTGGATACTGTACACACTCAATATATTGAAGAACTTACTGAGAGAAATAAAATCAACACACATCAGCATGACTGGAGGTAATGTTTCCAGTACTGTGGACTAGTTAATGCAGGCTGCTGGGGAGAATATCATAACGAGGTGGGCAAAAGTATGATGATACGATGAGAGAACTGGGGTTGTTTAGCCTGGAGAAGAGGAGGCTGACAGGAGACCTCATTGCTCTCTCCAACTACCAGAAAGGAGGTTGTGGAGAGGAGGGAGCTGGCCTCTTCTCCCAAGTGACAGGGGGACAGGATAAGAGGGAATGGCCTCATGCTCCGCCAGGGGAGATTTAGGCTAGACATTAGGAGTAAGTTTTTCACAGAAAGGGTCATTGGGCATTGGAACAGTCTGCCCAGGGTTGATTCACCTTCCCTGGAGGTGTTTAAGGCATGGGTAGACGAGGTCCTGAGGGACTTGGTTTAGTGTTTGATAGGAATGGTTGGACTTGATGATCCGACGGGTCTCTTCCAACCTGGTGATTCTATGATTCTATGATACCATAAAAATCAGAAGAGCTGAAAGCTGGGCTTCTCCATATCAATAAGTTTAGACTGAGGGGATATTTCCCCTACACTAAATGCTGAATTTAATTGTGTACATCACATTTTTTTGAAAATATTTCTTGGTTATATTATCTTTTAGATATTTCATTTCTGTAAATATAAATTATTTCTTTGGACATTGTGTTTTACTACTAAGGTGGTAGGAAAAATACATGAATGGGATAAGTTCCTCTAGTGACGTGGGTCTGTGGATGGGGTCATTGAAGGAACCACACTGGTTTGCTTCTCTCCAGGAATTTGTGTTACATCAGTTGTTGTTCAGCTCAAGTGGAAAAACCTTAACTTGCTTTGGCTCCTGTAGCTGCAGACCCAAGTGTAAACTGGTGGCTGCCACAGTTATCAGTCCTGACTACTTACCTGCCAGATGGACATGCACATTTTGGACTGATGGTCCAATTTTTAGGAGTTGTATATATTGCTCATTAGGTGAACACTTCCACATTTCATTAAATGTGGAAGTGTGCTTTATTGCATAAATTCTTCATAGGTCTCCTTGTATTTTTGCCCTTAGCATTCAAAAACGCTGCATAAAATAACCAGAGGCAAATTTCTTGCTGTTGTTTCATTCAGCACTAGCAAAGCTGTGAAAGAGAGAAGAGAGTTTTCTTAATCATGCTGAGAATACTCCATAACAAACCTCCGGGGAAAAAAAAAATGGTTTTGATATGACATGAGTACATAATATTGGGTGGTTGTATTCAGCTGTTTTGTGGACATTTCTGTGAACTATCACGTTCAATTATATGCTATCAAAATATCTGTATCCAATCTCTTTGTCATCAAGGAAAAACCTTTAACTACCATTGCTGTGCTATTAAGTTTGTTTTCTAGTTTATTTTGTCTTGCAAATTTAATGATTACAATATCTTATTTCACTTAGAAGGTACTGTCAGGAATTGCATTTAGAAAAAGATAGGGAAAAATGGATGGATAACAAAGAGGAGTATTTTAATATGTCATTTTTGGTTTTATGTATTTATGCATGTATGTACACCTTTTCTGTGTGCGTGTGTGTGTGTGTCACACAGATCTAGAATGATATGCCGTGTTTGTAATTCTACCAAACTTTCTTCCTAGCATCCATATCCCTTGTTTCTTACAATAAAGCTGTAACACTTCTGTCCATTCTGGATTTCCTTGGATTTTCTTTACATCTTGCCATGACCTTGTGAGTGAGAAATTAGGTTTTGTCTGTTTGGAAGGTCATCAGATATTTCCCATGACAAGTGAACATTGTGGCTTTTGCATATTATTTTGAACTTTATTTATTTATGTATTTACTTATTAGTTTGAATTATCTGCTTGCAACACAGGCAGGCATGAAGACTGACTTTATTGTGTCTGGTGTATCACTTGGAGAAGTATTACCTGATATTTGAGCAATTGAGGGCCCTTGCATATACTTTTCTATTTCAACACGTGACACTTGCATAGGTCTCCAACCCCCCAGTCCACCCATTGAGGGGTGCACCAGGTATGGGGGACACCTCTCCTGAAGTACATCCCACTGGGCTCGTGATGAAGAGGAGCCTCAAGGCTTGTTTAGAAACTCCCTGAAAGCTTGAGCCTGGTGGCTTGATCATTCCCAAGGCCAAGGACAGGGCAAACAGGTCTGATTCCCAGGTATGAATCAGCCAATACCCTGAGAAAAAAACAGGCAGGATTTGACACTTTTTTGTAGAAATAACTGTGGTGGTTAATAAAACGTCTTGTGTTGGTTTAACAGTAGGGGATCATCTGAGACTTGCATTACCTTTGATACTGTGTCATTCCACGTGAGTTCCTCTGTAATATATACAGTGCACTGTTGGCATCCAATGAATAAGATCTGAAGATTCTTTTGTTTTATGTGGCTTCTTTTTGTTTTGTGCTTGCTTGGTAGAACTAGAGATATTCCTGTTTGTAGTTTCAGCTGTGTTAGTGGAGGAGCCCATCTGAACCCAGACTTCTGCTTGCTCTGTAATGAAATGAAAAAGAATTAAATTAGTCTTTTGCTTCATGGCCAAAAACTTTGAAATGTGTTTTTTGTTGTGACATTTTTCCTCACTGCAAAAACTTGAAAGTTATTATCCATTGATTCTCCTACTTCAGTATGTTTTTCAAGGAAGGGATCTGTCAGATTTTTATTTGTTTTCAAAGCACTGCGTACACTTCAAGTCTAGTTTAAATAATGCTAATAATAAATAGAAATATGCCATTTGACCCACATGACTTTTCTTTATTACTATTGCTACCTAAAGGGCTGTATATACATTTCGCACATTGAGCATATGGGAAATGATGCTTTTTTCTCATTGTTTTGTGGTTTAATGTTGTTTTTGTTTTGTAATAAATCTGTAGAGCCCCTGCAGGCTTTTTTTTCAGATTGCTTTAAAATAATTTCCAGGCATGTAGTCATTTGTTACAGAATAATGTTAGCTTAATTTGTAAATGTGGGTGCCTGAGGAGTCCCATTTCTGCACACTGGTGGAAAAGTGAGACTGAGGCACAAATATCCACTTCTGTTCACATGGGAACAGAGTCTCATAACTTATCTACTCACACTTGGAAGGAAACTTGCATGGGGCTAAATCTGTCCTAACTCTTGTCTGGCAACACTGCTGTAATGGATGGCATGGTGAGTGATATAGGTCAGGATGATGTTTTATTTCCTTTGTATAATATAACTCTTATATAAGGGCCTAGATCCATAACTCTGCAATGTGCTTTCAGACTTTCCTTTGTTTTTCTAGCCCATTTCAATCTGTTCAGTCGATGTCACTACACTAGTGCTGCGGTACTTTGCTTTTGTCTCTCTTGATTTTGCTTTACCTTCCCAACACAGCTGGAGTAATCTCCTTTGCTTCAGGAAATATACATCCTAAGCTGGCCTGAAAATTAAATGTATGAAGGTAAGATGCATACTCATTCTTTTCTGTAGGGAATCCTATTTAATGAAGTTTGTGGTTAAGATTCAGCAAGGCAACACCATGCGACTGCAGGGCTAAGTGTTACAGGTCTTTTTGGAAAGGCTATTTCAATGCTCATTTTGTAACATTGTCCTAATCCTGCCAAATGCTGAGTGGTTTTTGAAGCTTGCATCTCTCTTGTTGATATTGAGAGATTGTAGCACATACTGTAGTGACAAACTGGATCATAATGCCCAAAGACATTGTACATCAACTACAATGAAATTAGAACAAAATATATGTGGTAACTAAGAAAAAAAGTCTCTATTAAGGACCTCATCATCTTCAGAGAACTTTCCAAAGCATATGAATTGCAGAAAATATAATTTCTTACAACCCAAGACTTCAGTTTCATTAAGGCAACCTTTTTTTCAGCAGCACTTAGAACCAAGTTGATGCTGCTGGAGTCCCTAATGACAATCTATTCCACTTCAGTTTCGTCTGCTGTAGATTCTTCCCTTGGTCTCTGTGCAGTTCACCCACTGACACTATGGTAATTTGCTACTGAGTCCAGAACATGCTATTAAGACCTGCAGGTTGTAGGTTAGAGAGAATGTGTTTATTTGATTCCACATGTCAAATTTTGTATGATAGGACCGTAAAATTAGAAATATTAGCTTTGTGTGAATTTGTTGTTGGACTCCAGCTCATTTATTCCTGGACAAAGACCTGAGAGAATAGGATTAAAATATTCCTGTGGCCTCAGCAGCATTTCTTAGATGTTTGTTGATGCCTGGCTCCAGAACCCTGCACACTGCAAGGCTGCTTCTTTCATTGGTGGAAGTCTTGTTGCTATCTACCTAAAGTTACTCTTCCCAACTGTTTACTTATCATGCCAATCTTACAACTCCTGTTGGCACCATTGTCAGTGCTGATAACAGAATGAACCATATTAGCTTCTCCCTCTCTATTACAAGAATTACTTTTCTTTCCCTAGTTTGACTAACTTTGCTAGCAGCTGTCACTCTGTTTTGGATGGCTGTCCCAGTTACGTTTTTGATCTCTAAAGATTTTTGGTTCTGCAGTAATTCTGCAATATAAATGGCAGGCGCTGGGAGTTCAGAGCCCTATTATTTCAAGTCTGTATGCATTAGTACATGCTTTTAATGTTTGAAAAGCCGTGGGACCTTGGATGTGAAGTGAACAAAACAATTCACAATGCTTATCTGGGAGTGTTCACGAAGTGTCAAAGCCACCTTACAAATCCATCCCCAACTGCAGGAAGCACGCTTTGAAAGGTACAGGCTTGGAGACATAGGTAGGTTCTTCCTTAACCTGCATTTTCAAAACCCAAATTGTTTTCCAATTTCTTTACTGTGACAGGTCAATTGTGTTGCATTCTTATACTTCAGTAACAAAAAATAAAGCAATGTGACTCTAGGAACAAGATGTAGTGCTTCAGCATTGTGAGGTGCCAGCATGGGCATTTAGAGACCAGCAAGTCCTGACAAGCACTGTTGTTGCCCCCGCAGTTATAACAGGTTAAACTTTGTGCTTATAAAACAAGGTTTTATGAACTATTGCAGATATCAGAACTTGGGATGAATTATTAAGTTGTGAGTGTGGTGTTTCAAAGTCTGTGAATTTGGATGAAGTCAGTCTCTGCACTATTTTCAGAAATTTCCATAGGATGTTTTATCTGGTGAATGTGTGAATAGTTCTGTTTCTTCTTAACAATATTAATTAAATAATTAAAAAAGCAATAAACCCAGAATGCAAGTCTCAATGTACAACAATAATGGGAACTTGTTAGCTGACTTCGTAAGAAGCACTTAGTGATTGGAATTATATTTTCAAACACAGTAAGGCTTTTCCTCTATTTTCTAAATAATATGTGGCATAATAGAAAGCTATAAAAGGGTTACCTGTAAGAGTGGGGGAGAGCCACAGGGAAAATTTCTTGGATGGTTATACTCTGGTAATAAAGGCAGATGGAGCCAGTTATGGTGTTGATCAAATTTCCACGCTGCTGCTCTTCTCCCAAGCTCAGAATCTCAAAGCTGCAGCTGAGTTTCTCAGTGGTTTGTGGCTCTGCCCTGATACCAACTAGAGCTGAGTGTCAAATTATAGCCCTGCATATGTCTTTAGTTACAGTGTTCACTCAACCTGCTGTTATTCTCAGTAGGAGTTTTTTACTGAGTACAGGCTCCAGCCTGTGTTTCATGGCTGTACATTACTGTGGAAAGGCAGAAATGGGAAAGCTGATACCCTGAAGGGGTCATTGGTGGATCTTCCCTCATGTGTATGTGGTAGTTCGTTTGATGGGCTGCCACCAGCTGCATTCATCACAAATTTAATATTATGGGACAAATTATAACAAAATGTAGGGAGGGGTTACTTAGAGAATCTGCTAGGCAAGGCAAGTGGAGCCCTGAGCTGCCCATGCACTCTTTCACCTTGGTGTGCTGGAGGGAAACATGTTTTTTTACCAGTCCTGCCCATGCTTCCTTTGCCCAAGACAACACGTACATAAAATTTGTACCATGCCAGCCAACTCCAGCTCAAGGAGTTGAGAACTAAATTGGCTCTGCAATGCTGAAGGTCAATCTCATGACTAATGCACCCTCTCCTTCAGTGAAAACTGAGGCTGCTTGAGGTGGAAGTCATGGATATGTAGGTAAATGCTGCCCTCTCCCCCCCATTTGGAGGTGAAGATATATGGTGACTGTTTGAAAATGTAAAGTAGTATGATCACTGCCCTGCAGTTGACTTCATTCTGTCGTGTCTGGTATGTTTTACTTGGTCATTATTGCTGCTGAATATTTAATATTTTGCAAATAAAATGTAGATGTTGCAGCCTTATGATCTGTTATTAGAACAGATTATTATTCTTTCCCTAGATCTCTGCAAGCCTTAATGATATAGGTAAGACAGTAACATTTTTTTCAGTGAAAAATACATTTGATCTAATTCCATAAACTCCCTATAACTAAAGATATAAAGTTTATGTAGCAAATTTTCAGAATGGAGGTAACTGTAGAACAGTTTTTTTTTTTTTGGTCCAGTTGACAAGCAGTTTGTGGAAAGGATAAACTATTGCATGATGTGTGGAAGGCATAGACACAGATTAAACATTTCAAAGAGTTCTCTTGTTTAAACAGTTTATTAAATAGTTGATGACTCTGGAAGAGTTGCATATTATTATTTAAAAACCCCCACACTGTATGTGTACAGTGTATTTAATGATGAATTAAAACTTTAAATCACTTACTGCATGCAACTGCTGCAATATGGCTTGGAATTATGTGAACATATTTGTTTTGTCCTAGATTGAAACTTGGGTAAAATTGTTAAACACATTATATTAGCTACAAACCATAAATTTTGCACACATTGAGCAAGTGGTATATTTTCCTTTGTCTGTTGCCATCAGTTAAGTAAATATGATCCTGGTTAGCTGAGGAGAATTACTCCATTCATGAGCCTATTTGCATGACACATGGGATAGGAGAGCTGTATTTTGTGGAAAACCAAAAGCATTTGATCTTGAAAAGGCTTGCCTATGGGTTTTGAATACAGATGTGTTTTAAAAAATCAATCCAAGACTGGATTAATTCTAGGGCCCTTAGTATCTGAATCTACAGAAGATTCCAAAAAGGCGAGGGTGAATTGTGTGCCCTGATTTCAGGTGTGCACATGGGTATCCCTGATTTCAGGTGTGCACATGGGTATATGCAGAGTTCCCATAGCTGTCAAGCATGAGTCAGCACATGCTTAAATTTAAGCACATACTTCAATGTCTGCTGAAAAGGAGTGCTTGAAACCAAGGGAATGCTTAAGTACAGGCTGAGTGCTGCCTCTGCAGCCTCCCAGCAGCACGAGGACCTTGCTGTGCCGGGAATTCTCATCTGCCCCATTAGGAGAAGTCCAAGGATCAGTTTTGTCAAAGACATTGAAGTTTATTTTGGGAAGGACTTGGGATGTGGAAAAGGTCCTAATGTAGTGAATAATTACTTGGTCAAGCATAATTTTACCAACTAGAGTAAAAATAATGTCTTTCAACTCACAACGGAATACTTCTTATTTTCATTTACATAATTGTTAAATGGATTTCTTAATTTCAAGTAGATTATTTTGCAGTCATTAGAATAAGCTACCTGGCACTCTCCTGCTGTCAATCCACCCACACGTAAGAGGTATGTGCACAACAAATGTAGGCTGAATGGCAATGAGGGGTATTTTAGAGCCTTGGTATTAATATTTCAAATGTTTTTGTTTCGTTGTCTTACTTAATATTTTATTATCAGATTTCAACTCATTATGCATATGGCCCTATTCCCTATGTGGATTGATGAAGTTATGTTGCAGTAAATTGAAAAAGAGAACTATACGTACAGAATGATTTATTGTTAATGTGAAATTCAGTATAAACCTGCAAATGCGCTAGCAGAAATCCCTAGCTATTTCAGAATTCATATTATGAGACAGACAATCAGATGCCCAACAAACAGAACATCTTGTACTCTATTAATCCTGCAGTGACAGATCCCTTGCATGCATTTAGCTTTCCAAATAATACAAACATATGTCACCATTTTGTTTTTATTGATTTTGGACTTTGAAAGTACAGCTACAGCACAAGGCATTATGAAGACATTTATTGCAGAGTTTGCTTTGATTTGTTGTAGTCAATTGAAATTGTGTCAAAGTAAAGTCTTTAATATTAAATATGATGAATTCCCTTAGACCTTAATCCTGCAGCATCATCCAGCTCAAGGTGACTTCTGCTATTGGAGCACAGGAGCACTGGGCTGGGGAGGGCTTCCCAGATTATTGTCCAGCAGCCTACCAGCATAGGAAATTATAATTCTGTTCATGTAATATGAAATACTCTCATTTACAAATATTTTAAACTCAGACTACTTCCTTTTCTGCTGTTTCCATTATTTAGAGATTGTTTCAGAACAGAATTTTTTTCTCTGATACACGTCCCCCACCCAGTTTTTGTCTTTAATTAGTTTTTGGTCAATACTAATCTATTCATTTTGTGGGCAAAGTAGCATCCAGCTTCAGGAGATTTTCTTTGATGCCACATTTAAAGACAATAACCATTGCCCTTCTTAACTTTCAGTTTTATCCCATGCTTGGAGAATTGCATTAGTATGTTCAAGTCCCTATTGGAGTTGGCTGGCTAATGCATATTAGCACTATATTAGACATTTCTTTATTCACACACAGACATCTTTCTCTTCCTCAATGCTCTTTAGAGCTTCCACTTTACAGAAAAATCCTTGTAGTTTTTTAATACTTCAAGTTCAGCTTTGATCTTGTAGTTCTTCTTGTGTGATACTCCATTCCTCCTTTGTGTATTGATCAGGTCTCCTAACCTGATATCATCAGCTAATGATTTTTCATTAGCACACTCTTACTGGTAGCCCAACTCATGAATAAATATATTAAATAAGGAAAGCCATTCAAAGCTATTCTTGCACAATAATTCTCTTCACCACGACTGTCCTATCCTCTTTTCCTTACATTAGTTTCTCACTCTTTACTAATGTTTTCCATGTAGCAGTAGGTTGATAGAGGTGCAAACTGCATTCTCCTCTACTAGTGGAATGTCCTGCTCTCTAGCAGGACATTTTTTTTTGAGGTTTCTATACAAAAGATGGCTTTATCTGCATTGTCTGCTATGATGCAGGGGTGCTGCTCTTTATTAATTCTGCTCTACATCATGGGATGAGAGAACTTTTTTCAAGAAGCAATTATTTGAGGCAACTATTTTCAAAACATAATTGGTTGCTTCAGTTTTCAGCTTGTCATTAGGTTTGGCAAGTGAAACCAGATAAATCACTTTTGGTTTGGTTCCCAGTGGTCTCATGTACTAGACCAACTGTTGGGTCACAAATGTTAAAGCAGAATATGATAATCTTTAAAATGTTCTTTTCTTAGAAGAAATTTAAATGTAAAAGTGTTAATCTAGAAGTCTGTTATTGGGACTAGAAATCCTGGTGATGTTTCTTTAGACCAGAGTAATCTTACTGTTTGGAAACTGTGGGATGGATGCAAGTTTGGGGGCATTTCTTGCAATCCTGTTGTGCAAAGTCAGGGTAATGCAGCAGAAGAAGAAAGAAATCAGAGAACCTGGCAAGGGAAAAATAGACAATAGATTGAGTTCAAATAACATTCGATCAGCAGAAAATTAGTGGAGTTTATCCCTTTAACTCACAAAACCCAGCCCATGCCAAGCTAAATGTCACTGTAACTTGTGTTAGTGAATAAGGAGGTATAAAATGTGGGTTTCTACTTTTAGAAATCACTCTGAGAGCTATGCTAATAACGGAATCATTTATCCATTGACCTGGGCTGTGGCAATATTCAGTAAAGTTTATTTGTGTCCTCTCAGTGACCACAGTGAGAGCAAGCCTCTGCTGTTGCCCATAAACATGTATTTAAGCAGAGTGAGGTGAGAATGACAGCAGCACTTGATGCTGATGCCATTCTCCTTGCCTCAGCAGCCTGATGGCAGATTTCAATGGGAATGTGCTTGGAGCAAGGAATGCACCACTGAACCCTTCATTTCTGGCTAACAAAAGCCTATTTGATCCATGCAGTGCTAGCATAGTTATGTATAACTGTATTGCTCATTGTCCTTTGGCTATGCTGAACCCTGGCTCTCTTTGGGAAGATGAGGGAGGAAGAGGTTTGCTCCCTTTGCCTGTGTTGAGGGATAGCAGGGCATCCTGTGCTTCAGGCTTATGATAGCTTTGCAGATGTGCTCTTTTTGCTAAGCCCTGTGAGAAGCTGCGTGTGGAGGGAAGCAGGCTGCCCTTCCCTCGAGGCAGTGGGTGATTCCTGTCATTTCTCTGTGTTTCTCTGCATCTCCTTTGTCACCTTTCCCAGCATCGTACTGCAGAGCTGTTCCCTGGGAGAAAAGCCTTATGAGCATACAGTGGGTCAGCTCTTCCCCTTTTCTCTCTGCAGGTTTAGGCAGGACGTACGCCCCCACAGCTGTGACAGAAAGCAGTTTATTTTGAAGCATGGAGTGACAGGGTATGTCGTCTGTCCTGGTGCCCTCACTGTTTTGCTTTCATGGAAGACAGGGCTGGCCAGCAGAAACCTGGTCAAGCGGCTGGTCTGCTTTCACATCTGTTCATGTCTATGGATGTCAACCTCTGTAAAGTGCAGGACTTTGCTTTTGAAAACGTTTTTTTTCAAAGCTGCTCCTGATTCCTGACACATGTCAACTAATGAATTTTAGCATGTTCAGAATTGTATTCCTGCATGTACTGATGTGTTGACAGAGGTGAAGGTCATCTGAGTTGTCCTAAACAGCACAAATCTGTTAATTGAGATAAAAATATTACTTTCCCTCCACTCCGCCATGAATTGTCTTATCACTTCCAAGTGATATGTATAAGTGGTATTTTAATGATTGTATGCTGGTTTGGGAAATTTCCTGGGATCTTGAAGAGAGACGATTCCTGGTGAAGAACCTTCATTCCCCCTTCCTCAAACTCTCTCTCTCTCCCATACCTTTTACCTTGACAGATAGAATAGACATCTGTTTCTGGGTACACTGGTTTTGACTTCATCCATCTGAAAGTGAGGGACTGTTTTTACACCACACAGTGACTTTTCCAAGGGCTCTCCATGCTTCAATCAAATCACTGGCATAAAGACAAAAAAATTTGGAAAAAAAAAACATTATCAGTTTTGAGATCAGTTGGAAAAAATATGATTTTTGCAATTCCTAATCTCTTTTCTCATCTTTTTCAGAAATGCATGAGAGAGATTACCCATAGGAGTGTTCCTCAACGTTATCCAAGCTGCTTAGGTTAGTCACTTTGTGAACTTCTTTGTAACAGATTGCAAAGCAGAGTGAAGTGACTGTAAATGCATCATTATTCACCTGGGACAACTGCTTTCTTTTATTTTGGTGTTTGATGGTTTGCCACTTTATCTAGTTGTCTCCAAGTATTCCACAACTCTAAAGGAAAAAAGCCCAAAACAACCTAACCCCCCCCCCCTTCCCAATGGAGGATATTTAGAAAATCATGCTCAGTCATCATTCACTTTGATAGAAGAATAAAAGTGATGTTATTTTCCAATTACAAATTACCTTCCCCAATGTTATAACAACGTAAGTTTTTTTGGGTTTTTTTTTTTTTGGTGGTTTTTTTTTTTTTTTTTTTCACTGAGATCCTATAGCGTAAATACTAACGGAAAGTCTTTCTGGATTGCCCTGTTGGGATGCTGAAACTGTCCTAATTTGAAGACAGTTTTGAAAGATCTCAGCAAAAAGCTGGATTTCTTGTTTTGTTTATTAGAAACAACATCAAAGTAGGAATCAAAGACCTACCAATAGAAAGTAAACTGAAAATAGAAATGAAAATTTGTGATGGATCACTTGAAAAGGCCAACATTATTTTCAACTCCTCGGCTGGAGGGACAGGCTGGTAAGATGCTCAGCAGGTATAAATCATCCAGGTTGGTTTAGTATGAGCGTCAGAAATATTTCTGCTGTCTAAAGTGTCAGTAATCATAGAAAATTAGTTAGTAATTCAGGACTGGCTGATGTATAAAGAGGATAGTAGTGGTTGTTGGTTTTTTTTTTAAATCCATCTTCAAATTTATTAACAGTGGTGAGAGCAGTAAAGGGAGTGAATCTATTCAAGTACAGTCAGAGGAATATCAATTAAATTAAGTAACCAGACAGGCAAGAGCTTTTGTGGGATGTTAGATAACAGCAATTGTAACATGGAAGAGCAGTAAACACAGTTTTGCAGTAGATGTGTTATGGGGTAGTGGGTTGGCCTTATCTGGCTGCCAGATGCTCACTCCTCCTACTCAACAGGACAACAGGAGAAAATAAGATAGTGAAGCCAGAGAGATTGCTACCCATTGCTCTCATGGGCAAGCAGGCTTGAATTGGGGCAAATTATTTTATAGGCCATTAAAAATGAATCTGGGTGGTGAGAAAAGCAGATGAAAACTGGAGCAGCTTTCTCCCACTCCATGCTTCTTTAAGGCTTGACTTTACTCTTTCAAGCTCACCTTTTTCACTCCCTAGCCCCAAGCAGCATGTGCTCCATCCGTAATGGTTCTTCCGTGCTGCCTCTTCCTCCTCACGCATTCTCCTGCTCCAGTGTGGGTGCTCCACTGCTGCAGCTCCCGTCAGGAAAAAAGCTCCCCCACACTTTTCCCCTCACCTCTCATTTTACCCTTTCCTAAGCTTGCCTTTTCTGAGATTCTCAGCTGTACCCTGCAGTGGGGCTGCTGGAACAGGCTAGAAATGACCATGTCCAGGCTGGGGCAGTCCCTCAGCTCTCCTCAGAGGGGTCCCTCTGTGCAGACACCCAGTACAGGCAGGTACACCCTGATTTATCTGAATAATCAAGTGTAATGGTGACGACACAAGCTCAGTGTGCTGTACCCAGGGAGTACCTCACAGCTACCTCACCGTTTCCAAGCACCATGCCCTGAAATCATTGTTGGTTTGGTCAGAGACAATGTTTACCAGCTTTATGTGTGTTCAGTTCCACAGATATACAAGTGTGTGTGCGATGTTGCCTAGAGTCTGGCTGCATCTCCTTTTTAGAGAACAGGGGTGAAAAAAACAGGAGAACATTGGATAACATTGCAGCCTGGATAGCATTGAAGAATACTCCTTTCAATCATTTCCCTTAGGCATTTCTGAGAAAGATGGAAGAAGAGATTAGGAATTACAGAAATAATGTATTTTTCTATCTGATGTGGAAATTTGCTTTGTAAGAAATAACAAATAATGTGTTTTGTTTTCCAAATTTTTCTTTTACCCAGTGATTTGACAGAAAAATGGTAGTGGTGGGATTCATTGTACCCATCTTCACCTGCTTAACACACCAACAGAGTTCTCTGATGTCTCTGGATTCTGTGGAGAGGGACACTTCCTGCTGGAGTGCAATTTGTCTGCTGTAGGATGAAATGAAGCACATCCCCAGCTATTTAGCTGTGTGAGGTCAGTCTATGATTAACTTTTTAGCTGCTTTTCCATGGTAAGCAGTTTTCTGGAAGTTATGTGGGTTTTTGGGGGAAGCGAAAGTAGATCAACCCTGCTGAATTTCTTACCTCTTATGCAGGGATTTGTAATTTTCAAAATTTGTTAAGAGTATTTCCTTACTGAAAACCAGATTTTGACACATCAAAATATCACTACTGATTTCAGTGATGCCTAGAGCAAAATACTGAGGAACAAAAAGGGGGAAATGCCTCACAAAAAGAGGCTAATTTCAAATACTCTGAAAAGGAAACAACTTTGAAAAGTCACTTTTTTTTTTTATGAAACCTCAACCTTAGTTACATGAATTATAACCTGATTACCAGTTTGGCACTCATTTTTGTTCCCTTTTGGAGGGGGATCTTTAGAGTTCCCTGTAGAGGCTGGGTAGATGGGTAAGGTGGAGTGTAGCAGAAAACTGTTGGAGGCTTTTGATGAGATCCTAGCGTGGCAGGCTACCTTGACTTTGCAGCTTTCCCTTTCCTCAGTGGCCATGTTCTTTATATTTGTTCAAGAATCTAGATCTCATATCACTAGTTTGTTCCATCTGGACTGGTGAGGCATGAGAAACGCAGGTGAGCCTTTCTTGGTGTGTTATGCTTATCATCTTCAAGGTGGCTCTTGATTGTGATAGAATTAAAACAGAAAAAAAAGGTAGACATTAAAAAAAACAAACAAAAACCTCTGATTATCTGTTGAGGAACAAAAGGCAACGGTGACTTAGATGCATTAGGAGTGTATTTTAAAGTAGCTGTTCTCTGATGGAGCCACATGGCTCATCATTGAAGTCAGGCAGCTGAAGCCTGAGGAAACCCCTTGTAACAATGAGCACAGGAACATCTGCATGGAATATACATGTGAGTTTGTTTTCCTCTAAGTCTTCTCATCACTATGTTTTTTTGAGACATTATTCTTTTAAAGATGTTTAATTTGTTCATGCTAATGTCACAACAACAGGTACTTGCATAGTTTAAACCCAGTTGGCGACTGAGCACCACCCAGCAACTTGCTCATGGTGTGAAGGGGGAGGGAACTGGAAGTGTAAAAGTGAGAAGAGTTGTGGGGCGATATAAAGACAATCTGATAGGTAAAGCAAAACCTATGCAAGCAAAGCAAAATAAAGAACTCACTACTTGCCATTGGCGGGCAAGTGTTCAGCCATCCTCAGGAAAGCAGTATTCAGTCATGTGTAACGGTGACTTGGGAAGACATCACTCCAAATGTCTGTCTCCCTCCTTTCCCCCCATCTTTATATGCTTAGCATGATGTCTGATGCTAGGGCATATCCCTTTGGTCATCTGTGTAAGCACTGCTCACAAGTAGCAGAAACATTCCTGTGTTATCAACACTTTTCAGCAAAAATCCAAAACGTTGTCCCATACCAGCTACTGGGGAGAAAATTAACTCTACCCCAGCTGGAACCAGCACAGGTACAAAACTGCGTGCTTGCTAGGCTTGCACTAGGAGTCCAAGTGCTTCCACAAGCATAATTCAAAGGTATGAGTGCACCTTTGCTCATGCACAACTCTAAATATTAAAGCAAGTCCATTGCTTTCAAAGGGAGCAGAATAATTCATTTTTACCATTTGAGAGTTGGGTACTTTCTTTTTTATTCCATGAATCTAAATTGTCTCTACTTGAAAGATGCAAGTGCATTTTCACTGACACATGTAGAAGGGCAGTAGAAGATAGCCTGTTGTGGCATTTATATTTCCACTTTGACGTTGCAAGCTTTCAGAGTATTTATGCATGGTGTTCTAATCCCCTGGGGAAGTAGGGAAGCATCCAGATTTACAATTTTTAAACCACCACTCATCCAAAGTCTGGCATTCAGTCAAACAGAAATTTGTCATAGTTTATAATGCTTGTTAACGAGGAACATCAAAAATTAATGCTCATTAGGGTTCTCATTAATATGCATAGTAGTCTTGGTTTTGGCTTAATTAAGTGAAGCACCACTTCGTAGTGGTATTGTGTCACTGTAGTAAAGAAAAGTTGAAAGCCTCGCTGCAGTAAAAGGATGGAGCAATGCTCCCTTTAGACAGCATTACCCCATGTTTTGTTGTGGGGCATTGCTCATCTGCTGCTCTGTGCTTCCTGACAGCTAACAAGAGCAGCTGCTGTAGAGCTACTGTTGATATTTGTTATTCGATATCGTTGCTACTTGCATTCCTCAGAGTTTTCTGAGCAGAGTGTATGATGCAGAAGTAGTTGCTAGATGAATTTCTTGGTGTGTATGCCTGCCCTTACATAACTTTGATAAAGATTATTTCTTGGGAGGCCACGGGGGTTTTTCTTCTTTACAAAGGTCCTACTGGTCTCTGAAATCCATAACATTGGTTTAAATCAGCATTGTCAAAAGTATAGTTGTGAATATTGATCTGACTAGCACATGTAAAGAAATGTGCACTAAGCAGCGGCTGGTAGCGCTATGTGCCTGCTGCTTTCCTGCGCTCAGCTGTGTATATCAGTTTGAAACAGTCTGTGCGAAGTCCACTGGGCTCTTGCTCGGTCCTGCTGCCTGACTGGAGTGGGGTCAACACATCTAAATGCGGTTCAGAGAATGGCAGGACTTCTGCTTCCTTGGAGTATTAATTAATTAAACAACTGCCATTAATGCCTTACTGCTCAAGCCATGGGAAATTCAAGAGTAATTAAAAAAAAAAAAAAAGAAAATGCCCACTTGGTTACCTGAATGTGTCAAGGAGATTTGGAACTCAGCACACTGGCCAAGGGTTTCCTGGCTGCACATCCCCTTCTCTGCCCACCTACCTTTTCTTACCATAGAAGCACCTGGCTAGGAAACGGCCATGGCTCACCTGGAGGGTAACCTGCTGCAGCAGGAGTGGGAGGGCTGGGGGAAGTCAGGATGTGAGCTGGCAAGGTGTAAGGAACAGATAAAATTGATACTGTGGCTGAGGCTTGTGCCTAAAGGACTGATTTGGATGAAGAGATCTGGAACAAGGGCAGAGCAGAACTCTGGGTGATGGTGAGGTGATGGTCTGGATTCAAAGCTCAGCTTTCCTTTAGGGGTTTCTCAAGTTCTTGAGTGTCATCGGTGGCTGAAGGGCCACATGCAGACAAAGATAAGTCACTTACTTGAACATCATAGCATAACATGATAGCAGGCAATTGTGTTCTACCAAATAGAAGGGGAAAAAACCCAAACAAACCAGATATGTCTGAAACCTGAATGCCAGCAGTCAGTTAGTAAGCATGAGTGACCACAGACCTAATTGCTTTCCCGTGGTGCCCTGCTTTTTCTTGGGCATTGCTCCATTGCCTTTGTAATTTGATTCAAAGGCAAAAGGTGCTTTTCATACCAGCCCACTTTAAGTGATAAACAGGCTGAGCGAGGAGCAGAGACTGTCTCTGCATTTTCAGAGCACATCAGCAGAAAGTTATTTAGCACAGGGGATTGCGTGATTTTGATTCACTGAGAGAGCTCATGAGGTTCTCAAACTCTGATTCCAGCACTGTGGTGCATTGGCCAATTTTTAATAGTCAGGATTGTAATAAAACAAAATGCATGCAGGCACACTAACTAATTCAGGCTTTGACATCAGGATATTCTCCTTCTTTATTCATCCAGGTACTTTTACTTGCTTCTAAATTCTCTTTCTTTGTGTTTCAGGAAGGTATTAAATGACACTGGCACTAAAGGTGCTGGTGGAAATTACATGCTTCTGCAGAAGCTGCCTAGAAAATATAGCTTCAAATGGCCCTGCAGCCCCAGGGGAACAAAAGGTAGAACTCGATCTTTCAGACAGAGGTGATCAAATACCCCCTACTATCTAGCCTACTGCAAAGCCAACAAACCACATAGCTCAGGTGAAAATGTTATAGAGGATAGATTGCAACTCTAACACAAAGTGCACACATCCTATGAAGATTTGGAATATGTGTGATCTGTAGAATTCAGTGCCTTTTTATTTTTACTGTCTGTTCTTTAAACTAAAATCAGTCCAATTCAAAGGAAGAGCATGGTGGTGTTGGGGGAGGAATTGGTATCAGGTGGCCAGAATGTTTCCAAGCAGGAATAGTTTTCCTGCAAAAAGACTACGTAGTTATGACACGAATTAAAAGTCAATGTCTTTTGCATGTGTTGACTGTGATGAACGTGGCCTTTCTATACCAGGATCCTTTCAGTATTATACAACTCACCTTCTGTCTGTTAGCGAGTGGTAAAGTGTGAATCTGCCTTGAAAATGCTGCAATTCTGTTCCTTGAAAATTTGGTCTGTTTATTAGAACAGGCACAGAACAAGCATTTCTTGATATTCTCTAAGCATTTTTTCACTTTTTTTTTTCCATTTCAAAGATACTACTGAGGAAAGAGGAATGCAAAGAACTATGTAGGACTGTAGAACAAAGCTTGCACGTGTCTCACTGCACCACCTGCAAGGTGTGTGAGTCTCCAGTTTCCTCGTTCAGTAGGTCTGTGCCTTACTGACCAGCTCTCTCATGGGAGATCCCAAAGGAGAACAGAGGCCACAGAGCTGTATAGCAGCTCTGCAGTTGGTATTTCCAGATAATCCCCAGGATGATCCTTAGAAAGTTAGTGGTTTTCGCAGTGGGTACAGTGCTTACACACATCCCTCAGGTTGTGCTACAGTGCTCAGTGCATGGAGTCTCATATTAACAGGAAAAAATCGAGACATCTAAGAAGCAAGAATTGGAAGCTTGGATAATTTTGCAGTTTTCTGAGAAGACTCATATCCTAAAACTGATATGACCTTAGTGGTGTAGAGTTGAGTGAATAACTATACATTACCATTTTTTACAATTTCATGGGATCTGGGTAGGTCAGACAAGCAGTAAAATTTTCACCTCTTTGCCTCAATCAAATCAGTTTTTGTCAGAAGAACTTGCCTTTAAAGAGGTATTTGTCATTATTTTCATTCTGACCTCTAGTGCTGTCACTTCAGTGTCCCCCTCTAAGGTAACAGGGCATCCCCTTTCAGGAACTACATATATTGGGCACATACATAAGGAGTTGTGTGTCAATGGTTTGACACAATTTATGCAGCCAGTCATGATCTAGAGATTTGCAGCTTACTGAAGAAACTGAAAGTGCTGTTTTGCGTGACTTTCATGGCTCTCCAGGTTCAGATGGAAGACATGTGGCCATTACCACCTCCTCCCAATCCACCCCTGCAAAAAAAGTGCTAAGAGCAGACATCCAATTCTTCATTTTTCTGCCAATGTAAGGATAGTCCTATTAGTTTTTCTCCCAGTGAAGGCATATGCAGTAGCTTTGCATGCAAACAGCAATTACTGGCAGGATAAAGGACTTTGGTTTAGTATTGATTTTAAGTCAGGGTATTTTCTCCAGCTGAGTACTTGTAGGATTTCCTGAATACAATAATATATAAGGAATGGCATCAACTCTTGACATCTGATGCTGTCAGAATTCCCTTTCAGCCCCTTTTCATTAAATGTGATCCCTCTAACAGGGTTTTTCTTCCACTAAGAAAGCAAAGGCACAGTTGTAGCATGTGGAGGTGGCAAAAGAAGGGATCTCTGATGGGGGACAGGACAAGAGGAAATGGCCTCAAGCTCCGCCAGGGAGGTTTAAGCTGAACAACAGGAAAAAATTTTTCACAGAAAGGGTCATTGGGCACTGGAAGAGGCTGCCCAGGGAAGTGGTTGAGTCACCTTCCCTGGAGGTGTTTAGGGGACGGGTGGATGAGATGCTGAGGGACATGGTTTAGTGTTTGATAAGAATGGTTGGACTCAATGATCTGGTGGGTTTCTTCCAACCTGATGATTCTATGATTCTATGGTTCTTTGATATTCTTGAAGACATATCACCTGCTTTGCAGTATCAAATTGAAGATGTCTGGCTTTTGAAGTCCCGAACCATGAAAATAATTCTCCAAATACTTTTGAGTACTGGTCTGTATCTCTATCTGTGTGTTTCCCTCTTTGCTTTTAGATCTTTTTAAAATACTGGTTTACGTTAGTCCTTTGTCTGCCTTCAGGGATCTTTCCTCAGCTGAGCTTGTCAAAATGTCTCCTACAGGTTTTGCAATTTCTGTCTACGTTTCCATTAGCACTTTTGGATAAGTATCACCTGGACTTGGTGCCCTGTCAGTTGGAAGGATCTCTGACCTTTTAATAGCCATTTTGAACTGTTGGCTGCACTGGAGATATGCTGAACTGGGGAGTCAGTTGATACTCGCTTTACATCTGCCTGCCACTTTTATTTAGGGAAGCAGGTATTGATACAGCCCCTGGGAAATTCAGGGAAAGGAAATACTTCTGATGAAGTTAACAGACAATTTGATGTCAGTACTGATGTATACAGATGTAGCTGAAAGAGGAGGTGTGTGGATTAATTAATTAGAAAATGGTTGCTTCTTGTGACTACCCAAGGGTAGCCTTATGTGCTCAGCATATAGAAATAACAATTCAGAGGAGCCATGTTTCCTTATTAGTAAACCAATGCTTTTGGCACTAAAATTGTATCATTGGAGAAACCTGTCTGAAGAGATCAGCAAGTTGAATGACACGATACAGCATCTCTCCTGAGAATGAGCAGCAGGGACAAATAAGCAATTTATTCTCCACTCAGCACCTGCAGGCTGATGGGTTGCTGCCCAATTTCTAAAGCTATTGCTGTTAAAAAGCCAGCACTTGCCAACAATTATTATGTAATGCCCTCTAAACTACTTCATGTCTTTCTCTTTCCATGTGTCTGCCTACATTATCACATGGATGCATTCCTTTCCTACTGATGTGCTGCCTAAATGCAAAGTGCAGCCTCGTTTGGTTGGTTTTCTAAGCGTTGATGGAGCATGCCAGGTGGTGATTACCATTTTTAAGATACAACCTTAATAACAGGGAGAACTGTTTCATAATACTTAGCAGCAGCTGACTTTAAAAAGTCTTTGTCTTTATAAAGCATTACATTTTTTGATCTTTCTCACCCCTGATGTTCCGCAATTGTTGCCTAGAGAGGGCAAGGTAATTTCTGAAAATACCCAATTGAGATAAAGGTCACAGAGTTTCAGTGTTGACCTGCTAACATGTGTTTATTTAAAAAAGAGTGTAAAATAAAAAGGATTTTGTAAAAATTTGTCCTCACTAGTATTCTGCCTTGAGATATTTAGCTTAAGTTAGCTAACCTGTGTTATCACATTTGTCCAACACAGATGCATCCAGGGCAGTTAAAAAGCCCTTTGATGGCATCTGATCATTCAAAATTGCAAAATACTCATCATGTTAGAGTCTTTCAATTGTATTCCTCACACAGAGAACCAGGTGGAGTTCCTCAGTCAAATACCACCCTGACTTCAGGCAGCCCCTTTACACACTGGCTGCCCTTTGTGCTGTGAAACTTCAGTGAAACTAATGAGCGACACGCAGGTAGCAGGATGGGCTAGGTTGATCCTCACAGTCATTTCAGTATAAGTGCTTTTATGCTTCTATGTGACCTTTTTGAGAATATAAAATATGAAGAATTGTTAGACTCTCTTACCTTGCAGGGAAGCTCATCCTTTGTCTTTTCCTTTGTCTCCCTTTTCCCATGAGAGTATTATTTGCATTTTAGCATTGCAGGGAGCCACTTCCCTCTGAGGTTTCCTTGGTCTCTTTGTTCCCTTTTGTTAAGGAAAGAGATGTGCCACAACATGAGATTAATGAGAGCCATTATAACTTGTAATACTTTGAGATGCACTCAAAGGTTTAGGAAAACACAGATTTCTTGGGCAGAGGGGTGTCCCCAGCCACTCATCCAGGAGAATGGCTGTTCATCTGCATAACCTGCCTGAAATACACCATCTTAAAAGGCATTTTGGGCTCTTGATGCAAAGAGAATGTATGGAAGGCTCTTGCGTGGACTTCTTGTCAGATTGCTCAGGTGAAAAGGGGTTGGAGGAAGTGCACAAGAACAGAACACCCAGCAAGAAGCTTCTTGTTCATTATAAGGTGTTTTAAAAAATATTTTCAGGCTTCTACATTTCTAAGAAGCCTTATCTGATGTCAATAGGGCTTCCTGTTTATGTATAAGGTGGATGACAGCTGTCCAGATAGTGAGTACTTGGTGCAGTGTGGCTCTGATCTTCATTTGGGTAACTGTATTAATACATATAAGAATTTTGAGTAAATGGGAATGGGAAACAAGCTATTTCTGTGCTCCTTCCCAGTGGGCTTGCATCCTTAATTTTGCTGATTATGTGTCTAGAGAGGCTTTTCTAACCTTACTGTTGAGAGGATAGATGCTAAGGCAGATTTTTTGTCTCCAGTGTAACAGTGTGTTCAGGAGTCAGGGAGAAATCACAGATCAGACATTCCCTTCCATTGTTTTTGCCATGTTTCTCTTTACACTTGAACTGGGTTTATTCCACACGGTTCCCTTGACTTCAGAAAGGTTATTCCTGGCTGATGGCAGGGTACTCAAGCAAAGACCCTGGTTCATATTACATATATGGAGCAGGAGCAGCGGATGATCTGTTGGTAGTATGGTGTTATTTATAGCTGGAATTTGACATTAGCCTCAGGTTTGTTATGGTTGTATTTTACAAAGCTAATAGACATAGAGCAGAGCACACTATCCTATGGCAGCTCTGCATAGAGGAATAGGGAAAATACTACAGGGCAGATGAACAAAGGGAACTTTTATCACTGAATTAAGTTCAGAACAGTAATTGAGACTTTCAAGGCACGCAGGAGGTTTACCTTTCATTCATTTTGATGGAACATGTGTATTTAAATCCCTTTGAGTAGCTCAGCCTCATTTCTGCAACCCATGTGCTCCTGCAGCTGCTGCTGACTTGAAAGAAAGATCATCTGTGCAAGAAGATGGGGTTGGCTCCAGGTTAGTCTCAAAGAAACTGAGGAACTATACCATACAGCACAGAAAATATTTTAAATTACAGTAAATAAAGGATGATTTTTATGATGGATGGCCATCATAGCATAGACAAAAGGAAGCCTAGTGTGTTTTTTGAACAAAAAGAACGTGTTTTCCTTCCTTCTCCTGCCCTCTCACCCCTATCTCATAGTACTCAGATCCTAAAGAAGAGAAGAAATATTTTTAAAACAATGCTTTAATAGTCCTAAATTGGATAGTTACTCCAAGTCATTCAGGACTCAGTGTTGCTCATTTATTTTATCAAAAAATTAAAATACCTTTATTCAGGTAATAAATATGTATTAATTATTGTCCCAGGTACTATGTTCTTTTGATTTGTAACTTCTATTGATTAGTGGTGCTGGAAAAAAGTATCTCAAAAGGATTTCACACTGTTTGGCCTGGAAGAAGTCTAGTTTTAGAGAAGTAGCTGTAATATTCATAACTGAAAGTGAACATCATCCATATTAAAACCCAGCTGAAGCATATGTGTCTAATTAAACAGCAAAGTGAGCTTTGGCATGTGTCTGCAGCTGAAGCTGTTTCTTAGAGAGACTTGTACTCTGAATTTATCTTTATTAAGGCCTTGTCCAAATGATAAATATATGCTGCCTGGTTGGTATCTGCCACTTGGAAATAAATCACTTTAGGATTGATTCGCTAACAACTTTCTTCACTCTGTGTCCTGCTGCCTAGGAGGACATGCTGGAGGTCTTCACAGAGGCACACAAATAAGTTGAGCTGCTGAGAGAAGGAAGGTAACAACAGTGTGACAGAGCATCACAAACTCACTGGCACAGATGTCATCATGACAGTCATGATTTAAAACTTATAGAAGTACATTAGTTGCTAGAATTTTGCATGAAGTCTGCTGGCAACCTTGTCTCAAGCTTGTTCTGTTTGAGTGTAGAGCTGGATTCTGGATGTGTATAGCTCCACTTTCCTACTGTCCCATTTCCTAAACAAAGGAGTAGATACAGAAGAGCCCAATATTGCAGTATTAGTTATGACAAACCACTGAGCTATGAACCAGGGGAATCTAGAACCTGGATTGCTTGCTAATTTGTGGGAAGCTTGAACAAAAATTTTTGCATTATGAAGTTATTTGAGTCTGGGTCTGCTTTAGTGAAGGGATAAAGTAAACCCCCAAACATTAATGACTCCAAATATTATAAACTATACTATTTGCTGCTGAACTTGGATTCATTTTTATTGCTATGGCTCATCTGCTCTGTATTCAGAAAGGCAGACACAGAAAGATGCAGCTGCAGTGTGAGCAACCTGGTGAGGGAAATGGCTAATGCAGCAATGCCAAGTCTTGCAGAGACACTTCTGGGTACCTGAAAAGAAGAGCCATTCCTTGTACAGTCTGGCACAAATTCACCCTCTCTGGCAGTTCTAGACAGCGGTTAGAGACCGAAAGCAGCCTCTGTAGCGTTCACAGTCTTTTCCACATAACACCCATGAGGATTTAAATTTTATTTTGAAGGGGAGCGGTATGACTCTGTTGCTGTGTTAGTATAAATATGGTCCAAGTACTTTGAAAGAAAAGGACTTGTTGCTGAAACCCTCACAACTCTTACTGGCATTGGCCAAGTGAGCCTTAAATGCGTGCTTAAAATTAACATATGCTGAAGTGCTCAGTGGAACTAGGATTGTACAAGTCATATGTTTAAACTTGGGTAGTTGAGTAAGTTTTTCCCTGACTCTAGGTTTATGGAAGTGATTCTGAAAGCTGATAGAATTTAGTAGACTTTGATATTGCTTTCAAATATTTGAACTGTACAGTACCAGTTAATAGAAAAATACCTTACTCTAAACCATCAGTTTTAAAAAGCCTATTATGTTTTTTAAAATACCTTAGAGGTTTTCTATAATGGCATTTAAACTGGTGTATACTGTAGTGTTTGATGGGCCTGTGCTCCAGTCTGACTTTCATGTTAGTACCTGCTCTGTATTAGTGACATTGTATCTTGAAGTAACAGGAATTACACCAAAGTGCATCAATTTTCTGTTATATACAAACAGAACTTCAGAAATTGCCTCTTTAACCTGAAAAGCCCCTGGAGCCTCATCTTGGAGTAAATCAAATAAAACACTTTTGCATTTTGGTCTTCTACCTGGTACACAAAGTTTATCTAAAACCCATTTCCTAGGGCAGATGTGTTGTTTAACTGTGTAATAACTGAAGCTGAAAATTTTGTTTCACCCAAAGTGTGCAGCTACTTAGAGTGAGATGTATCTAAAAGCCTTTGTGAAAGAGTCCATGTTGGTCATATTAGCTTCTTTTCTGTTAGCTTCAAGTCTTGGTAGGTGATTTCCAGATTTAGGAATCCAGTAATGTGCTCCATCAGCATTACTTGGAAAAAACCAAATTCTGCATGAGTTTCTGATTAACCCAAAAAAATACAGGAAAAAACCCCTACAAGTTTGCAAAATAATTTACAGCAACTTTTGAGATGAGAAGAAAACCATTTAAAAATATTTTTCAGAAAAAACCTTTTATGCCTTCTGTAATAAAATATGTGATTTACATCTCTTCGATTTAAATATATGGAGAACTTTCTAGTAAAAGGAGGCTGATTAATTTAAAAACTGAGAAGCATTTGACTTTTAAGTTTTTTATCAGATTAAGAGTGCATGAGCAAGGATAGGACAGGTGAACATGAAGACTGAAATAATAATTTATAAGTTGTGTGGTTCCTATTTCTCCACTGGGGTGTTGACTAAAGCATATTAGTAGCTGTTCAAGTAACAACTCTTGGTGGGAGCAGAATGTTTCTACTCAGTGCACCCGGTGAAAAATGACCAAAACCAAAGTAAGCAGAATTATTTTTTTTACTAGATATTTGCTTAAGAGCAATGTCAATATTGAGATTTTTTTTCCAGATTGTGGTTGAATCTAGAATTATAACAAATGAACAGTGATAGGCAGTTGTCTCCAGCGTGTTTATGGGAAAGCATATGTTTTTCTTTCAAATTTTGTTAAGTATTGGTTCCTGTAATAGATGCCTCCCTTAAAGACAGCAGCAAAATCAATAATAATGATTGTTACAATGGATTGTGGGTGTACGTGTCTTTTCCTAGCTTTTTGCCCTTCCCGTTTTCCTTTGCTTATTTGTATATACTGGAGGCTTCCTTGCAGCCAGCCACTGCCTCTGGGGACAGGCCTGATGTATTTTCAGCTTGGCAGAGTTTTCTGTCAGATTGTCCCTCCAGTCTTTATTGCTGCACATGAGCTGTGTGCCATCTCTACGGCTGTTTTCTTGGAGCTGCGGCTTACAAAGAACAGCTGATGTTTCGTGCAAAGATCTGGAAGCAGTTCTGCCAAGTGGCTGTTTTACCCAAGGATCTTATGGCTTTTTCCCCCCATTTAATTATCTTCTAACTGCTCTTAACTACATAGAAGAGGTTGAGGAAAACAGAGAATGGGGAGTGGAAAAGTTTGTTTGGAAAAAAAAAAAAGGAAAAAAACCACCCTTTCAATCTATTTCACTCAGGCTTTTTAATCTGCTGAAGGATGGAGCTGCTGATCCTCTGTCAGCACAGTGGCTGGGGGTTGTGGCCAAGCTGAGCTGCTGGGTTCTGCCCAGGGCTGTTCCAGGGCCAGGGTTGACTCAGAGGACACCATGACACAGCCCAAAAGGCCAACTGTATCCTGGGCTGCATCAAAAGAAGCATGGCCAGCAGGGCGAGGGAGGTGATTCTGTCCCTTTACTCTTCCCTCATGAGACCTCATCTGAGTATTGTGACCAGTTCTGGAATCTTAAACATAAGAAGGCGATGGAAGTGTTGCAATGGGTCCAGAGGGGGCTACAAAGATGATCAGAGGGCTGGAGCACCTCCCATACAAGGACAGGCTGAGAGAGGTTGGGTTGTTCAGTCTGGAGAAGAGAAGACTCTGAGGAGGCCTTATAGTGACATTCCAGTACCTGAAGAGGCTACAAGAAAGCTGGGGAGGGACTGTTTACAAAGGCTTGTGGTGATAGGATGAGGGGCAGTAGGTATAAACTGGAGAGGGAAAGATTTAGACTAGACATAAGGAGGAATTTCTTCATGATGAGGGTGAGGAGACCTTGGCACAGGTTGCCCAGAGAAGCTGTGGCTGCCCCATCCCTGGAGGTGTTCAAGGCCAGGCTGGATGGGCCTTAGGCAGCCTGATACAGTGGGAGGTGTCCCTGCCACTGCCCTGTTCTATGTTTCTATGATTCTATGGCACAGATTCTTTTACCACTGTGGGCAAAGACTTCTGTCAGCATTCTTGCTGCAGCGGCAAACAGGATTAGTGGCTAACAGAAGGCAATTCTGCAAAGTCACTTTGCAAGACAGAAGTGGTTGTTGTTGCAAAGGGCAAAAGCACTGCTGATGTGGGTTAGTGGTGGCCACGTTACTGGCAAGACAAAACCTGTCAGGGCTTCCTGAGGTCAGTTCCCTGATAAGAATCTGTTGCTCTTCAGGGCCTCACACCCTTACCCCACTAGCACAAGGTTACAGAGGAGGAAATGGCTCCCAGATATTCTTCTGATATATCAGAAACTTGTGGCTTAAAGCAGTCTGAGGTTTTCCAAGGGTGTAGTTATGTGAGCTGCTTGGGCTTTTCCCAAAACAGCCCCACCTCTCCTTCCACTGCCAGCCATTTCCAGCACTACTAAATTAACTTTGCCTGAATTTGTGCAGCCTTCAGCTGAATCAATGACCTAAATGGGTGAGGGAGATGGGACATGAATGCAACGATAGACAGAAAGATGGGATCCATTCCTTGCAGCTACAAGTCAGCCTAAGAAACCAAATCCTACACACCTCAATGTTGCTACTGTCAGCTTAGGGCTGCTCTGCTCACTCCTTGGCTGATCCTAACGTACCTCTTATGTGGAGGCAGTTTTCTGGCTGCTTTGTTCTACCTGAATTGATGATAATTGGGTATCTGCATATATATTGTGCCATACTATATGGCTTGGGTAATTCCCAGATGGATTTAATTAATTAAGCCAAGTGCAAATGTGTAAATTCTGTATTTGTAAAAGTAAAGTGCTGGATTCCATTTTCGGAAAGGTTTTATTCTCTGAAACTGTTAATATATTTCCACTGCTATTGCACTTTAAATGAACTCATGAGTTAAGAACAGTGACAGAGAATAAATTATCATACAGCTGGTAAGAGTGAGATAAATAAAAGGATATACATAAAAAATAAATGGATTTCATCCCTCTGTGTGCAGAAGAACCAGTCCTTGATGACGAAAGGCTATTAACTAGCTTAGTGTAATTAACTGTTTTAGTGCTGATTCAGGAAGAGGGGTTTGCAGTTCTTCCTTTGAAGTCAAGTGTCGCAAGCATGTGCAAAGTGCAATAACAGCTCCTTTGTTCTGAGAAACTACTTTAGGATGTGTGCAGAAGTATGTGGTGAAATATGGAACAGAAGGGTCATTTTAATAATTTTATTTTTATGTACTTCCCCCCCAAAAACCCGGAAAACTGCCGTCAGCTGAAAGAAATTGCCAGTGAAGCAGACAGAGAATCTGAAACTGAATTTGAAGCTCTGAGCATCATCTTGTGATAATCTCCTGGCCAGTGGGAAGGTCCCTCTGAATGTGTCATCCTAGGGTCAGTCACTAAACATCAGGAGCACATTCCATTCTCATTTGAAGGCAACAGAAGTAAAGACAAGACTAGCTCATGATTCTTGGCTGCGTGATTCATGGTGTGCACCATTTGTGAAATCCGGTTATTGTAGTCAAAGGAGGGGTATTAGAATATCTGTGAGGTGGTGTCATGGTGTGTCGGGCAGCTCCTGTCCTTTCTCCCTCTGTCCTGTTGGTTGCAAGCAAAGACTATAGGAGAGATGGATCACAGAATTTGGGTTTGGGTTGGAAAGGACCTTAAAGACCACACAGTTCTAACCCTGCAATGGGCAGGGACAACTTCCACTAGACAGGAGGTACTCTGGTGGCTTTATACCATGTACAGTGCCCTTGCCCAGGCAGAATTCTGGTTTGCTTTTGCTCTTCTAGCAGTACAAATTGGCAAAAAATGGTGAAAGCATCCCCTGCCTTCCTTCAATGGCCAGGTGCATCTGCACCTAGTGATAACAAAGTTTACAGTTCAAGAAAAGGGGTGGTTTTGCTGATGAATCAACAGTAATTTTCACTTAAGAAAATGAAGCATGGGGGATCATAGTGTTTGCTGCATTCCTGCTTTTTATCTGAGGCAAAAGCTGTCAAACACATAGGCTGTGTGAACTGGTTGTGATACAGGGATAGTATTTCAGAGATAAGGAAGATGCTACAAGTTCCATGAGCAGAAGAGGGGCAAACAACTCAGTGTATGAATCCAAAAGCAGCTCCTTGTGGTTAATTTCCAGGTTGATATGATTCTTGAATATACATTTCTTGTATCACTTGATTTTCTTTTCATTCTACATCTTGAACTCCTTAAAAGCAAGTGATTTATTTCACTGATGTATACTCCTATCACTTTTCTTTCCAGCGCTCTCAAAAAAGGGTTATGCAGAAGGGCACAAAATCCATACAAAGGAAAGAGAAGTGCTGGTCTTTGCTTATGACACAAAGTTATTGTCAGTAAATGTGAAGAATCCCTTTTTCTATCCTATAGAGGATTTTCATCCCTATGTGCGATCTTTCTTCCCCCATCTAATATAAAACAGTCTGTCTGTCCTATAAATGCACAGTGAAGTGTAATTTCACATCAAATCTTTGTCCCATGGTCAGGTAATGTGATGTTCATTTAAAGGATAAGAGAGCTTGACAAGCTTCAGCTCACCAAAATGGTAATGCTCGTCACTGCTTGAATCTAATTTGAGCTTCACTTTCCAGGGAAGAAGACCTGAAGGACTGAATATGTAGAGGACAGGCTGTCAAGGGACATTATAGAAAGAACTGGAGAAAGAAAGCTACCCTCTGAGAGGTGGGGCATTTTCAGTCTCTCTCCTATTTAAGAAAATGAGATGAGTCTTGGGACTCTATGAAAAGTACAAAATTAATCTGATTCTTGGGTTATTTGGTGGGGGTTTTTTGTGTTTGTTATGGGGTGTGTTTATGTGTTTGTGGAGTCTGGAGTTGAAATGCCCTTGCCAACATTTGTGCTTCATATTTTCTGTTGCCCTTTGGAGAACCATAGTAGTCTTGTTAATCAGTTGTTTGTTTTGTGCGAGCAGGTTCTTTAGTATTCCTGCTACACTGTTTATGCTTGATTTTTCTAATATATAGATCAAACACTCTTTATTTTCATTTTCACTCTAAAAATTTGTATGAATCAATCTTATTGATCTTCTTACACTTTGACAAACTTTAATTAAGTCTTCTATATAACTGCATGTAAAAGGAGAAAAGGTCAATACCACAGGCATTTCAGTTTACATCACTCTCCATCAGGGATACGTAAATGTTGCCAAGACCTCAGTGATCATTTATGTGCCATTTGTTCAAAGGACATATATATCCAGATTGTGGGTATATTTTCCTGGGGCCTTAAGGTACAGTAAGTTCCATTTTCTGTTTAGTTCAAGATATGACAATGTGTTCTGACAGTGGTAGTCTGAGAACTATGTGCTTCTTGTTAAAGATGAAACTGGATTGAAGTCATCAGCATGATTCCATCCATGATGCTTTTCTAAACATAATGGGCTGGATCTTCCATGCATTGGCAAAAAAATTATTATCTTCAGTAGGTACTGGGTCTAGATGTGATGTTTACCCTATGTCTTATTTAGGGATATATTAAAAAAAACAGATGAACAATTTCTTCACTATGAGAGCGGTGAGGCCCTGGCACAAGTTGCCCAGGGAAGCTGTGGCTGCCCCATCCCTGGAGGTGTTCAGGGCCAGGTTGGATGGGGCCTCGGGCAACCTGGTCTGATGAGACATGCCCCTGCCCATCACAGGGGGTTGGAACTGCATGGGCTTTAAGGTCCCTTCCAACACAATCCATTCTACGCTTCTATTATCTAGAAAACACTACAAACCCCAAACCAAAAAAACAAAACAAACCTCAAAAACCCCCAAACAAAACAAAGGGAAAGCATTAAAACCAACTCTCACTTGGCAGCATATTTGAAAACTCCTTCATTGGGCATCTGTGCAGTGCAGGTGTAAAACCTATGGTGACTGTTTTTTCTCAGAATACTTTACCTTCAACAAGCTTATGCACGGAGGCATTCACTCACTAATTTTCCTTGCAGAGGGAAAGCCAGAATTTGATTCACTTATCATTCCTTAAAATACAGGGAGCCTTGAGAGCAAAGCCCTGTCTATGAATTAAACAATAATACTAATTCACATGGAGCATGGCAGTCAGGCTGTGACTGAAGGAACCTTCCTGATGTTCTCTCAGCACATGAACCTTTGATCCATGCCAGTCAAATTAGGAGCAGCTTTTAAAACAGTCACATAGCAGGATTGCCATGAAGGTTTATAATAATGGTTAGGGAGCACATAATTAATGCCACTCCCAAACTGGAAAAGCATTCTCAGCAGACATCAGAAACTCTAAAATGCTTGTTTATTCAATAATTATGGAGCATAATTATGGTAATGAGGTTAGCTCAGATTTACATATTAGCAGTGCATTTTAATGATCTGATTATACAAAAGTGCGATACAATAGATTAAATTTTATATGGAAAATTTGTTGCCAAACTGGAATTGTAAGACACCCCCCAAACAGATTTATAAAACTCAGGGAATTACCATGTAATAAATCCCATGGTTGTAATGAAATAACTAGAGCAGAAAAAAATTCAAACCATTGTATGAAAAGAAATCCTCAGCTGCAGGACTACTGCTGAGTGACATTAAAGAATATAGGTTTTTTTTTTTTTTTTCCCAACTATTCTTTAATAATATCACCAAATGGGCTACAGAGTCCTTGGAGACGATTTTGTGAAAAATAGTCACTGGCTTTGTTTCGGAGCAGTGAAGTTAGCAAGTCTAGATAAAGGAAATGACCCTCCTGTTTTCTCACCCATCTCTCATCTTTTCTTTCATCTATCTCATCCTTTCTTCCTTTCATCCAGTTTTTGCTTCTCTTGCTTTCATTCAGTGGTGTTCTCTCAAAAAGCCCTTCTATGTTTTCTACCAATAACATATATATTTCTGTGGTTGGAATAATTGTATTTACTTCATGAATGTCTGTAAAGCTTTCAAATTTTATTTTAAAGCAACAATTTAGTTCCTTTAATCTTTGCTCCGGTGATACAATATTGTCTTTGACTCATTAAATGTCCTCCTTTTGTTGTTTTAAGAGGTTAGTAATTTACTTTGTGCAGCATTGCAGCAAATTGGATGATCCTTAAGTCAGGGAAATCAAAGCAAGGCTGCATGTGATGCACTAACTGGCAAGGGTTGATGACATGCTGAAAGATTCTGTTTGCATTTGAGGGGCTTGAATATTTTGGTTTTTGGTTTTTTGCAGTAAATATGTAGAATAGTGTTAATAATAGTAAAATTAATTAGGGAGAACTAAACAGTCCTCAGGATGTTGAAATGGAGACAGTGACATTCTCTCTCCATAAGGTAGAATGATATATTCTGATTTTGTCATTGGGACTCAGTCTATGCATCATGCTTTTTTCTGCTGGAAATACCCTCTGCTCTAGCCTAACGCTGTGGGTTCAGGGGCTATCAAGCCACAGGAGCTCCTGTAGTGAACAGAAACTACTAAGCAGACATGGATGGGAAGATCTGGCACTTTAAGAAGTACCATCTTTGGGAATAATAACACTGGTTTATTGTCAGGTCCCAGTAGCACCCTGGGACACTCAGCTCTGTCCAGAGATGGTCACAGCAGCCCCTAGAAACTCACATTTGCAATGTAAACCAGCAAAAGCCAATCTGAACTATCACATCCAAATCTGCTTGCTCTAAATATAAGCACTTAAGTCTGCAAACTTTAATCCTTGAATACATTTTTGTATTTTACTTAAGAAAAAGAACATGTTTGTAAAATCCAGGTAATAGAGGGCTGACTCAATGGACAAAGATGGAGAACACCTTGGAAGAAGGGGTAGTTAAGGCATATCGCCCAGGTTTGGGTTAATCTTACTTTTAAGCATCCACATTGTCAGTACAGAATTCTTTCTTTACTCCTACTTGATTCCACACAATTCTAAGCGCACAGCCTAAACCCATGTTTTATGCGCATCTTTAAAATTTAGTGAAAAAGCAGATCCCCCAGAGGTTACTTTTCCAAGCTTGTCTGTAGCCAAACTTTCATTGCATTAATTTTCAGGCAACTTTTTAGGCTGCATTGACAATATAATTATTTATACTTTTAGCCACCAGTCTTCGAAACTCTGTTCTGAATTCTATAGTCAAGTAAACCTAGGATGTAATATTACCTGTAAGATTTTGTCATTTCTTTTTGCTTGTTTACATTTTCATGCAGTGTGGGTCATTTCATCCGTGTGTATCAGCACACCAGGGATGGACTTTGCTGGATCTTGTGTTTTCTTTTTCCCAGAGAGGGAGATACACGCTTGCTCTCTTTTTGTCTTTATTTGCGTACAGGTGTTCTGGAGCAAACCTAATCATGCTGCTCACTGGGATTGTTTGCCCTTGTTCTAGGGTTTGCTTGCTGTTTGCCGTGTACCAAGGAAGAAGACTGAATTTTGCTGTTTACACTGTTCTCTGACTGTGTGAGACAAGGGCATCTCTCAAATGCGAGGCACAGTATTTTGATTGGCATATTTTTGCAGGGGACTCTATTAAACAAAGAAGTATCTGCTTTAACTCTTAGCAGCAGCTTTGTGAAGACTAAACCAGCCCTGCTCCTAATGCCCATTATCTTTCATGGGATATAATATTTCACTCACGTGACAATCCCGTAAGTTTCCACATGAACATCTCCTCCTTTCCTTAGTGTTGGTAATATTAAAGAATTGACTAACTTCTGATTTACCATTGGATGTTGCCCTTGATAAAACTGGATGAGGAGTATTATTTGCATTTAAGCTTTTCTGCTTCCTATTTCAATCAGTAGGAGATGAGTCACAAAAGTATGAAGATGGCAAAAAGCCAATGTTTATGAAGAGGGAGCTCTTTCTCTTCCTTCTCCAGAGCTGCTTTCAGGAATATCCCTGGTGGTTGTCCTGGAAGCAGTTTCATTGTCACGCATACAATACAACCCTCCCTTTTAACAAAAGAAGATACCTTTTTTCAGTTTCTTGAATTAAAGCGTAGACTTCAAAACATTATGTATTATCTGTCGCTCCAGTCATCTTCTAAAAGAAGAAGAAGAATAACCCTTTCTTTAGGGGAAAAAGATCTCAGTGCCATCTGTACTTCATGGATTTTGAAGTCGACACACAAGCATTGTGAATTGCATAAATCCGATGGATGTTCAGTGTTCCAACACAGAAACACGTCACCCAGGACATTATTGCCTGAGGCTTGGAATAGAGAAGCTGTAGGTCCCTGCCAGACACACTTCAGACATACTGATATATCTCTGCAATGCATTTTTACTGCCCAAACACCAGCCTGATAAGTTCACGTAAGAGTCAGGCAATAAAAGTATCTCCACACCAGGCTGAGGATAATTGTATCCTTCCTTTTTGGAGTCAAATATAAATGATTCTGCTCATTTAAAAATATCCCCGCTGTGATATCCTAGCCAATTTCTCTTACCTTATGACTCTTAACTGTGTTTATTGTTCTGGTCCATATTTACCATTTTGAGGATACTGAGGGAGGAGGAGACCTTTCTGCTTTTTTTTGCTGGTGTGCCCTGCCTGGGAATACTATTTTAAATGGTTTGTTGAGCCAGCTTGGCTTATAGCTTTCTTTTCAACCAGTCTTGGTTGAGCTCTTCAGCTTTCAGACCCGTCTTTCTGGGAAAGATGTGGTTAGAAGAAAGATGATAGGAATTCTGTGCACGAAAAGTAATTGAGCTTTGAGATCTTTCATCTGAACTTCTGAGATCGTGTGAGTCCAGAGTTAGCTCTGTTGCCTTTGAGTGAGGCTGGTTAACTGTAATTGGTAGTGAAACATTTTTGTAATCTTTTTGGTAGGAAAGATGCTAGACAAACAATAAATTACACCATATTCTGCTTTATGAAACACAGGAAAATCTCAGTGAAAACAAAAACAACTCTATAAATTCAGCTCCTCTGTATCCAAGGCATGTGATTTCTTTTAAGGTGACTGGTTAACCTCCAATGCCTCTCAGCATTATTCTTATGGGGAATATTCTCACAATAACTCATTTTTTTAATGACAAATCTATACACGTATGTGTATTCATATCTACAATGTACAAATATTACTTCTCTGCACTTTCAGAAAATATTACCCTTTTCTCCTTCTCCAGATTTTAGGCACTGTCGAAAGGGTGTGCCACAGAACAGGAAGATTTCTTGAGATGAACACAGGCTCAAGGGGCTCTGCAGCCATAAGAAGAAAAAGTGTCAGGCTATTTCTCAGTCTGGAATCTCTGCTCACAATAGAACTATGCTTACCCCTGTGGGCTTCCACCTGGGCATTGGGCCCAGCTGAGCTGTTGTAGTGGGGGTTGGTCTCACCTATGTGAGTGTTTCTCTTCATATAAGTGCAAACTGAACATTTCTTTCTTTCACTCTGCATAATCAACCCAAATTTACTCAAAATAATCATAGTCTATAATGATGGCTCCTGTAGAACTCTGGGGTTGCAGTGACAGGGAATACTTCTTGAATGTGGTTTGCTCTGCTCGGTTAGGGATATGTGCTTCCTCTCCCAGCATGGTCAGTCCTTGCCTGGTGGTGGTGCAGTCTGGCACCAGGAAGCAAACTTGATTTAGAAATATAATTGCAGATTTTCATGAATTCTTTGTATAAAAGAAATGCAGAAATGCAATCATGCCTGAAGCTAGCAAACGGGAACCAGGGGCTCTCTAGAGATAGAGATGTCAAATTCCTACTGCCTCAGGACGGCTCTGCCAACTCTGGTCCAGATAATCTGAGATAATGGAGTCCCCTTTCCACCCAAAGGCAGGGAGATCGCAGAGCCTGATGGAAACACAACATGGAAAACCAGAGCCAAGTAGTATGTTGAGTTTAAATGAATGATTATAAAAAATTCAACAAGGAGATGTTTATAGGAATTTTCAATTGATTTTCGTTACTTGATACGCACATCTCTCAAAACCCCAGAGCACCAGCCAGCCTGTGTCAGGTACGCTCCAGTTGTTTATTATGAATATTTTTTCTTCTGGCTTTCTGCTAATTCCGTTTCAGTTGTGTGTTTTATCTATCTCCTGTGCCAGCCTGTCCCCTGTCTCCCAAGAGTGCACCCTAGTGATTGCCTTGGACCCAATGACTGACCAGGCCAAGCTACCTCATTTTGGACTCGGCTTTTGTTTTGTTTTGGTTTGGTTTGGTTTTATCTCTCTGCTAGATTCCCTTTCCTCAGGATTAGTCAATGTGAGTCAACAGGCAGGATCTGGCCAGTGAAGGTGAGGAACTGGGGCTATTGTGAATATAGAACTTTGACTCATTGTGAGCCATAACCCTAGATGCATGGTCACTGCTTTGGTCCCTCCAGCTTACCCTCATTACTCCAGCAGGTTGATCCTACCAGGGAGGAAGGAAACTGGAAAATTCCTTCCTGAAAATGCATAAAATTGCACGATAGTAGTTAGTATCCCTTCCAGTCCTGAGACCGCACACAGCTGATCTGTAACACTCATCCTGCCACCAGTAGGCTACCACACTGCACACAGGTATCTCTTGTTTCTGTAGAGGATTACTGAGGTGCAGGAGAGAAACAAACTGCCAAAAGCCTCCACAAGTCTTGCAGCAGGTCTGGGGAGAGAATCTGGACCCGGCCTCCCATTTCCACTGTAGTATTTAAGCCATTTCACATTCAAATCCTGTCTTTTCTCTCACTTGCTGCAGGAGAGGTACAGAGCGGTAAACAACAACAGAGCGGGAATAAATGAGCTTGTCATGCTAAGTGTATTCCTAGAGGGGTGCTGTGCTGCCTCTTTATTCTTTATAAAAAACAGCTGGCCTACAGTGGCTGTAGTATCTAATCCTATGATAAAAGCAGGATTCAAGTCCCCCAGCCCTAACGGAGCGTCTTGTGCTGCCTCGTTGCCTGCTGTTGATTGAGAGCACCTGTAGCTGTGCTGCAAACAGCACAGGAGCTGCTCCTTAAGATCTTTTTCATCAGCAGCTTTTGCTACATAGGCAGGAGGTGTCTTTTCAATCAGTGCCTCAGAGCCTGCTTTACATTCTCTCCCATTGACTCAGGTGCAGCACAGGCAGAATAACGCCACGAGCACAGGGTGGAAGGCCAGATAGGACCAGCTGATCTGGGTGGTAACAGAGTGATCTCTGTAGCAGGGGCTCAGAGAAGAGAGTTTTAATCCTGATTAACTCATTGTTTGTTTGCTTTTCCTTTCTGCAGAAGGTATCTGTGAAGAATGAGGTGGTAGCAGTAAGTGACAGTGTGAAGGATGAAATTATAAAATCTATTGCCCATTGAGAAAAGAATTTTTGTTTGCTGAGCGAGTAGCTTGTGGCTTTTGAATATCGTAGTTTTTGAATACTGTTATAGTAATAATGGGTAATTTAAGTAATAGTTGTATTACATTTTGAAGCAAACAGTCATTAAAAATAATTAGTCTTACAATTTATATACTCCTGCCCAGGGAGATTTAAACATTGTAAACCGGAATTAATTTAGCCAGCAGGATACGCTATATCTATACCAGCGCAACCATTTTCTGTACTAATATTCAATTTGTTGGATTTCAGGATTTCATAGGTACTTATGACTGATGCTCTTTTAATATCTTAGCGCTTTCCCCACAGCTTCTCACAAACCAGGAAAATTCTCTCCACCCTCCTTCACAAAGAACTGAGATTGGAGCCCAAGCTAAGGGTAGCTGCATAGTGAAGTTTGGGTGCCCATCCAAAATGATGATCCTGAAAGTCTGTTTACTTGTCACCTAACATAGAAGATGGTTGACACTTTTTTTTTTTTTCATTTTGTTTTCCAGCTCTAGGAGTTCTGCTTTGGCTCAGGGCATGTCTGCCTTCACAGAGCTGATATGGTGTGATCCCAGCTTACTTCTGAGTGAAATAAGAGTCTCTAAGGTAGGTGTTCTCCTGTCTGTAACTTCTCATGCACTCTTACCACATGCCAAGTATACACTGAATTAAAACTTCCTGTTGCAAATTTCTTGCTGGCCTGGGTATTGCTCAGGCAATGTGGAAAAAAAGACAGGATTCGGAGTCCCACACCAACACCTTAAGGCATGAGATTGCTGTACCTGGATTTAGCCACAAATGAGTTGGTGGCTGTGCTTGTAAGGGACCTGTCTGGAGTCAAAAGAAAAGCCTTCAGAATTGTAATAAGCTTCCTGGGTCACCAAGGAGGTGAATTAAACAGTAGGTCCATTTGTTTTCTACTTCTATGATGTGATGCTTTGCTTATCATGATTTCTAGCCCTGGAAGCCTTGCTAGAACCACAAAGGTTGGGCAGCATGTGTGTGTAAAGGGTTTTAAGAGGAAATTTTTTTTATGAGCCCTCCTCTTAAAAAGGGAAGTGATTTCTTAACTGTAGTAGTTTCTTCCACAACACAGCACAAATTAAGACTTTATACTTGCAGTATCTACAGGTCCAGACCTGCATGGCATACCCAGGTAAAACAAAAAAACCGCTATGTGTCCAGCTCAATTGGTTGTCCCTCACAGTATGGTGTCATTAAGAGTAGTCTCTTTTCCTTTTCACTTTGCTTCTGCTCTGTGGAAGAAAAGTGTGAGAATGCTCCTCTCCTGAGGAGGGGGTTGAAAAAACGATGGTCCAGCAGGACTTCAGGTGTGAGTGTTTTGCTCAGCAGCTCTTGCTGCTGTGGGGCCAGCCCTCTGCAACATGTCCAGCTTTTAGAACTGGACGATGCCTCTTCCCATCAGGTGAGATGCTGCGGGTTGTACATGTAGATACCCCTTACTGCATCTCTCTGTCCTTAACTTCATAACTTCAATATATGATTTTTAGAGTATTTTCCAACTAAAGTCAAAGTTTAGTTAGACATTTATTCAGCTGCTGCACATACAATTTAGGAAGTTAAAAAAATGCATATTTCTGCCAGTAGAATAAAGTCTTCTGCTAGATAGAATATGATTTAATGTACTTACACATTTTTTGGTTCCTCAAATTCCTGACAATATGTAAAATTCTAGTACATCTCAACAGAAAAGTTGATAATACATATTGCAAAGGGAATACGTAAAAGATAACTGTAAACCATTCAGCTCTACTGTCTCCTGTCTTTCTGCTAGCTCTGTTTTCCCTTATCATTGGTATTTTCACTTCTGTTCTGATGTCTACCTAAGAGAATGAATTGAATTTTTGACTCTCTTGTTTATCTGTATGAAACTTGGAAGATCGAGGTCTGGCTCTAAATAGTTGTGCAGGAATATAAGAGAAAACAGTCTTCTGTTCCTGTGAGCATCATCTTGCCTCTGTTATTCCCACACTGAGATGCCAAGAACAGTGTCACAAGTAGAGCTGAATGCTCATAGCAGGAAAGGTTTTGGAGGAGGGGACAGCTCACAGGTGTAATCTCAGCTCTCCCCATCAAAGGTTGCCCAGGGAGGGCTGATTGCTCCTCCCTGAAAGCAAGGTCAAGCACAGCAGTTTCCCTCTGATTCCTTCCTCGTAGCCTTTCCTGGAATTAGTTGGAAATGGATGGTTTGATACCTCCAAATGAAAAAAACAATTGCAAACAGGGTAGGGTAGGACACTCAAAAGCTGTTCAGCGCTCATGCTCTTCTGTCATGGAAATATTCAGGTAAGATGAGGGAGATATGCCTTGTGAGGTACGGCTAAAAAAGAAATGGGGCTTGAACATGTTTCATTCCCAAGTTTCTTTAGACTCAGGTAAATTCCCAGTTTCATTCTCTGTGGGATTTTGCAATCCTCTCCAGCTGCAATAAAATGCAAGCAGCATGCTATGTGAAGTGTTTGTCTTTGAATTTGGATAGCAGTAGTTCCATGGTTGTGGAGGACCTCAGTGTGGAAGCGTAATGCCTTTTTTGCATGAAGAAATACACTGTGGGGAGAAATAGCCATCCACAGATATACATGTGCACCTGCTATTTTTTGTGCACCTTCTGTTTGTTGTAGGCGTTAGGATGTATTTCCTAATTTCCTACTGTATTTCCAAGACTGATGCAAAAGCTCATGTTGGCATGGAAAAAAAAATCATATTAATTTATTAAGATAGTTGGACATGTCGACAGTAAGATGATTTTTTGGGATATAGGCATAAGTTATTCGCTTGATACTGTAACTTTCTGAACTTTTGGCACACTATGTTAAGCTCTTCACCAGAGAGAAATATCCTGTTACTATTTTTTTGCTGATGTTTACCCATATGACGTCTTATTTCATTACATTGTCTTGTTCTAACTCTGATGCAATAAGATCTGTGATTGTGTGAAGTTATTCCCTTACTCAGTGAAAAAAAAGTTCATTTCTATTCTTTATGTGTGTATGTAATTCTAGGCTTTTTCTTACTCCCTATGCCCTTGGGGCTGCTATTGTTTGCTCCATTTGTATGCTACTGAAATGCATGGGTTTTTTTTCCTTTTCTGTGATCTGAAAATGCGGAAGAAGCAGGGAAGGAGATTTGCTGCAAAAGCTGTGCAAATATTCAAATAAATCAGCCAGCTTCCTTGGCAAATATACTCTTGGTCCTACACACTCCTTTTTTTCTTAAAGATAATGACTGAAATGTAAAAAAGACTCCTTCCTGTGGCATTCTAAAAGATCTTTCAGAGAATGAGTCTAGTGCTGTTGAAATGTGGTGCAGCGGTTATTCAAGAACACAGCCTTAACAAAAAACACATTCTGGCATTGCAACATATTTGAGATAAGAATGAAGCCCCACATCTTTAGCAAACAGAGCCTGTGCTTAGTTTGAAGAAATGCCATGTGCATCTTTAAGAAACCACTAATTACACACCATTAGAAAATAAGGATGGGACTACTAATCAGCTACCACTCTGTATTCTACAACGTGTCATGTTTGCAGCTCTTGGAATTATTCTTTCAGCTATTTTCACTGTTTTTCATTAACGAGATTGTCTACTCTTCCAGTTTGTTTACTTGAATAAAAAATAGTTTTGACTTTCATTTTACTTCATGAAGCTCCTGGGAAAACATTTTGTTTTGCAGTGATTTAAATAGTCACAATTAAATTGAGACTTATATCATGTCGTATTTTTGTTAACTTTGCAGACTGGAGTGTCTCTTCTCCAGGGCAGAACTTGGCTGAAGTCTCATGAGCAGAGCTATAAAGGGAAATGGTCTCAGTGAATGCCTTATCTTTTGTTACCTTCATAGACCGAATTAAACCTGTAAAGCTAAATCCCCCCCGGAATAAAGTAGTTTGGGTGTAAAAGACCAGAGAGAATGGCACAGTACCCTTGGTTACAGACGATTTAACAGTGAGAGTGGTTTAATTCTAATTTGTAAAAGACTTTGTCTTTTTCTTCCTTTGTTTTCTTTTTCCTTGCTTAATGTTCTTATCCTCTAAATACTTCTTCCGTTCTTCCCTTATAAATATTTAGTTGCCTAGTCTCAAGGGGCAGCACAGTGTGAAGGATAAACTGCTGGAGAAGAAGGCTGAGACACCAGACTGGTGGCTGCTCTCATAGAATAGTTTTTTTTTGTTTCAGCTTCCTAGTCACTAAGTTGGAGAGAATTATATTTTCCCAACTTTCTGTGTAGGGGTACACAAGTGGGGACTACTTTCTCTGCATAGCATCTTTTATAGTTTTCATATGAAATGGTAGGATCTGAGAGCTCTGGTTCATCCTGATTTGTTTGCATGTTTTCAAAGTAGAAGAGATTTACTAGAAAAATTACTGTAATTTTAGCAAGACTCTAAGTCCCTTGTGATCAAGGGTGGCAGTGCTTGAACTGAACAGGGTTATAAGCAATAATGATTTTTTTATGGCACAATCTGCTGTACCACTCAACTGTACCTGTTTGATTGAGTTAATATTTCTCTTCTGTTGCTTCTTATGTGTCTCTACCTATATGAACGACAGACATATTTGGAAAAGAGTTATCTTAAAAAGCATGAAAGCACTGCTTATCACAGCAATGTTGCTGCTACTTTCTCCTTATTCTTTCATTTGTCACACAACCTTACAGCACGTGACTTCTGAGAATTAATCAGATGTTTCTTCTTCTTTACTTTTTGTTACTGGTTATCAAAAAAATCCACTGTGGAGAATTCATGGTTTTGCCAGAAATCCTGGTGCTCACTGGCTGTCATACACCGGTGTTCTGTGATTGTTACGACTTCTGATGTAGTTCAGTGATGATCAGAATTGGAAGACTGATGTATGTAAGGGAGTTGCAGCGTTAGACCAGGCAGTGATGTTTACTGGTGAGCAGCACCAATATTACCAGTGCCTGAATAATTACCACTAGAAGCTATAACATATTTATTGAATAACATCACCTCTTTGGTGAACCTGTTTGTTGTCACTTACTCAAATGTGACTCTGATGAGGCAGATCTGCTTGGAAATAGGGAAAGGAATTGGAGAAAGGGACCAGCCAGTTTGCAAACGCAACTGACAGTTGCATTGCTAGTTACCATCTCTTTTTTTGACACTTTCGATCTGTAGTCCTCTTCTTTTTGAGCAGATAAAAGAGATCATTATTTTAATTGTTCGGCTTTCCTTTCCATTGCTGTAGGCATATGGAAAGGTTGCTCAGATGCCCATGAGCTTTGCTGCTTCTGTTGTTCTTGTCTTTCTACTCCTGCCTCACACTCTGGGTTTGGAGGCAGCATGTATGAGTGCTGATAACGGACTCACCCTTCCATCTCCCTGGTGTGATTTCTAGATGACGTTCTCTCTGCAGCTTGCTTGACCACCCTAAGGATTAGCTGACCTGAGCAGAAATTAAAGGGCAGCTAATTCTCTATTTTTGACTTGTTTGAGAGCACAATTGCAATAACTATCTGTGCTCATTTGAAGGAGCAGAATGGCTAACAGAAATACCATGCAGAGATTGTTATGCAGGAGTATAAAGTGGCAGAAGGCCAAGCTTGCCACAATTAATCTCTTTAGGGAAGATGCCAGCCTGAATGCTCATGTACTATCTTCTGTTTGCTGATTCATGGCTGGAATAAGTATCAGCCTGTTTTGTTTTGGTTTTTTTCTTTTCTTCTGGTTGGAGGTAATAATGAGAATGAAAGGAAACTGGTGCTATCAAGAAAATAAAATGGAGCCAGATTAAATCAACAATATAGAACCCCACGTGGGTTAGCCCTGATGTTTGCTAGATAGATTCTTTGGCTCTGAATTCCAATTATTCCTTTTCCTGCTTGAAGTATGTAAATAGATAAAGACTATCTGTAATTTATTTTTGGAGACTGACTGCGTATCTATGCATTAGCAAGTAAAAGTAGATGCTTGAGATCAGGAGTTGGTTACTTGCTAGGCAGTGGAGTGTTACACCATGCAGGTCTGTGCTGGTGACTAGAGTTGTACCCAGATTCTCTTGGAAATGAAACTAAGTATGATATGTGGTACATTTGGGACAAAGCGGGACATACATTTTAACAATTCACTTGTAGATTCTGAAGAGGAGACCCTGGTGGATTCTACAGAAAGAACAAGTCCTTAGCAAGCATCCCCAAACTTGTGAGACAACTAAATTATGAAGGGGGCAAGAAGAGGAGGAGGAAAATCCCCATAAGAGTGCTTTGCAGATTAGGATGTGACAAACGGCTTTTAATTAAAAATCACCCAAACAACCATGTTCATTCATTTGAAGAAAGAGGAGAGTTTGCTTCACCAAAACTGTGGGTGGTGGGAGCCACTGACTATAGTGGAACAGCAGAGATAACATGAGATCCATCACCCCAAGAGGAGGAGATGGAGAACAAGAATATCCAACCAACTCTTTAAAGAGGTTTTTTTGACTTTGTTACATTCCTTTTATTCCATCTTTATTGCAAGGTAGAGCCTCTTGGCTCCCCGTGATATGCAGACTGATGAGAACCTGCCCTATCCTGACCTCTGTGCTTCCTCCCTCCATACTGAGCCTCAAATGACGTGACAATGGCAGGGATGGATGAAACTGTTTCTTAAATTGCCAGACACTGTACCACTCAAAGGTACTTCATACCTGCTCAGGTACTTACCTGATTTTATGAGCACACAACCAACTATTTTTAAGCCAAAAAAAGAGGTCCCATTTGACTTATGCTCTTAAGAATTCAGAAGAACATTTAGTGCAGTTATTACTAATACGCTGCCAATCAGTTCTGAGGTAGGTGGATAGAACCAACTGCAATGGTTTCAGTCAGTGTAACAGATTTAAGATGATAAATTCAACAAGGCCTGCCTAGGAAAGCTAGCTCTGAAGTAACGTATTCTTTTCTCTCCCCTAAGAATTGCTTTCACTGATGGATAATCTTTGCAGAATAGGAAGCTTTTAAATCTCCAGACAGTGGTTAATAGATGCAAATTTGTGGCCATCATATGCAGTGAACTAATAAGCTCGGCTGATCACGGAACACGACAAGTGTGACACTTTATCAGGCAGTAAAAGCTGATTAGTTTGTGCATGTTTAGCTGTCCATATGCCTTGTTATTGGAAAGGTTTTAGATAGTAGTAATAATTTGAATGGATGTGGCTTCATTTCCTTCAAGGCAGAAAAAGAAGGAAAGAAAAGGCAAAAAAGGGAGTGAATACAGAGTATTAATTCTTCAGCCTTGGAGTGAAAGAGATCAAGGAAAGTAATCCTGGAGGGTTCAGAATTACTGGGCTTCTGACTGCTTGGTAATTTGAGTAACAGAACTATTTCAACCATGTTTGGAGTGGATCTAGGAGGAAAAGATAGAGCAGATGGAGTCACTGCAGAAGCTCCTGAGCAGGTCATCTGTGCTAGATGAATGGGTCAAGTGAGTGGATAGTAGTATAAGCCATCAGGAGAGGAAAATAAACATGGATGGCATTGATGTTATATCTTAAGTAAATACATACAGAGATAGAAATAAATAATTTTATAGCAAACACATTTGCCAGTTCATGCAGCTTATCAATATGCCTGAAATGGAGTAGTTTTCATTTCCCATCCTTTGCCATAAAATATCACTCAAGTACAATCAAGACTGCAGTGTCCTTCACCATCCTGGACTGACTGAGGCTGTTGCTTTTTGTATGATTTTTATCCCATCCTGTGGTGCAAGGATCTCTGAGAACAAGACGGTAAATAAGATCATGTCAACCCACTGAATGATATTTGTGGTCCCACAAGCTTTTAACAGTAAAAAGACTCAATAAGTTCTGAAAATCTAGTTGAGGCCTTGGAGAAGGATGCTCAGATATAGGAGAACTGGGGTACTTTGTGTTTGCAAAATAGTTCTGAAGAATCTCCCAGCTGCAGTTACCAGGAGAGAGAAAAACAGACCCATAGTTCAGATAATAGTTTGGGTCATAAAATCTCAGATGAAGACAAATGGACACCCATAATAATTTAGAGCAAACATCTTGTCTAACTCCTTTGTTATTTCCAATTTTTTGCCTAGTCTGTTATTGATTGGTATGAATCTTGTGACAGATGGTGTGTGTTAAAGGTAATGAACTCTCACAGAGGTTTCAACCAGCAGCTTATGAATAAAGTTGGAGGGTGTGGCTGAGGAAAGATGGTTTGCTGTGATTTGGGCAGCAAGCACGGCATTTAGTATGTGGAGAATTTTTAATTTTGATGTCCCTTTTTAGAGACTTTATCTTGGAACTACAGAATTCAGCTCCAGATGTAGAATGGAAATTACAGTGCAGTTCAGAGGGAGAAGCTGATCTCATCTTGTGAGCCTTGAGAAACCTGCAGAAGGGTGTGGGAAGGACCTGGATTCCAGTATGGTTTAGCCTACTCTGCCTCCAGATAAACGGAGCAGAAAGCAATTTTATGCTTGGTGAATTTTGTCATGAAATTTTGCTTACTGTACAGATAGGATCTTGGTTTGCTTTATGAAAATTTACAAGGTTCTTGCTTAAGGCTGTGTCCTGAGTAAAAGTGATGTTTCCTCAGAACCTGTACTGTAATCATGGGACATGAGAGAAACATTAAGAGTTTCTTTTTCTGAAATCAGCTTTATCCAATTTGATGGGGCTCTTTCTCTGAGCCTGCTGCACTGAAACCAATAGTACATTCACCACAGAGTATGTTCTGGATGTTCTGCTCTTGAGGGATCTCTCATTTGTTACAACAGACATGATTTTAACATGAGACCTACCTTTTGACTTCTGTGGCAAGCTGGGAAGTATTGCATCATGGATGGTGAGGCTCATTCACCAGTGGTACAAGCAGCAAATGTTCTCTACCTCCCCACATGAACCATGAACAAATTGGTTATCCAGTAATTCTTTTACTTCTGTTCAAAGCTGTGGATTATCCAGAGAGCTACCCTAAGAGTTTGGGGCTGTGGCTTGATCATCCATTTTGTATCTTGCATGTGTTCCTGGATCTTCCTTCTGCACATTTGGCTGTGTGTCTGTGGTGGTGTGGGAGAGCTGGCCAGTGTACTGTACAGAGGAATAACTTCATGGGCCTGTTCTGTTTCTCAGAAAACAAATGGGTTTTAATTAAATATTTGAAATGTGATGAGCTCATGCCTTTGACTAGAGTGTGTTCCCTGTATGTCCAGCAGAAAGGGAGAAGGAGCAACTATTACTGTCCAACTGTATCTTTTGTCTTTCTGCCTCTCATTGTGAGACTTCATCATATCTCAGTAATTCTGATGAAACACTGTCAGCAAGGACATCAGAAAGCCACTTAGTTTGCTTGAGGGGCTCTGTTTTTTTGTGGATCTGATTGCTTGTTCAGTATGTACCACACTAAATCAAATCACTTGATTGTAGAGATACCAGATGAAAAATAATGGATACATATAGTATACAGCAAGGAGGAGTTTTGACTAGAATTCTGATTTGTGCTCGGTGTTAGTTTACGGATACGCTGCTACTGTTTGCAAACATTACTACACCTTTTCTATCAAAGTTTTATTTCAGTGGAAAGTAGCTTTCTGATTATTTCCTTTTTTATCTCTGTAATGTTAAGATTGTTGTGTTGAAACAAATGAAATTCTTTCAGTTCAGCTTTTTGACAAAGACGCTGAAGTCTTTGAGAGAAAACTTTAAAAATGGAGAGAAAGGTTTTATGGAAAATTTTGGAGTCCTGCAGCTTAAGGCCAGTAAGGGTCATTTTGCTTTTCTGATCTGCCACACCTAGGGTTTTACTCAATGACTTCTGCTGAGACCTCTGCAGTTTTGAAGTGATTGTATCACATATTCTAGCAAGACAGGTGGCTGAGATGTAGCAGAAACTTTTTTAGGGTAACTACATTAGCTACAGCTATGCAACAGGACCCAAACCCACTGGTAGTTTCTAATTTGTTATTTACTAAATGTTGTCACATACTGTTTGGAGAACTGTCTTATTTCTGCTGCTAATATCTGAATAATTGCTGCCAAATTTATAGGCTATTGAAATATGCTGTTATAATAAAAAGGCGTAGAATACATACGAAACAATATCAATTTAAATTTCAGGAAAAAAATCACACAAATTCTTACACCGTTAACAATGCTGAGTGTCTCAGTGATGAGAAAATGTTACAGGTGGCATGAGTTTGGCACCATTTTTGTGTATAGTGCAGGATTGGATGGATGGTCTCCCTGTCAAAGTTTTAAAAGTCAAATAGTTCACAGTTTTATTTTAATTTCTGGTTTATTTTTACCTTTGGTAGGATGCAGGTTTTCTGTACACCTGAGCTGCCATTAGTCCGTTCACAGGTTTTTGTACTTCCAGTGAAATGCAGTAATTTGTCTGGCATAGTTCATGCCTTTAAGCATGTAACCTTTTCAAACTGCACATGTCCTCAAGTTTTCAGAAACCCTCAGATCATTTAAATTATAGGTTTCTTTACAACTTCGTATTTGCCTCATAATTAGCAGGTATGTTTTCTTCTGTGTTTTGTCACAGAGGCTTTCCCTTGTTGCTAAGACATAACCTCAGTGGTGCAGATTGTAAGAAAGCGCAGCTTTTTCTCCTAGGTCAGACCTGAAGTATCTGGCTTGCAGAGAAGGAAATAATGCTTTTTGGCATCACCATCTGTGACCTGTAAGTCTGTGGTGACGTGTGTGCAAGTCTAATCTAGTGTTACAGGTGAACTTGGACGGGGAGAACTGAGCTGTGATGGGAAAGACAAATGTTTCTGCAGGCAGAACAAAAAGAAAGGATGTGTGGTGAGCCTGGCGCTTCTTGATGTTGTTTTTCTCCAGGTGCCTTCATCTGGTTTTGTGTTATGGTAATAGATAAGCAACACACAACTGTACACCCTGTTGAGACTTTGTTTCGCAGTATATTTATTGGTTAGTGTAAATTCTGACATGATATAGAATATTCTAAAGACAAAGCAAAAAGAGAAATTGTGTTCAAAGCAAGAAAAAACACTGGTAGCTATGAACACATGAACTTGGTTGTGGAAAAGAATTGATCACAAAGAGTGATGTGGGATAAAGGAAGAACTGAAAATAGGAAGGAACTATAAAGATAGAAAGGAGTCATAAAATGATGTATTTAAAAAGAATCAAGGAGGGTCAGGACAGCACTGGCTTAGGACGCAAGCTTTCTTTTTTAGATAACCAAGACGAATTTGGCTCTGATATGAAAAGTGACTAAGAAAAGTGTGGTAGGTTAAATGAATCACACTGGGGATTTTCTGCTCTTATTTGTAGTGGCTTGTCATACTGTACTGTGTGGTAGATTTTGGGGGGCAATTAAAATGAATGAAAATGAAAAATGACTATGCAAGTGGGAGGGAACGCACCCCTGACTTGACCTAGGCTTACTAGGAATGGATTTGCAAAAGTTACCTAGAGGAGCTTTTAATGTTACATGTTTTAGCTTTCTATGAAATGAAATGAAAGGCTTATTCTGTGCCAATTTTCCCTTCAAACTACAACTTAGTGCCCCAAGAACTAAGGTAGAACCTTAAGTCTCTGGTAGTAGCACAAACAGGGAGACCCTTGCAGTCCCTCACTCCTACAGAAGTGTGTAGGTTAGTTGCTCATCAAAGGCTGTTGCTAATAATGTATCTATTTTTTTCTGAAAGATCCTTCCATTCAGGGCAGTGTCAGGGAATGGAGGACTGTAGTCAGTCTCCCTGTGGAGTCTCTGAAATCCATTAGATGCAGAAAATGTCACAATTTTAGAGGTCTCCAGTACAAGTGTAAAAATGTCCACTGTCAAAATAAAGTGAGTCCTACAGCCCACTCAAGGCTTGCAGACTGCAACGAGTGCCAAATGATAGCTTTCATGTGTATGTTTCTCATTTGAACCTGATTTTCCAAAATGTCCCTTGTTTCAGCTGAGAAATTTCCTTAGTCTCTAAATTGTCCTTGACTCAATGGTGACATTTTCAACTCAGATAAAATTCAAATCTAAAGGAGGACATTTACGGGTTTCTAAATATTTAACCTCCCCTTTCAGATTTCATGTTCTCACTTTAGGTCATTTGTCGCTGATCATTTATTTTATCCTTATTTCTGTACCATAAAGTTCTAGGCATGTGTGGGGAAAAGAGGGAGTCCCAGAATGGCATTGAATGGTGCGTTTATTACAGACCATCACTGCAGTTGTTTAAGTCATTGTATTTTAGGGAGCAATGATCAGGCACTTTTATCACCCTCTTTCCTTATACATAAATGTCCCCTGCAGGGATGCCGTCTGTCATATGCTATCGGATTGTGTGTAAAGATTTCCTCTGATTACCTTACTTGGGGAGCTGTACTGGTTGCCCTTGGGTCTCTCCGTGGAGCTCAAGAAGCTGGTTATGATCTCTGAAGCAGTAAATGGATTGGCACTTCTCTGCCCGCATGATAGTGCTGCGGCTGTTGGTCAGCGGAGGGTGCTTGAGCCAAGAGCCAATGGTCACAAAAGGGAAAAGCTGGTTGCTAGGTCTGTCTCCATGATTCAGAAATGCATCAAAATTACCAGATTTGACAGAAGATCTCTTTGGATGTGGGATGTGTTTTCAAAATAGTCAAGGATCAAGAAGGAGGGTCTGTAGGGGCCTGTGGGATACCTGCTTAAGTGGCTATTTCAGGGCTGCTGAATAATGCTCGATTATCTCAAACTTTTGTGTGTTTTTATTATGTGGACAGTACATGATAGCTGTTTTCACCTGTTAGTGCCTCCCTGCTGGAAGCCATGGCATGAGCTTGCAGGAACACTACTTACCCCTAAGAATAAGCTTCCTGGCATTGTGAGACCTGAGAACAGGCAGCAAAGTGACACCAGACAGTGCCTTGTGTCTCTCCTTGTAAGTAACATGAAAACAGGGCCATTTACAACCCACAAACCAGAGAAGATGGAAAAATGAGCTTGATGGAGGTTGGGGATGCTGCATGAGCTGCCACAGCAATTCCAATTGTGTATAGCTGGTGGGTATTTGTGTGCCCCTGGCCCTGTGGTGCCATCCTTGCCCCTTACACTGCTGTCACTGCAAGGTGATGTGTCCTTCCAGTGTCCTGAGCGGATTGAGAAATTTGGGTCTGAGGGGAGAAAAGGAAAATGGGTATATAGTGTCAGCTCCACGATTCTCTGATGACAGCAGCAGAGTGCAGAGGGAAGCTAAGATTTTGGAACAGGAGAGCACTCTGCAGGATTACCAGCCAACTCCTTTGTCTCCACATGAGAGCTGAAAAGGAAAGTTTGCTGCTGTTCAGCAGCTTTCCTCTGAGAATCTTAGTGTTTAAAGAGAGGGGGCACTGCAAATATTGTCCCACTCCTCTTTCTGGGGGAAGTGCAAACCCTGCGAGTGTTGAAATTGCTTGTTCAAGGTCAATATGGACTAAAAATCTGGAATCCCAGTTCCTCAATGGTTGCTGCTTCTCTGGGAATTTGCTACATGCACTAAGTGATCACTTTGATGACATTGTCATGGTAAAGGAATAGGTGCTCAATGGGAAGAAAATAATTAGCGTTTGCAGACAGTCATGTCACTCTGATTTATACATGAGAATCTGATTTCAAAAATGTGTAAAAAGAAAGCCCTAACCTTTTATCAAATGACACAGTGTGATTTATAATTAGATAATAGCTATTGTCTCCTCAGGGTACTGACAACGTGAGATGATTTTCACCAGATTATTGTGAGATCAATACTAGCTGAATAATTAAAATTCAATACTGCTATGTGTCTATCAATAACATTGTAGGAATGATGTATGGCAGATTTAATTGAATTTGTCAGACACCATGGCTACATGCATAGATCTCAGGGATATTTTTAGGGTTTTGTATTTCATTTCCTGATTATACTTGCCTTGTACCTTTTAACATTCATGTTTATGTCCAAGCAATAAGACTGCTTGCTCAGGGAGCACTGTAAACAGTGACCCTAAGTTTATGCTGAACTTTTAGTCTAAATGTTAAGAGTCTTAATGGAGACTTCCAGTAATTAATTCATGGTAAATGTTAAATTACAAAACAGTGTCAAAGTAGAGGAAAGTGGGGAAAAAAGTGTTTTGGTTCTTCTTCTTAGTGGTTCGGTTGTTAACTCCTCCATCACTAGTGCAGTACTAGCTGGGCTGTTTGTATTTCCTTCATCTACATCAGAAAACTGAGGTATGAAATAATAAAGGTGGTGAAATGTTATAAGCATTCATCAGGCATGCAGAGTTCATGTTTTCAGAGGAGTGGGTTTCATTTTACATTTGCTAGCTGTACAAAGCATAAGTGGCAATGCTTTTGTTCTGACTGGCCAAAATAAATGTATTCCTCATGAACATTTGAACATTAGCATCCAGTTATCACCCTCCAAAGAACTGGCTGTTACCAGGATGAAACAGCAATGCACCTTTTCATGTTAGAGTGCCAAAATGCCCCAAAGAATGAGAGAAGTAACCTTTCCACAAATTGGTCATCATTTCCTAGGATCAAGATGCGTCTCACTTCTTGCTTACTTTAGACTGATAAACTGTACTGTGCTGTGAATTCTAACACGAGGTTTTAAATAATTAGCAGCGTGATGGCACGAGGCATCTGCTGCCATGAAGAAGTTAACTCCCTATTGCTAAGGTTCACACGCTGCTCAGTGTGTGACATTGTGGTTAAGATTTATTTAAAGAATTGATGGTTATCTTTTACCGTGTAAAAGGAGAAAGAAAATTAAGCCTAGGTGCACTGGAGTATTAATTTTCCCACTGGTTATTGTCAGTAGCAGTTCTAGATCTTGTTAATATTCATGCTGTTAATTAATCAATTTCTATTCACCTACTCTGCCTGATTTCATACATGGGAATGAGATTTGTTTCTTGCTGCATCCTACCAGTGATGTGTGCTTACACTCTGCTATTGTCTGGCAGTGTTACTTATGACAAGCTTTCAGACGCAGTCTGCTCTGAATAATTAACCGTACAATCTCCTATGTTTTTAAACATTTTTTATACTTATTTTCTACACCGAGATCCTTTTAGTTACAGTTGCATCAATCTTTCTCCTGCCATCTGTAGGACTGAAGATTTATTTTATAAATTAAAGTCAATGTTTTCAAGAAATACTAAATGTTGAGACTTTAGGGAAAGCCTCTTCTGCAGCTTCCAAGCAACGAAGTCTCTCAAAGATTGCAGGCAAGGGTGAGCGATTCTGTGAAACAGTTTTGAGTTGGCCCAGAAGGAGATGAATAGAAGATACAAGGTTCAGGTCTGAATACTGCTTGTTTTGCAGCTGCTGTAGACAGGATTTTATTCCTCCAACATTTTATTGGAAAGCAAAATGCAACCCAAGAAAGATATAGGAAGAAAGCGATAATTTTCAATCAACTATAATTGATGAATAATTGTATTTACTTACAGCCTTCCTGGCAGAGACATCATCTTGTGGGTTAGTGACTTAACTTGAGCATGTGCGCCATGCTCATCTTTTGCTGCTTCTCCTTCATTGCCTCTTGCTGAGATTCCGGATTGAAATTTGTCCCAGGAAATTAATGCAAATTTGATTAAATTAGTTCAGTGAGATCAAGGTTTTTCCTTCTCTACCTTTGGTGAGTTTTGGGACAGCTTGTGAAACTAGGCAGCTGACAGCTTGTGGTTTGGTGGTTTTTTTGAACACAATTGGGCTCAGAGTTGATTTTATCCAGAACTTCCCTAGGACAGGTATGCTGAAGCAAGGACTTTTAAGTCATGGTTCTAATATTGCTGCTTATCTGAAGGTTCTCTGAGATTCACTAATGAGATAGTGATGCTGAAGAACTAGCATGAAATCTATGTATGACACAGCTTAGTAAGAGCTTTTGGGAGATTGTTGATGTTTTCACAGGTGGCACATCCTTGTTGGTGACCCCTTTCAAATGTAGCCTTATTCTTGGTAGAGCAAACTATATCTTATTCCTGTCTCCCATTACTGGTTGCTACCATCTATGTCAGAGCTGGAGTGCTCAGAAAGGTATCTAGCACTCTGGGAATAACAACTCTCTCTCCCCAAAGCAGCCAGCACTTATTTCCCCCTGAGCAGAGAGCTTTCATCCTTACAAATGTATGGCTTTTATCTTTTCTGGTCTGTTTTTTCTTGCAAATACTCCACACCAAATAGGATAACCTTGTCTGGCTATATAAGCCCAGGTTTACACTGAACATTTTTCCTTCATTTAAACACAGGGCTGTTAAGGATCTTCTTGATCACTGTATCTGTGTCTAATCCCCTGCTATTATAAGTGTATACCATATAGTTTTTTTCCCTGAGCTGATCAAGTCCTATTTTAAAAGGGCAAGGAAAATAAAGTGTCTGCATCCTTACTGCTCTTATGTTTCCCTGTTGATTCAGAACCTTCTAGTAACTTTTAATGTGAATGCTTTTGCTTCTCAGTCTTGTCACAGTGACACGGGTGGATGAGGTCCTGAGGGACATGGTTTAGTGTTTGATAGGAATGGTTGGACTCTCTTCCAACCTGGTGATTCTACGATTCTATGATTCTATGATTGTCTTCAGTATATATGATTTTGCTTCTGTTCTGATACGTGTACCAATGTTATACTACTGATGGAGAATTTTTATATCCCCAATCAGGCAAACAAACCAAATTCTTTAATTTGCTTTTATAATCAGCTTTCACTATTAAATCCCCATTTTTCCTTGATAAACGTAGCCACCCAAAACTGTAGACAGGTCTCTTCAAATCCTTGCACTCACTTGTTTGTCTCAGGGCTGAAAATATTATAGCATTACTGAAATTTGAAATGTTTTTGTTGCATTGATGGTTTACAGTCAGATTTTTTGTTTTCTAACTTGTTTCCAGTTGATGAGTATATTGCTTCAGGTAATGTCAGTCAAAAGGGGACACTTCTTGTTTTAATGAAGCAATCAAGAAGTAAATGACAGAAGAGAGGCAAGGTTGGATCACAGAATGGGAAGAGTAATTTTAAATAGTTCTAAGGCCATTTATGAGAAACAAATGGATGCTTATTATTCTGTAACCTGGAGGAAGGAATGAGTTTTAGAACACAGCAGTAAATATGGGTAGAGAGACAAAATGTTAATTTATCTGAGGTGATGATATAGGAAGTATGTTTGTTAGAGGAGAAGCACCTTGTGCCACATTCAATGATCAGAAGGAAAAACCAAACCTTAAGGCAACAGTCAAATCACATTACAGCCATTTGACCTAAGGTCAGTACCTGCTATGTGTGATATTATCAAGGAAAGTAGAAAGGTTCTGCAGAGTCCTGAGATGAACAGAAGTATCAGCCAGATTAGAAATACTTGTATTTTTTTAATTACACCAATATTCACTGAAAATCTTATTAATTTGGTTTATTAAAGTCGCGTCCTCTATACCAGAAGGGAAGAATTTAAAGGTATTTTTTCTCTTGGCTGGACTTCGTTATCACAGTTTTAGTTAAGTACAAGTTCTGTTATGAAATAACTGAAACAGAACTGTCTGGAAATTAGCAAAACAAATCAAGGCCATCTCATAATAATGTTCAGTGATAATATCAGGAGAAATCACCGATCCATGTACAGCTGTATTCCAAATTGGTTTGTATCTGTGGCTTCACTTCTTATTCAAAAGCTATTCTCATGCACACTGAGATTTAAAGCTTTAAAGGGATTCTTACAGGACCAGTGCTTAGTTCAAGTCTCTCTCTGTTAACATTAGCTTTGCTCAGGCAGTTTGTGTGTAAATATTTAAACAAAACAAACAGAGGGAGGGAAGAAAGGAAGAGGGAGGTTTATTCATGTATCAAAATGATCTCTGTTGGCATTCATAGGTTCTTCATCTATCCTTGGTGCACTGCTGAATAATCTATGCAAACTGTTGTCTGGTACAGTAGTTTCATATCAGTTCACATTGCATCAGTGAAAACATCTATCTTTACAGTCAAAAGAGTTATGATTCACATCTCTGATCATAAGGGTTTCTTCAAGGCCCAGCCTCCAGCTGAGGTGACTCAGAAGATCTCCTCTCCTTTGCAGGATTATAAATGTTTATGAATGAATGTTTAAATATCTCTTTAAAAAAAAAGAATATAGATAAGCAATGACCTAATGAGATTACATTTAAACATTGTCACATCTTGATTTCAACTAAAAAACATTTGTGGTCAGCTGTTCCTTTTTGTTTCCTACTGTTCCCCATTCTTACATGTGGTATAGTCTCACTAAGACCTCGGAGTGCCACATTGTGCTATGTACTGCATGTGCATGTTAATTCTTTATTTGTTCTTAAAATAAAAGCCAGCAAAGTAGCCTAAGTAACAGAAAAGGGCTGATTTCTGCCACACTTCAGATTTCTATTAAGACACTTAGCTTGGTGAACTAGTGAATAATGTGGTATTTATACTTCTATAATGGGAACAACAACAACAAAAGTCACTTGCTCATCCCTTTTGGATGAGGATTAGCCAACATAAAACATATTCAAGTGCCCACTTCTGAGGTTTTTATCACATAAATAACTCTTAAACTTAATACTGCAGGATAACAGTCACTAGACACTTGACATTGTGTGAAATGTAAGTGAAAATATTGCCATAATATATGCCAACAAAGCTGCTGTCATGGAGTCTGTCAGATGCCAAAGGTGCTCTCTTAAATGTTATATAAAAAATAAAAAAAGAGTAGAACAAGTTGGGACCAATCATGTGAGATGGTAACTAACTCAGAAACTTGAGGTCAAGCATCAGCCTTGAAGGCATTCAGATATGGACTTTTCACAATTGTTTTTGTGTACAGCAGTGCTTGAAATGTAAAAAGTAGCAACGTGTTTCATTTGGATACCTAGAGGTAAAGTTGATACAGATTTAAACAGGAAAGGGAGGATTGAAAGGGTGGGAAAAGGTTGATTTGTATTTCCAGGGGTTATAACACAGACTTTAATGGTCCATATGGTCTCTTGTTTCTTTGATACTGCACTTAATGCTTCTACCATGCTAATATCCCTAATCTTTATTTTAATTGTTTTTAAATGTTCTTGTTTATACAAGAGAGAAAATATTCAGTACACACAGGACTGGAAAAGCCCTGTCTATGATGTGCAGATGGAAGCTTTATGGCAGGCAGCCTGGCTAGCCCATGGGGGGACTTGTGTGCCAAAACTTTCTTGTATAGACAGGGTGCTGGTGCACATTTCATTTTATCGTATGTACAGTCAATGCTTTTCATTCTGCTGTTCAATACATCTTAATTTTCTTCCTTCTTATATCCAATTCTGGGCTGTATGTTTCAATATAAAGTGGATTTTCAATTCAGTGACAAATTTCCTCTTTATGGTATTATCGCTGGAGACTGACATTTGAATGCAGTCTTGGTTCATAAAAGGTACAATGCAGCAGGGGAATAGTTTAAAAATTTTGCCATAAGTCCTTGAGGATGCAAGGTTGAATACTGTTTGCAGAAGTCAATAAGGTTGTTGTACGCAGGCTTTGTGTGTGCGAGCAAGGGAGGCTGAAACAAATCAATTTCCATTGACTTGTCTAGCAAAGAAGTCATTATTTAGAACTGAACAGCCATTGCTTCTGTAATATAATGTAAAATCTTATTGTAGTTTACTGAGAAACAGGTTATGATGAAATTATTTGTTTAAAAACAAAGCGAAGATGCCTTCTGAATATAAATTTCGGAGGTATTGATTAAAACTTGATGATGAATCTTGCTTATTTTTTAAAGCTGTTATCAAAAGTAATATCGATTTGACATTGACAATAGAGTTTATTGGTAAAAAGAATTTGCTGGCAGTTATTCAAATAGAAAAAGCAATTACAGTCCTAGGGAAAGTGATACTATTTAAAGAAATGCAGTGGCAATGCTTAAAGCACCAGCTCCTTCACCTTTAAAAAGTAGCTGGACTCATAAATTCAGTTCATCAGCAGATTCCCTTATATGAGTGCCTGCCCTGTGCTCCGTGCTTTACATTAGCTCTCCTGCTTGGTATATTACCAGTAAATTGTTGAAATTCCCTGTAGTCGTAACATTTAAGGTCTGAATCACTGACGTTTTTATGCTTCCCTTTGTGCATAGTTTACATTAACAGAGGAAGATGTTTGAGGTCTGAAAGGGATTTATGCAGTAAAATTGGCTGATCACATCTTTTCTGTACTCTCCGTGCCTCTTTGTGCATCTTTTCCCAAGCCAGCCTCATGGGTATAAGAAGTAACTCAATGGAGTCCATTTAAGGGAACTCCTGTGAAAGGAGTAACTATCAGCAAAACACAGCAAATGACTCTAAGAGGAAGAAAAAAGAATTTTAGCAAAAATTCTTTGAAGTCTTTAAAAATTAGCTTTTGCAATAGGAAAGCTTCTTTAAAAGGAGTGTCACTTTAAGAAGCATATTGTAAATTTAATGTACGTGAACACAAAAGGACAGTGACCTACCTGTGTGCTACATTTCTGCTCATTCTTCATCCTTCTATGGAGGAAGAAATCCAAACTAAAAAACTCCAGATAATACTGTTTTTGCACTGATGTTGTGCATCTAAACAGATTCTGCTGTTAGGTGGCACAGTGCAGTTCCAGCTTCAGCACACCAAGATTTCCCCATAGCATTCATACAAAAATACTATTCCATCCATTTTTGTTTATTCCCAAAATGAATGTGCAGTAAAGGGAATTCCCTTGGACATGTGTCTGTCTGTGACATCACATGTGCCATTACATCTGTGACATTCTGCTATGAACTAGTATCGACGGAGATCCCATTTGTGACACACAGTTCTGCTGCTGCACAGTAATGACATCAACAAATTCTCCTTTGGGTCTAAGCCTGTTTTAATCTGAGATTTCTTTATCATTCTGGGTTTACTGCAAAAATTGAACGAACAAACCAAACCAACACCAGAAACAACAAATGAATGAATGTAAACTGAAACCAGAGATAGCTGTGAACAGCATTCATAATCAACTGTTGCTTTTTTTTTAGAAGTATTTTACAGCTAGAAAAAGCTCTTTATGTTTTAATTTTATAAAGAAAAAAATGCTCTTAAGTGATCAGTTACCTTTGTGGTGACCTGAGTATTGCAAATGTGGCAAAGGAAATACAAACCTAGAACCTGCTTCTTTCTTGAATGAGAGAAATTGAGCTCATTTGGAACACACTCCACCCACCTCTTCCTGCCCCAGTCTTATTGGCTGTTGGAGAAAGGAACTATCATAAATTATTGCAAGTAAGAATCTGGTCCTTAAAATACATATTGATTTCTAATTCCAGTGTTTTAATTTGTTTTCAGCAAAGCAACATAGGAGAGGGATAAGATATAAAGTCTCATTACTGATGAGTTCATTTAGTTAAGTGGAACTGATCTTCTAACTTTTAATATTTTCTGTTTTATGATTTGGGGCTTTATTCTCTGAGAGGGATTGAAAGAATCATTTTGACAAAATGAAAGCAAGATGATGTACCTGTAACGAGCTTTTACTGTATGCAAAAAGCTGTGTGCTTTCTATGGCTTGGTTTTTGAGGGGGAGGAAGCGAGTATGCAAAACCTATATGTTTTCAAGGCTCCTCTGGACTTCTTTTGGTAAGCTCTGTGTGGAGTTGTAACTCGTGGTCAACAGGTGCATCTCCTCCTTGCTCTTTCACAGCCTGGGGTTAAAGTTTGAATGTTGTAATGCAACATCCTACAATAAAGTAAAATTCAAAGGTTTGCACTGTTTTCTGAATTATCAGCATGAATTCTGAGAATGAGAAGTGTGTGTGTTTGAGGAGTAAATGTCTATGCTTTCTTTAATACTTGGATAAATCCTCTGAGGTTACAAGGAACCGGAGTAACTCTGCTACTGGCAGCTCCCCAGCTTTGTACCGTCATGGCTAAGAGCTGATCAAGCTAGCTTAGTCTTAGTTGTATTTGATTAACATATTCTTTTGACATTCTGTGGATGCAGCATGTTTTAAATTTTAACAACGCACAGACCTTATGCTGCTTGTTTGTCTGCAGTCTCCTTAAGAATTCTCTACATGGAGGAAAAACTGAGTGAAACGCACTGCAAATCAAACAATGCCATTTGTAAACCTCTGCTTTCAGAAGTTAATTATTATTTATACACTGGAGCCTCTGTAACAGCCTCAAAAGTTATGGCAAGGAAAGCAGGTGAACTTCTACTGGTGAGAGACCATATAAACACTCAGTCAAAGCAGCATTGATGGAAATGAGCTACAAACATTTTTATGTCTTAGTTTGCTTCTAGTATACTGAATCTGTGCTTGAATGGTCTATGTCAGGCCTGATTTTGTTCTAATTTAAAGTAGTTTTGCTGTTCATTTTTAGATACACTCTTTGGCAATGCAGTTAAATTGCTGTAATGATCTGTTTTCTTTCTCTTCTCCTGCCAGCTCCTGTCTGCTACTTCCTTGCTTTAGCGCTAGTGCTTGTCAGATACCTTGACCTAAAGCGTGATACAAAAATGAATCTTGGAGGGGAAGAAGAAGAAGGTGTTTGTCTCCTGTTAGTTCAGCTCCTGAACACAACCTGTGCAGGATCAGGAAATGCACAGGGGAGGAAGCAGGGATCGGGGACAGAATTAAATCTTCTTGCAGCTGGATGCTATATTTGTCTAACTTTAGGCTTGAAGTCTCTCCTTTTCAAGAATCTCAGTTTGGTTTTATGATATATAACTCATTGGAAGCTAGATAAAATAAGGCTTTAAATTCTTTTGTTACTTTATGAACACAAATCTGTGATTGGATATTTAATTACCTAATACATAAATACCCTTCTGCACTGCACATATATGAAGGAGCACAAGAATTGCCCAGGTAAAACCATACTGCAGTTGTAAAATTCGTATCTGAAAACATTTAGGGATAAGATGTGGAGGTTAAGGGCTGCCTAATGTAGAAAATGTAGAAAATCTACAGGAATGGAGAGGGCAGGAAGTTGTCTGTGTGCTTTGAATTAATGAGACACGCACTTTTAAGCTGGCTGTGCCATTTTCAAATACCAAGATTAATGAGGCAGTCTTCAATTTTCTCCCTAACTCAGAGACTGAAAGGACTGCCTTGTGGTAGACTGTTCACAGATCTGGGCTTGGGCTTGACTCAAACTCTTCTGAGCTACCAATGCCCTACCTTTGCTAGTTTACTCTGGTTTTATGCTCTGCAGAAGCGCAGGATGCAGCCCAGCAGCACGATGTCTGCCGTGGGCTCAGTTGCCCAGGTCAGAGCATCACCTCTGTCAAAAGAGAACGGAACAAGAGTCTGGGGGTCTGCAGGGCCTGAGGAGGTGGGTTCTCCTGTATTACTGTGTATGAACAGGGTAACAGGGAAGTATAAGACTGTGCTGAACCCTAGTCGCAATGCACATCAAATGAGAAAACCAAAACTGAACAATCCTACTTTTACTTATGCCAAAGATGAATATGGCAGCATGACCAGTCACAACAACATGAAGAGAAGAAAGTTTCTAGTCTTGCTCTTTATGACTTTTTCCATACATCAGCTCATGTACGTAATCTGTGGACAAAGACGATTTTTCCTTTCTATTGTGTCAATTGTCAGTGTAAATACAAGGGAAGGAAATGGAACAGGAGTTTGAGTGCTTAATGCCAATGAGTTCTGGGAGTGCAATGGGAATTAGGTGGCCACTGTGAGAGCTGATAACTAACTATGCATATAATCAGTGGAGACACGTAGGCACAGTTCTACCTTTAGCCCTAAATTCACGTGCATCTGTCCAGCTTAAGGCAAAGTGTAACATGAAGGTAGTTTTCACTGACTTGAAGTGTTGCCAAGTAACTTACCGTGTAGATTCTCTGAAATTGCTATCTCGATGGTAGTAAGCAGACAGAAGTACAAAGTACACAACAGCAAGGGAAAGGAGACTGCATAGACACGGCCCAGGGGAAGTGTAACAGCTTTTTTTTAACCTCAATCACATAATCAGGTCTCTGTTAGATGATCATTGAAGCTGTATCACGGTAACTTTCTATGGTTATTTAATATGAAACCCAGGACACCATAGAGAGTGCAGAACCCATTAAAAGCAACATTTGGAAAACTGAATGCGGTACTGTACAGCTTCTGAAATTGGATAACGTAAGTTATGTCTTACTAATCAAATAGAACCTGTGAGGGAATAAAAAGAACCAAGCAGGGTGTGACAGATACTTACCTAAGGAAGCAAATGGGCATATATATGTTATTGTTTTCTACCACAATAACAATCAGAATATCCTTGCAAGTGATTTTTCTGTACTCTACATTCAAGTGGGAAATCTATTAAAAAAAAAAAATCTACCATTTTAAGACCTTCCACTTTCCCCTTCCCTCAAGTTAACATCAAGTGTGGCTGCCTCCTTATCTTTAATCTACTGGCTGTTACACTGTGGTTTACATTTGTGGGGTTTGTTTTGTGGGGGCAATTCTTTGCTTTATGTGCACAGAGAGATACAAGGCTGCATTGTGGCTCTGGACCAGAAATGTACAGGGATATGTGCAAAAGTGTCAGTAGCTTTTGTGACTCTTTCTCCTAGTGCAGACACAGCATTCAAGCAATATACTGGCACATTTCTGCTTTCTCTCAGTGCTGGAGAATGTTCCAGAGAGATTTGCAGGAAGGTGATGTGGTGAGATAAGGTTTAACTGTAGTGCTGAGCAACCAGGAGGCAGATTGCATCTTTTCCTAGTGATGACTTCTGCAGTGAAGGAAGGCGCCGCATGGGTTCTGGAGTCAGGTAGTTCTTAGGGCTGCTGAACAAGGGGTGCATAGCTGAATTCCAGGGCTGCCATGCAGATTTCACCTGCAATTTTATTTTGTAGGTATAAGTAATCTGGCCTGTGAAATCATTACCCAGTCTCCAGGTGCCTACATGGCAAGATGGAACGGACAGAGAGGCAGTTAGCTGTGTCCATGGTACGTCACACAGATCCTGAAGTCTCCCTGCCCAGAAGACCATGCAGAGCATAGTTACAACCTTTAATGAGTGTGCAGTAGTAAATGAAATCCAGGTTAGTGGTCGTATGGTCACTGTTTCTCTTCACCCAGAAGTCACTATATCTCAAAATTAGCAGAATGAAGCTGGGAACATGCCTCATGACTAAGATGAGAAGCTCTTCAACAGGAAAGCAGCCTTAACCCCCTATATATCTATATCTATATGCACACATACATATATATAAAAGTCTAAACAAAACTTTATAGATGACATATTGGCAAAACACTGCCAGAATAATTTTTTATGTGGGTATAAAAATATGCTCACTGGGTGTAAATTTTATACGCATCTCAGAATCTAAACTTGACAAATTGATGGGCTTGCAGGGCATATGTATAGTCTTTTTTTTAAGGTGATAAAAAATTCAAGAGGTGTAGGCTCAGATAAAAATAAATGTGATCATATAATGTATTTGATTTAATTTATGAAGCACTACCTGTCCTCCTCCTTTAACTGGCTACTCAAGACATGTGAAAATGCTTTAATGCTATGAGAGTGTAAGCTTATCTCCTGAGAATGCTAATGCATTCATTAACATTAAGTGCTGTCCTTGGTTATAAGTGTAGATGGCACTTTTGTACCACCATTTACCTGTGCTTGTGGTAATTCACTATTCTTTTGCTTCTTTCTCAGCTTTGATGCTGTCCAGTTACAGTTTCTTTACCTTGGCAGTTCCTACCAGCAGCTGCTGTTGTACACTTATGGTAGGATTGTAAAGAAAGCCTTCTTGCATCCTTGCCCTGAATTTTCTGTCTCTTTCTTGCACAATGCTTTGCTTTTCTTTCACTTAAAACCTTGAATCTATAAGAAACACATCACAGTATTCAACTTCATTAATGCCCAGTGGTCTTTCTGCACATTTTGTTATGCTTATCTGACTGTGGTGAAACATATCTACCTGATTAATCTTTATGCATTGGATTGTCCTAGGATAGGCTTCACTGAGAACTCAAAGCTACCAAAGAGAAATGACACGGACTTTCTTGGCCTGCTTAAGTTCACAAACTCCCTACTTTCAGATGTCAAAAGTACATGAAATCTGATTCACTATGCAGTGGTCCTAGTATTGTGCATATTAGTAGGCTCACCAGGTAGTATGTTGGCCTGTTTTCTTCTCTGACACATCGGAGCTCCACTGCAGAAGAAGTGGACCCAAGGTTTCTTTTATGTCACCAGATGAAGTACTGGTACTGGGTTAAATAACAGTCACAGTAAGCAAAATAGTCTTGGATCCTGATAAGGTCTTGTGACCAATGTTAACATCTCTAATATAGTCTATAAAACACCCTGGAAATTGATATTAAGAGCTTGCTTCTTGCTGTAAACACCTGTTTTCTTATCTGGCAGTGAAAAACCATCAGAGGACACTGCACTAATGGGAGAGTATACTTCAATGCCAGAACTGCTGATGCAATATTAAGTGGACACACAGCATTTGTGGCATTTCATAGTATTTAATAATGTCTCCTTTGAACTTTTGTGCTCTGACTTCTTGCTGCTTCACCATTTTAAGTCTTCCACAGCGAAAATGTTAGTGATCATATTGCCTGTAAAAGTGTATCTGTTCCAGGAAATTATCCTTGTTTGGATGGGAGTTGACTGATAGCTGAGCAAACTTCAGGCTAGTAGCTGCACAATTCTAGCCTGACAACACTTACTTTAGACCTGGGGGGAGACAGCAGAAAAACATCAGGCCGTGCCTTGAACAGACAGCATGGAGGAGTTGGAAAATGCAATTGTGTTTGCAGAAAGGACCCAGGGTATGCAGCCTGCATGGTTGCATGTTGGTCTCACTATTGAAAAGACTGGCAGTGAGAAACTGTAAATAAGGTGAACACATTGTTTATACCCTCATGCTACTATATATCTGGGGACTGATGTGTGATGGAAAACATTTACTGGAAAGAAGCTGAAATAAACAAATGTTTGAAAGGTGATGATGAGTATTATGAAGCTGGTGGAGGATGCCAGGCCCAGTAAAAGTTAATTTGGAAAACTTAACTTTGCCAAAAAGGAGCAATTAGAGTATCTAGAGAAAGCACACTTGTGTTGGAACAAGGAAATATTCTTGGCAGATGCATGATCATATTCAGCGCATTTCTATTATGAGCAAATGCAGAATCTTGTTCTTCATCGAATGTGATATTGAATTATTGAATCTTCTTAGTTAATTTGCTTATAAATAATCTGTAAAGTCTAAAAAAGTGATTGGATAGAGTTTAATCTTGAAAAGAGTCTGTTTAGAGCAGTTTAGGTTTTTTTATGTCTCAAGTGTGACTTTTTAAAAACATATTTATTCTGTGTTCCCCATCTTAAGCTGTTGTAATCAGGAATCATGTAACTGCTTTAAGAGTATTAGATCAGGTCTTATATATTTCTCTTCTAGATGTATCTGTAGACTTCGTTAATAAATTACTTTGCACTTGGGTAATCTTAACACTGCAAACTCAATATAGCTATGGGAAAGAGAGGTGAATTCTGTTCTGCTTCATGTACAGATGAAACCATGAGTTAAGTACTAATTCTTTATTATTGATTACTCAATACTTGTTGGTAGTGATTTTTGTGAAACAGGATAGAAATACCACTTCATTTTCAGTTCCCAGGTTACATTAAAGGTAAAGTTAGCACAAAAGTAAAACAACTGTAACAAAGCAGACTTGCAAACTGAACACCTTTTATGTAGAAGCTGAAGAAAGGATTCTCCCGGTACTAGCTCATGAAATGTACCAGTATTTTAAGAAAGGGGCTTAATTAGTTGTAGTTAGTTTGGAGAACCCAGATTTGGTAGAGTAATGTATTCTTGCTATCATACTTGTTTCTGAAATGAAACATCAAATGTTTAACTCTTTCATGTGCATCAGTATGGTCTCTAAAGGTATTCTTGCAGATTGGTGCCTGTTATTTTCATGTGCGTAATGAACAAAGATGCCTTAACTGGCTTACTGGAGTGCTTGACTAATTTTATATCATTTGCGATCATGAGCTATGTATATTATCATAGAATCATAAGATAGTTTGGGTTGGAAGGAACCTAGTTGGAAGATCATCTAGTTCTAACTGACCTGCCATGGGCAGGGACATCCCACTATTATCAGGTTACCCAGGGCCATTCAACCTGACATGGATAGGGCAGCCACAACCTCCCTTGGTAACCCATTTCAGTGTCTCGCCACTCTCGTGGTGAAGAAATTCTTCCTAATGTCTAGTCTAAATCTGGCCCACTCCAGTTTATACCCATTCCCCTTTGTCCTGTCACCACAAGCCTTTATGAATAGTCCCTCTAGCAGTTTCTTCTTGTTATTTTTACATTTGGCTCCGTGCATTCTGGACTGTGAATTGATCTGGGGAATGCCTCAGGATACGAAAATCTTAGAATAATAACGAAACTCATTACAGGCCATAAAGACAATGTGTATCAGAAAAGATTCCACTTTTTTCATTTGTTTTTGTCTGTTTACTTTTGTGAGAGAGAAAAGGAGGAAAAAAGGGATATAATTAAGCTAAAATAGGCCAATAATTCACTAATTGACAGATTAAATCAACAAATTCTAGTGGAGCTGCAAAAGAACCAGCAGAAACATTTTTATTTTGTCTGTGTCTGTAAAATGAAAAAAAAAAAGTATTGGAAGCTAAAGAAGAAACCCTGCTTTTAGGCATCTGCTGAGAGGAGTATTGAAATTTTGAATGCTGGAGTGTTTAATGGGAAACCTAATCTGAAAAAGCTAGAGTAGGGTAGAGCCCATTATAACACAGAGGTGTTGAAGAGCAGGGAAGAGGGTATGTGAATATGAATGGCATGACCAGTGTGTTCCTTAGATCTGTGATATATTGTAGCCTGTTAAAAAAGGAGGAGGAGACAGATCTCAAGACTGGAGGAAATGAGTGCTCCTTTCAAGACTTCAAAATAAGTTATTTTTGGCATCAGGCTGCAGAAAGCAAAATTTTCTCAGAGATAAAACTTTGAGCTTGGCTGAGAAAACTGATCAAAGGAGGTGGACACATATTTAAAACTGGGACGTGGAAATTATTAGTCAGAAGGGCAAGAATGTGTTTTCCCTCCTTTTGACCCTGTACCACAGAAAAAATCTCCCAGTAATGTGCAGAGGTGGCTTGTCTACCGCACCTCCAAGAGAGCAGGATTTCAAAAGGCTGCTTGCTTGGGCTTAAAGTGCATTTTTCTATGTGCATTGAGTTCAAAGCAAGCCTGAAATTGCAAGGAGAATTCAAAGCCATTGTGGTTTCACCTCATTTTTACACAAAGCCCATTGAGGTTTGAGTGATTTAATCCTAAAGCTGTAAATCTAGGTTGGTTCACACAGAACTTAGTAAAAGGTTATTTGAAAGAATTGCAAACTCCAAAAGATGTCAGAGAACTTTGGCTGAGCTTGTTACTTGCAAATAATGGAACAGGAGGTCAGGAGACTTTTCTAGGATTTTCAAAGTTGCTGCAAAATTTTTTCTTAGCTCTGTGGCCAGCTGCTTTGCAGGCTCCTGCATGAGGTTAAAAAACTTATGCTGAATTTGTAGTATGGGTCATTTGTGAATCTTGTTATGTAGAAGTGCCCTTGATTTCAAAGAGAAGAATGAAAACAAGGCAAAAATGCTAAGCCTAGAGGAGTTCTTATAATGGTGGCTGTAAACTGAAAAGAGGAAGAAACAATGAGGGAAGTGGAGGGAGCATTTGCACAGAAAGTGGTGGAGTAAGTTTACCAGAAGGCAGTAACCTTGGTTTCTGGTTGGGGCTCTAATGTCACTACCTTGATACAGAGCTCTCTTTTCTTTCTGCTGTGACTGCCTGTGTAGTGGCAGTTGCTTGTTTCCTAGTTTATATCTGCGAAATATGTTTAAATGGCTGCAATGTGGTGCTCAAGTTCAGCTCATATTCTGATTAAGTGAAACCTTTTCCTGCGCTCCACGATAGCCATAACAATTCCTTCATTCTCCTATAGCAAAAAAGAAACTGTTAGATGAATAAATCCTGCTTGGGATTCAATGCATTTTCCTCTAATATACTCCTCTTCTCTTTCCTCTCTATTCTTGCACTTCTTAGTCTTCAAATTCCTGAATTGTGCTGTTTGGTTTGGGAACCTGCTGTTCCATGTCTCTCATTCCTTCCTTGAGAAATGTGGAGAGCATTACCCCAACCAAGTGTGAACAGTGTCATTCACTGCCTCTGCATAACAGGAGTTGATATTAAAAACCTGTTCATTTCTGATTATGGAGCATTTTGAAGTTGAAATAGATGTTTTCTTATTGAGTAGGTGCATGGATGTACTGGGACCATTGGAGGAAACACTTTAGAATAAGAACATCAGTGTTAAATACAGGTTTAATGTCTTGTGTAAAAGTGGGAATCATTTATACAGCTTCCTCAATTTTAAGAAATATATTTACCTCTTACCTTAATAGCACTGCTGCATCTTTATGTAGGCTGTGTAAAACACCTTTAAAAAGGGAACGTCTGTTGGAAATCTTAAGGAAATGGGCACAAAGCTGAGGTGTCAAAATATCATACTGTTTGTGAAAACCTTTGTCTATCATGTTCTTTAATATAGGTGTGGAGCTGAGGCACAAAGACTATGTTTCTTGGGGATAATTTTTGCCTTTAATGACTAAAATAGCTGTTCCATAAATAATCATAAATTTTGGATCATTATCTTTTAATCAGGCTTGTGTGCTACATGTCTAGAAAATTACCACCTACTGAAACAGAGCTACAGAAATATCTCGAGTGTCTTATTAAACTCTTTCAGTCTTTTTTTACCCCCCCCCTTTAAAATATAGAGATTTTCATCCCAGTTGTCCTGGTATCGATCTTGGATAACAATGTTGATGTCAATACAATTACATCAGCTTGCCATTGGTGTCAATGTTGTCAAAATCTGGCTCCATATTTAAGACTTTCTAGCTCAAAATCTCAGTTATAACTCTGCTGAATTTCACTTTCTGCAGAATATCTTTTATTACCTTTTAAAATCTATGGGACTGTGTTATAGTAATGGCAAAAGCCTTTCCTTTGCTCTCATAATCAGTATTGATTATAATGTGAGATGAACAGTCCTCTGGTAGAATAACATTACTGCCTGATTTAATAAGATAATTGCTATCTTTATTCATAAATATTGTGTTTTATTGCTTTCTGTTAGTGTGGCACATGTAGGATTCATAATTTATTTCAATTACACCAGTCATCAGAGAAGCTAGTGAAATGTGATATTAGCGATGCTTCTTTTACTGTACCACCGTAGATTTTCTGGAAATGGACAGGCCCATCCTCTATGCGACAAGAGCTCTTTTCCTGTCTTTAAAAATCCCCTGGCATATATGCTGATCAGGTCTAAACAGTAAAGGAAAATTAATCTACATGGCTTAGAACGCTTTCAATTGGAGGACAAGGAATCTGAAATAAAAGGAAGAAGGGAGAGCTGAAGGAGGGAGAGAGAGAGAGAGATGGGGAATTGAAAGAAATTAGACAGGAAAGGAGAAAGGTAAGTCTCAGAGGTGATGAAGAGAAGGAAGGCTAAGAAAGAGAGAGGATGTGAAGTGCTACAGAAGCAGCATAAAAACTGCAAATGCATTTTCTATCACAAAACAGTTTTGGCTGGACAAAAGGGCTGGTAGGCAATAATGAACAGATGAGAAGGAACAACTGGTTTTCCTCTGATTCCTAAATTTGTAGACTCACTGAAAATTTTATCTAATTTACAGTTCTCAAAAAATGCAACACTCTCAAGCTTTGTGCTGCATTATTTCACATCCTTATATCACAGCCCATAGTCTCTGAGTCAAACTCTCCCTCTCATCAGACCTCGGAGTTCATGAAGCTCAGGCTGAATAACAATGGAGTTTTGGGAGCCTTTCACAGATCTGTTAAGGTGTTCTATGGAAACTGTACCTAGATTTTGCTGGGACACAGACTAAAGCTCTTTTCTTTGACTTGAGCTTGTGGTAGGATCAAAAGTGGCAGTTAGGGATCTATGGTTCATTAGCAGTGACTGCAGGAAAAGGTCAGATATTGAGAACCCGTAGTTTTCAGGTGACTTCTTTTGGAGTTACTTTTGGAAGAAAAGTAGAGGAAAATCAGAGTTATTTCAAGGCAGGAAAGAATATTGTTAGAGCGACGTTTCTAACATATACTGAGGGGGATGTGGCAGAGAACTAACTGCTCCAGGATTCTACTCTCTCTCTTCTTCTGAAGGACAAAAGCCTCTTGGAAGATGTGTCTGGGTTTTAGTAGAATATGTGATGAGACACTTCCTTCTGTTTTTCCCTGCATTCAACTTGGCAACTCTCCTTCTGAGTCCTGACATGTAGATTTCCACTAGCAATTATAGTGTTAAGAGTAGTTTGTATAGACAATAGCATCAGGAAAATGTGTTTCTGTCTGCTTTGGTCATTTTATAATTTTGGAAATTTTTAGGTGGCCAGCCAGCCTTCACAGCCTCTAATTAACAGCACCTCAGAGCACCAACAGGGGAGAACTTGTAGAACCGCTTGTAACTTTTTGTGACACTATAACAGATTATAATGCTAAAAAGATGTTTTGCAGGTGGAGCGTGAGGCATTCTTGGCATTATACAGCTTTCAAGCAGAATAATGTAATGCCCACTATCTTTTATTATTTATAAAGAGATTTGGGTTTTTATTGTGCTGGAAAAGACCTCTTTGTTACTCTCTGAAGTTCAGACAGGTCAGGAGACAATATTGGAAATTGAACTTTTCAACCTGGTGGCCCCTGCTGTCATGGCAGGCAGCAGTCTGACAGGAACACAAGTTCAGCAATACAGAGTAATAATGAAAAATGTAGCTTTGCAACTTTTCTCTGTCAATAACAAAGCTCATCTTCTTGTGCCAGCAAGACATTGCATGCAGCACACATTTCAAATTCAGTTAATCTCAAAATAATTCAAAAATCAAAGAGCTTATTCAACCATCAAGACAAACCAGATTGACTCACTGTGTATTCATGGAGGGGAGAGAAAAGAATTCAATATCAGAATCAGTAAAAGTAGCACTAGTTTTTGTTCAGTCTAAATTGTTTTTAGACCACACGAGCACCGTATGAATACTAAAAGAGATACCAAAAGAATATTCTATGATTGTCTGTGTTTGCATTACTCATCTAGGAATAAAATTCCCCAAGGTAGCAGTTGTACATAGGCACACATGCTCTTTCTACCTCACCACAAGAGCATGTGTATTTTTGACATTTTTTCAGGGCTGCATATGCTTCTTCTGTCAGCACAAAACTGACACCCGAACCCACTGTCAAGGAGCATGTGCGCACACAGCTGATGGGCTAAGATTTTGCTGTGGTATTAATATTTGTTTACCCAGTTTCAATGTTGCATGGAGAATAATTCAGACATTGTTAGGATTGCTGCTGCCAAATAATATGTATTTATGACAAGGCATGTGCTAAACTACCTATAGTGGGTGAAGGTACATGAATGGTAGTTTCTTGTTAAGTAGAAGAATGTGTTTCCCTGTAAAAGGTGTCAGGGTGTGGGACTGCACCTTGGATTAACAGCATGGTCCCACAGATACCAGGGTGCTCTGTGCCTCTCTACAGGGAGCGAGGGAGGTCATCATGTTGTTCACATCACTGAGGTTAGGACCAAGCACTATAGGAACAGGGAGGTGAAAAAGTAGACAAGCCTGTCCTTACAGTTTAGCACAGGGAATATCCGGAAGCCCACGAGGCAGCGTTGGTTGTTCCACTTGCTTAATTCTCAGCTGAGGCTGAGCTGTTGTAGGATACATGAAACAAAGGCTCTCCTCTCTGCTACACCTAACACTTCTGAGCAAGAACAGATTATTTGGCAATAATTTGCCTTCATCTCTTAGACTCTACATTTATGTTATTCCCATTTTATCTTCCTATGTGTCTTAGAAGTTTTCCAGACACTGAGCACTGAATTGCTGCAGACACGCAACATAGTTCCACCTTTTTCCTGTATGAAGTGTGAAGGACTTTTATTCTTGAAACTTGTAGACAGCTGAATAAACTAATTTCTTTCACCTGTTAGTCATCCAGGCTTTGTTTCTCTTTGTACAGCAGAGTGTAATCCAATATAAGTCAATTACAAACCCCTCTTTTTATTGTCAGTCAAACAGTGAAGTTGGTAACAGTCACGAAACACTTAACTCTATTCAATAGGGAAGTGTGCCAGTACCAAGGTAAAAGGCATGATGTGACATGAGATGACTTTAATTTCCATGGAGACTTCACTGGGGTGATGCTTGCAGAATTGGGATCATATGATAAGTGTTTAACCAGCTAACAGCCAAATAATGAAAAAGCCCCACAAACCCTGTATGATTTCAGTGTAACTTGGAAAGATGGTTATTTTCTCCTTCTCATATTTCATGCAGTAATTCATTACTGAATGGTGTGACTGCTGCAGAATAAAGATTTTAAGCCTCTACTTGGAGCAGGAGTTCTCAGGTCATCGACTGTTTGAATAATATACTTCGCTATCTTACAGCCCACTCTGTTGGGTGGGGGAAATTTGGAAATACCATTTAATTGTACATTTAAAGAGGAATAGTGTTTTAAGAAGGGGTAAAAAATCCACCACTTTGTCTTGTCTGTGGCAGTGACCAAATATCAAGAGTTGCAGGGAAAATACGGTTTTTTCTCTCCCTGTCTCCAGCAGTCAGACATTTTCTCTAGTCTGCAAATATCTGGAAACTGTTCTAGGAGTATAACGCTCCTTGCACACCTCTGTCTTATCTGTTTCCACTATCCATGAGATCTTTAGTTCCTTTCTGAATTGAGGTCAGCAATGCCACATCATGGCAGAGGGAGCCTGGAGGTAGGGCTGTTAAGCCAGCTCCCTGTGTATGATTGCCCCATAACCCTAGCTTTAGTGTGTTTTGGCAAGATTTATTAAGTGTGCATATATGAAAGATTTTTTCCTTACCTTATAATACTTAAAATCACCTAAAATTTCATCAGGTTTTTGCTATCTTCCGAGGCAGCTCTGCTGCAGATCTCTCAACTCATTGTCAGTCAGTGGAGTTGTGATAAATTGGGTCACACCCATGAGGGGAAACAAAAGATAAAAGGAGATTACAAGAGCGTATTTGCTGTTGAACTCTTGCTTTAGTTGTTCCTTGTTGATGTGAGTGCTGCTATATGTTCTTTATGTTAACATCAATTATTTATCTTCCTTTGGCAGCATGCCACTCTCCCACCTGCTTTCAAGTGACTGATGTGCTGAAGTAATGAGAACTGGCACACGGTGCTCCAGCTAGGGGGCCAGGAGTGAACAATGTATGCTCTAGTTGTATTTTTTTCCCAGAAGCGTAGATGGGGGCACTTCTTCTCCTTCCTTTCCTTCATAAAGTGGTCGGTCAACAGAGTGGGTTAGTTGGCCTGTTGTCTACCCTACACGGGCTCCATGTGACATGGAGAAAATTAATCAAGGGCTGATGCCACTACTCATTTTCTCACTTTTCACTATTTGAAAAGGGTACATTAGGAAAACAAGGGTAGGCTGGCTTCTAGACTGCTTGGTCACACAGTAACAAAAGCTCCAGGAAGTATTGTCAGGTTCCTGCCCCCCTGCCTACTAATAAAATAAAAGCCAGTAAAGCCCTTAACAGCCTTTTGAGCCGTATGAGGGCATTGATTATGGAGGATTACAGTTGTTGCTATTGACAAGCTGAATCAAATTAAAAACTGCTGCTGACTGTTCTAACTCTGGCGAGTGAAGAGGACAAAGGCTGGTGCTCCTGTTGCTCTACAAAAGTAATGTGCAGGAATAACCCCCAAAATAAAGACAAAGCATTAATGGGATGGAAAACAGCTCAAAGTTCCTTCTCCAGTGATCGGTTCTGCAAAGTTGCGTCTTTCTTTTCTCCTTTAGGCTCAAAGTTATAGACTTTTTCTGTTTGATATTGTCAACTACAATTGCTTGCAATCAAACCTTTTAGCTGTCTAGCTGGAACCATTTATTTTTAATGTAAAAGACATAGGCAATTTACAGCAAATAGTGATGGAAATGTATTATAAATGTTAGAGGTTTTGAGCAGGCAATATGTTATAAAACTTTATGTACCCATTTTACACATGCATAGCCCTTCAGTTGTAATGAAAAGGCCTAGTTAACATTATTTCTCACATCTTCATTCTCATTAATGCTTTTTTCACATCCCAGCACACTCTAGTTCATCAGCTGCCACATTAGAAATATATACAGTCTTACATAACACGAGGAGATATCGATAGGTTCTACAAAGCTTTCTTATTCAGGAAGGCTACTAATTACCTCGTGGAAAACAAGCTTGCTGTGCCAGCTTACAATAGGGTTGGGAAAGAGATGATTCCTGCTACAGCCTTGAACATCTATACAAGTATCCAGAAAGAATGAAACCTTTAACTATATTAATAAAAATGCATTGAAAATATTGACATTTTAAGATTGATAATCAATTTTGCTTTGGAACTTCTAGCTATTGCTCTTTTCCTGAAAAATTACATCAAAATTTCATATGGCTTTGTGCCAAATTCCCAATTAGTATAAGGGGCAAAGCAGGTCTTACATTAGCTGTGGAAATCCAGTCAAGCTTACAACAGGGAATATAGCAGACTTTCTCCTGAAAGAAGGCTTAGCTCTGATTTGTTGCTACAGATTCTGCTAAAAATTTAAAGTTAGGAGCAGAATCCATCATCCACTCTTTGCTGTTGAGTGTGATGTGAATCTCTTCTCTTCTGTAATGATCTGTGTAATTTGGAGTGCACAGGTGCATGAGATGCTCTTTATGGAAAGAGCAGACTGGAAAGATCCACTAAAGTTCTCTTCAAACAAAATGTCCTTTGAGGTATGTTAGAAGATTAGGTATTTGACTAGAATTGTGTGCAGATCTGAAAGAATACGGATTTATTATATTGCTTATTGTGTTTTCATATCTCTGTTTCTCATGTTTTCAATAAAAAAATAGCTTCCGTTACTCCTGCTAGGCATGCCTAAATGTATCAACTGGGCAGCTGTAGTTCTGAAGTCCCAGCCATGCTGAGCTACATTTGACTTTTGCAAAACCAGGTTTAGGCTAAGTAGAAGCACAAAGTGAAAATGAGCATGTGGAAAAACAGATAATGGAGGAAGTCCAGAGTACATACACTTTCTTTGATGTATGTTTCTCAATTTCTCTCTGTTCATTTCCCAGCAGACATCAGCAGGAATTATTTGTGGTATAAAGAGATTGCCTGAAGAGGAAAAGTTTCTAGTATGGCCTGGCTATTTAGATAAAACCACTCATTACTATCCTATTTAGGTGTCTAAACATGTTTACCCTCTTTCTTGAGCAGGGGTCTGTAACTGGAGGTATGTTGGCTAATCTCAAAGCCTGGAATGTGAGTTCCATGAGAGCATAGGAGAAATTATTTCTGATACTTCTGAGTGAATTAGCTGTGGCCTACTGACTTCCAATGAGATTTGGGTACATGAGGTTCAGGTAGACACGTCTGAAAATTTGTGTCTTAGTGCTGTTAGCAAGATGATGTGTGGCACTTTTTGCATAAAGGTAACCTGAATTTGCAACTGTTGATCTTTTAAAAAGAATGCTCTTAGCACTGATGACAGCTACAGTGCTAAAAAACCTTTAATAAAAAAAGGTGAAATGTCTTTCTTATTCCAAATAACTGTCTTGGGATAGAACCCACTGCTTTCCATTACTGCAGTTGGGAGGAAGTTTGAAAGAAAAAACCCCCAAAATGAAGGGTAGCAGAAGTCCTTCAGAAATGGGGAATAAGAAGTGAGGCAGAAGCTTTGTGTTTATGAAGCCAAGAAATCACACTGAATATTTGTGAATCATTTTGCATGTATAAATCCTCCTGCAGGTGATTTTATAAGTAAAACTGACTGAGTTTGTAGTTGATAATTTATTTGATCAAACCCACCTTTAATTCACTAACTCACTGTATTCAAATCCTTTCCAAAACTATTCAACAAACAAGTAAAATAAATAATTCTCCATGTTTTCTTTGGTTGTGAGCAGTTTGCTATAAACCATTTTATTGAAAACAAGGTTTTAAGTTAATGGACAGGTTTCATAGTATTTTCTTCCTGCTCTTAAGAGCGGATGTGACTATGAGGTCCTGCTTCCATATGACAGTGTTTGTCCTGATTTTACCCAAATTTGCAAGGATATTGAGGCCAGGGAAGAAAGGTTCACAGAAGTCTGCTCTGTCTTTCAGCAAACTTAGCTTGACTGTTAAGTATAAAGTATCTCCAATGTGACAGACAGTTAAATGATAAAACACCTTTCTAGTAACTACTGAAGATAGGAAATATTATGTGAAAGAGGCAGGAAGTGTTTCAAAGGGCACTTGATAATAAAAGGTCTGCAAGTGCTACTTGTAAGTGATTTATTGATTTGTTCAGTGTTGCATGTGAGACTGTACTGATTTATACAGAGCATATACAAGAGCTGTGTCATTACAAACTGCAAACCAATCTTTAAAATTAGTTACTGTCCAATAGGTTTTGGAAAGATATACCTGTCCTGCTGCCACCCAACCCAGAACACAATGATTAGTTGAAGATGAAAGTTGATGTGAGTAGATCAAAGCTCAGTATATTAGGTCAAGCATTTTTAACATGGATATATGAACTAGGATTCCAGTTCATTTTGTGTTCTCTTGGCAAAGAAAGAAATCGAAGCACTCCAACATTTTCATTTTCAATATCTGGAACTTTCTTGAACTTTTCTAATGGCATTTCCCTTTCTGCTTTCTCTAGTCTACCCAAACTCCTCTTTTCTTTTTGCATCTAACCTTGGGGTGACAGTACACTATAAGCTATATATCTTAATGGTGTCTTCATTAGCCCTCAGCCGTGGTTATTAATTTTTATTTCAAGATGCATAACCTGTTTTTTGTGGTTCTTGATGTCCCATGCTTGATCCTGACTGATAACCAGTATTACTATAGATACGTATAGTTTTCTAATCATAGAATTCTGTCTGAATGGCATGATGTACATACAGTAAACACGTAAGCAACTATCACTTGCAGAGGATGGGAAACTAAGATTCTGCAAGACAAAGATCTTCAACTTTAGAAAAAAGTCTGTTACCCTGGAAATGGTTGCTAAGGCAAAGAAGTGCCTTTTGGCACGGATTTCTGATCTTTAAAAGCAAAACTCTCATGACATAAAATGAAATCTTGTGGTTTATGTGTTTCTTAAAAGAAGCCCAAGACCTGTACTGTTTCATATTTCTCCAATACAAAAGCCTTTACTTGCCAATACCTGATGATCTGAAAATCCTTTGAGCCCTTAGCACTCACCAAGGAAATTACAAGAACCTGGAGTGCACGTGTAAACACGTGGCACTCTGAGATGTATAGACCGAGATATGTGCAACCAATGCAGAGCTGTAGTCCAGCTTCCAAGTGAGGCTTTTCAGTGAGCAGCAGCACAGCCAAGTGCAGAGAAAGGACTGCAGTTTTGTTCATTTTTATTTGCCTTCCCACAGTGCCCAGAAGCTTGGCCTTGGGCTGTGGAGGAAAGCAATGTGCTGTGCACTGCCTTAACGCTGAATAGGCAATGTGGTGGTGTAAGATCAGACAAAAGTGGTTCCTTAAAGACGAAGGAACATAAAGAATCAGTGCAATTATAGCAGATGGCATTCTAGGCATCAGCATACAACTGCTCAAGGTTGGTCATTCTCCGGCTGTAGTACCAAAGAAATGTTTGCGGAGAGAGCTGAGGGACTGTAATAAGTAACTTTGGAGATGTTCAAAGTGAATTTCTTTCTAGCACAAAGGACACAGTAGCAGAGAGGATGAAACTGCTTTTGTATTTTTGTAGCAAGTAGATGCTGAAGGCAGAAGTCGCTGGTTGAAGAGAAGTGACAGTCTGTTTCACAGTACAGAATGAAAGATGGCAAGGCAAAGACTGGCAAGGAAGAGCTTAGAAAATTAAGATGATCTTTGTTTGATATGACAGAAAAGAAGGAGCCAAAAGAGGACAGATAGGATGGCTGATGTGGTCAAAGTGTCAGGATAGAAAAATAATCTTTTCAAAAGCATTGCAAATGGACGTGAGCAGTACAAGAATTGCATTTGCCAAACCTGGAAAAAAGAGTTGTTGTTTTAATGAAGACAAAAGGCATTGGGAGCCCAGAAAAAGCTTTTCCAGTGGGATTTGATAAGACAAGCCATATCTGAATTTGTTATGTAGAGAGCATCTGCAGGACTTATACATAGATTTGATCTGGGGACAGAGAGAAGGATCTGAGTTGAAAGTTATCCCAGCTGACGGATTGCAGCAAGTGGCACTGTACTGTCAGCAGTGACCAAGGAAAGGGAAAAAGATTTGAGAAGTCTTGTTATGTTAAGCTTAAACTAATGACTAGGTATTTCTGAGAAGATTTTAATTCAGGCAAGATATATTGGAGAACAGAGATACTTTTGTGAGTTGCTAGGATAAAAATATAAATTGAATATATGTTTTCAAATCAGCTTTGGGCTGCTGACACTTCCTCTCCCAGAGGAGAAGGAGGGGAAGGCATGTGGGATGCAGTATTGGAAAAATTGAGATGGAAAACATGCCACAGTCCACTTGATTCACGGCAGGTGACCAGGTATGGGATGATTTGGTGGGGCTCACATGATATATGAGATGATGATCGTGGACCAGCTGTGGACCACTCCATGCTTTTGCAGTTGTAAAGGGTAGTTAGTTGGTCTATTGCTGCCTTAGTGAATATAGATAATGATTGAAGAAGCAATTCCAAGTCTTGTTTTGTCTTTGGGGAAAGGAGAAGGCTCATGTTTCAGTGTATTTTTCTTAACGTATCAATTTTTCATCTGCCTGCTGAATATAATTGCTGAGCCCAAGGTGTGTGTTATTTCATCTTTGACTTTGTATATATAATTTTAATTTGTGCCATAGACTCAGACTGTTATCCTTTCTTTGTTTTTCAGCATATTAATGAGAAACAGGAGGCCAGAGAAAACTAGAATATTTTAGGTCTAGTGCCTTCAATTTAGTATTCTGCATGCACTTCATTAGCTGAAGATGCTTAACATTGTGGGATTTTTTGGTTTTTAATACAGTCTGAATTCTGGAAAGCACATGCTGTACACCCACTAGGTAAAATACTTGCTGTTCTTCTATGGTGGTGGATTCTATGCTGAAAAATTCCTGTTTTCTCCACTGGAATAATGTTCCTAGGTTGTACAAAGTGGATACACACCCACGTTGGTGCAGGAGCTGATCACGGCTATGACATTTGGCAGGGAGTGGGAGATGAATTTTCAAAGCAGGTATCGGGGTGGAGCATAGCATGTACAGTGCTCCCCTAGGCCATTCCTAGCTCAAGGGAAGGGGCTGCTGTGTGACAGGCGCTAACTGTAGGAACCCAGCTGTGACTGCTTGCAGTGACATGGGGCAGAAGGGCAAGACTGACTGGACATTAATTGCCTTTGTTATGGCACAAGTTTATATTTTCATCCAGCTGACCTCAGTGAGACAATTTCTGGGCTGATGGACTACCTGAATGACACTGAGTCTAGGCTGTCAGGACCACAAATTCTAGTCATTGGTCCCTGCTGCAGTCTGGTCCCACTACATCCTTCACTCTCCTTTTTTTTGCTAGGAGTGATTTAAAACTTGCTATTAAGCTATATAATGTTGGAGTCGCTGTTGATTATGAACAAAACTTGTTTTGTGGGATACTGGAAAGATATGACCAATGCCATTTCAGGAGAATACCATAATGTTAATTCCTTTCTTTATTATGTGCCAGCTGGGCTACTGGAATCTGAGGACTTCTTAACTTTTCATGTTAAAGTTCAGCTGCAATCCTGCTCTCAGCATTCAAACTGCACCATATTATAACACTGCTTGGAAGCTGTTCATATTGCCTTGCAATACATTGGGATAATTCTAAAATGTCACTAAGCATGCTGAAGTTCCCAGGCTGGCTTTTGCTGCAGTGTAAGTACTTTCATGTGTTTACAGAGATGCACATACATTAGGGTTGTAGTTCAGACCAGGAGTTGCCTTCTGAAAAGAGTCTCCTAGTAATCTCCAGTTTCTGCACGCTTTGATTTACTTCACAGGACAGGCTTGGAGAGCAAAGATGCTACGTTATTTTGTAATTCAATTGGACTGGGAGATGTGTTACTGGAGCAGGGTTTACTCCAGCTACCACATGTACCATGTCCACGAGATCAGATTGCAGGTGGTTCAAGCTACTTCCTTAGCAATTTGTGTAGTATTTTATTATGTAATTTTCATAGAACATAGAATCATAGAACAACCAGGTTGAAAGAGACCCACTGAATCATTGGGTCCAACCATTCCTATCAAACACTAACCCATGCCCCTTAGCAACTCATCCACCCATGCCTTAAACACCTCCAGGGAAGGTGAATCAACCCCCTTCCTGGGCAGCCTCTGCCAGTGCCCAATGACCCTTTCCGTGAAAATTTTTTTTCTAATGTCCAGCCTAAATCTCCCCTGGTGGAGCTTGAGGCCATTCCCTCTTGTCCTGTCAAGGACCTCTTGTCCTTTTAAGGACCTTTACCCCATATTAATGTAAAATAAAATACCATAGCACCCAAACATGCTTTCTGCATTACTTTACGAGGCAGTTTTCCCTAGGGGGAAAGTTCTCTGTTGCAATAAGCATTTTCTGTAATACATATCGTGCTGTTTGTTAAATCTGAGCAGTGACAAACAGCATTATCTTATCGTATAGCCAAACAGCAGGAGCAGAATTTTGGAAAGAAGGTTTCTATGTTAGAGTTGCTAGAACTTTTATTGTGTCTGTATACAACACAAAGCTAACCCTCCAAGTTACTGACTGCTTGCTTTGATGTTTTTATCATACATGGACCGAGAAGTGTCTTATATGACCAGTCAGTGTGTTTGCTCTTGTACATAACTTTAGGACTTAAGAAATGTGAAAAATTAAGTCCCTAACACAAATTTACTATTTTCACCTGTGCAGCTTCTAGTATTAAGGAGTTACCAGTCATTTTGGGATTTATATTTATATGCTGATCAGTAATGATGCTAAAATTAAAAGAAATTTATAGGCTCCCAGTAATCTGCTCACTATGAAAAAAAAATCACATAGTGTCACAATATATTATAGCAATCGGTGAGAATCAAACATTGCTATGCAGGCAAAAGGCCACTTGTCAGCACTTTTTCTGACCAGCTCTTCTTTGCAAATATTCTAATGCTTTCAGAGTTCTTACGAAGCTTATTTACATGCTTCCATTTTCTCTCCACAAGTTCAAAAACAGGTGAGATAAAAAAAAAATCCTAATTTAAAGTATAATTTATGACAAATTTTTGGCACTGCAAGGTTTGATCACAGAAAAATTTAAATATTGGTGCTTCGTTTCATACTTATGATGTCTGCTGCAGCAGTAGAGTTTAACTGCAGGACTTCCTTCTGAAAATGCTAATTGGATTTTTCAACAAGATGTTCGTGAGTAAAAGATGTTGCTGCACAGTGAGACTTTTTTTCCTTTAAGTAGTTTTGCTTAATGAAATGTATAAGAATGTTCTATTGTTCTGTCAAAACAGAAATAATGTGCTTACTCTAGTTCCTGCTGTGATCAACCAATCCGGTAATTTAAATCTAAATGTGCCATAATCTTGAACACCGGGAGGATTAGAAAAAAACAGAAGGATAACACCCACATTTATGCTTAATAGATGGCCTTTTGAGCTCATTTTCAGTTTAATGCTGTCCTTTCTTGCTGAAAACAAAAACAAATTTCCTGAAAATAATATCAAAACAGCAAAAGTGCATCAATTAAGCTACAAGATTCAATAGGGCATATTTTAATGGGCCATTAAGCCTGGGTTATATTGAGAAGTACCAAGGTAAGGGGCGGATTACTTAAAGTACCAACAATATATATTAATGATTAAATGTGCCATGTAAACAAATGGTCATATCACAAATAAGTGGGCTGATTGTACAGTCGTTTTTAGTGGTGTGTTAAGGGAGGAAGTCCACAAACAGCAAGCTAAGAATCGGGTCCAGCCCATTAAAATGAAGACTAAAGTTATTAAAAAACCTGAACTACATAACACGTACAGTTTTGCCAGTACTATTTCTCCAGGACTGCGGGAAGAAAATGTGTCAAGTGAATAATTTTCAAAAGCAGTAATTTGTTTAAGTGCCTGGCAACGTGGCTTTCTCTGCATTTGGGTCTGAAGAGGCGGGTCCTGATCTCAAGCACGTGGACTTAAAGAATAAGAGGAGCCCTATGGCTCCTGTGTCTTATTCCACCTCGTTGTGAAGGACATTTTCCAGGGGTCTGGTCCCCAGACTGAGCCTGGGAAAATCCCTGCAGATTGTTTTCAGTCAGCTCCTGGATGGAATGCAATATCCATGAAGCCAGCTTACTTTGATAGTTTCAAAAATGTCAGAGTTTTTTAGGAATGCCAGTACTAGACGTCCTGAATGGCTCTTGGTGTGGTGCTGTTAATGAGCGAGGTTGAAGGTAGTCTCACAGGAGGCTGACCACTCTCTTCAGGAGTGGAGCTGTGCTACTGGCTTTCAGTGTATGTCAAAATACTTTTTCTTGGTATAACACAAATACAGAGCCGTCCTTCATCTGCTAAGTTTCAGGACTTGAGGACTCAGGCCAAAACCCCAAGTTGCTCAAAAAGAACGACAAGTTGCTTTAGTCCTTTAAAAATATATTGTTGGTTCACTGTGATAAATGAAGAAAGATTCCAAGCCTACATGTCCCCGAGAGTAGGACTTAGGCATATTCTGGGTATGCAGCAGTGTTTCCCTGTTACAAGAACTGGGATGTTTTATACAGTGCAGGCAGCATTAATGAAGAGACCTTGCTGACTTACAGGAAAATCATACCTTTTCAATGTACGTGGATATTTCCAAATATCCTTGTGGATGTTTTGTCTAATCAGAAAACTACATGCCCTTTTTGATTTGAGTAAAAGTCCAAATCAGCAAGGCTCTTGAGCACATTAAAACCCTTTTCACTGAGAAACATTACTAAAGCACCCAGGAGGACATCCAATAGAAATCCAGACATTAATCACAGTGAGTGTTGGTTCAGGCTTGAAACACTTAAACCTGTGTTGCAACCCCTTTTTGAGTTATGCTTTGTGTTGTTACAGTTAGATTGCTCATTTGGTTTTTTTGCTGGTGTTGAGTGCCTTGTCAATTCAGATTCTTTCTATTAAAAGCATGAAGCGAACCCCCTGCAAACAGAAGAGATATCTGAAAAAAATGCAATGCCAGAGAAGGTATTTCTTCCTTCTCAGTTTACATTAAGTGCAAGAGCAGTAGTCTACAAGAAGCAAGCAATCCCTGTTTTTAGGGGAGTCTAGATTTAAGGTTTGCAAGGAATAGGTTTCACTTCTCTTTTACTGACAATATTTAGATAATATAAAAAAAATATTTGCAGGTGCAGAGGTGGGAAGCAAAATTTCTGCCCTCTGTTGGTGAATTAGCTCAGGTGCAAGTGTCTAAGACAAAACCTGATCTCTAGAATGTGTAATTGAGTGAACAGTGGTTTCTGATTACTTCTTCTTATGAAAGGACTTGTAAGAAACATTTTTTTCATTTTATTAGGCTGCATCAATTCACAGCAAATGGATTGCAGTGAAATTTAACATTGCAGCAATTTCCTGCATAACACCGTCCCTTACACACTGGGAATCAACAGCATATAATGGGCATTATACCCATGTCTTCCAGGAAACCATTTTCACTCTATAGTTGGTCCATCATTTATATAGATCAAGAATACAAAAAAGAGAAAATAAAAAAACCCCACACTGAAAACAATGTGGGCTGTGTGTAATTTCTTCTTGATGGCTTTTAAATGTATTACTGGTCTTAACATATGGTAAATGGTGCAGGTTCTTTCTTTTTAGTAGTGCTGCTGCTGGTAAGGCATTTTTACCCTTTCTTTAAACAGTGTGTGTTCTTAAGCTTACACCTACTGAACATCTGTAATAGAGAGGTATAAAGAGAGCTATTTAATGTGTGGTACTTACTGTGCATGCTTCAGCTCCTCTGGAGTACAAAGAGATTTGTGAAACTGTGGTATGTAAAAAACAAATAGCGTAAAAACTTTATCTTAAAAACAATGGACACCACCAAGAATAATTGAAGGTGCTGGTATCTGGACTATAGAAAAGCATTGCTGATAAATGTTGGTACTGATAACTGAGAGGGCCTTTAATTTGGTCACCTTTAAAAAGCAAGATTCTAATGAAAAGCAGTTGTGTGTATTCAGTCCCAGCTTCCTTTGGCAAAACTAGAGATTACCTAGTACATTTTTATTAAAGCATAACTCCCTTCTCAACTGTTCTGTGCTAAAAAGTTCATTCTGTTTTTCCACACAGTTCTCTAGTTTCCTTATGACGCTTCTATTTCCCCTGAAAACCTGCATTTACAGCCTTCCTCCTAAGTCCTTTGAACCTCTAGATCTATCTACTGGTCATTTTTTTTTGATGCTCTTTCCATTTTAGAGAGTTGTGTTCTGAATCCTTATGCTTTTGTCCTTCCCTTCTCTCCAAATTCAGCAGCAAAATTCCCAATAACTCCTCGAAGAACTTTCCTGCTCTGAGCAGTGTCTTAGACTTGTTAGAGTATAAAATAAAAATCTTCCCTGCAAAGTAGCTCAAATCATTATTAATTAACTGGTGCTCTGCAGGGTCAGGAAGAAGGAACTGTTACTCTCAGAGCATGAGAGTAGTTGTCTCTACAAAAGAGTTGAAAAATAAACACTTTGGGCAACAGCAGCACTTCCCTTTAAAATGGAGAAATATTAATTTACTGGACAAAAAGCCCAGCTCCACAGTGAAATTGTTATCCACCTTTTACAAACAACTTGTTTTGATATGATGACTAAATGCTGGGAGGGTGCTGAAGTACTGCATGGGGTCTCTGGGGTGGGAAAATGCTCTGCTGGCAACCTTGCTGATGGTTCAGGCTTGAGTGTTCTTCAACAACGTTTATTCCTTTAACTTCCTTTGAAAATTTAAGTGATGGAAGTTTTATAACCATCTTGGCTACTAGAATCACTGGTCTTTTAGAAAGCTATTTTCTCAGCTCAGTAGAAAATAGTTGAAGTGGTGAAACTTAAGGTGGTCTTCAAGAGGTACAGGGAGAGTCAAAGTCAGAGTAGCTCTAAGATGAAATTGTTCTATGTGATTTTGCTAAGGTGGTTATAATTTTGTCAGATCTAAGTGTCTGCAAATTATTTTTACGGTTCTCACCTGAGAAATGCCATCCAGCCTGTATCTCTAATTCAGCATCTGCCTACATTCCCCTCTTCTGAAACTCGTAAAGCCTGCGTCAATCAGATAATGGGTCAAAGTAGATGGACTGTGCATTTCTCTTAACTGCTTTGAGAAGAATGAACCCATTCCCATTCTTGTTCATCACTCTCTTTCCTCAGGACATGTAGCCCTCCACTGTTTTGAATCCAGAGCTGGTTACAGCCAACAACTAACTGTGCTCCAGTCACATCCCTACTTAATACCAGGCATATGACAGGCAACAGCTGAGACTCTCAGCCTTATAGAAATGGCAGCAGGCCCTGAAAAGTGTCATTTTATACTTCCCACCACCATCAATTAATCCAACAATATTTCTGCTTCTAGCATACATAAGCATTCCTCTTCAAAAACAGATTTTAGGCAGGCCTTTCAGCTTAGGAGTTATTCAAATGGTTCAGTGATTTTTTTAATTTTTTTAAATTAATGATGCTACGAATACAGGATGTGGTGATCTACCTATCATCTTGTAATCTCAAGTATGAAGCTTGTACCTGTACTGTTAGAAGTTTTGGGAAACTATGGAAGTTTCAACAGGTTTTTTTTTGTTTGGTTTTTTTTTTTTTTTTTTTCTTCTTTTCTTTCCCTTCTTGTCTGGTTCCCTGAGCCAGATAAGCCTGTGAGGCTTTTTGAATCTCATACAGCTGCTGGTGTTATAAGTACTTCTTAATTGCATATTTTGGAGAGGCTATAATGGCCCAGTGATTTCCTAGATTTGCAGGCCAGAAGGCATCACCGTGATCATCTACTCTGACCTCCTCCAGAGATGTAGAAATCACTGGGTAAAATCCCATTAAATGGATTAGACAGTAAGTGTAAAATTAAAAAGATAATAAAATTTAATATTTCTTCTTGATGCTGGTCCAGGACTTAAGGTAGTGAGGTAGTGCAGTACAGATGTACCTGATTTTCATGTTTTCTCCCTATACTCTGTGGCAGGAAAGAAATCTTTCTTATCATTTGGCAAGTGTTGGCTTTTTTTTAATCCTTGAATGCTTCTGCTTTAATAGGGAAATGTAATCTTGTTGGTGGATATTAGGCTATCCATGTAACAGCGCTGGCGTATCATCCCTGTCATGGTCCTGCTTATAGTCCAAGACCTCAAATTTATGTGACACATCACTTAACCAAGACAACAGAGAGGATGTGTGATGTCCTCAGGAGTAGATCTGGTGCCTACATTTTATCTTTCAGCTTGTGTAAAGCTGAACATCACCCATTGGAAAGCCGGAACCAGCTGTGCATCCTGCATGTTACCAAAACCAGAGGCAATCCTGGAGGTACTTTGTCACGTACCATGGTACAGATTACCCTTTTTGCTCTGTCTGGTTCTTTTCAGGTACTGCTTACTCTGGAAAAGATCAGATTTCATCCCTTTTTCCATTATCTTTGCCTCTGTTTTTTAGCAGTGCTGTAGGTTATGTGCAGCACCTTCCGTGCTGCTTGCTTTAAAGAAAATGATGCCAATTCTATATTACAATAGTCACACTAAATAGTTAAAAGTAACTCTCAGATTGACATATTCTGAATTCTAGTAAAGTTGAAGCTAATACTAAGACAATTTAAAGTATAGTATTTACTTTTCCTGCAAGTCATTGTGCATTTCCTGTTCCTCCAAACGTAACATAGGTGATTTGCAGTCAGGAGTGCACATACGTGTGTCCATGTGTGTGTAAAAGAATCCAATGTAATTCAGCAAAGAGATCCTTCAGGAAAGATCTGAAATACTGAGGTTTGTGTATCTTTCTGAAATGAACTTGGTGAAATAAGATTCCCATGTATTCAAACAAAGTCTAGAAACATGTATCCACCCATCTTCAGCAGCATAGCCACCAGAGGGATAAAATCAACAACATAAAGCCTCAGTGTTTCTGTGCCAGTTCTAGCACATCCCATGTGAAATTTCCCACAGCATGGGCAGGCACAGATAACCCTGCCCTACTGCTGCTGGTGGATGAGAAGATGGGAGGTCCTTCACAGCAGCACTTTCCTTCTTGCCAGCCAGAAAGATTATTGGTCTTGTTCTGTTTCTTTGCAGAGGAGAAAAAGTCCTTAGGGCACAGGGAATTTCCCTGATGTGTAAAAATCGCACTGTGTCATTCATTACTTAAATAAAGGCTGGTTTGTGCTTAATCGAGTGGTAAAACTAAAGCAAAATATATCTAAATTGATTTAGTTCCCATACCGACTCTGCTGAAAACCAGAGATGTCTTGCTAAGTAAGAAAGACACTTTGTGTATTTCCAGTCTGGAAAATTTGATGTCTGTGCTGCAGAGGGAAAAAAAAGAGGAAAAAATAAAACGACTGACTGTGGACAAATAGTTCAACAGCAAAATGCCTTGTGAGGTGGATAAAGGAGAGTTTGATTTTGCCCTGCCTGATGGAGTAGTAGTCAACCTGGTGTTGTAGGTGTTTGTGTTGCACTGGCTTCTTCTCCAAAGGTCAATTCTGAAGTACTCATGATCCTCATGAGTTGCCTGGAATTGTCTGGTGTGATAAGTTTGCTTCTGTAACACCAATATTGTGGAAATATCTTCCCAGAGATGCTGGGAAATCATACTGGAAATTTAAGAGGTGCTCATTTGAATAATCATTTTGATAATGCAAAAGGGGTTATGAATTAACAGGCTGGAAGAGTAAACAAGATTAGAGCTAAGTGCTTTCAGGGACTGCGTAAAAAATAGTCAAAGGCTAATTGCAAAGGAGTGGGTGAGGCAAGTCCATAAATTAGGAGGGGTGAGAACGGAAAATTGAGAGGTCAGGTAGTAAGATGGTCAGGTAATACAAGCAGTGAAGGAAACAAGAGGTCAGGAGAGATGAGTGGGTGTTTCTGTAGTTAGGAAGCTTACAGAAGCATAGAGTAGTGATTAGATTGTGGGTTTAGTGGAGAGCATCTCATGAGAAAGAATATAAAAGTGGATAAAATGGCATATAGGATAAAAGAGTTAAGAAGAAAAGATTAGACTGAGTAGTCAAGAGAGATCAAAAAGGCAAGAAATTGAAAACACAATATCTGAAGATCAGAATTAATAGCTACTGTAATATTTAAGGAAAAATAAGGGAGGAAGTAAAAGTGGAACTTACTTGTGAATCAGTAAAAAAAAGCAAAATAGATTAGGAGAGAAAAATTAGTCCCTCCTATAGAAACTAGACAAAAGAAAAAGATTTTGAGTTCTATAGCTCAAGCAAGCAGGAATGGTAACAGCCCTCCTTTCATAGTCCTTAAACAGTTTGAAAGAACTTTATGGAAGTCACTGTTACTAAGAGGAGAACTGTGAGGCTAAATTCAAAAGATGTTTTTGAAAAACAACCAGAGCATCTTTTCTTACACACCTTTGATCTCCAGCCTTGAGCATAAGTCACTACTACTGTTGTTATTGTAGCTTCCATTGTACTAGACATCTGTAAGTCATGAGAAAGCAAAATACAAAATGATAGGAACTTTGCACATATATTGAGATGTATTTTGCTGTACAGTGCATTTTATTCTGTTGCATCTAACTACTGTTCTGAAGATAACTAGTTCATCAACATCATATCTTCTGGTAAAAGAAATTGAAAGCCAAGGAACAAAAAGACCAAAGGCGCTGCAGCTATTGGCTTTGGTGTAGACACTTCTATGGAAAGCTTCGATTTTGGAGTGCCCTGAAAGTTTGTAGAGTTTAGTTTTTCAAGATTTGAAAACCAAACCACCTCTTCCATATGAATGTCATGGCCAACTACAGTTTCTCAGTAGATTCGTAAAGTAGATCCTAAATGCAGTATCCCAAATATTATGTAAACTCAAGTGGGAGAAATTAGGTCTTTTGAGTTTACAACAGATAAACAGAAATATGTCTGGGGTTTACAGGCGTCTTCTTTCTGTCTTCTGCTTGCTTTGGTCACATCTTAGAGTTCTGCATGTGAAGTTGTTCATTATGAGAGAAGCAAGTTTATTTTATGGTTTGCTTCTTCTGAGGAAATAATATAGAATAGCTCGTCTGAGCTAACTCAACAAAAGTAGTCTATGAGTAGTAGAATTGCTATTCTCTGAATGTCTGGTAATCTCACTGTTTGCACTCCCTTTTCTTTTTCTCCCTTCTCTTCTCCTGTCCTGCTCTCCTTCCCTGTGCTTTGGAGGGTTTAACCTGAATCTGAACAAAATTAGGAGGAAGTTTTTCACAGAAAGGGTCATTAGGCATGGGAACAGGCTGCCCAGGAAAGTGGTTGATTCACCTTCCCTGGAGGCAAGGGTAAATGAGGTTCTGAGGGACATGGTTTAGTGTTTGATAGGAATGGTTGGACTTGATGATCCGATGGGTCTCTTCCAACCTGGTGAGTCTATGATTCTATGAAATGTTGAGTGATGTATGAAGTGTACATACATGCATTTCAGCTGACTAAGACACAGGTAGGAAATGGATTTTCCTAAACAGCTACAAATTTTAACAGTGGACATTATGCAAGCACCTGGGAACTATTGTTGACTGTGCAAGTATCAAAGCCTATTGATTAGCTGCCGCATGGACCATAATAAAACTATCACTAATTATGGCGGAAAAATATACGTATGTCCAGGTAGGAAGCTACTTTTTTTTTTTTCCTCATTTTTTTTTTTGCTGAGGCACAGTAAATAATTTGAAAGTCACCTTTGCATTAGGAGAGAGAAAAGAATCTAACATTCTTGCATTATTTCAGACTAAAGGGGATGTCTTATTTTCTTCTCAATTTCTACTGCAAGAAATCATTACTAATCTTTGTGAGCTGTTCCACATAGAAATCACTGATTTTATAACCTCTATAATATAGGACAGCAGTAATCTGTTTTTCAATATTAGGTCAAGTTGCTCTCATCTAATCTTATGTGTTCCTTTCTTACAGTTTCTATGCTAGAAATTGTAAAAGGAAGTGCTCTTATAAAAGATACATTTATTGAGGGAAGATTAGCTTTGTGTCATTATTGACAGCACTAGGGATATGAAATGTGTTTTCTAAAACCATTGGTTAGAACTGCGCCTTTTTTATGGCTATAGGTATAACACAAAGAATATATAGAAAACTATTCTACTTTATACAATATTAAAAAGATAATGTGTATTTAATCTTGACCTCCTAACAGTCATTCTCTGGAATGGTAAACTCTATATGGTTTCTGTTATAAGAAATCTATGAGCTTAGGCTACTTCTCTCTATATTGCCGAAATGTTGATTTGTGAATGAAATAAGTGCTGGCATAAAATAAAATAATGGGGTGAAAAAGGATTATTTCTACTCAAAGTGGATAAACTCCAATACTCCTTTGTAAGGTACATATGAGCCTTTTTGTTCATGTCTCATATATATAAGAGAGTTTCCAAATTAATTCTCTTGTCCTCTGTGTCCTCGAAGACTGTCAAAGGAGCAATTATTTTAGAAGGAGATTAAGCTACCTTTTAAACTCAGAGCTTGAGACTCAAGATCTTCTTGCTTTACTCATCTGCTTGTATTTCTCTTCCTTTCCTCGGTCCTCTCTCAAAAGAGTTCATGCTGGAAGTACTCATTATCACAAATGAATCAAACGGATTAATTTCTGTGAGAGTACTAAGGAATGTTGGAGCTGCAAAGGTGTTCTCCTTAATAAGGCTGTGGTGCAAGAGCACTGATGTCAATGTATGTTCTTTAAGCTTATAGCACAGTGGGGTTTTCTTGCATTTGAGAGAAGACCTTAGCTGGACTAAAACTACAAAACTGATTTGTGATGAGAATGGCTAGGTCAGATTGGGTCAAGACATCCTCTCTTTGCGGCCTCCATGCGATCTACAGATCTGGCTACCACTAATTCCTGATCAACCACCACTGGCAATTTATACTGGACTTTTTGATAAGAATTTTAATAGGAATTCTTATGTGTTGAGTTACAGTCCTGGCATGTCACGCAAACCCCAAATGGTCTTGTTAAAACATCTTTATGCAGAAGTACAGGTTATTAAGCCTCGTTTGCTGCAGCTATTTTAGCCTTCAAGTATGGCCTATGGATAGAGGGGAGAAAACAGCTGTGTAGGCAATGACAGTAGTTTTACTTTATGTTCAGAGCTTAATTTCAGGCTCAGAGCCTGCATTGAATCTATAGTTACAGCTAGGCTTATTTTAAAACAAAGTGTTTGGCTAGTTTGAAGTCAGGATAACTGCTACTCATGCTCCGCAGAGATGTTTATTCTGCAAGACCTGGACATGCTCCTCTGAAAGCTTCTCCTGCTGCTCTAGGGAAGTACAGGTAGGAGGAATTATATTGTAGTTACAATTTTTTTTTGCTTCCCTGTGAGGTTTACAGAGTAAAAAGAGTGGAAATGGATAATTTTGGAGCCTCATAGTTTCCTTGTTAATATTGATAGGAAACCTACACTAGTACAGTAATTAAATAAGCATTTTTTGGCACATTTTCTTTAGAGCCTTGACTTTAATAATTAAAAAAAAATTCAAAGAAGCTGTGTATGAGCCCAACTGTCTTCACAGATTTTATTTCCTTCCTGTGGTCTACCTGCTGGTGATTTGCTTGACTTATATTTACAGGGGAGTCTAATGAGTTGCACTTGCTCCAATGACTTGTTGGTAATTCTCTTGCAGGCTCTGCTCTCCATATTCCTGCTAACTCAAAGAACAGTGGCCTGTTGTCTTTCTCTTTTCTTCTCTTTCTTGATGAATCTATACTTCCTATTCTCCACTCGTGCTTTGATGTACTTTTAATTTAGAACATTCCCTCTGCTTTAGAAATGTGTGTCCTTCCAAACCATATTCTTCAACTTATTTTTAATTAAATTCTTTGTTTAATAACAACATCAGATAATTAGAGTAGACAATGGAGGCAGCTTAATGGGAGGTGGATGGAGTTTAATTCTGTTTTTTATTCTTTCACTATATTTCATTTATAGTATTAATTTTACAAATCAGTGCTTGATTACATAATCCGAGTTCTCCTTTTCACTTTCAGCTGACCAGTACTTCTGTAGTTTAGTTGCAAGTTTCTTGTTTCATCTGTGTATTAAGCAGCTTTGAAAAGATAGCTTAAATAATAAGCCTAGATAGTCAGAGCCATGCTAATACAGGCTTGATTCTCCCTTCCAGGAACACAGCATAGAGAGCAGTGGCTGAGGTCTGGTCCACCTCTGCTGAGCCCTGGTCACGTTGTCACTTCAGGCAGGTTATCTTCAGCTGCAGTGAACCAGACTGAACCTTCTGTCCTCTGGACATTTTTGTTCATCCGGTTTTCAGTTCACATGTGCCTTTCTTTGTACTGCACATTCAGATGGGAGTGATGGAGTCCTAGAGCTGATTGAATAAGAGAAAGGAAGGTGAATACGTGCTGTAATATTCTACTGCATTTTAAGAAGGAAACTGTTTGTCATGCTCGGAGATATTAGTGCTGGAATAGAAAAATCACAATATTGATACAGTTCCCTAAGCACCTGACAGCTGCAGCAAGGCATGTGCTCAAGAATGCGCTGCTTGTGATGCTAGGATAACTCTAACAATTAGCTTTATTTTTTTTTAAAGGAGAAGAGAGCACTCAGCTTTTTGTTTTTATCGTAGGTTCCATATCCATTTTACATTCCTTTCATCATGTCCTACCTTAGTTGGCTTTTTTTGTAAGGTAAACAATCTTAGTCTTTTCCATCTCTATTTATCAGAGCTCTGCTCTTCTCTCTGGAGCTTTCTTGGGGGTGTATATAAGAACAGTGGTGGGCAACTGCAGAGTGTGAAGGAAAGATGTTCTAGTGAGTAACTGATGCTTTGTTAGTGATAGAGGTTTTCTGTTTGAAAGTACACAGTGAGCTTTTAGGGCGTAGTTACATCTTTGCAGTAGGATTCTTCTGGTGGAATTACTTATGTGGGCAAGAGATTTGAAAAATTATTCTCTAATGGAAAAATTTTCAATATATTTGTGTATATGTAGATGTATTCCCTAAAGTTATACATTAAAAATATGACTCTTAGTTGCAAGGTCAATGGTTGGAGAACTGGATAAATCTAAGTTTATAGTTCTTGGTGCAATCTTAAGTCTATGCATGCTGGATATCTTACAACATTTATGTTCTAACACTAAGCTCTTATCTTGCTCAGAGGCCAGCATTTAGAAAAACAGTTCAGGTCATGGAATTTGAAAAACAGCATAATCCTGAAAGGGCACAATAAACACTACGCGGCAGCATAAAATTCTGCCATTTCCTAAACTTAAGTGTGTGATTTGCAATCTAAGCATTTTAATGCCATTTATTGTATATAATTTCCTATTTATTTTGGTAAAGACAAAGAGGAAAACAGTTTTGTTACAAGTAATTGCTGAAGCTGTTCCATGGCACATCAGCAGGGTCTGAGAGCCTTCCTTTCAGCTCTGCCACATCGCCTGGGGCAGCAGCTGGCAGCATTCGCTTGGCTGGCTGCTACCAGGCTTTGAAAATGGGGAAGGAAAGTAGAGTCTGCAAGCTGAGGCTTCTCGTTTTTGAGTGAGAAGGGACATTTCCTCCTTCTAGGGTGTTGCTGGAGACAAGGGAAGCAGCAGTGAGGGGCATGCAGTGCAGGAGGATGGTTGTGCTTGGCTTGGCTGCTATTGCCTAGGCTTGCTGGGTGGGATGTTCAACTGGGACCTGCTGGCATGTGGGCTGTGCTGTCCCAAGAAAAGCAAACAGAAAATAGTGACTTTTGGAGTTTTGAGAAATCTAGAAGAAGGGGAAAAACCTGACAGTCCTAACTTCTTTCTCAGTACTGTATCTGTGTTTAATTGACATATATTGTGCAAATATGAGATAATTTGTGGAGAGGATATTGATTTTATATATTGTTGATATTTTTATTTCTCTGATAAATGTGTACTCTACCACTGCTTCTTTCATATAGCAATGTTTGATAGAATTGAGAAATGATTTCCCCAGAACTAATGGTATTTATATTTGCTTATGTCCACAGACAAAATATCACTTTTTGAATAATATGTTATTCAAGCACTTATCGTGTTACTGATAATTGCTATTAATGGAATATGTGTTATTCTTCCTGCTAGACCTGACACGCCAAAGAATAAAAGTCAAAGGAAGTAAAATTAATAACTCTGCTGCAATGCATCATATAGATAAGCCCCTAACTGCAAGGCCAGATGGGCATACATAGATAGATGCTTAACTGGTTATGCTGTAATGAAAGCACAGACCTTTTACATATGTTTACGAATAATATTTCTCATAAAGACAGTAGATTAATTGTCTACAAAGACATCTCCTGAACCAGAAATGATCAACAATCACGGTAATGAAATATTCAAGATAAATTTATGGATCCAAATTAGAAGTAAATTCCAGGACCTTATAACTTGCTGCTCAGTCATTTCTTATTCCAGCAACAAGATAAATGAAAAATTCTGATAAAAGAATGTTCCATCTTTTTTTTTCTGTTAGCATATTTACCAACATCTTTATAACTGATGTGCCTTTTCTTTAGCTTACATCTATCAAAAGAAAGCTTCAAATAACTTACAAAAGGGGAAGTTGAAAAATACACAGCATGCATTTCTCTGAGAAAATCAGTACATAATTATATTTTGTGTTATAAAAGACACAGGAATTAGATTTGTTTTCCTAGCAAGTAAATGTTTCAGGATTTTGAAGCTGAAGATGAAACTTCTATCACCAGCCTACAGATAGATGTATATTAATAAAAACAGTTTCTGAAATAATTTCAATGTAAGGCACTGAAGCACTTTATAATAGTCTAAAAATAATAATATCTAGCTTTTGAAATCAATATTAACCCTAATCACAGGCTGGCAATAACATCTTTCTTGTGTTATTCAAGACATATATCAAACTCTGTTAAATATGTCCTTTTAGGGAGAAAAATATGATGAACTATTGAGAGAAAGGAAGCTGGAACTTCAGAAAGAATAAATTTTCCCACTTTTTTTATTCATCTGGTTGAGTCATTTTAAACTCCAGTTTGTTTTCAGTCCTGTTTCGTGCTAGTCTTTTTTTCTGCTTTGAAATTCAGACTCCAGTTTGAAGTTTTTCGCTAAAATGCTTTGCAATACTACCCCATGCAGCTTCTGGACAGCCTGTTTCACTGGTTAAATAAGGAACACTCGTCTGGATGAAAAGGTGGTCTACAACCACTACTCCTGTAGTTATGGCAGCCTGAACATAGAGACATTCATGTCACATGTCTCCTGCAGGCACTTGAGCTCAGTGCAGTGCAGGTACTTCCAGCTGTTGCTTGCAGTGCTCTTGGTTCCTGGACATGGATTGGTGATGCTTTCCATGGTGCATGAAGTGCTTTGTGAAACATGCCCTAATTCACACAAGTGACTGGAAAAACTCACCAGCACAGTCTGATTTCAAGATGGCACATATAAACTTCTCAGTAGATAACATTTTTATGAGTTGAGTTCTGGGTTGATAAAGGTGTACGCTTGCACTTGACGCTCTATTCTACGAATCTGAAATAAAAATTGCAGTATTTCTAAATGTGAAGTAACGAATAACAGGTTTGCCAGTTGACAAAAATGCACTGACAAAATTAACAAGAAACAATAGTTGAATAATGCCAGATTACTGGAAGATGTGACTTCTACAAATGGAATAGAAAACTAAATTTGATGTATACAGTTTTGGTCATAAATAAGTAGTTTTGAAATCTACTTGTGGGATAAACCCCTTGTATCTTAGATGTGTTCTGTTAGTTACACTTTCCTTGGACACTTGACTGTCTTTTAGCAAGTATAAAAAGGACCTAGACATTTTGTATGAACAATAGTTATATCTAGAAGTAAATAACTAGTACTAACATCTATAATGATCAGTACTGAACCTGTTAGCAACTGGATTGAGCTTTCAAACTACTATGGACTGATGCAAATGGTTCCATACTTATTGCAGATTTATTGTCTCTTTTACTTCTGGAAGCAGATGTAGGATGTGGAACGTGGGACATAACATCTGATCTGTTTGAAATGCCTTTCTGTTCTCAGTAGTGGAGCTCATACTCAGTTTTATGGTTGCTGCTTTTTATATTGTGTCTTTTTATCTGTATTTAAACTTTATTCCAGCCTGATCAAAACCACTTTCCCTACCCTCACTATGAACCCAATCTTTGCATTTGGTACAGTTTCATGGGTCTGCTGGGCTGTGGGAAGTAGTTAGGAGCTTGGGGGAAGGTGGGCAGGGTCCTCCTTTCCCTCCAAGTTAAAATCACACTGTAATAATTTGTACTATGTCATGATTCCTTTTATACTATGTGAAGTGTTTTCTGGTGTCCTGTCACATTGTATGGACATGGCAAATTGGCTTATTTTCATAGATTATGTGCTAGCAGCTTCAATGTGATTTAAGCAATCTAAGCCTTCTCCAAATGTGGCAAGTACCAAGGAAGCATAAATTCATTGACCACAGCTCAGCTGTTGACATTAGTGGTGGTTCTGTCCTCTGCAGTGGAGTCCTGGTAGCAAGGGCAAGTCTGCAGTATTTCAGTGTACTGTGCTTAAATACATACTCTGCTACGAAGGGAGTGCAATCAGCTGCCTGTCACTGAGGCTTTCCTTGCCCTTCCTCCTGTCAAAGCAAAGATACTCAGGGCTGGCCTGTCATATCTTGACCCTCAGTGCAGCCTCCCTTCTCTCTGCCGCTCTCTTTCCAGCTAGGAAGCACAGAGGATCAAGCCCACCAGCTGCAGTCAACTCCCCTTTGGTTTGGATCACATTCCAATAAACTGATAGTTTGTCTCACTTTTCACCACCACTATATTGATCCATGTTAGACTCAGCACTGCTGTTCAGTAGTTTTCTTCTGTTCCTTGCAATTCAACACGTTTCTAAATTTTTGGTTTTTAATCTTGGGCAACAATGCAATTGAAAGCCTTTGCAGAAAAAGCAAAGGTTGGCAAACACAAAGGAAAGCAACACAAGGATGGCAAAATCCATCTCCAAAATTTCCATAATCCTAGCATTACAAATACAGTATGGATACAGGCTGTTTTCATTAGGGAACATTGTTACTTCGTGGCACCAGCATAACTTGCTTTTATTCATGTACCCTGCCTGTACGTAAATACTGCTGAGACTTTTGACTTCTAATCGAGCTGAGAAACCGTAATTTTGCCCATACAATAAGGTTTCTACCATGTAGAAGCTGCTGTTATGTTGCCCTTGAAACTTTTAACAAACAAGGTGCCAGGAACTTGGCCTAAGGATGCAACAGTCCCTACACAGTAATATGAACTATTAAGCAAATGGCACAGAGTAATGTTCTTTCACTGAGCAAAAATACTCTCATTTAGGTAAAATTTCAGCCTGCTGTTGGTTGTTACAAGCCAGAATGGCAAAGAGAAATAAAATGCAAAAGCAATATGACTTTGAATCAAATTATGATAAGAGTCAGATGGTGCCATTACCCAGATATCCCTATAGGCAAGCATTAGTAAAATTTGCCATAATGGTATGCTCAAATATAATTCTCGGGTGGGAAGGACACTAGGATTCTAGAATCAACATTTAACTCTTTGATAAACTGACAAAAATCAAAGCTAGTCCCTTAAACATAGAACATCGCTCAAGCGAGCGCACATGTGCTCTGCTCGATTGGAGCTATGAATTGAACTGGCTGTGTTTCTGCAGTGAATCAGTTGCGTTGGAAGTGATAGACTTGTGCCTGGACATGCTAGATGCAATTTTATTTATTTATTGTCCAAATGGCCAAGAGAAACATGGGTGACAGAACAAAACCCTACCGAAAGGGAAGAGTGAAACTACTTATGCCATGGAGCTCCTACCGACGTAAACAATCCAATCAAAAGCAATTGGATTTCTTTTGCGAGTGTCTTGGAAAGTGAGGAATTTGTAGTCTGAACCATAAACATAAGTATTGCTTTTTACTACACAATATGTTGACTGAAATGAGTTAGCTAATTCAAGAATTCCAAAGTACGATGTGTTTTGTCTGGGCTTTCTGCTTGAGCTTGGTGTTGTTTTCACCTTTTTAAAAGAATTCAAAGGGCATACCTTTTGTGCGTTTACTTAGAGCAGGACTGTTTTGTTGAATTAGATGAATTTTCAGACTGAATGAATTTCTGTAGATTTATGCAAGGGGAAATATATCCCAGTGAAGTCCTACAGGTATTTGCATGTCACTTTTAAGGCAGGACAAGATAGCAATGAAATCTGAAACACTGGTCACCAGGCAAATATTTGAGAGGTTTGACTTCTGAGCTGCGTAGCTGTTCCATGAGCCATCGGCTGCCTTTGAGCCATCTGTCTTCTCTAAACACAGCCTAACCTCCCTGGGGCAAATGCCATTTTTCTCTCGTGTTTGCACAGTGCCTTGCACAATGAGATCTCATTTCTAGCTAAACTGGTAGTATAACATTGTTTTTGAAGAGAAACCTAAGCTGGATGTGATAAAGGCACTGGCTTTGCAAAAGTCACAGACCTTACTTGGGATAACTACTCCTTAAGCTATTTGTTTGATGTTTCATTTCATGTTTTTTCATCACTGTTTTAAGAAATGTACTTTTTTTCCCCCTACTCTTGAAGTTAAAGTTACTCATTCTTTGTTACAAATTGTTTGGGAGCTCCTGCAACACTATGTTGTCTATTGAACTTTTTTGAAAAAGGAGAGAAAACGTTTACAGAGACAGGTAGTATTTTCCACAGAAAAGAAGAGCCTCATAAAATAAACCAAAAGTGCCTGCCTATAGAAAACAAACCTTTTGGTTCTTACACTCCTGGCAGCCCCTGCTTGCTGTTTTCTGAGAGATTGTTAGAAATTTTTAGAGATTGGAGCATTTTTTTCTTCACATTATTTCTTGCCTCCAGCCTTGGGTGGTTTACAGACTGTGGGTGTTGCACCTGGGCTGTGCCAGCTTGGGAGGATTTTGTTTGCCTTGCCTTAGTTTGCTTGTTCCTTTTGTTTGTAAGAGGACAAATGGTCTTGCTTGATTCCATGTGGCTTGAGGATCCATCTCACATGGTACATAAGCAAAGCAGTATATTAAGTAATTTTTCCTTATTAACTAAATATGTCTGAGCATTTCAAAGCAGCCGGGGTGAGAAGTGTCACGCTTGGCCCTGACACTGTTAGTTCTTCTCAGCCTTTCTCAGGCTCCGTGGGTCTCCCTCCCAGCATGATCTGGTTGTTCAGTATTGTGGACCTTTGGGACATGACAAAATGTTACTGACTGTAATTCTGATATGCCAGGAAGGGCTGAATTACCCAATAGGAAGGAGGAGACTAAAAAGGATATGGAAAAAGTTACACAAGAGGGATATGTTCTGGTTTCTTTCCAGAAACAGAAACCGTCTCCCTGCTCCAGTGCACACCTTTCACACATGAGTGATTCCCATGAGCTTAATGTCTGTCTTTCGGTTTGAAGCATCCCATCAAGTACGCCAGACTCCCTACTCTTCTGCCAGAGGAGAGATAGGGTGTTCATTAATCTACAGTATCTGACATGGTAATGGGACTCAGAGGATTTCTCTGTTTCCCACATTCCAGACAGGTGCTTTTGGAAATGCTTCTTTTCTGTCGACCTTACTCAAGTGTCTCTTTTAAGAGCTGTGTGAGGGAAGTTGAAAATGTGCTGCAGGGTTACATTCCTAAATACAAATGACCTTACCTGTCTGGGTGACTTGGAAAACCCTGTTTTTAGGTTCTGAGGTCACCTTGAAAGCAGAAAGTCAAATTCTGGCTTTAATCTCTGTGTGGTTCGATATTCTGTTTGATCTCTAGAACTCTTACAGCTATGTCACTTACACATATGTTCTCTCAAGAATTTGGGCAGAGTAGTTAAGGAAAAACCACATATTTCAGTGTGAAAGTTGTAGTAAAACACCTGATGGAGACTTACTACTCCTTGAGATAACAGGGGGGCTAGGGGAGAGCATCTGAGGAAAAGTTGTTTCTATTTTTAGGCATCTTAATCCACATCTTGATTCACCTTGAAGATACAGGTGGGTCTGTGAGAAGCTCTCTATCTAAGCAAACCTGGGAGTCCTCCTAACAAGAGTAATTAATGATAACTCAGCCAAAAAAAGAAAAAAAAGCATTTTAGGAGGGTTAATAGCAACAGAATTGTGGGGACAGCTTTGAAATAGAACCTGCAATAATAAAGGCATGGGCACTTGCTGGTGTTAAGCTAAATACCCCTTGTTTTTTTATGGAATGCTTATTCTAAAACACAAGGAAAGTTATTTCCTACTGTAATTTTTTTTTTCAGAATATCTATCAAATTAGGTTGTTGAATATTTGCAGAGCAATAACTCAGGATTGACTGGTGCAAATCTTATAATCCAGAACGTGACCCAGCACAATATCATCCTAATTTCCTCTGTGAGGATTAATTCTGCTGTTTTCTTCCTCCATGACAGTGAATTGAGCATGTGGCAGATAGAGAACAGTAAACGCATCCTAATCTCCCCTAATCTTTGCAAACACTTGCAAGTGACCTTTTTGTTGAATGTCCTTTAAAAGATTCTAGGATATTATCAAAAATAGCCAAAGAAATTACTGACAAAATAAGCAGGACTCCATTTCTTCTTAAGCTTTGCTGTACAGCTCACATCTTCGCTGTGGAAAGTTTTGTCGTCTTCACCGACTCAGCTTGTTTTTGTTTTCTCTGGATTAATCATCTGGTTGTTTATTTTTAATTAAACTCAAGTTGAATGAATGATAAGGGAAGAATTTCTAACTGTATAATGAAGCAGCCTGTCTACCGACTTGTATGTCAGTGTGTGTATACACCATTGTGAACGGGTGTAAAACACTATGGGCGCTGTGTTTCATACCTACACACTGGATGCCTTGTGCTGCAGGCTAAGGCCCATCGGATATGGCCAAGGGAGGATTAAGGGTGGTAGAAGTGTCATCAGCAAACTGTCTGGATCACCAGCTCTGAAGTTAGCCAGTAGCACAAACCACAATAACACTTCTCCAGCCCCCTTCCCGAAGGCACTACACCTACACCTTTCAGAAGGCACTATTTTTGATATGGGCATTTCACTGGCCTTTTCATCTGTGTAAATGGACTTTATTTTTGTCTGACTAGACACAGTTCTCATCTTTGGCCAGGCACGTCATTTTCCAAAGTTCCCCAGATGCATTCAGCACATCAAATGTGTTGGGTCACTGTGGTGCACGTGTGAGGCCCTCATGGCACCTGTGTGTGCAACAAGAACACTTGTGTCAAGAAATGCTTCATCAAGTTTTTAAACACCTGTTTAAATAATAAAGTCTCTGTAGCACATAGCTTTTATACTAAAATTAATGATGCTTTAAGGCAATGTGGTCCAAGCTCTGTCTAACAGCTGCCATCAATTTCCCGTTGTGCTGTCGGTTTGTATGTTTGACAATCTATCCATTTGTTTCCTTGGTCTCATCCATCATTTGCTCATGGTGCTTTCCAATTGTTGCTGTCTTCCTACCAGCCTCTAATTTCACCTCCTTAAATTCATCACACGGGTTTTATTTATCTTGATTGAGAATTCATCACAATTACTCTTGCAGTGGAGAATGAGTTTTAAAAAAATAAGCCTCTTTCGTGTGCTGTGGTTTATAAGAAAGCTATCATGACTGTTGGAAAGGAAAGGAAACACAGAGGAAGTGGGACTTTGTCACAGGTCCTACACTTGAATTCCTCCCTAAAACCCTATCAAAACCCTGTTTTATACTTGTTCCCTGGAAGGAGCCTAGTTTACTCAGTTGGGGCCATGCTGGCTCCTGCTTTACTCATGCTTGCATGAATCAGGAACTCATCTAGCCAGCCTTTCTCTTATCACCACGACAGCTGAATACTGCTGTCTGTGACCTTGTCCAATGCTCTTTCAATATATATAGTTTGAGACGTTATAGGTAAAAATTACATGACTTAACTCCCTGTTGTCTTCATTTAACAGATGGGACAGGTTCTTAGTGATTTGCCTCTTTCACCAGCCCATCTTTACCCACCACTCGTTTTGGCACATCAATATTCAAGAAATGTATCTGGGTTTTGTTTTTCTACACTTCATGAGTCATGTGGCTCTCCCAAAGCAGGGCAGGGCAGGGCTGAACCTTTGCAATAGTGGTTATAGTCTGGACATCTCTACAATGGTCACTGCCTGTGTTTGCTGAAGACATTTGTCACTGAGTAAACCTGTGTTGGGTTGTAGAAGCAAAAAGTGATGACATCTGAAAGAATGGATAGCAAAGGGTTTGTAGATCTGACCCCTCCATCCATCACCTCCTGGCAGACCTGAAGGACCTACTGAGCTCAGTGTGGTCAGCCCATTCCTCCCTGGCCTGGGTATGCTCTTCCCCTGTCTCCCATGTCTGACTGGTGGCTCTGATCATGGCTTCTGCGTGAATGTCTCTGCGTCCTGGACCCACACCACCAATCCTACTCAAGCCCCTAAAGGCGGGAAGCAGTTTTGCTTTCAATCCCAAATATATCTTCTCACCCATTTCTTATGTCTGGGAAGACTATAAAGTAGTTGCGGACAACCTCCACCTCTGGCCCAACAAATTACCATGGCTTGTTGGAAAGGTATTTGCTCCCATAGGAAGAATGAGCTGAACGGATTAAAATTAATTTGTATTACAGTGATGCTGAGAAGCTACCAGATAATCACAGTTCCAAATTTTTTGCAGCTAAACAAAAAAACCAAAGCCTCAAAGACCATGTAATATCTGTAATATGGGTAACAGACTTGAAGCACGAGAGGATAAAAGGACTTACCAAAGTTTCCATGAGTAGAAGCAAGGCTTCCTTGAGACCCTGTGGATTTATTTCCTACCTTACTAGGGTAGTTTTCTTCCTCTTACTTTTCATGAGCTGTTTTTAAAGTGTAGTCTTTCCTTTGGTTTTCTTGATGAGATTGTTGCAGTGTTTAAGATACCTGCTGTTCTCTGTCTTGTCTGGGCAAGAAGGATAGCTTACTTTTTTTTTTTTTTTGTTTTGTTTTGGTTTATTTTTTAAGGGTTTCAAATGAGTTATGTCTCAGTAAAAACAATAAAAAGCAAAACCTGATTCTTTATGGTTAAAATAGACAGAAGGATCTGTTCCTTATTCAGTCATTATACAATGATGTGTGTTATGTAAATATGTAGAGTGCTTTTCTGAAATGGTAATTTAAAAGGGCACAGTTTTACAATGTCCAATATAAAGTCTATCTTTTGTCCAAAGCAAATCCCAGGAACTTGCAAGGAGGTTTCCCTGACTTTGGTTTTACGTTTCTTTTCTCTTTTTTTCTCCCTGTTTTGTTCACTTTGTGAGAGAAAGGAGGACACATCTCTCACATTTTTCTTGGTCACTTCAAATCCCATCAATATCTTTCTGCCAAGGAGGGGTTTGAGGTGGTCCAGAACAATTTTCTATTCATCTTCCTTTCCTGTCCGAGCAGTTATTGACCTTCTTTCAATCCTTCTCTTTGATGATACTTAACCTTGTCCCTTCCATGTTTCTCTGTCTGATTTCTGCCTTTTTAATAGGCACTTAGTTCTACAGTTTCTCAAGTCTGAGTTTGGCACTTCATCGGTGCAGCTTTCATCTTCTTTCTAATTGCTGGCTGTAATATCTTCACATTTTGAAAGGAGAAATTCTCTGATTTTACTGTGCCAACCTTCTGCACTTTACAGTTCTTAACAGACAGTCCCAAATCTTCACCTATAGAAATATTTTCCTTTTTCCTCAAGCCTCCGCCTTTTCCTGCACTCTGCAAGAGGACTGTCTTGTTTTGGGGATGTTCGTCACGACCTTAAATAGAATTGAAGTTTAATCAAATTGCTATAAGATGTCAATAAAGCTGCTTCCAAAAGAAGAAGGTTAACAAAATCCTGCTTATATGAATTAGGATTCCAAATGTTTCCTTAGTTTTGCATATTCTTGTATCCACATCGACTAATTTTCATTAGTGTGGGATTGGTGAGATACACCCTGTTCTGAGTTTCAACAGGGAGTGCTTTTCAGCCAAGACGCAAGCCATAAGCATGATAAGCGTGTGTTTGTTGTAGCTGATTGTATAAAATGGGACATTTATCTGCAGGTGAGTAAAGAAGCCACCAGCCACCTTCTGCTTAAGGCTCAAGGGAGCTACAACGGCAGCAGAAACTGCGAGGGAGATGTGCACCCAGATACCCGATACCATTGCACTTCTGGGATGACTTCCAGCTCAGTATCACTTGCAGTGTCACATCTCTTAAGTGGCTTCCAGAGGTTTCCAAAGTGCATTCTATACTGCTTAACAGTAAACCTGTTTCTGGACCCTCCATGTTATTTTCACCAGTGCACTTACTTTTAAAACTATGTTTCTTTTTTTTTTTTTTTTCCTCCTAAATCTCATTCCTTTTCTTTTAATTCCAATGCTTTCCATAAAGCTCAAGAGTGCAAAGAGAGACTTCAGGCTAAGGCAGAAATACTACCATTTTCTTTGACTTAATCTATAGTTCTGGCTCCTTTAATGAAGACTAACACAGTTGGCTTCCAACAGAGCTACTTTGTTAGTGCTTTCAAACTACAAAATGCTCGTTATCATGCAAAGTGAAAAGCACTTTTGTATGCAGAGTAGAGTGTATTGCTGTTTGTGTGCCACAGAGGCCCAGCAGTCCTAGGGTAATTTGCACTCATCAGGGAAAATCTTGTATCTGCTGTGATGATGTGCTCCGGAGTTAAAAGATTCCTTGGCAGGTCACTTTTAACTACCTTGCTTATTTATGTGACAGAAGGATAATAGCAAATTGATGTCTTATAGGAAGGAGTTAGGGTGAAGGGTACAGTCCAAACAACTGCTAATGAATATTTTGTACATTTGGTTTATCTTTTTATTTCCACATGCTACTCTTTGATTATAAAGGAAGTTGCCAACCCTAAGAAGAACATTGAAGTACCCTTTATGGTATTTTATTCTTGCACTCTGAAAATATCTTTGTAAGCAAGGCTTGCCAGAAAGTCAGCATGTACTCCTAATGTAACTAAGGCTCCTTTCTACCCATTGGTAAACGGGTAGTTTTATCTCTCCTGTTGGTAAGCGTGGCCTTCATCCTACAAAACCAGGTCACCTGCTCCTTTACTAAGTGTTCCTTTTAAAAATAGCAGCTGTATTACAAGTTTCATTGAATGGGCACCATAGCATCGCTGAGATGCCCATACCTCCATTCCTCAGGAGAAAGTCCTCAGGGACTTTAATAATTCAGATCTTTTATGAAAACTTAATGAGGCTGTCTATACAGAGTGAAGAAATACATTTGTTTCCTCACTGAAACAATTCTCACAAAAAATCAACTCACAAAGGTGCTTTCCAGCCCCTTTATAATGGCTTAGCTTCCAGTACCTATCGGAGATAGGTAGAACTGAGGGACCCTGTGGGGAACTCACCTGATGAATAGACTTCTTCCAAGTTTCCTAAACATGTGCCATGCTTATAAATGTTGTGAGATTAAAGTAGGATAGAAAAACTCTGAAGTATGCACAACACAAGAGCAGAAATGGATGTAGTTTAGAAGTCACACAACTATAGAAAACCTTGTTCTTCATAGCCGACTGATGTTCTGCTTTCCCCAAACAGTCTTTTACTAAACTTCTGCCTTTGCTAAAACCTTGAACCTCCATGACATGATTTACAAATACATCCCTCCCTCAGCTGTAACTCTTTGAGACCCATGACAGACTTCCTAAAGCTCCTGGCTTTTTGGAACACAGTTCATTCAGCGGGGCCTGTTGATATGGCAGCTTTAAAGCCAATTGAAATATGATTCCATATGCCAGATGAGAATGTAAACTCTTTGGCTAAATTGTTTAATCTGACATAAGTCTGTTTTGATTGGTTTCCAAAATATTGTCAATGGGCCCCAGCATGGGAACCGACTGAAGCAGAAAGCAAGTGTCTCATGACAAAAGAGGTTTTGTCACAGTCTCTAGTCAACTTCTTGGAGTCAAAATTGTTCGTAGTGTTTGAACAGATGATTTTTTTAATGCTTAAAGCCAAGTACTTCAGTGTTCCAGTGGACAAAATTGTGATTATGATGACTCAAGTGCAATGTTGTCCTGTACTGGCTCAAGTTACAGGGTTACAGGATGCGCTTATTCTTCAACACTTTTGAAGGTTTTCTGGCATTCCTAGAAGACCAATGTCACTGTGACCTAATTTACGTTGTCAGCATAGGTCTTTGCCTGAGGATTATGATTGCCAATGAATACAGATGGCAAAACCATGACAGAAGTCTAAATATTTTTCCAAGTATACATAAATTCCACACTGCCTGTCTGTGGAGGGGACTCTTCCAGTGTAAATCTCTCAAAAAGTGTAACTAATTACTGTCACGCTGTCATCTTTGGGGATAAGGGATTGACTTTCAAAAGAAGGGACCTGCAGAACATTCAAAAGAGATGTTTTAGATTTAAAATGTTTGGGCTTTTCGGCTGGTAGCAGATCTTAGACTTGCTGAGCGAGTTAGAGGGTGGCAATCTGTGTGGGGAAATCGGCTGTAATGTAAACACATTGTTAACATATCCCTGTGGGAGGGATGTGGAGCCTCTCTTTTGCAGGAGACTTGTAGAACATTTCTCTAACTTAGTTTAGGAAAGCAATTCAGGAAGCAGATATCCCATGAGGATGGCAAGACACTGAGTAACGCTTGCAAGCTCAGATAGCTGTCATCTCAGCTGTTTGTTAGGCACAGCAGCATAATCCCTTCAAATGCAATTGGAATAGCATGGGTCAAACTACCAAGGTAAAAAAGCACCTGCTCTTAGGAGTTTAGATTCAGCTCCAGTCACTGCTGTAGTGTGTTTTTCTGAATTAAAGTTGGTTTAAAGCCTTTAAAAAAATCAAAAGCATTAACGATGTTGATAATCTATTTCTTTTCCCCCAGAAAATCAATACAAGGAAGAGTTTACTTGAAATGTTTGGTTTTCATAGGAGGTATCTACAGATTTCTTCTTCTCAGCAAATAGCACTATCCATACTGGGAATGCAGAAAACTTAGCCTCTTTCTTGTCACCTTTCTTTTTAAGAATTAATAAGTACCATCACTCAGTATTTTCCATTTTGTGCCATCAACATTTGAAATTCAGCAGATAGAATTTCACAGCAGGTTTGATGTAAGCTTTTAGTCTTAATAATGATCCCTTGATCTACCACAGCCCATCCAACCTGGAGGTTGTTAGAGGTCCCTTCTTGGAACTTTCCAGCTGTTTCTGTTTAGTTCATGTATATTTATTTACATGACTTTTTAACCCCGTTTGATAACAGAAAAATATGATGCGATTTATTTGCAACTATTGTTGATAGTTTTTCAGAGAACTAAGTACGGCAGGGGAAAAGCAACATATGGCACCATTTTCTTTACTGATCGTTTATTATGTACTATTGTGACCTCATCAGTGCCTTTGGCTGTACTACTACAGGTTAAAGAAAAAGGCTTGTTTATTTTTCCCCTTAAGCTTTCAGACAAAAGCAAATGTGACTTGATGTTAATTTGCATGTACAACATACCACACTGAAAAGAATATACTTCATGTCTGGGAAAATTAAAAGGACTTTTTAGTGCTGTGGTCCTAATTAGGTTTTACATTTTTATTTTTATCAAGTTGGGGATCATCCTTCTGTATCTTTGTTACATTTGTGATGAGGAGCTCTCAGGTTTACTGTGACAACCTCCCCAAATTCAACTATCAGCCTTTTAGTTTAATATTAATAGTTCACCTCTAACACTGTACCAGGATTCTATGTAATTTCTAAGGTTGTAACCCTTATTGGAATAGTTCTACTACTCTAATATAGAATGGAATGAGGTAGAATAGAAGAATGCAAATAAATACAGCTTCAAGCTTGCATAATTGCTCTGTCAAATTGCAATCAAAATTGCTGTATAGCTGTCAGCAGAGGATGGTTGAATGTGAGCTTGAATGCATAATTCTAAGAGAAGAACAATATAAAAAAAATATAAATTCTATTAACTTACACCAAAAAGCCAAGGGAAATGAGGAGAAAATTCAGGGAAGAAGGTGCAGAGTTTACAAATTCTCTCCAGGTTATGGCAGAGTCGCTTTGTTGTCTCCCCAGTCCATCAGTGCCACACTACTGAGCTGCCAGTGGTAATTTGTCCCATGAAGATTAATGACCTGAGGAGAGCAGAAGAAATTAGCTGGGTTTGATTTTCCAGACTGCCTAACTCAACTTATTCCTGTGCAGAATTTTGAAAGCACTGGACCAGCACTTTGAAATGCAGCGTCATGGGCATTTGAGGTAATTAGTGACTGTATGTATGAAATTTTAAAAATGCAGTGGTATGATAAACACATTAATTTCTGTGTTATTGATCACAAAAGCATTATGTAGCCAAAAGGTCAAAGCCTTGTTATGTGATCACATCCTGAGTTGTTCCAGGAAAAACCTGTTAGTTGTAAAGCAACATTAACTCTGGTGGCAGGAAAAGAACAAAATATAGAACTTAGCTCCTTGTGTTCAATGGCCTGGAGAGGGGGCGGCTCGTGCGGCTGTTGGCCTTGGCTTCTACCTTGCCCACCTGGAGTTATGAAGCAATTTCTAATTGAATTATTTGGAACCACCTACAGAATGTGAAAGAATGTTTTACATACCTGATCCCTACAATATTTTGTATGCACTAACACATAAGTACTAATGTATATACACACATGATTACTCCTATTTGATGAGAAAGATATTTTTTTTCCTCTCTTTTCTTTCTCTCTGGCATACCCTGAAAATAAAAATCCTTATTGTTGGCATAAAGTGAATCACAAAAAAACCCCAAAGAAAAGCTATGAAATCTGTAGAGAGAAAAAGATTCATAATTCTTCGATATTTAACTCGATATTCTGTGGGCTGCTGACCTTTCTTGCATTATTAAAGATACCTTGACTAATATTGCACAGTGTCTCTGGCAGGTGTTGACGATAATATGCTCTGGAGAGTCTTCCAATCTTCCATAGACAAAAATTGCTAGCAGCACTAGGACAGGGGAGCTTCAAAAGCCTGAGTTTGAAATATGTCACTAGAATTTTATATTCTGTGTACTCGGGTGTAAACATAGGGAGCAATTTAATTGAGCAGTAAAAAAAAATCCTGTAAAAAGACCTCCAGAGTGTACAGAGGGTTATGGAAATAACTCTAAAGAAAAAAACCGATACTGTGCTAATTACTTGAGTGGTGTTAACCACACATTCAGTATGCTTACAAAAATAACCAGAACTGGATAAAATGAAAATATTCAATTCCTTTTTTGTCTTGTGACTGAGGGTATAGTACTGCACGTAAGAATAGAAAATGTTATGGATACCAAGAGCACAAAAAAATGAGATTCAGGCCCAAACAGAAGAGAAGATTTTGAGGTATGGCTTTAATTGCATTCAAACCTCAGATGCTGTCTTCTGTATATCTATGACTGAAATAGTTTATTTGTGATTTTTCTGCAAATTGGAAAACAAATAAAAGATGAATTCCTACAAAAATCTCCATTTTGTAGTAGCTGATACAATCCAGAATCCACTTTTGGTGAGCAGATTTAGAGCTGAGATTTTAAATTCCATGAAGCCTCTGATATGTGAGCTTGAGAATCTTTGTCCTTAAAAGCTCTGTAACAGAGAAAGTCATCGTACGGGCAGTTGCAGTGCTGCTGTCACACCATTTCCAATCTGGCAGAAGAGGCCGATGCCAAAATAAGTCTGTTGAAATACAGAAGAATAAACATGGTGAATAGCTCTGTCTGACATATATAGAGTTATTTGAAAAGCCTGACTGCAGTTTTGATCTAGAGAATGCACTGGTAGGCCCCAAAGGATCTGATAACGAATAGCTTCTTTAAAGATGCTGGAAAACATGCTGCAGAGACAATCTGTTGGGACTTGAAAAAGCATCAAGAATTGCAACACTGTGAGTCCTGCGATAAGGTGATGTAGCAGAGGGATTAAAGCTACAGATGCAGAGTCCTGGGAAGAAAAGGCTCTGCAGGTGAGCAGCTTAACTGGACATTAATTGGAGAGTGGGTGACATTTGCTGGGAAATGCAGAGAGTACAGGTTAGGAATTTTGTTGCTAAAGGAACAGTGTGAATGCAACTGCCTTGCTCTGTAATAAAGACTGGTTGAACTTTATGGTTCCTTTTTGCAAATGTGGCTGCCAGTTTCTTGTGCAATATGTATAGATTAATAGACAAAAATGTGAGTGTGGGTGGATAGCGGTGTGTTAGTATTCCACCCCAAATCATGAACATCGAAAACCTAATAATGTATTTTATCAATTTAAATCTTGGATAATTAATAATAAATTTGGTTAACTCTGGCAAAGTGATGAATCAGTTCAGCAGCACGCTTAGAAAACATTTTAGGCTGCTTATCTGAGATTATTCCAGTGCCACAGTGCTGTGTTTGTTTGGGGAATGCAAAGCACTACAGCATGAGGGACATTATAATCCCTTATTTATAACTTGGCAGATCGTGCTGCAAGTGTCCGTTGTTGTTTGCGGCGATAGCCCTGGCTAACTTTGCAGGTGCACTCACCATATGTCAGAGCCCTGTAACTGATCACAGACATATGTGCTAAAATAGCAATAAAGCAACCCGAAGGCTGTAGTTCGATATTGTAACAGTGACTATAGTTGAGATTTAATCCGCTGCTGTGCTGGGCTTATTGTCTCTGCTGTGCCAAAGCATCTAAACGTGTGTTTAGCTTCAAGCTTGCCATCAGTCCTAAAGAAGTCAATGCAAAACTCAAGCCTTAAATACCCTGGACAGTAAACGTTAGAGACTGAGCAGGTAAAAAAAATATTGACAATAGGATTCTTTTTTTCTAATGTATTCAGCCACATTGTTTGCCTTAGGTACTGTTCTGTAGGCACTGTTCCTCTTCTCTGCATCACGTACGGGCACAAAGGCATTTGTCTTCATTGTGCTGAGCAAAGTATAAAGAAGAAAGAAGTATCCTTGTGCTGAAGTACTGCAGTCTAGAAAAAAAAAAGTGAAACTAAGATCACTTCCCTTTTAACTCTGTTGCTGAACTGGATGCAAGTGTCTCACATGGGCCATTCAGCCTGATCTTCCCTTCTTATTCTGGGGACTTTCTGAAATTTCCCATCATTTCCTCTGCCACAGGAATAGCGGAGCACAGCCTCTTTTTACTCCTCTTCCCCAATTTCCATACCTTAGTTCTCTGATTCCTGGACTTCAGCATTTCATTGCTGCTTCCTCTCCATACAAGCCCAGGCCAAGGATGACACTTTTCTCTTCTCTTCCATTTTTTCTTTTTTTGGAGATAACCCTTTGGAGCACACAGAGCTGAAGTTTTACAAGAAAACAGGCAAAGATGAGATAGGACCCTTGTCATGTTGGATATACCAAGCACTCCTTGCATGTGTGGGGAAATGCTAACTTTCTTGTAGTCATGACTGCACATGCAAAGGTGCTTGTAGAGACACAGAGACCTTGGGGTTTTCGGTTTTGTTTGATTGTTTTCCTGTAAAATCAAATTGATTCTTCTCTGCCATGCTTACAGCACTCCCAGAAGTAGGGGTTTTCATCAGGTGCCAGATATAAAGTTTCTACAGAGAAACTTTATCTAAGCAGAGGAAAGCAGCAGAACTGAGCAAGAGACCTCACAAGTTTTGCCATGGATCCCGGTTAAGTGATTGTTATCCATGACAAGCACATGGACTATATTCTGTTCCTTCACTTAATCTCCTTCCAGATCTCTCCTGAAATATATGAAGGAAAAAAAGGATAAAATCAAAGTGAAGCTAGTTTGTTTTTTTTTTCCTTAGCAAAGACTCAGTGAGTTTCTAGGTAAGGTTACTATGATACGCTACTGGGTAGACATTTAAATTTCTGTTGATGAGAAAAGACTTGATTTCATTCTAGGAGGAAACCTAATCTGTGTAAGACAAGGAAAGTTTCTCCACTTAAATTCAAGGGGGCTTGTGTTGACCTCATAATTCATAACTGACTGAACCAATTAAGAGTCTTTTTAAACAAATCATCCAAAAAAGTCTTTATGGGTAGAGTCCAGTATTAGCTATATTAATCTGAATTTCAACCAATGAAAATGACAAGCAGAAAAAAGTAGTGGGAATGAAAGCTATGTTTCTCACTGTTATAGCAAGCAGATATCTTGGAGGAGTGCGTAACTAAGCTGGAAAGACTCTTTGTGAAAGAACTTCAACAGGTACTGAGTGTTTCGGTCAATAGGAATTGTATTGTTTTCTAAAGCTAGGTCTTAGTTATTTGATAATTTTTCAGACCAGATGACAAGGACTGTGAGAGTGCATTGTTAAAAGCCTGTACAATTATAGATGCTAAAATGCTTTGGTCAGATCATTGTCCTCTTAATTAAACATGCATGATGGTAATCAATGAGTAATGATAATGTACAAAAGCCAATAGAAGGGCTATTATTTGGGCTTTTTAATCTATTGTTTGTAAATGTGTATGAGTGTGCTGTGGGAATTCCTATTAAAGACTATGTGTTTTATTTTTTAAACCATTTTACTGGATCATCCCTGTTTGATGTTAATTACTCTTGGCAGAAATTACACAAACAGTATTGTGTTACTAGATGATTGATTAATTTATTAGTTCAAAGGTAGAAGTGTACTTCTGTTTTCAATTTGATAGGAATCTAAAGACTGTATTTCTCCCAAAGTTGCCAGTTTTCATGTTTCTTCTTAGTTTCTGATGAGATGAAAACTTTGAAATAAAAATACATCTCAGACTGGTTTTCTCTGTGCTTCTACCTCTGCTCGCTCCAGCCTGTGTACTTTCATTACTATTTTAAGGAGCACTTGACTCCTAAAGGTTTTGGATGAGAACAGAATCTCTTCTTTGAGTCTACAAAATTTGTGATGCCATATTCATTTGAAAAGGCTTTCGGAACATGGACAATGTTGCTGTTATTGTGTGTCCAATGTAATGTCACTGAAGTCAATAGGAAATATGCCATAAAACTTGCCCAGGCACAGGAGTGAGTTTTGGACAACTAAGCTTTGTGCAGTTTCACTGGAAATTCCAGGTGTATAAAAATGTAGGTAAAATGCTCATAGTGGTTTATATACTCATGTGTTGGAATGCAGAGAAATGAGTGTAAGAGCTTCTCAAGAAGTTTTTGCCAGTGAAATTGTTTCTGAATAATGAACGCAATTAAACCAGCAATGTGTGATATTCCAGTTGTGACTGAAAGTGACTGGGTTCTGCCTCTTCTCATCTCCTATCATGTAAAAAAGGACCCCTTTAGGTGGTCTGAGGTTTTGTTGGGGTTTTTTAAATATATTTAAAGACTATTAAAAAAAAGGACTAAATGGAACTCGAGAACCTCTGTGGATAAAACATTTTGTGAATGTGGTGAGGAGGCTGATCTGTACATTCAGTAATTCCTCATTTTAAAACTATTTCTTATGGGTTAGTGATCTTTCCAACCAGGAAAATGGGCATATAATTTTGTAAAATGGCCACCAGTCAGGTACTGAAAGTGAAAGGGTCAAATTGCAGCTCCTCAATAATTTGAGAACTGGTGCATGTGAAACATTACAATATGGCTCTTCTGTCTTGTAGCATTGATTTTGAGAGTGAGATGCAAACAGTTCATCAATCAACCTGTGTCAAGAACATTGAAAATTCTTACAATGACAGAGCTTTCCCCTTTGGGAGGTTAGCTGCTCTACAGGCTGAGTTTTTAAACTAAAACCAGAAGGGTGAATTTCTGATTTGCTGTTCATATTTGAATGTCCCAAGTGCCATTATTTATCAGACAAGCACACTTGGATAGACTTGGGCAAGTCAGGAGAAACTCTCTATTCCCTTTCATTGGAGTTCTGTACAACCAATTATTTGGGGAACTGAGAGTAGAGTAGCTATGCTAATTTCCATGACACCTTACTCACTTTTCTTTCTGAGAATGTGATGCTTTCATAGCATTTTGTAAATATAAAATTCAATGGTTGTGCAAATAATTTTTTAAAATTATGATTATGATCTCCAGACAGTGCATTATTACTGAGATTTTGTTTTATCAGGGTATTTGAAGGAAGAAAGGCTTCTTTGGGCGGACGTGAGGAGGATAGGAGCCCATGGGGCACAAGTAGGATGAATCAGAAGTAAAACACTGAGCAGAAGTCAAAAGAGTTGTTTGGCTGTCTAGAGTCTGCTGCAAACTCCTTGGATTGTGTGCTGTAGATGGCTGGTATTTCATGGTTCAATGACTGCAAAGGTTTGCTTTTCAAAATGAGCACATTGTAGGAAAATCTAGAAACCCTGAGTTGTCTTAGAGTCAAGATTGTTTCATAACTTCTAAAAACTGAGTATTTGAAAGCCAGAACAACTCAACTAAAAAAGCTAGGACTCTCTTCATATTTCTGTGTCTAGTATGCAGGAAAAGTGGTTTGTAGGAACTGTGAGACTGACAGAACAATACAAATATCAGTCAGCAGCCTTTGGTATCAGAAGGAAATTTGGAAACATAGTGGTTTTTTCTGGAGCAGGAGAATATCTATGAAATGTTCTTTGTAAAAAGAATAAGGCCGATTTGTCTTGAATATGAACTAATCAAATTCTACAATGTCACAATTTCAGGCCAGTTGAAATTCTAGGTTTTGACCAGGTCTAGTTTGCATGTTAGGTCTTTTGGCCACAATAAAAGCTACTTTTCAGGGCACTATGAGAAAAGTACTATTCTTCTAAAAATATTTTAGTATTTTTGGATGAGAGATTCCCAGTAACAGGAAGGCAGACATACCTTTTCTTGCTTCTTTCCAGTATATTTGCCTCTCTTCCTCTTGTTCAGGATTGCATCTGGCCAAAAAATAAGAATATTCCTGTTTTCTGTTTTTTTTACATGATGTAGCCCTTTTCTTATTTTCCCCCTTTAACTCTATAGCAAATGTTGATAGTTCAGTTTTTAAACCCCAAGGGAGAAATACCATCTTTAAAGCAAGTGCCATAAAGTTTCATTTTGCAAACGTTGATATGAAATGTTTAACTCTTTTGACAAACTTTCTTCTGTTGTCAAAATATTTAAGCAAATTTAATCACAGTTTATCCCCAGTAGCTAAATGACTGCTGGGGATTCACTCTGCATCTGATCTGCAGCTGAAGAGAGGACTCTCTTTGCAATATTTCTCCAGTATTTTCATTGTTCTGGGTGCTCAGGAACAATATACCGACCACACCTTCAGATTTAACCTTGGTATCTGTCCTAAGTATCTTACCTTGCTTCAACAGAAAATGAAACTGTCATGTACTACCTGAAGAAAGAGAATAAAATCTGCTGGAGCAGGATACTGATATTTTAGAGAATATTGTAGATATTGTTATCTAAAGTGCTTAGGATCCAAGATTGAAATACACGTACTTTGCTCAGGAGAATAAAAAGCAAGGGATCAGTTAAGAAAAAGGTTAGACTACAACAGTAAAATGAAAAATGTGACCAAAAGGGATAGTGGAATTCTTGACGTATTAAATGGACTTGTTAATGGATTTCAAAAAACTCCTAACAAAGTACAGCCTGTCACCTGCCATTTACATATTCTCATTCACAACTTTGAAATCAATGAGTCTGTGTAAACTAAGGAGATTCAAAACAATAATCTCTGAGATCAACACCTTCTTGAGATCATGCCAAATACTGTGTTAAGGGAAGTAGCAGTACTTTTCTGGTATGTGCTGCTTCCATACATGTGTCATCTAGAAATTACCTGTCTGGAAAGCAGAAAATGCAATAGGAGAAGTATGACTAGGATAAAATAAATCAAGAACAGAGAAAGCCATCTTTTTAAATGTTATATTTCCACATGATGAGTTGATGAAAATCCAAGAAGTAGCAGGAGATGTGGGAGAAGATGAGGGGGAGAGGTAGAGAGGGAAACTTCCTGGGGATTAATAAAGAACAGCAGAAAGGGGGGAAAACCCTCCAAAGACTACAAGATACAGAAGATGTGTTTGGTAAGAAAGACATCACTGTGGCAAAAAAAAAATCACATAAAATGGGCATTTTCCTTGGATTTAGAACAGTGCTTAAAGCCATGAATTATGTAAATGTCCTACAGTGAGCAAGTCACTTTGGACGGTTTAAAATATTTGGTGATAACATGTCTGGCAGAATGGAAAGATGGCCTGCCAAAAGCAAAATACTATAAGTCATAGTTTTTTAATATAAACTGGCTGGATTGTACTGGCACAAGGTGAAAGGAATTGTGTTAGACAAATACAAAATATTATACACTGTCTGCTGGAATTCATGAACTGCTCTATGGAGATAGGCAAGTTAGATAAGGCAAGTAGGGGAAAAATTTCTTATTCTATTTCTCAGCATCGGTGCTTAAATGGAGATAACACAATAGAGCAGTAGTACAAAGGACCTAGAGCTCCTGCGCTGACACTGCTCCCAGGCTGTTGGAGCAACACAGAATGGGTGTCAGCGCTGCCATCACCTGCCCGAGCTTAGATCATGGCTAGGGTTTTTTGTCTGGAGCTGAAGGGATGTCTTAACATGTGACAAGTCAGTGACAAACTTAGTACTAAGATTTAATACAAACAGAGATGCAAACCGGTTTAAAAAGCATAGCCAACCTTGCTGCTGCACAGACATGCCAGTTTGTGTCTGTACAGTTTGCTTTTGCATTCTCATCAGTATGGAGAACTGTTAAACAAAGAAACACAAAAATAAGATATATGAGAAATACTAGAGAGGACTGACTGCTACCAATTCTGCCTGAGGGAGATTTCCACAGGGCTTGTCAGGGAGAGGTCTGTCTCCAACTGCTTAGATTTTCAAATTTAAGTCTTGCCTGCAACGAGGCACAAAGTATCTAGGGCACACGAAGCAGCAGGACAGCATTCTCAGGGATGAATATATCAAAGTGGGTGCATCTGTGCTGTCATTTTGTAATGGTTCCTGTTTCAGCGTGAAGTCTTACCTGTCTATACCCTTAATGTGTGGCTTTGCTGCATAGCATGCTTCCCTAGCAGCAAACTCTCTGCTCTCTAGATGAGACCATGTTACAAGTCAAAGATAGTCATGGCAGGCCAGGAGATTGCTTGGGGTAGCTCGTTTCCATCTACTCCCTTCAACTCCCACTGCTTTCCAGCATCCTGTATGCCCGAAGCCGTCATGCCTCAGAAAAAATATGCAGCATGGTAGAAAGTCACAAACCTTGCAAATTATTAATTTCAACATTGGGCATTCAGCCTTGTTGAGCATTTTGGGGTTACATCTTTCAGTTTTTTCTTTTCCATCTTGCAATTCCTTCTTTTCAAAAAAGTAAAAAAGGAGGCTGGTCTGCACCTGATTTCAGTGGCTCTGAAAGGCAACTTGGAGGATGCCACTGTGGCACACTAAAACCATTGGTGCTCTGTTTTTTAATTATTATTTTTAAGCAGACTTTTTTATACCTCTCACCAGCTTACCTCCTTGAGAAATATTTGGGCATGTTGCTCTGCAATTAATTTATGAGCAGTTGCCTTTAAAGGGAGATGTTAGGACACTGTAAATTATTCTGTATTCACTGTGATCATCCCAGACGCTCGTTCAGGTGAGTTAGTGCTAGTCTACGTCTCATCCTAAACCTTCTTGGCTCAGGACACTGAGATACCCTCAGCATCCATCCAGTTCACTTTTTTCTCCAGGTTTACAGACAGCAGTTACTCTCTACTGTTCTTCAGCCATAGTGCAGCAGTCCATATAGACACCTACACTTAGGTAGTGGGTCGGGGGATGGTAAAAAAGTAGTTGCTGAAGATGTAGCAATGGGTCGTTTCAGAGAGTGAGTGAAGCAGCAAGTCAGGAGAGCTTGTAGAGTACAAACCCTGCACAGAGGGTACTGGGAGGGGGTGAGTTGTTCATGAGACAGGTGACTGAGAGTGCTGTTTGTGGTGGGCTCACACTGCGCCGTGGAGATGCAAAGACTTGCAGGGTGGCAGTCACATCAGTGAGTCTTCCTGCTGCAGGGGTTTGGACAATTCACAGTAGGTGGTATTTTATAGTGTGATGAATATGAATAATGATTGTTTCAGTGAATTATGAATATTCCAGCAATAGGAGACTCAGACTGTGGGTTTGATTTGCTGCACTAAACAATGTTATAGCATGGACGCAGCCCAATGATTTCAGGCCCTCTTTTGTCAGTTGTATCATGGGATCATAGAATCATAGAACATCAGGTTAGAAGAGACCTCAAGGATCATCTGGTCCAACCTTTCTTGGGAAAAGCATAGTCCAGACAAGGTGGCTCGGCACCCTGTCCAGCTCAATCTCTAAGTGTCCGGCACTGGGGGACATGCCACTTCCCTGGAGTGATTATTCCAATGACTGATTGTTTTCATTGTAAAAGTTTTCCTCGTGTCCAGACAGAATCTCCCCAAGAATAATGTGTACCCAGTGCCCTTTGTCTTTTCCATGTGACTCCTTCTAAAAAGAGAATCTCCACCTTCTTTCTAGTCACTCTTTAAACACTGGAAAATCATGATAAGGTCTCTTCTAAGCCTTCTTTTCTCAAGGCTGAACAAACCCAGTTCTCTCAGCCTTTCCTCAAATAGATACCAAAGGGAAAGACAGAAATTAGAGAAAACAAGGTAGAAATGACAATTCATTAGAAAGGCATAATGGGAATAGTTTGGGGTTAGTTTTCTTTTTTTTATTTTGTTTTGCTTTAGATCCATACTATTATGTCAGTGAACCAAAAAGGGAAGGAAGGTGGCATATAATGCTGTCATCCTTTCAGATTGCTGACTGAAAGTTAGGAAGTACTGGAAATTAGTCCTTAAGAGTCTACCAGACTTTGGTAGTAAAAATACCAATTTGTACAGAACTGGGTTGATAGACTGCAATATTAGATTTACAGAATGCATCTTTGTGGAAATTTCTTATATGTGCAGTTCTGTTCTGGCTTCTGGCTAGAAAAGCCTCTATTTAGCAAGTGTGAAAATGAATGCAAAGATCACTTCTTCCAAACTGCGGGCAGAGCAGCTATATGCTCATTCTCCAAGTGGTTTACACAGAGTTTTATCTATTAACTAGTTTGCATTAGTTGTGCATTCAGCCCTGGAGTCAGCAAACTAGGAGCTCAACCCCTTATTTTTATGTATAACCAGGATCAGAGAAGTAGAGAATGGTCTTCACAGAAAGGAAAAAATAAAGAGATTGCCACCATGAGAAAATGCTGCAGGAGCTGAAATGGCTGTGTCATTGAAGATAGCATTGATCTAACCCTTTTTATTTTTTTTCTAAAGCACTAACTGAAAGTGAGTTGCAAAAGAAAATCAATTCTGAGAATCATTAGGGTTGGAAGGAACCTCTCCTGGGTCGCACAGTCCATCACTCCTATGATTGTTCCTAAACCAGCTCTAACAACTGGGTATCTACTCATATTTTTTTATGATAGCTCTACATTTTTCTTTTGCTTGTTGCAACAATGATATTAAAACAAACATTCTTTAAAAAAGAAATATTGCAAAGCTAGCCATAAGGTACATTTTAGCTGATGGATAATCTTCAAGGTTCATTTACTTTAAAAAAGTTACAGTATTCAGCTGTCAATGCGTATTCATCTTTGCACGTGCCAGTAAAATTAGAAATATTACTGCCCCTTTTCTTTGCTGTAAGTGGGTCTCTCTTAGGCTCTTCTATCGATTATTTTTTTCTGATTTCTAAATGAATGGCTAAATGTCCAGTGTTCTTGAACGAGTTAGATTACACGGCAGTTTTTTGTCATTCTTGTCAAGGACAGGGAAACCTTGTTTTGAGTCAGAACTGCAAACTAATACCATAAACAGGTATTAACACGGATTGTTCCAGGAATGTGTCACTTGTCTTGTTTTGTGAGAGGTCGAGTTTAAATCTCATGGAAGATCCAGGTTAATTGTTGTAGCATAGTGTCACTCTGATCTCCAGGACTATTTGATGTCTTCTGCTGTGGGTCTCCAGCCTCTTTTCTCATCTTAGCTGCATATTGTTTTGTTTCAGGAAAAGTAGTTGGGAAATGATATTACAAGGCCTCTCTAGTGCAGAATGAGAAGGTACCTTATTTGAAAGCTTGGATAAGGAACATCCACCTATCTAGCTTTTGTCTTTCTTCTGTTGTATGCCTTTCTTCTAATCACTTTCCAAAGTAACGCCTCTTCTGAACACAGAGGAGTTTATCATGTCTATACCTGAGCTATGACTTTTTATTGATGGATATCACACCAACCAAAGTGTTAAGAATCATAAAATCACCAGGTTGGAAGAGACCCACTGGATCATCGAGTCCAACCATTCCTACCAATCTCTAAACCATGTCCCTCAGTACCTCATCCAAGAAGTCAGCCTATATTCCCCCCTTTTCTTTCCCTTCACCCTCACCTCAGTTGTTTCAGGTTTTTTTTGTTGTTTGTTGTTTTTTTAACATAGGAAAACTTATATAATTCAAACCAATATTTTAATGCTGAGGAGTAAAATCAGTTCAGGTGAGAAGAATGCCTTTTGGACAATGCTGCTTTCTAGGCCAAAGACTTCTCTTCAGTAACTAATAGAGTTGCCACATGTGGCTCAATATTATGAGTTATGGGCGATGTTGTCCACAAGTTTGTGGTTTTCCTGCATGGAAGATAAGAAGGATCTATTAAGTTTTCTAATAACAATTTCTTTCACTATTCCTGTCCATTGGTGCAGGAATTACATCCTTATAAGTGCCCTTACTTGTGGGGCACAAGTCAGAGCAAGTCAGAGACAGTGACTAATTTACTGTCCTTTTCCCACCTTGGACTTCATCATTTTAAGGTGGTGGAAAGGTGAACTCAGAGAGGACTTTGTGGGGTATGGTGCGAGCACTGCTTACTGCGCTGTGGATTCATCCCTTTGCTTCTCACAAGCTACTTCCAGAGATAAAGCATGAAATAATTCAGTAATAACCTAGTGCTTTGCCCTAATCTGGCATCTCACACTTTTATGATTTAGAAAAGAGGTAGTTAAATTATAATATCAAGAAAGCTGCAGCATAAAGCTTTACTTTAGTTGCATAATTTTGCAACAGCAATTACCTCAGCTACAAATTTAATTTAAAAACTCTTTGAAAGCACAGTATGTGTTATCACAGAATATACTTGAAATCAATGAAGGATGATTTCATTCCAAGTCTGAAGATACTATTTAATAGCCAGGAAAGAAACCTGCACGCAGACACACGCTTTTACTTATTAATAAATTCTGCTGTAGCAATTATAAACCTTGACTTCCACAAATTCATTTACTCTTGGCAAGATATGAATTATAAACTACATTTGCCAACTTAATGCAGTTGCATTCTTGTACCTAGCTGGAAAATAAATGGGAACTCTTGAAAACGATCCTGATCCCGACGTTATTAAGAAAGATGCAGAGAACATGCTCTGATAAACATCACAGTGTCTGCCTACCATTATCTTATATTTTCCTTCATGATTCATGGTATCTTAGCAACTATATAGGCCTGATAACCTCTAATGGCTCTAAAAATGATGTACTTGGAATCTGTCACTTGAGGCCTGGTGCTCAAGTAATGACACTCTTTTCTTTGATGGCAGATCTCAAACCAAATAAATACACAAAAATTTGAGCAGCTTTCTTTGTCTGGATATGCATATTTTGCATGGTTATTCAGACTGAGCAAGGAAAGGGGTATGTAATCCAGGCTTAATCAGTATAGATTTTGGATATACATGCATACCATAATTAACTATATGGATTCAAAAGAATGGCAAAAAGAGCACTGGTTTATTGACTGATAGAAAGTGGTGTGTGTGTATCACCTGAGAGGATGAAAAGAGACGTTTCTTATCAGACCAAGGGAAAATTTACAGATCTATCAATGGTGCATGAGAATCTGGGCACCACCAGGTTTGCTGTGGAGCTGTTAACTGCTTGATTGCTACTGACAGGTCCTGGGACATTCCAATTGACACTGTGGAGCAATAGGAGGTAATGTATTTACTGTATTAGTGCCCCTGTGTCTTCAAGAGCACAGACCAGAAAAGAACAAAGCAGTAGCTGGTGTGAGGCAAGGTAGCACTGTTCGTCAATGTGGTTCAAATCTCTGCCAGTTACCCACTTGTTCTTAAAATGGGAGAAATTGGAGTTAGATAGGAGTAGTTCCTGTTTCCTTCTGGATTTTTGGCATTTGCAGTGCTAGGTACTATTGCATGAATTGAATTACAGCTAAATAATAAACATGAAGTCTTCCTGCTTTGGACTTCAGACCCTGGATGGGATCTCTCTTTCAAGGAACAATAATAAGGGCTCAAGTCCTTGAGGCTTGCGGCTGCCCATCTGTGAGGCAGCCACACTAACCAGGCATTGTGTGCTTGTCACAGGACAGAAGTGAGCATTGGGAAGACTCCAAAAGCCAGGTAACATGAAACTATCCACTTCATGGCTGGAATGAATACTGGTGACAGCAGGAGCACTGAATCCATGTATGCAAAAGGTGGGATTTTTTAGCCTGTGGTTTATCTACTAGCAACAGTTTGCTTAAAATATTTCCCTAGACACACTGTGGCCCACTGCATTGTTCTCAGAGGAGAGGAGGACTGGTTGATGGGGTGGGAGTGCTGCTGAACTGAGTCTGAATTGCCACTTTCTGGAGAAGGTGTAGCTGGAGACACACACGCGTGTGCAGGGTATCAGTGCTATCAACTTCCAGGGTGCCACATCCTCCTCTGTCAAAGACTTCAGCTCCTAGGAAAATTATATCCAGAATCCCCAAGTCTGAGAAACTGAACCTACAGTGTTTTAGAGTAGTTTTCTGTTTGTATGATGGATATGAACTCAGTAAAACCTGTAGAATCAGAGGTACTATAGAGCTTCAGAAGAAAGAATTTAATTCAATGATGTTTACTGTTACTGGCATAATTCTGTCAAATGCTGAGCAAACCACATTTGCATTTAAAAATGCAAGTAATCAATTTATGTTAATGTATGCCCTTCATGCATTCTGTGCCGAAGCATTTTAAAGGACCATGCTATTGCAGGGGAAAAAAACTTTCAGAAACTTGCCAACGGTATAAGCTTTCAAGTTAAAGAAATAAAAAAGCCCAACATATTTTTACAAACAGTGTCTATGGCAGCTCCTAGGCTCTGTATAACACTAGTGCCATGCCTGTGTGTGAAACCACTTCAACTTTGCACTTAAAATGCTTTAGCCTCTTTTTTAAAAGTGTGTATCAAATGAATGTGAATAGGAAAAGGTAAAAGAATAGGATACACAAGAACACAGCACACTGCCCACCACACAGCCATGTGGATATTCTCGAAGGAAGGGGCACCTGTACCTGTCTTTGAGCCTTGTGAGCACTAACAATTCGCAAATATGATTAGCAAAATACTGATGAAGAGCTTACTACCATAACTCCAAATAACAGTGATACCTTTTAGTAAAGTTTGACGTGTGTCTGTGTTATTTTCCAGTACATGGGCAAATGATGCCATTACTGCAGGAAAAGGTAGGATGTGATTTCATAAGAACTCATAGAAGCTGTTTGTGTGCAGGATTTTACTTCACCATGAGCACAACATAAGTGAAGAGCACTAAAATGATTGTTCTAGGAAAGATACATCATTTAAGTCATGTTTCCCCTAGGGTGGGCTGGGGTAACAGTGTGCATCTGGAGGTGGTGTGTACGTTGCTCTCATCTGTTCATGCCAGAACTTATTCTGCAGCATCTCTGTGAGTTTTAATTCCTTGAGAATTATTGAACTTATATGCTACTTTGACAAAATTTTAAAACAAAGTGCCAACGGCTTTGTTTGAGTTTGTTGCTGTCTCAAAATGATTCCCAATATCTCAGTTGTTTTTATCACTTCCAGAGCCTACCTGCACATTCATAATGGATGATTCCCCCATTCCACCTTGAGTAGAAACACACAAGACCTGCCAAGAAAGAAATCGGTGGGAATTTGAACCTAAGACCAAACTCAGCTTTGATACAAACCCTAGGAATTGGGATCTGTTGATGCTGATCATATTTAACACAGCATTTGGTTGTTCGCTGGGCAGTGACGGTACCTGTTGTTTACCTCCCATTCCCTGTAGAGCAGAACTGAGAGATCTTTGCATTTAGATCTTTATTTTTTAAGACATTCCCAAAAGACAGATATTTTTTTTATAGAGCATTTGAAAACTTTTCCCCTCATTTTGATAAACTCCAGTACAGTCTTTATACTCCTACAGCCCTGTAGATGGATGCTGATGCTTGATAGCGTCTAAGATTTTAAGTGTAGTTTACAAAATCCCACCAAAAAAAGCATGCAGTGGGCCCATGTCAGACTTTGACTCAGCCCTTTGTGACTCAACTTCCAGAGTTTATACAGTTTGGTGAGACCTCCTACTGTTTTATTCTCAACAACTCTGCTGACAAAATGCACCTTTGTTGTTCTGTACTGACAACTCAAGAATGTTTCAGATTGTACATGAAAGAAGTCTAATTTTGCACGTGATTCCTGAAATATTTGAGCTATCATGCAATTATCATACAAAGTTTGCAAACTATGTTACAAGGTGCCTTTAAAAAAAACCCCAAAACCAGACATACTGTCAAAAATTCATCAACAGTTCCTCCTGTGTAATGTACCTTTCAAGAGAAAAACAAAAAAAGAATTACTTAGAACAATTATTTGAGATCCAATTTAGCCTTTCTCATATGTTTCCCTTCCTGTAAAACACTCTTCTCAAGTTTTCTTCCAGTAAATTAGATGCGCATAATTCAGTTTATTAGAGAATTGATCCCTTTCAGAAAAAAAATGTTTCTGGATGCTAGGGGAGAAAAAAACCCCAATTTTACCAATGTCATAATACTTTGGTTCACATTCATAGCTTTCCTAGATTTCCCCTCTGTCTGTAGGAGGACCTACTGAGTTGCATTGATAGGAATGCAGGTCACATCAGATTACATGATAATAATCTAGATGAAATGCATCAGTACATTCATTTTTCTGTACACTAGATGCAAATCCCAGATTTAAAAGCTTTAGATCCCCTATTTTTCATTTCTAATTAAATAATTTGGGATGATTTTCCTTTCTCTTATGCTGGTATACATGGTGTGTAACTTTCTTAAAGAAACTAGTATTATACTGGTAATTATTATGCTGGCAAGAGGAGACATAGATCAGAAATTGAGTTATATGATATGTTACATTTTAAAATGACATATTTTTTCTGGCATGAGGTGACTGTAATGCAGATTAGAGTCTCAACAGAAATATTTTTCATAAAAATATAAGTATTTCTGCAACAAATCTTGTGTTAGTATAAGTAGACGAAGCACTCCTGATTTCAACAGCCCCCTGAGGCACTGACCTGAGGTTTTTATTTCTAATCCATTTTGGGCTTTGTGACCTTGCTTGACTTGTTTACCTGTTATTCGTATTCCTTGCAGACTGGGGATTTTACAGTCAGTGTGAGGCCAAGCTTAGGCAAGGCAGCAAATGTGCTGTCAATGAGTGCACTTTACCTAGGGGAAAGAAAAAAAAAACCAAAAAACTGCATAGTTTTTGTATGATATGGTCCACTGCCATTTCCCTGGGGGGTAAGCACAGCCAAAGCCATATAACCCTGGAAACCTAATGTATTTGTAGGGACCTTTAAGTGTTGTGGCAGAGTTCAGCATGAATGGCTTGGTGAAAACTGTGAGGGATCAGGAGAGGAATTAAGGATTCTGTATGTATTCTAAACTGCTTTAGGAATCAGGTAGCGTTTTGGTTGGTATCAAAATATTTATAGTATAGAAGATTAATATTTGCACCACTGAGCTCTTTAATAACATTTATCTCAGGTACAGAGGTTTTGGCATAAAGGTGAACCAAAAATGTAATGGTGGGTGTGCAGCTTCACACAACGAGTGTTAACACTTTCAAGTCACAGAGAAATAAGAGGGTTTGCAGAAAAGAAGTCTTTTATTAATTTTTTTTTAAATATGTAATGATGTTGTAGGAACTGTGAATGCTGTAAGTACCATCCTGCCATTTGAGGGGAACAGGAGGTGCCAATGGAGGCACTTGGTTGGCTGAAGAACACCCAAAGATGGGCTAGAGGGGCCGAAAGTGGCAGAAAGCACTGGCAATGTGAGGGCAGGCAGAGGCAGTGGTCATGGTGATGGCTGTGCAGGAGCTTGGAAAGCCTAATGATCCTCTTGGTGTGGTAGAGCTGGCCTGGTAACCCTCCACTTTAAAAAGAGTTTTCAACTATGATCCTTCAAAACAGAGAAATGAGACTCAGAATTTTACTGGTTAGTTCTTTTGAAGGAGATTGATATTTAGCAAGGTTACCAATGGCTGACTGTTGCTAATATATAGAATCACAGGATTGTGAAGGTTGGAAAAGGCCTTTAAGATCATCCAAGTCCAACCCTTAACCTAACACTGCCAACTCCACCATAAAACCATATCCCTAAGCACCACATCCACATGTCTTTTAGGTACCCCCAGGTATGCTGACTCAAACACTTCCCTGGACAGCCTCTTCCAATGCTTTACAACCATTTCAGTGAATTTTTTTTTCCTGGTACTTTGTCTAACCCTCTCCTGGTGCTACTTGAGTCTATTTCCTCTCGTCCTATTGCTTATTAGTTGGGAGAAGAGACCACTTTCCTACACCCTCGTTTGAGGTAGCTGTAGTGAGCGATAAGGTCTCCTTCAGTCTCCCTCTGTTTGCTGCTGCTGCTCCTTGCTGTCTGCTGGAGCTATTTTAGAAAAAGGGCTATTCTGATAACATCAGGTGCTGCAAGCTCAGGACCACGTTCATGTAAGCTTTGCCTTAGGGAGATCAGTGGTGGTGGAATCTCTAATGAAACAAAAATAACAAGAACAGTAATAACAGAAGCAAGGAAAATGAAGTTTTTCACAAAACATGTCTTTTATTTGTGCTGCTGCTGGGCCAGATGTATGTTTTTATTTTGGTTGTTTGTTTTTTAGTTGAAGTTACAGCTATATGTATAAGGGATTACTGGAAAACTAATTAAAACTGGTTTTGATTTATGGAACTGAGGACACTGGGAGGCAGCTGTCCTTGGTGATTAAAGTACAAGCTGAACGATGACACAAATTAGTTTAAGAGATCCATTAGTAAGCCTTTTCCAGGATATGATATTTTCTACATTTTTTTTGTAGTTGTTTGTTTGTTTGCTGCATTTCTTTTTTCTCCAGCTTTGGAAATTATATTGCCTGGATATTTCATCCTTGGCAAAAAATGACATTGACTATTACAGGGGATTCAATAAGTTACCTGGAAGTTGCCAAAGGTTTTTCTTTCTTTTTCCATAAAAAACTCTAATATCATCCTTGAACTTTCTGCTGTTTGTGTGTGATTCTGTAGCAATTAATTTCTTTAGGAGTAGTAAGAAGAAATATAATAAGAAATGTTAGAATGGGTTTATTTTTTTTCTTGTCGTCAAAAATATTTTCCTATGTTATGTGCATAGTATTAGCTTTTCTCAGGCTTCTTCTAGTTCATCATAATTGCAAGTTCAGGTGACAGTGTTTATGTTTGCAGCCTGTGTGGGTGGGAATTTATGCTAATCTCTTGCCTATTCCTGGCTTACCCTTTCTAAGCTGCGGCTTTCCCCTTTCCCTTTTCCTTCCTTTTCTAGCACTGTTGATTTTTAAGGTACCATTTCTTTTGGAGTATAGCTTGGAAACTGCAGAGTTCACTTCCCATCTGATATGTTACTTCTTCCCAACCTTCACATCATTTATTTCCTTGAAGAGCCTCAATTTTGCCCTTCCTCTATCCTGTGATGTTCCTCAACTGCGTCTCACATTTAATTACTTACTGTTCAGGCAGTTTAATGTCACATTGATATCCTGAAGGGCAAATGGTAGTTTCAATGTGACACGTGCTATATAAGTCAGTATAGGCTACAGCTGGAGTTCAGCAATAAAATTCAATATTACCTTAAAGATCAAATTCTAAATTGAAAAGCTAAATAATTGTTTAGCACAAAGGGAAGAGAGATTTTATTTGCTGTGATTAATCGCTTACAGAAAATTTAATTTGTCTCTGGTGTAAGAGGTCACTTTCGCTTTTATCAACAGCAGGTCGGTAGATAATATTTATACAGGAAAAGGCACAAAATGATTTTAAGGTCTATGTTTTGGAAAATGTCAGAGTTTTTACTGATATGTGTGAATTTTTTTGGCTTCCAAGCTGTCATTAGATCTCTGCTTAATTAAAGTTTCTGCTCACATTTTGAAACTCCTGTGTTTAAACAAAACATAGGCTTTTCATGAATTACAGATCCTTTGCCTGTCAAGTGCTGCTTTTTGTTGTAAACACTCCCTTATGCACAGTTACTTTTCTTGCAGGTATGTTGCTTTACAAAGTTTCTGCTCTTTCTCATTCATTCCAGCCTCTTGCTCCACGTTGTTACCCCTCCTGTATTGTTGAGGCAAGATTTTGGAGGACCATTGAAGTCATCTGGATTAAAAAACCAAGCCCAAACCCTAATCAAAACCTTAAAAAGTTTTTATTTTTATGTTATTCTTATGGATTTTTGGCTGATATGTGATTCTCTCATCACTGTGGGAAGATTACTTTTTCCATACTTGCCATAAATGCACATTCAGCCCAAAATAAGTTTCGGCTCTTCAATTTTGCTGGCTTCTGCTCCCTTTCTCTCCTCCCAGGGAATGATCTTATTAACAGTAGAGTCACTCAACTCCTCATTTGGGTTTGATATTTATGGTGCATGCATTCTTCAGCAGAGCAACATAGAGACATCCAGAACCAATGGGAGGATTGTTTGGAGTCCTCTGAACTAAACATGTTTACTCACACCAAGCAAAGGCAGTCAAGCAAATACTTGATATATACACCTGTATACAAAGGTGTGAAAGTGGAAATCTACTGAACTAGTGTTAGAGTCAATACCCCCTGTCAAGGATCCTCCAAAAATACAGCTGCTACCCACTTGGATGGAGTGAATCGCTGTCAGATAGGGAGCAGACAAAACAGCTGAGTAGAAGAAGTGTTTTTTAATCTCTTAATTGATTTTCACAGCTAGATTGCTCCTTCCTTTGTACATCATAGGTAGACTCAGCTATATGCATCTTGCTTTACTGTTGGCTTATTTGGGAATTCCCAAGGAGTGGCAAATATGTTGCAGTATTTTTATTTTGGATGAATTTTGGATTAAATTCATTGAAGAGACCAGAAATGTCTGGAAACGCTACTTTTTTTTTCCCATTAATTGGAAGATTTGCTGTTACTTTTTGCTACGTACATTGGGAATGCTACAGTTATGATGCTGGGAGACATCTCTTTCCATCTCACTCATGAGGTTTTTTTATGATATTTCATCCCTTCGTGCATTTTTACTCAAAGCTGTCTCTCATCTTAGCAACTGGGACAAATTTGGGAGCATCCTACAGCAGCTTCCTCTCAACATAGATGTCTATTCCTGCCCTGAGATCAGATTCAGTGAGAATAAAAAGGAGAAATTGCTGTAAGTAGCAGAGAAAAATAATTCTTCTAATTGCATCTATTTTCTCACTGTGGTGGGCCTCGTCCCAGAAAACTTCTGTTTGCTTGCCTTAGTGGAACGAGATGGTTGGAGACAGCAATTAACAGAAGATGATAAATGAAATTGTGTCTACCACTTGGGACAGAACATTTCCTGAATAATGATCCTTCCCTTCAGGGAGATATTCAAAATTGTATCACATGGGTGGATTTGAAATACTCTTGGCAGTGATCTTCACTTGGCTCATCACTGCAGGAAGTGTCCCGGGTGGGTGAAGCTGGCAATGGTGCTCTCTGCTCTTCTCCTTAAGTAGGAGGACTTGCTAATTAACTCTTTTTAATTTACCAGGATTTTGTGAGCACAGTCAGAAAACTTAATTGGCTTAAATGTGACCTTCGTTTTAGCAGTGCCTGTTACTGTTGTGACCCTGATGTCTTATAGAGCTATTACGTGGTCTGCAGGGCCACCAAGGTGCTAGAAAGTCCAGCTATGTATGTGTCAACATGGTTGACTCAAGTGGCTTTGACAAACATGGGGACACACTTTTTTCCCCTCTTATTTACAGGAATTTCTCCCTGGCTTTTTATTCCGACTGGATTTTTTTTTTTTTTTTAAATATGACATAACATAAACCAGGCAGCACTTAATTTCCCATCCACTTAGCCCTCAAACAATGGTATTTTTTAGTGCTGTTACTATGTAAATGGTTACCAAGTGAAAAACTACTCTCATAAACAGTCACGGGAAGAAATTGCATTAGCTGCATATGCTAATAGATTGTGGGTCTTATTAGTAGGGCTTATTAATTGGTTCAGTGTCTTAATTAAATTGGTGTGCCAGTGAGGAGAAAAATAAATCCTTGTTAGACCAGTGGATTCCTTATTATTCCTAGTATTTCTTATCTTCAGAAAACTTTAGAAACAGTGATTGGGGCTCCACTACTACTGAGAGATTTCTCAGGTACCGTATCAGGTGCTTTATAGAGGGAATTAAAGAAGCAAAATTAGAGTTTGCTTTCAAGTTTGGGTGATAACTGACTCCCAGTCCAGCCATATTTGATAATACGGTCCTACTTGCAGCTTCAAAATCCTTGTGTTTCATGGGCTGAATGTTTTACAGGGAGAGGAAAAGCAATGAGCACATTTGAACCATGTATCACTTGAAGAAGCTTGCGGGTTGTCAGTGTTAGCTGGGAGTGTGCTGTGATGGTAGGTTATTTCTAAGCAATGTTACATCCCTGGGAAAATATTAAAATTGTTTCCTGCCAATAGTAACTTTTCAAGAATAAAAACTGCTCTGTATGTATCTGATAATACATATCCTCCCTGCCAGATAAGATGTCCCTTATGTCTGGAGTTATCTGCATCTCTGATAAGTTGGTTTTGACATGTAATTATATATTTTTTTCTTTCTCTCTTCTCCTTTTTTAAAAAATTGCAAAATTGGCAATTTTACTGCAATGTAAGCCAAAAGCATAATTCATGTTGCGCACATATAATTTGATTTCAAAAGATTATCTTTCTACTGGCAAAACATCAAGGAATCAGGCTGCACTGAGGTACAAAAATGATCCATTAAAAGTATCTGAGGTGTTTGGGTGGGGTCAGCACCCACCTTTTCATTGTAGTTCTTGTTTTTATGCTTTTTTTTGTTTTCAGTTGTCATTTTTGCCTTTTTAATGTAAAAAAGTAGTATTTTGCTCTTAATTTTCAGCTTAGCATTGACGTTTTTATTTTTTTCCTGGTTCTGATACTGAACTTTCACAGGCATAAGTGGAATGTGTGCAAATGGAAGGGAAACTCTCCAAGGCCATCCCGTGCATGAAAGGAGAAAACCTCCCTCCTCTTCTCTCCTGTAGCTCAGAGGTTGCCTCTGTCACTCTCACATTTGAAGGATCTCTTAGCCTTTGGGTAGGAGGCTGTGTGATGCTTACGTGAGGAGGGTTAGGATGAGTTTTCAGGCTGCGTCCTAGGGGATGATGGTAGGACACCAAGAATCTCCTCTTTGTTTTTAACTATTATTTTATTGGAAAAGCAATATGTTCGATGACTGTAGACAGAAAATGAGTACAAAATGTGTGTTACCTGGTGAAAACATCTCTTAACCTTGCTAACAGGGTATATGGGATCATTTAGTAGCTGTGCTGCTGCACCCCAATCCTTTCATACCAGCAAGAGAGGACACTAAAGACAAAATAGAATAGACTGATTATAAAGGAAATACCCTTTCTTAATGGGTCTGTATAAACATGCAATAATCTCTGTGCTAAAAGGCTTGAAGTCTCACTAAGGTAGTTGTTAACTGCTTATTCCTATGTGAGGGTGCAACTGCAAACACGTGAAATAGCTGGTAGCAAAAGAATCAGAGATATGTACAAACTGGAGAATTTCTTATACTCCTCACTTGATTCTTGATGAAAATGAAGTGGTAGGATCCTCACGGATATTAAATTATCAGTCTCTTTCTCTCTCTGCCATTTGCTTCATGTTGGAGTTTGAAAGAAATCTTGTTTGTCATTTTTTGAATCTGTGGCTTGCAGCTGTAGCAAAACATTTGGATAGAAATCCTATTTTCTAAAATCTACTTAGGGTAAAATGGCCTTTTCTTATTGTTTACTTCCTGCATCTGAAAGAACTTTTGTTAAAGCCCAGTTTCTGCACCTGCGCTCCTCCAGAAAACTGTCTCTTCAAATTCTTTAGACTGATTTGTCATTTTCTTGCGTGCCAGAACCAGTTGTATCTCCTATTGCATTACATTGCTGACAAAACATAATGCCTCATGACAGAGGCGGCTGCACATCACTGTGGCTGAGAAACCAGAAGAGAAACAGAGACCCTGGTCTAGGGAAGGCTTGGTATCTCCTGTGCACAAGTTTTACCTGCAGGACTTTAGGTCTTGCTAGCAGTTGTGATTTTGGCTTGGCTTTTTTGCAAGCATGAACGAAGGTCAAAGTCTGGGGAAGGCTAAGTGATAGACATCTTTCTATTTTCTTTTCTGACTGTGCACGTATCTACCTCGTATCTCAGCCTCCTACTGTAGAGGGTTGAACAGAAGGTCTCCTTGAAGTCTGCTTTGCGTATTGACCAGAACCAGTCTTAAGAATTCTTTCAGAGCCTATCTTGGTCCTTAATATCCTGATTTAGTAAAGACAAAGAGGTCCTCCTAGTCCTGTCAGATAAGAGATTTAGAACAAAGCAAATGATGAATAAGAGGAACTGGGGATGACCTGTGCTCATAGCCTCTGGCTTGCGCTGTGCCAGCCCTGAACCTGAGGCAGTGCTCTGGTCAGCGTGGCACCATGCTGGAGGTGTGCAGCCTGCCTGGGTGCTGGCACTGGACTGTGCACTGTGCTACAATGATGCTGTCATGCAGCTTTGGATCAGAGCAAGTTCATATCCAACTGAGTTACAGGAGAAGCAGAGCATGCTCACATCCTGCTGTGGTAAGATGGGCAGAGCAGAACCATATCTAGCATCCTGAAACTGCTTGGCAAAAAGTAGAGCTTTTACTCAGCTAGACTTTGTCTGGTAAAAAAACTTATTGCTTGTGTACAGTAACTTTAAAAACTGACATGTTCAGAAAGAGTTGGAAGAAGATCCTGAATAAGTCTAGGGGGCCATTCACCTTTGTTCTCCAACTGTTTTTTTTAACATTTCATTCTTCAGTAACTGTGCCTGTCCATGGTGTACCCCTGCTCAGACAGCTCAGAACTCATCCCCATCCTTCCTGGCCTTATAATTACCTTTGAATTTCAGGTTCTTTTTCCTCAACTTTGTACCCGTCTCTGTTCTTCATTCTATGATACACAGTGAAACTTTAACAGCTTGACATTCTAGTGCTGACTTAGCTTTTGTCATTTCTCATCCTTGTTTGAATATGGAACCCCAGAAGGATAATTATTCTTATGTTTCCGTTTCTTACATTGTTGTCTTTTCCTAATTTATTTCCCTCCTACTGCTGCAGCGGTATTCCTTGCTGGCTCCTAGCTTAGAAAATGATCTATAATTGCTTTAGGTTTTGGGCACATAAAGGAAACCAGTATGCTTTGACACCTCCCAGTTCACTCCATACATATACATCCATTCACCATCCAAGGGAGTTTATTACTCTTGCAAAAACTTAGAAGGAGACTTCCAGAGCTCGGCTTGGCATAGCTAACAGAAAGCTCAGGCAGAACTAGAGAGTAGTTTAAGCTGAGCAAGATTTCATACTTGGATTTTATTATGTTGTATACCACAACTCACCATTCTCTTACAGCTGAAAATTGTTTTAAGATTTGATAGGAGTTGAAGTAGCTCTCTGTTTTTCTTGGAGCCTCAAGTTTGTGTCAGAGAGAGAGAGAACTGAAAACAAAATTCTTATCCACCAGACAAAATGATAAGAATAAGTCTGAGTGAGATCCATGAAGACATTATAAATAGATACTTTCTTGGACCTTCACATATCAAATGAATTTCTTCTCTTGCATTTGATTTTTCCGAATTGTTAAGTGGCACTGACACTGTGTGCGTGAGAGAAGAATGTTTCTGCGAACTGTCTTATAATGAGTTGGTGGAAATGCTGCTCATCAGATAGGTGGTCAATCTCACACCTCCCTTCTCTCCTAGCAGGGTCTAATCACTGCAACAAATAAATCAGTGTACTGAGTTCAGGAACACTAACTCAATACATGCATTACAGTCAGAGCAAATAGTAGTCTTGCCTACCCTGCTGATATAAGTGATTATTCTATTATGCTTAAATATACTCTGCTGTTACTGTTCCCAGAGAACCTATTACAGCCTATCCCTCACTACCTCAAAAAGTATAAACATCTTTAACTGTCAGCATCCAGCTTTTGTCTTAGCTTTCCAAAACATGCAAGTAGCAACCTATGTGCTGTAGTAATCAAGACTGAGACTTCTCCAAGAAAAAAAACTGGAGCCTTGGGATGGAGCCAAGAAAGAGTATTTGAATACTCAAGAAGTATTACCAGGGCAAGATGGTGTAGCTTTCAACTTCTGTCTTTTTAATAATAACCTCATTTTTACATCTCAATACTTCAGGGGTATATATTCTGCTGGAGTCTGTAGTCGCATATAACCTGGATTGCAGTGATGTGCAGAGGGAAGGTAATACTTGTCACTTCTGATGTGGGAGTTGACTGCACCTCAACCAGTGGTTTAGGATGAATTTTCAGGAAAGTCATAAAGGGGTCTATTAGGTTTTGCTAATGAGAACACTCAGTCTTAAAATACCAGGAAGAACACAGTTTGTTGCCATGTTTAAATAAACCCACTTTTATTTACATGTGTTCTTGTTTGTCTGCAGCAAGGGCACAAACCTGATCTGCATACACAGTATGTGTGTCTTAACCTTGGTATGGAATAAACCAAACTTTCTCACCCTTTCACATGAAACTAACAGGTAAAATATTGGCTTCATTATACCTGGAAGAGCAGAAATGGGTATCTTATTTCCTGCAGACAGCAGAACCAATGAATTTTTAGCAAAAATAGACTTCTCTAGCAACCTTCTGTGTCTTGCTGCAGATGTAGCTGGATGAACAGAATGCATCAGTACAGTACTTGTGGGTGCAGAGAGGAACTCTGGAGGCTTAGACTGTGATGAAGACTAAGAAGCTAATGATACTTGTTACAGAGATCTCTAGAATGTGCAGTGTCATTACACTCTCGGTCCCTTGTAAGCAGCGTTTAGCTGGATGTTAAGCAAGGCTGGTGCCTAAGATAAGAGTGTACCTATTTTTCATCTAGCTTTATAGAGTTCTGTTAAGTAGAAAAGATTCTTGTCTTAGTTAGCAACACAGCACATATGTCTGCCATTAGCAATCAGCCTTCATGGTGGTGGGTAACACCTGCAGGTTAAATAGCCATGGGGAATCACTGCAATTAGCTCCAAAGGTACAGGGCTGAATAGCACTTGGGAGGATCAGAACTACTGACATTTTTTTGTAGGTCTTGGACCATGGAAGGAGAGTATTTGATGAGAACATGGGAAGCTGGTGAGTGCTACAAGGGATTTGTGGGAGGACAGATCCTAGTACTATGCAATGTCTTCACCATCTCATAGCAGATGACTAATCAGAGCTTGACTTGAATGCAAAATGGATAAGGGAGGACAGAGAACAGCAAAAAAAAAAAAAAAATATGCTGTCAGTATGTATTAGTGGTCTGTAGTGTGTTTATGCTTAATGGAAGCCTTGCTCCTTATGTAATCCTCTTTGGTCCTCGTGGGGGGTGGCATCTCCACTCCTATGAATTTTGTAAATAAAAAGCATTTTGTCTGTGCTTGTATGTGAACTCAGGTGAATGGATTTGTTGTGGGATTTATTTAATTTTGTTTTGGCTCGTGTATTTCACTCTTTAGGCTGTTGAACTGTCTAAAAATTTACCTTGCAGGAATACTTTCAAACACTTGCTTTGTACAACTGTGTCTGAAACAAGGTTTAATTTAAATTTCCAAGTCTAATCATAAAAGTTGACGGCACGCCTTCAGGGCTGAAGGTGGTTATTTGGAAAGCTGAATGGTTCACAAGGTTATGTGAAAAGCAGGACTAACAAGATGCTGAGAAATAACAGACTCATATGGGATCAGTTTCAGGTTGTAGAGAGTATAGCAGGGAGATTTAATGCAGTTTAGATGTACTTGAAAATCACCCCTGTTTTATTTTTTTCAGACACTATTTTCCTGACCTTGAAAATACCTTATGGGTGGTTCTCAAATAAAAATCTGAACATCACTGTAATCAGATAAAATACATGTGGATGTTCCATTTTTCATTATTTTCAACTTATCTTTACCTTTATTTGAAGTCTTATATGATTTCAGTGATAGGCACATAGGCAAGCATTAGCACAGCAGATTTTTAAAAGCGATTAGAGGAGAATTAGGTTGCTTTCTGTAGAGCATTTTACTTTAGGTTTCCCCTCTTCTTCTTTTAAGCTATCTTTTATCAAGTGTGAATACTAACAACGTTGATATGGGGTGACAGTTTGACCAAACAACCATAGCAACGGTAACTGTTTTCCCCTGTGATAACAGCTAAGCTAAAGGTTATGTCTATTGCTGCATCTCTCAATCTATTTGCTACACAGAACAGTGCCAGACAAAAGTATGAATATAGAAAGTTACAGCAAAAATATGCATTTGTTTAGAGGAAGCACGAGCTACAAAACTCTAGTTAAAGGATAAATGTGGATGTTTCTCTTCTAAAGCATTATCTCAAAAGAAATACTATGAAGTCTTGTGTTAAATTATATTTTGCTGCACAAATATTTAATTAAAGACCTTATTAACTAATATCTACTTAATCACCCTCTTTTAGGAAAGGAAGTAAAAATAAAAGCCCAGAGGCTGCTTTCAGGAAAACATTCGTTTATTCTCTCTTTTCAGGAACAGTGTTGGACCTGCACAGTTGACCTCGATGATATTAGTATTGACCTCGTGTTTTCAATGTGTGTCCCCAAAGCTCAGATAGCTTGAAGGACACAAACAAATAAAATGTCTTTGGACTGCGGAAGCTCCTCATTTTCACCAGCCTGGAACTGAATGAGGCAAGTATGTTGTTTCCAAAAGTAGTATTTATACCAAGTTGGAACTACAATAACTTTTGCAACAATGCCTCACACCTGATAATCTGTGGCATTTTCATATTTTCCAGTCTCTGTTTATTAGCATAATTATATTCAGAATTACTCACAGTTTTCATAAATAAGATTATATCCTAGACGTTAAGGTCTGTGTGTATGAGTGATCCCTCCTGTAGCAGTTGCCACAGCAGCAGCTGTGGACCATTTAATAACTAAGGCTTCTCAATACAACAAATAATACATAGTGATGATAATTCACTAAAGCACGTTGGATGCTGTGGCTGGAGAAACACATTGCACTGGGTTTCTCCCATGCTGCATCAAACTCAGTGTCTTCTGTTTGAAGCTGGAATAAGCTGCCTGTTGAAGGAATTAATATTTTAGAGTGATTTAATCCTCGTTCTGGAAAACTTTTGTTTTTCCTGTTAGGCTTGGTTAGGTTTTTAAACTGTGTCTTTGCAGTTCTGGTGAAAAAGGAAAAACAGCCTCTGGTGACTCCTGAGATGTGTGGGATGTTTGGGTGTTGGGGGAAAAAGAATATGGTATAACTCTGCCTTGTGACAGAGGGAGTAAATGACTGGTATGGAATAGTATGGCAAGAAGTCAGAATTTTTCCTAGAGATCTGTTTGCTAGAAACAAATCAAAATTTATGCAGTAGTGATCCTGGAAACGTTGACTCCCTTGTGGTTGAGGCTGGTTTCTAGTTTCTAATAAATGCTCTTAGAAATGCAGTTTTAATTATTTTTTTTTCCAGTAGAAAAGTAAAATACATGGACCCATCAAAGGACTCTCATTACTTAACTTAGGGCTGTTATTCTACTTAATAGCACAACAGTTATGTAAAAATCAAAAGAACTGTGCCAATGTCATACTCCCAGAATGATTGACTATTTTTTGGCTTATAGAGCAAAATTCCCTTTGCAGTATAAAGGGGCTGTTGTATTTTTTGCAAAGCATTCTCTGTGTATGTGTGATGGTAAGAGGGCAAGCAATATTAATTAATGCCCATTGTTTAAAGCATTTTGTGAGAGTGCTCATTTGATACTTCCACAGGAAGCTTTAATATGTTTTGCTTCCAAGAGATGGATTTAGGTCAAGTAAGGATGTGTCTGAATTGTTACTGGAAATGTTTATTATATGCTGCAGTACGTTGCAAAGTGATGCTTGTTGTTTGTCCAGTCTATCATGTACAAAGTGAGAAGAGTAGGCATATCTCTGTCAATGAGTTTATTTTCTATTTGCTATTAAATCCAATCTAAACCAAGATATCAGGCCTTATGAGGAACGGCTGAGAGAGCTGGGGTTGTTTAGCCTTGAGAAGAGGAGGCTGAGAGGAGACCTCATTGCTCTCTACAACTACCTGAAAGGAGGTTGTGGAGAGGAGGGAGCTGGGCTCTTCTCCCAAGTGACAGGGGGACAGGACAAGAGGGAATGGCCTCAAGCTCTGCCAGGGGAGATTTAGGCTAGAGATTAGGAGGAAGTTTTTCACACAAAGGATCATTGGGCATTGGAATAGGCTGCCCAGAGAGGTGGTTGACTCTCCTTCCCTGGAGGCATTTAAGGCACAGGTAGATGAGGTCCTGAGGGACATGCTTTAGTGTTTGATAGGAATGGTTGGACTCGATGATATGGTGGGTCTCTTCCAACCTGGTGACTCTATGATTTTAGCAGGGAGGACAAAATGCCACTTACACTTGCACCTTTTATCCTCTTCAGAATTAAGTGATGTTTAGCAATAGTGGTTGTGGTGAGTGTTATCTTCTACTGTCTTCTAAATGTTCTGGGTAACACACTTTGCCTAGCTACCAGTATTTTGGTGATGGAAAGTAACTACAGTGTGAACCTGCAGGTAAAAAGTGAGAGTGTGTTTTTGGGGAAGACTTCACTGTGCAGGATTAATTCTTGCAATAGGAAAATGCCAGCCCAAATTCTGATTTGTTCAGATGCAACTTATCACAGCTGAGTTTGGGTCAAGACTTCTTCTCATAGTCTAAAATAGCAAATAGTTTCTGTCAGGACAGAAACTTGAGTTTTCTAAAAATCTCTATGTCTTTGTTTCTTTCTTTTTTTTCTTTTAGCTTTGAATTACAAAGAACCACTTCCAGCATTTCATAACTCTCTGTGATTACAGTAGTGATTATGAGAATGATAGATATCTAATTAAAATCTGTGAAAACCGCAGTCAGCGAGAAATGAGAATTAGTTCACCAAATTGCAATTTTCTCCTTAGTTTAAGCACATTTCAGAGCAACTTTGTGACAATGTGGCATTTTCTCTTGTCTGCCGCTATGGCTTGCCTCGCTAGGTCATGTCTAATTTTAACAGGTATCTGAAAGAACATGAGAGAATTTTGGTTTGAGATGAAGGAGAGGAAAGAATTAATTTTTTGTTAGTCTTTTTTGCCTTAATGATAGTGATGTTAAATGTCTTTGGTTTCAACTGATTTCAAACAACGAAACAACAGAGGTTACCAAATTTTTGGCTAACCTTCTGTTTCCTGTCAATCATAGTCTTGAAAATTGTGTAGGGGGAAGTTGATGCATCCTTTTAACTATCTCTGATTAGGGCTGTGGTTTTATCATCCTCATTTGCTGCTTCTCCCTATTTATCTAATGTGTGCCAGTGCTGTACATGTGATTAGCAACTGAGTCAACACATGAGGCTCCCCATGACAGTGACTAACAATTTTGATACCTGCTACAGATGGTTTCCTACTGACAGAGACACTCAGGGGTCTAATACTCAAATCTATTACCTCTCTGCAGTGAGGTGGCCTTGCTACTTCTTTCAGTCACTGGTCAGAGCAACATATTGTTTCTAGCACCAAGCAACTATCTCTGACATGCTGGTTTTATTCTGCTGGAGACAGTGAGCATTTTAAACTCTAAATGTCCCAAAAGGCTGAACATCTGCTAGGCTTTCTGCCCACTGCTGTGCCAGGCAGCTGCTCCTGGTGTAGTGTGGAGACCCTTGGCTCTGTCCTGGCAGCAGGGGAGTGCTTGCAGGCACTCCAGCCCCCAGCAAGGAAAAAAGGATGAAACCATGGTGCTGTCCTGCTCAGTAATATTTCATCCCTGGAAGGCAAACGTATAATTTGCTGAACTCATCAGCTCTTTAGTTCTTGGCACAAAGCCTTTTCTGTTCTGATTACTTAGAGTTTGGGACTGGGGGAAGATCCTGTTTAAAAAAAAAAAAAACCCACACCTCAGATGTACAGTAATATAATCACAAGAAATGACACAAACAATATCACCACCAATATCCAGCTGCCACGGCAGAGATCTGATCCTGGTGCATGAGAGGTTATGTACTGTGTTCCTGGGGCGTATTTTCTCTTCCAGCTCCTGTGGTGATCACCTGTCACCCAGTGCCAACAGGAGATTACCTGTAAATGTTGCTGAGGGGAACATCAGCTGTCACCTTTTGCCCTTTCCATGGGTGACTGTGCCCTGCTTTCTGAATGCCACATGCTGATTATACCTTATGTGAAGAAATGCTTCCTTATGCTTTTTTAGTTTTCCACTCTAACTATAGTGTGCTTTTATAATGCAAAGAGAGGGGTCTCCTTTAATTACTGTCACTAGAACCCATCTAACTTTTATTTTATGGGCAGGTTAACCAGGTTTTAGTAGTCTTTTCTTAAGTGGAAATTTCACTGCTGACATAACCCATTTTATTTCCTTTTTCAATTATTTTGCTACTTGTCTTTGAAGCCCACTAAGTGGCTATTATGTACGGGTAGAATGGAACAGAACAAAAGGATGTTTGTTATGTGTGAGCACTGGCATCAAATGGTGAGCCTTGGACTCCTGTTTACATTGAAAAGGTATTTATTTTTTGCTTCCTGTAATGAAACTTCTGTCTTCCTGGGAAACATTTTACTTACTGTTTGTGGCATTCGCTTTTATGCCTTCCCATTATTTGAAAGCCATTTCACACTGCAATAGAGACATCACGTTTCAGCCTTTTATTTTACTTAGAGTGTGGGGAAAAAAAAAAAAAAAAGCAGCTTTAACTTTTTTCCCCCTCCATAATTTTTATTTCTTATGGGAATAGAAAGAATGAGCACAAGTTGAAGGTTTCCAGCCATTGTATGAAGAGCACAGTACAGTCATTTGATTGTTCATAAGGAGAGAATAATACTCAAGGCCTGAAGCCCTGTACTTATCCACCACCTAATCACAGCAATAACTGGAACTCGGCAAGAGGGAGTGAAACACAGGTTATTTCACAGATATCAGCCTAAGCATAGAGGGCAATTATGGTGCCGTATGTGAAAGCTCAAATACGTGAAAAAGTCCAGGTGACTTCTGGCATTATTTTGTTTGGGGAAATGTCAGTATATCTCTTGGGATAAACAGGCAGAAATAAGGCTTCTTGCTGTATTTCCCGGGTGTTAGAGGCAAAGCTGGAAACAGCATGAGAGAGTAGGTTGGCTGTGATTTCTGAGAGTTCTCCTGACCAGGATGTCTACTGGAGAGAGCTGAAGCTCTCCAAAGTTCAGAGTATTTTGTTAAAATTAAGCCAAATGTTGATGGCAGTTCCCAGACCAACTTATATGAAAAGTTCCACTTTCTAACTTGTAGTTCAGAAAATATCTGACTGGAAACCTTGATAAGGATTTGTTAACATTTTTAATTCTTTTTCCTATTTAATTTCCAGCTTTAAATGAGAACACAAATCCGAACATGCTTTTTCTTTGAAGAAGTTGAGTATGACTGTCACGTCTTTAATTTGCCTCTACTGGTTCAAAGGCATTTTAAATTCTAGGCGTTAGGTTTTATCATAACCATAACTCCTTGGTTAAAAGGAGCATAACATGAATACCATCACCATGATTCTGGGATTATACTATGTTCACATTTTTAACACTTTGTAGTCACTTGCCCTTCAGTGAACTTGTTTGTGGTTTGTACATATGTAGGTGGGATCCATTGGGACACAGAGTCAGGACTCTGTGCACGTTTTTAAAGCCATTCCTCCCTCTCCACCAATATCAACATTCTGCAATTTTATCAAGTCATTCTGAACAATAAGAGAATTTACCACTGGAAAATTGTTATTACTTGTAACTGCTCCCTTATTCTAAAATGTCTTCAAATTATAAGGAGAGCTGTGAATTACAGTAACATTGCAGGGACCCATCCAGGGCATAATTATAGCGATGAGAAGTCCATAATAATTGCAGAACAGGTTATTCATTTTGAGTGTGTTGCATTAGCTTTGTCTGTCATACATTTAAATCAGAATTTCAATAGATACGTCACCAGTGGTAAGGACATAAAGATAAGCACTGACTAAAACCTGATTTTAGTTGTCATTTTTTATAACCTGTGGATTAGAGAGTTTGAATCCTCCTGCTTGCCTCTGAGCTGAGCCGCGTTGCAGGTTATAGGAGTGGGCTGGTACTTACAATTTTACCTAATTGCTCTATTTAAGCTGGACACAGGCTCTGGTGAGTCTCTGGGATTTCAGCAACTGCCCCTCCATGGACACCCACGGTCTCAGTGCAGGAACACTAATGCACCTGGAGTGCATTCCGAGAGGAGTGTAAGCACCTCTCGTTATGGCTGATACACAGAAAATGTCATCTATTAAAATTTTGAAGAGCAGTTAGTTTAGGCGTTAATATTCTACAAGGGTTCATCAAGGTTTCCCATAAGCAAGGGGCAGTAGGCCAGCAGGTGTTCATGAATCAAAGCCTAACGCAGCAAGGCAAAGACTGTGCCTTTTACACTGCATAATATAGCACTTTGTAAGTGCTTTCACCAGCAAAGCTCTAATTATTAAAAAAGATGTGAAAGTTTCTCCTGACTAGCCATATAAGAGACAGCTATGGAATAGTTAACTTTTTTTTCAGAGCTCAGCATCAATTTCTGGAAGCTTTTAACAGAGACTTGACATTTCTAATTAGGAAATTCTACATACAGGCAAGTGAATTTACCCCCAGCTGGGAAAACATGGCTTAGCAAGAGTTTTACATCGGCCCTCATTGATCTGCAGATTATCTCACATTTGAGACTGTGGAGCCACTGGGATTTGCAAAGATGAGAAACAAATGTGGGAAAGTGCATATAATTTCTTTCACTTCAGGGTTAGATAGAAAAAAACCTGATAAGTTAGAAATGAAGAGATAAGTTTATTTTCTTTCTCTTTCATGCAGAGGTCAAAGAAATCCACAAAAAACAATAACTTGCTGGCACTGGCAAGCAGCTGTCATCTTGGTCAAATTCTCAAAGTAACATATTGGAAATTAGTCTTAAGATAGCAAAGAACTATAGATTATTTTTTAAAAACTGTCCTAATGGTTAAACAGTTGAGGAACAAAATGTCTGAATGCGAGCTCGCTTAGACAGAGATGTATCAGGTGTCTGTCTGATGCTGCAACATCTGACTCTTTAAAGAATCCCTCAGGCTTTTTGTATTTTTAGCTATATAGTTTTTATTTTTAAGCCCATTTTGGTTCTAGATGGAAATAGCTACAAAAGTGCAAAATATCAATGAATTGGAGGTTATGCTAGTTGAAAATGCCATATTGATGTAAGGTGGCTGTACATCCGTGCAGGAAATCAGCCTCAAAGTCAGACGTAGCAGAGCTTGCTAAGTAGAGCTTTTACTGATTTCTTTTCATATGGAAGTGCTGTACAGCTCATTTCACTTTCGTGTTCAGATGGATTTTATTGTGAAGACATAGAACTGAGATATGCTTCAGACTTCTAAGAATATGGTTTAAATGAAATAAAACTGAAATAGGTTTTTTCCTGTATGTTTTCTTATATTTGAAATTATTCTAATGAAGCAGAAGTTATTTCTGTGTTGGCAGAAAAACAGATAAGCAAACAAACCATGAAATGTACCCTATGAGGTATTATGAAAATACAGATGTACGTATTGCTTACTGCTGTTATGTTACTTGTACCATCCTTGGGAAGGTGCATATATCATTGTTACGGGAGAAAGAATGGAAAAACAGATGATCAGAATAAAAAATAGGAGTACAAACTATGTTCAGCTAAAAGCTGGCACAATGAAACAAGTTTAAAGAAGTCCCAGCTGATAATATACAAGGCCATGTATTTTACTGACTTGGGTATTAATAAGAAATAATGGAAATGTTTGAGTATCATTGAGTCTCCTTCTCTTTTAGTGCAGGGCATAGTCTCCTGGGAGAAGGTATCTCAGGTATTGAACTGATGCTGCCCTTGATCTTAGCTGAAGGACTGAGTATTATCAAAGAAAATAGAAGTATGGTTTAGGCTCCTTTTAGAACTGCGTGGGTGTTCAGAAATACTGCCAGAAGTTATAGTCTTGGACTTAGTCAGTCAGAAAAGGGTGTAAAACAAAATTCCAGATATTAGATTAGATGGGCTACTTAGAAAGAACATGACTAGATCAGAGGATCTGTATAAAAATGCAGCTCACTGTGCAATATACACTTGCCACATATTCAGTTTACAAGCAAATTTTAGAAGCAGCCTATATATTTGGTAGTATACATTTCGGAGCTCTTTGTTATATAGCTACTGCTGGTGCTTGGGTGTCATTGTGTGCTTGAAGCTTATATTGTTTATTTAAGGAATAACCTACAAAGCCAGAAAAAAAATCTATATTTTTGAATTTTCTTTTATCTCTGATTCATTCAGGGTGTAAACAGTGAAAACCTGTAAATCTCTTGGGTTAAGATAACATGAAGGCCTTAACCCATTGTTCTAGCTGGAATTATTTCAATGTGGAAGCTATAATTCAAAATGCAGAAAGTTAGGGACATTTTACTTTTTTTTGTCTAAACAAGCTTTTGTGTTCTGTTTGTGCTGACTCTCCCTCTGAGGTGTTATTTTTTTCTTTTTTTAATTTCTCCCTTTGTCTTTATAACTGTGGTGTTACAACTAGGCAAGAAAGCCCTACAATCTTTCACGTCCACTGTTAAGTATTTTTTGCTTTACTGAGTAGTCAGGTATATATCTAAACATTTTGGTCACTTACAGCCATAATGGCTTTGACAGGGAGTCACTGATGCAGAGTCCATCTGTTTTAGAGGAATACATGTAATGGACTTTATGACAAGTACTAGCAAAATAAGACAGACTGACCTTTTTTCCTTGGTTACTTTTATGAATAGCTGTTTTTCCATGCACTAAGCAGTCTATATATTCTGGATATACACACTGTGCATGTCTCAGTATTGCTGAACTCAGAAGGTTTTTTTTATGAATGATCTTTAAGGTGAGAGGTTCTATAACTTGCAGTTTGAAAAGATTTAAATGCTGATGTTGGCCTGTTTCCATTCTTAGTGAAGACATTAAAAGGTCATTTTTCCTTTGTCATTTCACTGTGTTGTTGCTGACTAGTGTTAATCATTTAATTAAAAGGTCAGATCACTCATGCTCTTCTTCTTATACCTAGTGTGACTTTAATTATTTTCTTTGCAAGTGAACTGATTTAATTTTATTTAATAATACTTTGTTTAAATAATAATCCTCCAAAGAAGTGGAAGTTCTCTTTGAAGGCATGCAAGCTTTGAAGGTTAAAATAAATTGAAAATAGCTGGATATTTTAGAACTATTTTCTCCATTACATATTGTTAAAATCCTAGGAAGTTTTAACGATAGTATCTGGGGGCTTGCCTCTCATGTCTTTTGTTGATTGGTTAGCAGGATTAGTGGGAAGCAGGAGTTAAAAGTGCTGCTAATCATTCAGCAGCAAAATTATTTCGTTAATGCCTGGGCATTTACAGTACTCCCACTAACTGGAAAAGAGCGTGGCAGCTGGGGCTAGAAACACTTCTTACCCCCAAACAGCATAGGCTATTCCTGTTGCTCTTGGTGTCCACTGAACTCAATGGGAATTGCCTTCACTCAGCTCTCTGAGATATAAAACACCCCTGCTTCCCTCCAGAGGTTTCTGCTGAGAGGTTGCAGAGATTCTAAGGCTTCCTTTCCTTCCAAAGTAGCCACGTGCTGTGTAAATAAAGCTGTGGTGTGACAGGCTATTCCTTACACCTCCCCACAGGATACAGGCATTGCTGTGAAAGGAGTTTTCTCATTCACTCTAGTAACTTTCTGAGCAATCTTACTTTCCTCTCACAGCTATGACATTCCAGCTGGTTTAAATGTTTAATGGAAACTATCTTCCACTCATTCATACCTTTTGAAAAGCAGTGAGACAGAGTAATATTTTATAGTGCAGCACTAATATAACATTTGGGTCAAGGTGACTCTGAATGATGTGGCATTATGGAAGCTTGGATTGAGTGATATTTGTAAAAGAAAGTGTGTTGGTAGTCTGAGCTATGATTACTGTCGTGTTCAGTCTGCCTTCTGTTCTCAAAAAACCTCCAGCAGTTGACAGTAATTCTTAGATCCTGTCCAAATAAAATAAATAAATAGGTCCATAATTTTAGCTAATAAATCTAATCAAGATGCTTCATAAATTGAGACCATTCTTAAGAATATAGAGACTTTTATTGATCTTACACACTGGTGGCTGTTTCCTGGGGTACTATTTTCAAGTGACATGTCTAAAAACTAATATTAGAAAACCAGATAATTTTCCCAATCCATCTTTATAAAACTCTGGTACTTCTCAAGCCATACCTAGATTGCAAATAGAAGTTTTACCCAAGATGTTGGCGCCTATCAAGGCAACTTTGAGAATGTGTGCGAGTTCTCAGAAACTTTACATGTCAAATTATGACACAATTTTAATCCATAATGCTGTATTTGTAGAAAGCAGCGTCAAGTTGAGGAACAAGCTCTGATCTAGTTTATTTGAATACTATGTTATACTGAACTTTACAAGAATCCCCAAATGTAATACTGTCTGGGGTTAGCTGAAAAAACTGATGTGATTAAGTGCAGGGCTGTGATTAGCTGGACTTTGACAAGATGAATTTGATTGTGTCAGAGTGGGCTTTCTGGAGGAATTGCCTGTGTCTCTGAACGACACCACAACCTGACGTGTCAGGGAACATGGGATTTTCAGGCTGTGAATCTTAAAGAATTAATTTTAATTGGCAAAAATTAAGAACCGAGAAATGCAGAGCACGATCAGACAGAACCAGAGCTGGTACAATAGCTTGTTTTTCAATAGCAGCCTCTAATTTTGATTATGTGAACAGGGTCCATGTTATTTCTCAGGCATTTTACAAGCATACATCAGGGCAGAGCTGCTGAGAAATGCCAGACAATCTGAGCTATCAAGGGCTGAACACAGAGACGAACTGGTTATTAGTCAAGCCAACCCTAAATGACTGCTAAACAAGCACCTGGTGGCAGCGAAGGCCAAGGGTAAGCTTGCTATTTACTGACCATTCAGCTAATAAGTTATTTCACTAAATACAGGGATACTGTATCCTCTATGCAGTGTAAAAAATCTTACAGTCTTGAAGTTAGAGTTTAGTAAATGCTCAATAACTGCAAAACTATAATGTGTTAGGTGTTCCTTTATTTTAATTCAGCATATTTTTACACATGGCCTGTGTTGTAAACTGGCTTTATTTTTTTGTTGCAACAGGAAGGATACTAAATATATTTCTTTTCTTTAAAAACTGAAGAGAAAGGAGAGATTTGTGACAGAAAACCTTTGAACATGCTCATTATAACAACTGGATGAATCCAGAACCTGCCAGGACAAGGTAAGATAAGTTAAATTCTCAATTTCACCACTGCAGCTGAATTGTAGTGATAGAGGTGTAAGGCTACGCATTGAAGCTTGATGCAGAAAAATACTCCTTTCTAGAGTATTGAACATATGGAAAGCCATCCATAAAGTGCAATCATCATGCAGCCTTTTACTGGTAGTGCCTTTGAATAATAACCTAGCACTGCTGTAGTCACTAATTCCAACGTTTCATCCATTCAAAAAAGCCTCATGTTTCCGTTCCCTTAATCTTTCAAGTTTACTTTCTCATTCATTCTGTTCCAAAGGGTTTGTTTATCAATGTTAAACTGAAGCAGGAGTGATATTTGCTATTTTTCCATGTTAAGTCCATAGCAAGTCCTCCAATTCTCCTCTGAGAATTGCTTGGATTTCTAGCTATTTTTCACTTATCTCAAAGGAAATCCTGCTGGAAATGTACCATTTCTATAGAGAAATATGCCTCTCTTGTAATTTAATGTTAACTCCATGTCATTACTCTGACCTCTCCAGCAGTACCCAAGGCAGTCCAAGGGCTGCAAGGTTTATCCAGGTGCGTACAGCATCTTCTGTGGCCCTTCTGCAAAGCTGCTTTTTCCTGTTCCTCTTCTAGCACCCTTCTACCCACGTCTGCAGGCATCTGAGGAAGGTCACTTCGCCTGTGATTGCTCATCATTAGCTCCTCACTTCTGAAGGGGTTGCATTCTCATTTTTCTTCCTTTGATGAAATAGTCACTCTTCGCCAGCCACTGGGCCCTGTTTTCCTACTTATTAATGCTTTTTGCTTATTAAAACCCAGGTTCCAGAGAAAAGTTCTGCATTAAAATGAAGGGAAATTTAAAAAATGAGCTGGTAATGAGAGCAATTAATCAGAGCAGTCTGCAGCCTTGGCAGCACAACTGAGTTTGCTGGTGTGAGGGGGACAGAGTGAGAAGGCTGATGAGGAATGAGAAACATGAATTATTCGGGGCCCTGATGTGGCAACCTTTTGCATGAGGCACAGAAGAAAGCTGTTAAGAGACACTCCCACTCCTTTGAGTTGCCTAAAAGGGGCTGTCCTGTGGGAATCCTGGCTTACTCATGAATATAGCAATTACTCCCTGCTAGCAGCACAGGGCAGTTTTAGTGACCCTGGAAGTGTCTCAGTTACTGTGGAAAGCAAGCTTATTTCCACATCCTAAGTAGCTCTGTTACTAGTTGCATGACTGCTAGGCTGCTCCCTACAGCATGACAGGTCTTACCGCTCCTGGCATTTGTCTCAGACCTGTACTGTCACTAGCATTGAATCTTGAATTAGAGATTGATAAGAACCTCATGCTTTGGTCTGATCCCTTTGGTTTTTCAAGCCATGTCCAGGTTATGTGAATAGCCAGAGCCAAACTTCGAGCAGACTGTGTTTTACATTATTCACTCTTTTTTGGTTTGTTTTGTTTTTTTTTTTTTAGCTTGTGTGTGGGTTCCCCCTCCCATCCATGTGAATACTGTCTGTGATTTTTTAGCGAGCTTTCATATTAAATGATCTGATCATCTAAGTAGGTTCCCAAATAGTTCAGATGTGATCTGTTTGTGTACCCAAATAAGAGAAAAAATTACTTGAACCCTACAGCATACTACAGTATTTTAGTTGAGCATCTGTAACAGATGCTGCCTTTTGAGAGCTCTGTGCTCATCCCATCCTCTGAACAAAATGCTATGTCAGACATTCCCAAAGCAAATTTTTTAAATCCTGTCTCTCCCAGTTCTCCTCCAAACTGTAAGGCAGAGCTAAATCTGTCAGGTCAGTCTCTCCTCTCTGTGAATTAGTAGCGGCCAAAATTAATTAGCACCCAAAGCATTTCCAGCTGTACCACTTGTGCAATGCTGCTGCTGTGATGCATTTAGTCACCACTCCCTAGCTCTGTGATTCATTGCTCTGTCAGTGGTTTGAGATACAGTGTATGAAAATGCCATATAAATGCAAATATAAATACAAACACTGAATTCCCCGTGTTGGCTAGTGATAAGGTGCTCATTCAGATGACACACTGTGAACTAAAAGTGGAAAGTAATATTTGGAAGGAGGGGGAAACTCAATGATTATTCTCAAACTCTGTTTTCTTTTTCTTAAATAAGCTTTAACTGAAAAAGAAAAAGGCAGCCTTGGCCTCCTCCTTGGCTACCTTTGTGGCACACCAAGATGATATCTTTTTGATTAATTAAATTAGAATGAGGATAAACTTTGAAATGGGTTTGGGAAATGGTGTGCTTTGCTGTGTGCAAGAGTGTGCGTTCCTAGGGACTGAACTGAATGAGGTCTGCTCGTGGTCTGAATTTATATGGGCTTCAGCTCTGTAACCAGGATGGCAGGATGTTGCTTTTACTTTATTCCCTGATTGCCTGCACTGTCTGGCAAGGTAGGAGATATGTCCTGCCCAAAGGACCTGGAAGAACTTATGCTGCACTTGCCTGGTCAGCCAAAAGGGAAGGAGGCTGCCTCTTCTGGGGCATGCAGGGAAAGGAGGCGTGGGTGAAGAGAAAGCTGTACCTGTCATGGTGTGGCAGATATTTCAACTTGAATTGCTTGCTCTTACCCTTAAGTGCATATACTTAATGGAAAATTAATTCTTGTCTGCAAATTTTTGTCCTGAAGGTACCCATGTAACTGGTTCAACCACATTTATGTCCCTAGTATTACAGGGATTGGTGGCAAAGACTTTTTAGTTTTCTGTATTACTGTACTGTTGTTGCTGTGCATATACAGGTCTCCTCCAAATACTGAGATAAATGCCTTCCATGTAAGTAACAACAAAGGGAAGTTCGAGTGTGAGGCTCTTGTATTTTCTTCGGTCCTGATGTTTTGCCATTGCAGGCACAGGGATGGAAATAAGATTTCTTTGACCTTGATGCAGGAAGATTTTATTTACTGATTATTTTTTTTTTGTGTGGTCTTGAACTGGAAATCTGAAAGGAGTCAGCACATCTTGCTATAGCTCTAGAAGTAGCAGGAGTCTGACAGACTACCTCTACTTTAAGCTCTGTTTTTCCTGACCAGTTTAATAATCATTAGAAGTCTCTACTAGTAGTTTCATATGATAGCTTTTCCTTGGAGTGCACTGCTGGCATGAAGTATGAGGATGCCATATTTCATTCGTGATTGCAAGAGCCAATTCTCTAAATGTATAACTACTTCTGTCAATTTCAATAATAACTCATTTTACATGTTTAGCACCAACCATACACTATGTGCATTGATATGATTGAGTCATTTTTCTGTACACTACCTGTGTAATCCAAAGATGTTGGAAAGACACCAGGGTCAGTGAAGAACACTTGCTACTTTCCCCATCTTGGGACAAAATTTCTTTTCTCATGGCTTTTAAGAAGAGAAATTGGAAAAAATGGAACACTTTTCTAGTTGAGGTAGATCCCCAAAAGCATTAGAGGACTTTCTCATCATTACAAAATCCTCTCTGAAAACAAAATTAGGCTTGTGTCTGTTGGATGAAGGTGTTAAAGGGGGGAGAATGGAAAAAAAGAGTGGTGTTGGGTGATGAATGGTGGTGTGAAGAGAGGTGGCAGCAGGGAGAGAAGAGTGTAACAGAGGAAAGGCAAGAGACTGAGAGTGAATAGAAAGATGAAGAGCCATTTGGTAGGTGGGAAATAGGCTGGGTAGGGGGCAAGGATTTAGTCTCTCCTGAGCATTGTCAAAACTTCAGGAGGTGCTTTTATTAACATTTTTAACATGATATTGTAAGAAAATAGTAATTAGTTGATGCAAACAGTAGTAGAGACTTTTGCATGGGTCTTGGTGTTATCAGTGTGCACAGCATACATTATTCTAAGTGGAAGAAACACATCCAGGCCATATGGAAAATACAATATTTCTTCATTCTTATCTGGTTCATGATGTGTAGACGGAGAGCTTATCTTGCCATTTATGAAGTAATTTCCTTCCTTCCTGGTTTAATTGAGCTGTTCCCTCATTCTGAGTACTATCCACTGTGAAATTTAACTTGGGACAGAAACAGAGCTCCATTGTCGCTACCTGCACTGCTTCTTATGTTAGGTATACTTAATTTTTCTAGCCAGTTGGCTCTTGTATTTTGTTCCCCCAGCAATTTGATGGCATGTCTGCAATGACTGAACCTTTGACTTCACACTTAGTATAGGTACCAAATATACCCTCATCATCTGCCTCTCCTGCTCTTCCTCTATTGCTATTTTTTTCTCTTTTTCTTTTTCCCTTTAAAAAGGAATTATAGCTTGGCTTGGAGTTTGTGACCAGACTACATGAACACTTAAGCTCAAGGGTGTTTGTCTCCTCAGCAACCCGCTGGGGAGGAAATTTTAAATGCAATTATCTTCAGGTGTATTATACCATAATATTTGCATGCTCTCTTTATGAAATGGGCTTTTAGGGCATTTTCATAACTACTTTCCCTCTCTCTCCATTTGCCCTACAGCTTATTCATGGTGATGTTTTCTTCAGGTTTCTATTGTTAATAGTAAAATGTGATACTGTAAGATAATATGTGGAGACACCAGAGACTGTGAATACATGGTGATTACAGAAATTGACTTCATAATAAACTAGGTCATTTATTAACTGAGTAACCTGATTATAAAGAGTAACTTGGAGAACTGAAACTGGACAGCAAAATTTCTGTGCTTAATCAGTTCATAACTAAAACTACCAGCACTAGAAACGTAAGGTCCGGTTTTAAGTTTTCTAGTTTTAGATTGTTACAAATTCACCACTTTTACAAGAACTGTTATTTACTGTTGCGTGTATTGAAAAAAGGTTGTGTCTGCAGGGTGCATGTGAATGGAAGAGAGATGTTTGGAAAAGGAAATAGGCCTTCTTAGCTGAATAAACATTGATTGTGTTGCACTTTTGGACTAAGATTAATATCATTGTCACTGGCATAGCTTGTGCCCTGAAAAATGCCATCTGAATTAAAAACACTGACTCATTTGGTGATACTGAGAGCATTCAGAAGGGAAAAGTCTAAAAATGAGGAGAATTGCTAACACTGGAATAAAGACTATAAGGCTGTGCCGGATGTGCCCTCTTATCCATTGTAAATTGTCATCAACTGAGTATTGTCATTGAGATATCCTCTCTGGAGGAGGTGAGCAACAATAGGTTATGACTAGTTGAACTGACACTAAGTTAATATTCAGCAGTGTACATAAAAGATTGGGGTTTTTGACAGTGTTGAATACTGTTTTAAATTTGCTCCCACTGGAACAGCCTCATTTAGAAGGCATATAGGTGCCTTGGCTACTGCTATAACCCTTACAACTCATTTGCAGCACTGGAATGCCAGACTGTGGGGAGGATTCCTTTCCCTTTATCTTTGTTAGACTCCCAAAGTGAAAGCAATTTATTGTGCCCTTGGACAGGGTAGCGAAGATTTGAAGCCATATGTCACCATGAATCCTTGCTTACTTAGAATTCCTATTCAAACTTGAAAGATTTCCTTGAGTTAAAAAATGGCAGGATCATGTCTGTAGTCTTCAGTAGAAGAAATATAGGAAGCTGCAGGCTTGAACTTTGTTTCTGACATGTTAAATGCCTTTGTTTTATCTTTAAAACAAACTTTATAATTGTGTTACCAAAAAAGTTCTTTAAGTTTAGTGTGGTTGCAAATCAAATGTATGTTATACAGTGTTAATGAGGAAAGAAATCTAGCAACTTAGGTGGAGGGAGAAAAAGAAGTTTATTTTATTCGCTATATTTACTGTAAGGTTATGGGAAAACTAGGTAGAAAACCTATAGACTGCACAAAGAGGTTTTGCTGTATTTGCCTATTGATGAAATAGGTTAGGAATCACAGGCACCTTGAGAACACAAATGAAAAAATACAGGAAAGATATCTGGCAACATCCCCAGGGACAGGTGGTAGTCTGTTGAACCTACTGAAAGGCAAAGAAATTCCTCAAGACTTCAGCATCTTCATCTGAAAGGCCTCCTCCGACCAGCTTGTGCTCAGTCACTGAGTCATCCTGCTACGTAGGATATGGCAGATACTGTTTCAAATTCCCAGGATATGGAGTTAAGACGAGGTTTCTGAGCAAAGACAGGCATGTGTTTTACATTAGTTAGCTAGCAATGAGCTAGCTCTGTGAGTGTTGCTTCTCACCTCATTGCAAACCTGGCCCAAATTCATAAACTTGCTTATATTGGGCTTAATGTGACAGGAATAACAACACAGCGATACGTGTGTGAGGAAATGATTCAAACTAGCCAGACTTTAGCACAACTAAAATTACTTGGAGAAGAATTGCTTGGGGAGTGTGTACCTGCAGAGTATGAAACTTTGTTCCTTGCAAGAAGGAAAATCTTCCCATAAAAGACAAATTTAGGTAAAATTTCATCAGTGCTCACTCTGCAAGTGAACACAGCTACGGCCTCTCTTCAATTGCTTTCCCAGCTCACCACAAGATTCCCCTCACCACAAGAAGGTTGTTGAGGCTCTGGAGCGTGTCCAGAGAAGAGGGACAAAGCTGGTGAAGGGGCTGGAGTGACTGAGAGAGCTGGGGGTGTTTAGCCTGGAAAAGAGGAGGCTGAGGGGAGACCTTATTGCTCTCTCCAACTACCTGAAGGGAGGTTGTGGAGAGGAGGGAGCTAGGCTCTTCTCCCAAATGACAGGGGACAGGACGAGAGGGAATGGCCTCAAACTCCACCAGGGGAGGTTCAGGCTTGACATAAGGAAAAAATTCTTCACAGAAAGGGTCATTAGGCACTGGCAGAGGCTGCCCAGGGAGGTGTGGTTGAGTCACCTTCCCTGGAGGTGTTTAAGGTACGGATGGATGAAGTACTGAGGGGCATGGTTTAGAGATTGTTGGGAATGGTTGGACTTGATGATCTGGTGGGTCTCTTCCAACCTGATGATTCTATGATTCCAGTTGTAGCTCAAGCAGGTTCATAAATGGAGGTCTTCCCTGAACCTTTCTCTAGCTCTGCTCCTCATCCTTAGGAGCCTCTTAGGTCCCTTCCTTGTAGTCTGAAAAATGCTCTACTAGTGCAGCCTGCAGCACAGCACTCGTGCGTTTCAGTAGGGCATGATACAAGCTCAAGTGTAGGTGGGAGTCTAGTTTGTTGTAGAGCTGTTTACCATGTTGCTCTAACCAGCCTCGTAATACTACTGCAGACAATTCAGGAATCACTCTGTGTCAGTCTCAGAAATGAAGACAGATCTTTCAAGGCTGGGAGGCTTCAATCATTTGTATATGGAAGTGTAGACTGCACAGACTAAAGTAACTATTTATCAGTCCATGTACTGGAATGTAAGCTGCTTATTCTTTAGTAATTTAGATCAGATGAGAATAAAATGGATTTCTGCAAAATAAATACAAATGAAGAGAAAAGTGCTGATTAGTTCAGGCAAGTTGCTGAAGAAGAATGAATGTATCTTCTTCTTTCAATATGATCAACTTGTCTCATCTTCTCTTCTGTCTCAGTGGGTCTTATTATTCCTGCTTGTCAAAGCTCCTGATCCAGTGCTCTTATCAGGGTCCCACTATACAGGTTCAGCTTCGAGTTTGTATTGTCCCTCTGCTGTATGTAAGGATGGCCTCAGGCTTTCTGCATGCTGAACTGTAACAAACTCCTGCTCAGCAGGTGAAGTGAGTGCATAGACCTTGTTTGTAGGTTATGGAGCAATCTCTTGTCAGGCTGGTGAACATGGGTGTCCACCAGGAGCGCATGGATTGAGCTGAACAGGAACCGAAAAGGGGCATCTAAGCTCCAGGGCCACCAATCAGAGTGCAATTACATCTAGCTCCCAAGGATCTGGGTTCAAAATAAGAGTTGTTTGCATCAATGAGGAAAACTGGCTGGCTGCAGTACAGCACACAGATGGCTGTAGTAAAGAAGCCACCTGCTGAGACAGGCTGGACTGACTAAAGGCTGCCTCCTTCCTCACCAGCAATATCAGAGACTCAAGTATGACACAGAAAGGGGCAGGTATCCAGACGTGATATTAACGTGGTTGTAATGCTTAGTGAGTCCAGTGAGAGGCAGGACTGGCTGGGGATAATGTGTCTTTTGAGAGAAATGTGCTTTGGAAGAACCTGTCTTGATATTTTAATGAATCCATTTGCACTACACTTTAAAATCTACTCTTGGATGCTTTTAGCTACAGATTTGAGGAAACTGAAGATTCAGTTCTGGACCAATAAAACTCTATCTACATTCTCATGTTAGGAGGAAGAAATTGTTGCAGAAAATTACTATTAAAATCTGTGCAGCAACCATGATTTGTTCCAGCTGAGTAACAAGATATAAGGCAAGAATACACTTTGAAGTCTCTGGGATGAACAAGGACCCATGAGTGAGAAAGAACAGTTGTGAAATAGGGATGCATAATTCCAGAGTATAGGTGTCAGGGGTAAACTACTGCTGTCAACAAAGGGTGCCAACACTGAGGCATGGGAGCTGCTGCAAAGCTCCTGTAGGCTTCTCAAGGGCAGAAGTTAATCAAGAGAGATTGAATGTTAAGGAAATGTTATTTGGGAAGGAAATAATCTAATCTAAGAAACTGCAGTTTTTCATCTTCATTGAAGTCTGGTTAGAGCACTTTGAGGTGACAGAAGTGCATAAGAAAATTCAAAAGGAAGGGCTTCGTAGGGAAAAGGTGACACTGAACTGTGTTGGGAAATAAGGCGGGTGTGTCAAGATGTGCAAAGTATGACTTTTCAGAAGCTCTTTGTCCTTGCCTGTCAATAACTATGGAAAAGATGGAGAATGCCTGAGACAATGGCTGCAACCTAAAGCAGTGAATCAAGAAAAGCTAAGATGGTGCACAAAGGTTTTTCTGCTGGAAGTGACAATACAGAAATAAAGGATTTCTTTACAGAGTGACAAAAACCACTGTCTGCTCTGTGCTACCCTTTTTAGGGTCTGTCCTTATCTAAGTTCTTGCTGTGTTGGAGGGGAAATGGAGCACCTGAGTATTTGTGAGAAACAGCTAGAGGAAGAAACGTTGTGACAGGCTACCTATAGTGGGTTTGATGTACTTTCTCTAGTGATGATTTTTTTTCACGAAATGGAGTGAGGTGAGTGATTTCTCTTTCTCTCCCCTTAGATATTGCTATATAACCTCCTGACATACAGGTAATTTGTCCTCCAAGTTTGTGTAATGCTCCTTAAGAGAGCACCAGTGGATATTCCTAGGAAAATCTGTACAAGTTTTAAAGCCCTCTCTCGTATGAGCACTCTGCTTTGTCAGCTCAGATCAGTGGGAAAACCCCACTGGCTCTGGTGGACGTTGTGGTAGAAGCAGATGGGCAACTGCTTGTCCCTTATTTCTTAACCAGAAAGGCAACAGGTCATCTGAAACCACTCAAAGCGACTTCTTTTCTAAGTGCTATTAAAAGATCAGGTAGAAAGTCTTTGAGACCTAGCAGAGACTTAAGATCAAAAAGAGCACTTATTTTGTGCTCTAAATGTGAAAGAAAAATTCAGAGATAACCTCAGGACATATAGACTCTAGGAGGGCAGTGACAGTCAGCCAGGCTGAATTTGTATAAGCAGACTGCAGGGAGAGACAGCCAACCTTAAATATGTACAAGGTTAATTGTCATGATAAATTTACTTTTCTCCAGTGTCAGATGGATACAAGAGGTAAGCAACGCAGCCCAATATGCCATTTCTGAAACAGAAAATGAGTGTTTTCCTGACAAAATTATGATATTGGATGTCCATAGATGGCTGAAAACCTTCTTGAAATAAGTCATTGATGTCAATAACCAAGTCATGTTGGGGACATTTATTATGAATTCTGGTTGCTTGTGTAGTTCACTTCTATATTTTCACCAAAGTCGTCTTGGCTGCTGGAATTGACTTTATTTTATAATTTTTGTAGGTTGTAGTGACTAGAAGGGACTGCAGAGGCTTTGCAGAAAAAGATCAGAATTCCTGATAAATTTGGGAACTGTTTGTCAATTAATGAAGTCAAGTCTTTAAATACTCATGCAGAAGTACACTTTGGATGGAAAAATCCAACAGTGTAATGTTAAAACACAGAATAATTAGTTAGGCATAATTAGTTGACCACGTCTACAGTTTTTTTATCACAAATTAAATATGAGTTGACTCTACCTTACCGTGCAAAGGCAAAGACAACACTGCATAGAGTCCAAGAGCTGTGTTTAAGACAGAGAATTTATTCATTGTTCATTCCATCTTCGGTGGTGCTGTGGGAGCCTTGTCACAATTTTCCTTCTGCAGCCCAGCCCCCTGTAACAGCACTGCTGTCTGAAGGACTGGCAGGAAGGATAAAGGATGTTCTTCATGCCTAATTTTCATTCTCGAACCTTATTTATTTTGTGTATTTATGTTTTCAACTTTGTTTACAGAGGCTAATCCATTTATTTTGAACCATCCTCCAGTCATGATTTTTACCTTGATACACTCCTAACATTCACCTCACCTCAAGACTCCTCAGTTCAGTCAACAGCAGAGTTACTCTGTGTTACAGAGAGGGAGAAAAAGGTTTTCTATATGTGACTGGGATGCTAGAGTTAGAGAATCATTCTAAGGCAACTCTTTTAATTCCTGTAAATATATAGAGAGAGTTTATTGAACAGTAGTTGGATGTGTGAAATTAGCTGGATGAAGCTGATTCTCTGGTTACAGAAAAAGAAGATGCTGTATAGATGCAGTGAGGAGTTATAAAAATGAGATGCGAAAACGGGGCTCTGTTTAAAACCCTGGACTTTGGGGTCATAATTTCACAATAGTCCTTAAGTTTTGGCACAAATTGGTAAAGATTTATCAACTTTGCTGGAGCTGTGACAGTGTACAGGAGAATATGATTTTAGAAATCTGGGGTTTCATGAAACAATGTGTTTCAATATGTGAGTTGTTAACTGAAATGGACTATGAGTATGATCTCTAAAGCTAATCTAAAATAATAAAGCTAATGTGCTCTTAGAGCAACCTGAGGTTTTGAAGTCAGTGCAGTTCCTGAACGATGAACATAATTTTGATGGATATAAAATAGTTCTTAAAAGCTCATTGCAGCCCATTGTAGAGGAGCATCTTGCTACCTTTTTTTTTTCAGTGGAAATGAAATCTTTGCTGTGGCATGAGTTGATCAAGCTTCAATGTGTTCACCACTACAACATACAGTTATTACTAGAGTTTATTATTTTTATAGCACTAGCAATGTTCTTAGTAATTTGAAGGTGGGCACTAATACAAAATCTGTTCCCCAAAGAAAGTGTAATATACACCTTTTTTTAGATTAAAGAACATCATATACGTTGTGTAGCATACAGCATCCAGAGCAGGTACATGCTCTAGTAATGAACTTGGATCCTGTATGGATACAAATGAGTGCAAATCATTAGTGCTTCCTCAACTGCTGTATTCTTTAGACTTCCCAGTATGCTTTTTCCAAACTGTTTCACTGTATTAGCTCCTATATATCACATAGTACCTTCTTTTTTTTTAAGCCTAGGTAACTCAGTCAGTGGTATCGTTCCACAACAGTGATTGGGTTGTCCGCAACATGATGAGCGTGTTTAGCTTTATGTTACTATGTTGTGGTAAGTTCTGTGAAGGTATAGCCCAGAGGCTGTCCTCAGCTCTCAGAGTATTGGAAGGCGTCTGGCTTCTTGTGGTCCTTTAGAGGTTTTGATTTGAGGGAAGGAGGAAAAATAATGAGTTAGCATGTTAACTTCAACTGTGCAAAGTTGGCTGAAGTCTTGCTGTTGTAAATGAACTTCAGTAAAAGTTATTCAGTCAACAAAGGTGGGGATGGGCACTTTCCAATGGCAATGCAGATAAAGGGAATAGAGACAGTCATACTGTTTGAAATGGACATCAAAAGGGTTTAATGCACAGAAACAGTAATTCATGTATTTGCACCTCTGCTGGGAAATCAAAGAAAGATCTGACTCTGACAGTGGCATCTCCTAGCAATTGGGCTCAGCTTATCTGTTCTTTTCATGTACATCCCACGCAGCCCCCTGCAAGCTGGGAATAATGGCTTTGTCATCATGTTTACTACTGTGTGTAGGTACATAGGAGTTGGAACTTCAGAAAATTAGATAAACCATTAGTAAACCTTTATATCTCTGGATTACTTTTTCTTTGGCATTTGCCTTCTCCTTTTCAAGTCAGACAACATTACTGAGTGAAACAGGCTATGGAAACAAATCCTGAGTGCATGTTGTTGCAAGAGCAAGGCAAGCTCTGTTGCTGTCCCTCCTCTCTGTTGCTGTGGCAGGTGAAAATTGTTTCTGAGGGTGACTGGAACTGTCATGTCAAACCAGCTTCTTTTTTCTTGCGTTGGTTTCCTTTGGCATCTTTCTATTCCACTTAGATTTTCGTTTCATTTTGTTTAACTTGCTGACTGCCTGGCAATCCCCATCTGTTTATAAAGACAGATAAAATGAAAGCAAGTAAATTAATGGGTTGGCAGCAGAGGGTGGAATATGATGCTTAGACAGATATCTTCTCAGGTCTTTCTTTTTTTGGCTAGTTATGAAAGCTCCTCAGTCCTTTTCCCTTACGTTAGGGATGCTGAATTAGCCTATAAATTGAACAGAGCCCATTTTTGTAAAATCTGTGACAACAATTTAGGCTCCTACACAAATTCAGTCAAGCAGCATTCACATCTGTGTGTTTTTTTCTTTCCATATTTTCTGTTTGTAGTCCTTTGGGAAAAAATGATACCTATTTTGAAAGCAAATTTTGGAGTGTGCACATAAAGCAAATTTTGGAGTGTACACATAAAACAAATTTTACATTTGAAATTATAAAGTGCTAGAAACTCAAATTAATTTCTGTAAGGTTATCTTGTGAAAACAGGAAATCACCATGAAAATCAATATATCATCCTGCTCTTGTTTGTGGACAAAGTTTTTGCTTTTACAAGGAGCTCAATAAAAACTGTTTACTAAGTTAATACAGAACAAGTTGTTAATGTGGAAATTGTAACGTTTAAACAAGAAGAAAGATGTTTGAGAAATTGTTCACAGTCCTGGTAAGAGGAATCAGATTTATTTTTTATCATTGTGATCTTTTAGTCTGACTGGCTTTATAACACAGAAGAGGGGACTTAGACCAATTAATTCTTAATTGAAGCCAATCAGATCTTTTGGAAAGATGTCATGTCCTTTAAAAACGAACATGATGATGGTCCCAGCATTAGGTGTGACAAAGGACTCCAGTGGTTGTTTATATTTGTTAGATTTGTGCCTTATTTCTGACCTGAATTTCTCTGGCTTTGGGGTTATGCTGGTGAATCTCATTTTATAATTATTTGTTACATTGAAGAACCCATTATTAATAGGATTTCTTTCATTTAGGTATTCCAATTATTTCACTTTGTGTTTTGCTGTCCCTTTAATTTGCAAATGGAGCAGATGCCAGCATGACTCACATTCTGATAAATTATTTCTATATTCAGTGGTAAAGCTATCATACTAGGAATGAATCTCTATATTAATTTATAATTGCTTACTACATAGTATATTTTTGTATTTACAACTTAAGAAATAAAGACATAGAACTCAAAAGCAGAAGCCTAATAACAAAAGGAAAAGACAGCAGATAGGCATAAATTTGGTCTAAAATTATTTATGATGATAACATATAAAATAAGTAATCACCTAAACAGCTTGAACTGCAGTAGAAAGCTGGAGTTAAGTGTAGAAGCCCTTAATTAGTATCTGAGTTAGAGATCTAAAGAGAGGGGGTGAATGCCCCATTGAGTGGCCAGCTGGTAGTTTCTACACCTGTAGCCAAATGCTGAGCAGTATTAGCTTTCCAAGACAATTTATTAGGTGATTGTTGTCATGCCAAATTGTCATCACAATGAGTCAAAGTCTTTAGTTTTTATTTTGGATAGACATTAACAACTTGCCTGCCTGCCAACAAAGTGCACGTTGGTTTATTTTTTATTTTAAAGTTACGAACTCTTTTCAATAGTTTCAATCTTTTGTGGGTCACCACATCCCACACCTTTGCCATTAATTACTGAAGTAAAAACCCTTCAGTGTTTCTTACTTCTGCACATGAATATTAAGCTGAGCGTGAGTTATATTCTAATGTTCTGATTTTTTTTTTCCCACTGGTATCTTTATTCAGTCTTTTTTATAAGTAATATGAGAACTAAAATATGACTTTTATCTCTCTTAAAGTGAAACATTCCGACATAGATCTCCAGCGCAGTGAAGAGGTTTCACCATTGTTTTCAGATTGTATACTGCCTTTAGGTGATTTCTATTTTCTTCCCTTAGATGGTGCTAATAAGGTACAAAAAGCTCAGGCAGACTGCAGTGTTTTAGAAAGAACATAAAGTACAACGGAGGCTTGTTTGAATTCTATGAGCAATTTCTTTCCTTCTCTCCGCACTACGATTCTGCCTTATTTGCTCTTATTCAAGCTCCAGAATGACACTATATAAAAATATCACATTTGGTAAACAATTATATCTGATGACTATATGTTCATTTTGGAAAAATAAAGGAACAAATGTTGTCTGTATCTGGGCTGCAAAATGAACAGTCTTTTCATCAGCTTTGTACTCTTACAGGGAAGGCTTACTGCTAAAACCTGAACTCTGGGAAAATGAACTCATTTTAGTGGTATCTAGTGTCATTCGCCATTAATTAGGGGCCCTTGGAAACAACTTTTTTTTTTTTTTTAAATAACAGGTATCCCTGTGCAGGGAAGCATAAAGAAATTTGCTCAGTAGAAAATGAGGGAAAAGAACCCGTAGCAATTTTTCCTCTCAGTGCAAGTGTCAGGGAGGTGTAGACCATCTTGGGTAACCATATTTAGGTCTTTTTTCCCTGAATGTAATCCTGAGTATCAAGTAGTAAAAGAACGTTTGATCTATAAAATTTCAATATAGTATAGGAGTGAAGCCCTGTAATAAAATTTTGCTACCTGAGGATTTTATCCTTTCTCAGGGGAATTTAAAATACAAGTCATATGTCTTACTCTTTTGCATGTCCAGTGTAAAGGTTAAGGCTTTCAGAAGTTCATTCACGCCTTAGGGATAGGCATCTGCAAGACAAGTGGCAGCTCTTCAGAGGTGACTCAGCCTATCCATCCATTTGACAGCAGAATTATCCTTTCCTTCTTTTCCCTTCCACCTTCATCCCTCCTGGTTCACTATTTCTTTGCTCTTACAGGCAATGAGAGTTTTCAGTCTGCCTGGTCTTTTCATAATTGATTGTGACTGCCCTTTCTTGCAAAGGAAGAGACCTAGGGCTTGAGAGAGCAGGAATGCTATGGGTCCACATCACAGCACCCTGGAAAGCTGAGTGCCTAGAGGAAACCTGCACGGTGTCAGCCTTGTTATGCCTGGGGATTCTGCCAGGATGCAATTAGCAATTCGCTCTCAGGAATAGTATAATTAACTGAGTTCATCTAAAATACAAGGATGAGAGAGACTTCACTGTTTAGCAAATCTACTTAGTTTGATTTAAACCCTCTAGGTTAGCTCAGTAGTGGATCTGTTTCTTTCTTGACCCTTCATTCATTTTCATTACTGTTCTTTCCTGAAGAATGTCAAGATAATTACCACATGCCACTTTATTTTATCCTTTCCAGAAGAACCTTGAATGAAGTTTTAGGACACTGTGAAATCAAGGGATGTTCACTCCAATCAAACAGTCGACAGTCTTTGTTGCCTTTGAGATAAAAGTTTAAAGTGCAGTCCTGATTAGAGTGCCTTTGCGATTGCTAATGTATGGCGAGTGTTGTAGTTCTGTAGCCCATCTACCTCATGCGGCTTAATTTGACAGGACAAAGTACACGTGTATTGGTTTCTTTGAGTTAAGCCATCTTGTTCAGGGATGAATCCATTGTCTGCCTTCACCTTTTTCTATTGAGGAATCAATTTACAGTGCTTGTAGCAACCAGACCCAAAATCTGAACATCAAAGCCGGACTTTACCCTTCCATTACCTAATCTTAGCTTTTAGGTGAAATCAGTGACATGGATGGTTTTATAGCGATGTAAAATTAAGCTGTTCTTGAGTGAAGGCTGTGACATTCAAGCTTTGTGAAGATTTGGTTTTGCTGCTTTTCCCAGCTCAAGACTCCAACCACAGCACAAGGCTTTGTGTGTAATACTTAAATGTAGAAATATTTCACTAGTTGACAAAGCCATGATTTTTATTTTAACAAAAGAGAGAATTGAGGTGCTCATGCAATATTGTGTCTCTGATGATGAGTTTTTAATTAAAAATACGCACATTCTATTTTGGGACTGAGCCCCACCCTCAGTGTGCATGATGGACAGGGATCAATTAATGAACAGATGTTCAGTTTTGCTTTTCCTCAGCATGTGGCACTGGGCCCTATTTGTTAGGTTTCCCACACTGATATCTGCTGAATATTTCTAATTTTCTCTTGAGTTATTATGTGGCACTTGTCATCACATTAGGTAAATCTCAGATACATGTCCAGCAAGTGAACTCCTGGGGTCCTTCTTCAGTTCATTGGACCATAGCATGTTTAACTTGGAAATGCTTGGAATGATTCCTGATTCCTAAAGTTACCCTTTATTCAACCACTAGTCTCCCAAAATCTCTTTTCAGAAATAGCATTGAATTCTTCTCCTTTTGTTCTCTGTGCTATTATAAGTTGATGTTCTTTGTATGATAAAACATATTAGCATTTTCTCAAGTTCTCATTTAACAGAATAGTCTATCTACTGCAGAGTTGTTTAGGTTTAAATTTTGACTTTAGGTCATAATTTGGGTGATGAAGATGTAATATAACTGAAATGGTTATTGTTATCCACTGTAAATACTCTTAAGCTGCTGCTTTCACATTCAGTCATTCAGAGAAGCTGGATTTTGCTCAGTGTTGAATTTCGTGGTTGTGTTTTAGTTGTAAGGCTCAGGGGAAATATTCCTTCTGGGAAGTGACATCCTGATAAAGAGAATGTCAGCACTGACATCCTTTGCACAGTGCGTATTTCCTTATGTTATAAAGAATGGCTAGTGCTTTTTCAATAGAAATTAGCTGAGCTGATGGTACTAGGTAACCAATAAATAGGATCAGTGTTACCACTTTTTGATGGTACCAGGCGCATCCTATTCCAAATTTCAGTTTTTTTGTTTGGCAAAAGACTGAGTGAATATTTCACACAGATTGGATAAGAAGGTTTTAGCAAGGAATTGATAGTAAGACCAGTGGCATTTCCAGGGTTTGGGTGCTTGATTTGCAGACTGATTTTTTTTTAATGTAGCATTCTTCATGAAACTCATATTTGCATAGTTTGTTGGCAGATACTCTCCTGGTTAAAGGAAGAACACACAAAATTAGAATCAACAGGGTGGAGTGGTTAAATCAAGAAGGTTCAGTTCATAAAAGAACTTGTCATAGTTTCAAGATCTGTATCATAGTTTGTACTCAAAACTGAAAACCTGTGTACTCTTAAGAAATACTTTCCTTGCAAATATTTTAATCCTTAATAGTATTAATACAGAGACCACATGTAAAAAACTAAAAAATTTTTACTTGCTTACTTCACAAGGTTTAACGGTATTGTTAAATTATGCAAGATGGCAATCCTCTTGTGAAGCAGTTGTAATAACCAGTCAAGAAGAGCTATTTCTGCAAAGACTCAGTAGTGTATTTCTAAGTGCTCAGAACTATTACTAAAATCTGCTTTCTACATAAATTTTATTAGCATTTGAAACAATAGCTGTCACGCTTAAAAGAATATTGTATGATGTCTGCCACTGTAGATTTTTTTTAACAATACTTAGAGGCAGTGGCTTGAAAATGACAGGAATGTTGGAATGGAAGGATACAGGCTCTTTAGAAAGGACAGTCAAGGGAGATGAAGGGGCATCACTCTTTAAATTGAAGACCAACTGGAGTCCCTTCCAACCCAAACCATTCTGGGATTCTTTGATTTTATTTATGAATACTCTTATGAACAAAAAAGATTTTGTTCATTGTCATTTGTGGATCTGTACTGATTATGACTTGTAACTTCTTGGACTACTACCATCTCTGAGACAGTAATGTTGACAGAAGTGCTTTTTCACTTGATAATTTTCATTTAGATGCTTTATTCTTTACACTGTTTGTATTAAGATTCATTATTCTTCTCTTTAAACTGGTTATCCAATAAAAATGCAGAAACAATTATGTATACCCCGGTCACATGTCTTAACTCATCAATAATGAATAGCAAATAGTTGTAGCTATCAACTGTTTGCAACTAACAGGTTGAAAATCATTCATTGAAACTAACTGAGGAATATTTATAAACATTAAATAAATTCATAGTAATCAGAGGTGCTTCACAGATATCTTGCCAACCCAGGAAGGGGTGAAGTTTGTCAAGAATATAGTTTTGTATAATTTGTTGTATTGTTACTGCCTGCAAATATTCTTCATCGAACATAATTATTTACACCTCTGCTTGGTTGATAAAGCATAAAAATCTGTGAAAGCATAATACAGGCTGCACGATTCAGGGCTACAAAATGTGATCTGACCTTTTTTAATGTACCAGGCTAGGATGAGGCAAGGTTTCTCAGGCTTTTGAATACAGAAATATAAAAAATAAGGTCAATCTCTAATTAAGTGGGACCTGATGTGAATATAAAGAATTCCATTTGCATATTACTGTAATGTGACCTGCTAGGGTGAAACAGGCAGACAAAAGTGTTTTTATGACTTGGCTGTGCCCCCAGCTTGAGTTGGTCCCAAGATGGTTCAGCTATTTTGAGGGCAGACCAGCTTCATACTTAATTTTGATTCTGCCTGAGTGGAGCCATTAGGAAAACAGCAACAAAACTCCTTTCTCAAACGTATCTGTTGACCCTTTCCATTCTGGATTTATCTGCTTTGTGAATGACAGCTGTCTCCAACCAGCTAGTTATGTTGTCTCATCAATGTTTGAATCTGCCAGTAAAACACAAGAAGCACAGTGCCAAAAATGGATGTTTGCTGACTGATCTGCTGTCTCAGGCAAGAGGCAGATTCTTCCTGAGTCCCTGTAAAAGCAGCAGACTGATGCACAAAATAGCACTCTTATTCTAGATTTTCTGCAATAAGGTAGGCCTAATTCTTTTTTTTTTTTAAAGCAATTCTATACTTTCATCTCTTTGAGCTATTCACAAAGTATATCCAGGCTCAGGAGACTAACAAGCTTGTCCCATAGAAAGAATAAACCTGGGAAAAGTAAACTGTGTTCACAGTGAAGGAAACCCTGGCTGCTGTCTTTAATGGGAAAGGTCTACCAGGAGGGCAGTTGCAGAGAGGGTAAACTTTGGCTCCCTGCTCTCAAGTTCCTAGGTTTCCTCTTGTAACTTGTAGCAATTTCATGTTACTCTCATGAATCAGGTGATTCTCCTTAATACTCTTTCGAAACCAGGGCAACAATCCTCATAACAGTTTCCAAGGGGGAAAACACCTGGATCAGAGATTATTGCTTCAGGGAGCAAGCATTAGCTGATGACTTGGGGAGCACAGCCTCACAGAGCTCTCATTTCTGTTGCCCCAGATAGGAAGGAGATATTGTTCCACACCACAAAGTGTTCTTGTTAAATGACAGTGCATATGACTGATGTCCATCTCTCACACAAACATACCACTGACGGTGATCGTGTATCCGGCCACTGAGAGAAAAATATTTCACAAATATTCTGAATATCTCAATAGCCACAGTCCACCAGTATCTGCTAGCTTCCGATGGCAGCCTGTGGGAGATAAGCTCTCTTGAAATGTTCTACAAGCTCTCTGCTATCTCACTTCAATTTTAAAGGTTTTGGGATACCTGGAATTTCTGACCATAAAGATTGTATAGAAGCAATTGTTATTTTTCCTTATGTAGAAAATGGGAAAGAAATACGTGGAAACTAGGTGAAAAGCAAATCTGCTGTGGTATGAGCTTTATGGCAGAAAATATCAAAATAGGAAGATATTGCAGGTCAAGCAGCATCTTTAGCAGAGATGGGCAAAGCTCTGAGGTTCAGCAACACTCACATTGTTCAGCATTTCTGGCAAGAAATAGCTGTTGAAAAGGCTGATCCCAGGGTGGTGAACAATCATCAAGATGTTCTTAGAAACAGCTAGAAGTCTCATTTAAAAATAACCTTTCTTCCGTTTGGGTGAGGAAGAGCAGCGAGTTTATGTTTTTTCCTGTAGCTGACAGATTTCATTTTGTTATTCAAGAAAATTTTATTAGTGCCTTTTGGTTGGTTAATGTGTAAATGTGAATTAACAAATATAAAGTAATAATTTCAAAAGACCATCAACCAGCCAGATCAGCTCAACTGCACCTTTGGGTGAGCATGCAGGACAAGGTCAAACAGTCAGATTTTTAATGTGATGCTTTCCCTGTGATAAAAATATCTCCCCTGCTAATGTGAGGGGCACAGGGGGCGGAAAGCACAGCAAGTGGAAGCAACCACAGGGGTCCCTGAAAGTAGCTATATAATGATTATTTGACAAGGTTTCCTAGATGCTAACAATCCCATTAAAAATAAGTTGGCAAAAACATTAGGATCCTGAATTGACTGGAAATGAAACAAGAGAAATGAGGAGGGATTAAAGTAAAGCGCAGAAATAAAGAACAACCACTGAGTATGTCCACAGTGGGAGTCTGTCAGCCTGATGGGAAGCTCTTGGTAATTAGCCAGATTTGACTCCTTTCTTACATTCTAAAATGCTCCCCCCCTCCCTCCTTGCCCTTCTTGTATTTTATAAAACATGAATGCTTGGAGATCACAGTCTGTACTGGGACTTCCAGCTTTCGGTGTTGTATATGCACATTCTTAGAGACAATTCTTACTCGAAGAGCCTTAAATCTGCATTTACCAGGGAGAGAAGAGAAATAGTAGTATAGCACGTTTACAGATGAGAAACTGAGGCACAGGCAGGTGAAGCAGTAGTTTCAGAGGTGTTGATTTTCCACTTGCACTCCCATGGTAGTTGGGCTTTTCCAAAAATCCTGACTCCTCTGGGATCATTTGGAAGAGGATGTGGTATGCAGAGGCATGGGGTGTACAGTCACTGTCTCATGTGCACTGCCTTACACTTACTATCTGCAGTCCTTGGCTCACTCCACAGAAGTCAAGCCTGCTCCCAAAAAGCTGGTCTGTGCTCAGCTGCGCATGTGTGCAGGGCTGGGCTATGTCAACAGTGTCCTCCCTCATCGTCTAATGTTTTATAGTTACCCTTCAGTCATTCTCTTTTACAAGCATGTGATGTACGCAGCTCCCTCTTGGTCTGATTGAGAGAAAAAGCAAGAACAATTTTGTGGTGACTGTAACAAAAATACTTGGAGAGGGTGATTATTATATAATAGTAATGCGGCTATGTGTTAAAAATAAATGACTTTCACTTACATCACAAGCATTATTGAAAGGTCTGGGAGCAGTTTGAGGTTTGAGTTGCCTTCCCAGCAGTGGCTGCTGGGGGCTGGGGATGTTCTCCATGCTAAGGACCTGCACCACGGCACCTGCAGCCAATGTCCCATAGGCAGCTGCAGCTCTCACTGGAGCTTCTCTTCCCCTGATGGACTAGTCTGTGCCTGTGAATGTGCTGGTGGAGCTTTGCAATCGTTATTGCTTGGAGGAGTGATTTGTTTCCTCTTGAACATTGTCAGGAGAATGAACTACTTTGGTATGAGGAGAGATGATGATCTACTTTATCAAGGGAAATCTTTGATATACTCAAGGACAACAGTATCTAGCCTTACATTAGCTGATAAGTCAATGATAACATACAACTTTTTTCTTTAGTAAGAAAAATATAGATTTTGAGTGCACTTCTATGAATTATTCCCATGAAGTGGCACAACTTCATCTTTAAGATAAAAGAACCAGATTCTGTTCTCCTGTCACTACTTATTTTCCCTCTATCTCCAAATTTTTTCTGGTGTTTCTTGACTACTGAATCTTGTGGAATATTTGCATAAGTTTAATTGGAATTGATTTAAAAAAATGTAAACTTGTAATGTTGATAATATTTTAGAATTAAACATTGTGATAAAGTATTGAGCCTTCTAAGTGGCCTTTAGGTCTACTTTTCCATTTGCTATTGTACACATTCTCCAGAAAAAGTAATTTGAAAGGAAAAAGCTGTACAAAACAGACCAGCTGTTTTGCAAATCTGTGTGACAAGGCTCTGAGTAAGCTTTGACAAGGCCATGGTAAAAGTTGGCTTGTTTTGAGAGAGAGGTTGAAGGAGGTAACCTCCACAGGTCCCTTCTAACATAAATTATTCTATGATTATAATTTTGTTTCCAAAACCTGCAGTCCTGAAATATTGCAGTTTTTTATTCAAAATTTATGACTCATAGGAAAAAAAAAAAAGGCTTTTCATCTTAACCATCGTCACGTTTCTCGCATGACTAACTGCAAAAGAAAAATTGTCAGTTGCATCTGATTTTTTTTACTTCATTCTTTATCAAAGAGTTGTTTTATAGAAAACCTGAAGGGGCTCTTTAATGAAAGAGCAGCAGAGTATTTTAGGAGCCATTAGTGCGATCTGAGAGATAGTTCAAATGGTTGCAATCGCTGGGCAGATAACTACTGCTGTTAGAAGCCTCACTGGCTGCATCATGTGGTAGAGATGGGAGATGCCCCTGGGCAGGGGCTACAGCCCTCTGCTCCCTAAATGATGCCTTCCTCAGCAGATGGACTTCGTTGGCCACTCTCAGCTGCTGAGGTTCAGTGTACTCAGCCAAGGTTTTAGCGCATGCCAGGCTTGTAGATTTGTGGTGAAAGCTGACACCGCTCTGTGGAGATTTACTGTCAGGAGATATACATGGTACTTTGTTTATTTTGTGTCAATAGTGGCAAATCAGACTATGGACCTGGCTTCAAAACAAAAACCAAAACATCTACAGGGGAGATGGAGAAAGAAAGGTGTTTTGATTTTGCTCCCTGATGTGTTTGAAAGCATTGGTGGTGGAGGTAGCTGTTGTGGCACCACTGCAGGGTGGAGTGACACAGCCGGCAGCTGGAAATGGGGACAGCATCAGACAGCAATGGCTTTCATTGATGTGGTCATTAAGCCATAGGTTCAGAGGGCAACCACCTATTCATTTCCTAAAGTAAACCCAAAGTCTTGCCTAGAACAATGTTTAAAAACTGAAGATTTACCAGCAGTATCAATCAGTCATCATGTCCTGCGAACTCTCATATCAGGCTTTAAAATAAATCAACTAATGCTACCTCCCTTTGGAAAATGAAATGAAAGACTAGGGTTCACAGTATTAAGAAAAAGCAGAATATAATAGATAAATCTTAGTTAAGCTTCTCAGTCCATCAAAAGTGCTGAGGAGGAACAGGAGTTCATACCCATTTCATCATGAGGTGTTAAATTAGTGAATAACAACAAACGAACAAGTAGGCACAGGGCCAGAGTCAGCTCTGAGCTTTTGCCATCTAACCCCAGTGAAGTGCAGTGGGATTAGACAGATCAAATGATTGTAAAAATTGTTGTCTAGATGTCCATTGCCTTACCGCAGATGTTGTCCACAGCCATTTTCCCATTAGAGAAGTAAATAAAGACAGTAATGAAAAGAAGTAATATGGCTTCTTAGAAAGAGTACTGTACTAAGAATCAGGATAGCAAATTCTCGTTCTTGTTCTGTCTCTAATTTCCTGTGCTACCTTCCCACCTCCATCCCTTTTGCCATTTCTCTAAAACTCATTTCTGAACCTGAAGATGGATAATTATCCATCAACATCAGAGTGTTATGCTGGCATGGGTTTAATAAGCAAGCTCTCATGGACCAGCCTTGCCCCACTTTTAAGGCCTTTCCCACGTGTTTAAACACAAATTCCCTGTTTTTATAAATCTAGATTAATAAAAGCAGAACTTTCTTGTTATGGAAGTCACATTAGTTAGTGATTCATTTCATAGCAGAATTTGTTTTGTCATGCTCATGTGCTCATGATTCTAGCACTGCTTACAGTTATTGGTGCTCAGTAGGGGAGGGGAGGGGGGAACAGTATCCCCCCAGCCAAATAACAGAGTTTCTGTAGGATCAGGAGTAGGAGAAGGTGATATACTTGTTTGTGTCTCAAGTTACATAACCATTAAATCTCTCTGCTCATCTCTCTTGCCCTACTCCCTCCAGAAATCTGTTATTGAAAGGAAGGAAAAGGGAAAATGTTTTTAAATGGGCAAATTGAGAAATTCAGTGTTGCAAGTAATCTGTGAGCAGGATAGAGCTGCCTAGGGCTCTTTTATGAGTCTCACATGGGTCTGTAAATCAATCTAGAATAGTAAAAGTAAGGCATAAACCAGAAAACTGTGTGTGTAAACTGTGTTCTGCACAAACAGCTGATATTGTGTATAGTGTTTATCACAAATCCTGTTGCGACCCATTTTCTAATATAACTTGGTTAATTTTTCTCATGACACAAAATATAATTTCCAGTGTTTGTTTCTATATATAAAGTCTTGGTTCTTTGTTGTTTTGAGCATTCAGTACATTACTGAGTACCTCCAAACAGAGCTACTTTTAATCAAAAACAACTTAATACCAGGACTGGGGGTTTTTTTCTTAATAAACCCCAAGTAATTTCAAGAACTTCTGCTATTTCTCCTGTACAAATAACTGCAGAGTAGTAAGGCTTATGCCTTTGTTTTTTCAGTGTACCAGAGTATATATTAGAAAGCATTTTTCAATGGTAATGATTAGTACATACCCGACTTTTGTCCACCTCCTCTTTGGGGAAGATCTGGCCTGATGCCTGTTAACATCCATATAGACCTGTGCCTTCTTTTCTTTTTATCATTTTCTGCTTCAGTCAGAAAATCTGATACAATTGTTCTGTTTAACCTAAAACAACAAACCATATTATTATTTCTATGAGCATCTTTTAGTAAGAAGATGGCTATAGATGATCTTCCCTGAATGAGATCTAAAGAAAAACATCCCTGAGGACAGTGGCATCATGGATCTGGTTGCTCAGTTTCCTTTTGGTTTCCTCCTGCAGGGCTGCTCAGAGTAGGGGTAATCTGAGCTGTTTCACATATCCTAGAGATACGGTATATAACCAGCCTTGTGGGTCAGTCTAAGTCCACGGTAATTAAGGAAAGTCTATGGGGTAACAATGCAGAAACAGCAAAATTTGGGACTGTGATGTTCCAGAACTGGTTTGTTGCACTTTAAATATACAAGATATTTTGCTGCAATAGGTGTCATCCACAGAGCCCAAAATAAGGAAACACTGAATTTGGAGAACTCATTGGTGTCACAAGGTATTTTTTACTTTCCTCAATGAGGATTTTGACCAAATCAGGGGTCATGAGGTACAATCAAACTGAAATATTTTCTGAAATAGTACACCCTACTCAAGGTCTTTTGCTTCACAGGACTGGGGAGAAAGAACAAGATTGCAATTTGTGCATCATGGAGCCATCAACAATGGTCTGTCGAAGTGGAGCAGGCTAAAGCCATGATGAAGACAGTGGAACCCAGTCCTGATGTGCTAGGGTTCAGGGGGATGTAAGGTTCCTCTCTTGGGGAGGGAAAAACCTGTTAAAAAAAGCAATGGAGGTTTGTGAGAGAAGTGAACTCACAGCCTGCCTGTCACCATGACTGACTTCTGGTGTTGCCTACAGATTTGTGAGTGTAGACATAGTTACCTACATGAATAATACTCTGCCCTGAAAGTTTAATTTAATGCGCTTTGAAGTGAAATAATTCAAGCCATTCTATGTGTATCTATCTAAGCAAAGACTTCAAGCACACTTCTTCCCTTCAAGGCAACCGTTTTCTCTTTTCCAGCTGTCAGAACACAAGGGTCATTTGAGTATTCTTGTCAACTTTTCCAGATGTTTGTTTTGAATTGATGGATTTGAACAGGAGCAATTTGTTATGCTGGCACTTCTCCCTTCCAACTGCACAGAGTCATTTCTAGCAGATCCATTATTATCTTTTTCTCTGAAGAAGCTGTTCTTCTTAAGATAGAATGAATGAGTTGGGAGATTTTAGGTCTGAAGCAAAGGTCAAACCTGACGGATAGCTGCAAAAGGGAATGGGGATGTGTAGACCCTTGCCTGGGTAGTAGATATTTCTTGCTTGCATATATGCGGAGATAAAGCTAGACAGGTTTTTTGGCACTTTATACTTAAGTACATTTCTTTCCCTGTTTTGCAAATATCTTTAGATATTAAATTGATTAAATTAAATTGATATTAAAGAGAATCTTTAATATCAAAGTGCAAGAATACAGTGAAGTATAAAAGTGTTCAAATTTCCTGTTATTTTTGGTTACAATTTGCAAAAATCCTGTCTTGTATGATTCAAGCTGTAAAACAGTTTTCCACAGATGCTTTCATTCAGTATCTTATGATACTACTCCTTAGTACACAGTTATTCAGAGTTTAAGTATGTAACTCCTGGAGTTCAGAGGCAAATGATGTGCCAGGCACTGCTGCCAGGCGTGCATAGAGTGGAGGAATGACTGTGGTGGTTGGGCAAGAGGTAGAAGGTTGTGGGAAGTGAAGACGTGCCACCTACCGAAATGTCTCTTTAAAGCTGATCTTGTTTGGTCAAGGGGATTTTTACATGGTGAGAAAAATCTTCTAGAATAGAAACCCATATACGGATATAAAAAAATATACTATCACACCAAATATACTATTTAGATCAAAGGGAAAATAAACATGAAGGAGAAATTAGGTACAATTTGAAAGAGTCATACCACATATGTGGTCTGTGCCTGGACCAAACCTTAAGAGTTACACAGGTAATGAGTTAACTGGCTAAGAAGGAATCTGCAGGCTACTGCTGTGAAACCTGGTGTTGGATTTGTTGGGTGATTGTACAGTTAATTAAAGCACTCTCTGAATGTTTCAAGAGGTTACCAGGTCATCTACACTGCAAGAAGGTTCTTGGCAGCTGAGGGTAAAAGTGAATGTTGTATATGGCATTTCCATCCTATTTCACCTTTTTTTGACCAGAGATGTATGACTTATGTCAAGTACGTTCAAGTGGAAACAGGCATAACAGTAGGATAAGATCTTGGAAATGAATCTTATGCTTGTGTTCCAAAAATCGTTACAGGTCATATCACTTAAGGAGGAGTCAGAGCCTCTGCCACTCAAAGGAGTGACAAATTCAATTGCATCTATACCTTCACAGTAAGGCTCATGTTTGCTGGCTACCAGGATTAAATGTTATTTTGATCTGCTCCTGGCATTTTCCATGAGAGGGAGTGTATTTGGACGTTTACAAATAAATATAGGAAGAAAAGTTGAAGTACATGGTTCAGAAGTTTTGATTTCCATGAATTAGCTCTTCAGAGAGCCTGCAAACCCACACTACAAAGAAACTGCAGCAGCCTTTAAGGTTTTTGGTTTGTGTTTCATGAAGCTTCCTGTTGTCACTGCCACTAATGCACCGTGGAATGCACTGGAATGAGCTGTGCCAAGACCTGCAGTAAAACAAGAATGCAGCCACTGAACAGCTACCATACAGTACATTTCCTCTTGCATGCGTGCAAAGTGGAATCAAAAGTTTCCAGCTTTGCTGTGAGACAACTTCAAGATTTTTCTTGCATTTTTCTCAGTTCTTACATTTAATTCCATCTCCCATACAAAGTGTCTTTCAAAGCCTGTGGTAATCTTTCTGCCACTTGTGGTGACCTTAGATGAGATGCTATTTGCATGTATTTATCAGAAGAAGGGGTATGAAGGTTAAATTGATGCCAAGATTAGATGAACTGGTTTTTTTTTCAGTTCAGTACTTACTGAAAAATCTCTAATTACCCATAGAGAATTTAAACAAGAAGCAAGCTAATGCAACTCATAAACCCATTTGGAAAGGAGTGCATATCTATTCCTGCTTCTTGCACACAGGAATTTTTCTTCTTTAATGCCACCTTAACACTAAATACATGTCCCTACTGTTAATTACATTTACTTTGCAGTCTGATCTTTAGGTAACTAAATTTTAAGTTGCACTTGAAACAAGAGATAAGTGACCTCTCAGGGCTGGAAATGACTGTGAATGTAAAAGGTTTCTTTTTCAAACAGTTGTGACTGAACGGACTTAACCTAGCTACAAGGAATGTGACAGTCCTCTAATTCTGGTGCTTGTAATGAGCTGCCTCTCTGATAGCTACTCAATTGGATAGATACACTAAGAAAATAGAAGTAACTTTCCTCAGGCCGTGATGACTCAGTTAAAAATGGTCCTACTAAGAAGATTGTAAAAGTGGCCTGGAAAGTGATAACATTACCTCTTCTGAGCTACTGCACAGCCTCATTTATCCTTTAATGCTTCTTGTGTTTTCAAACCTGCATGCGATTAATATCACTTAACAGATATGGGAGTGCTCATTGGACATTTGTTCAGCAAATAAAATATTTTTAATAGCTGTGATATAAAACTTTCAGCAAATGAGTTTCCCTGATGATATTCTTTTCATCAAAGTAGATTTTCTGAAAAGTGCACATTAAATTTTTGACTGCAGATATCACCTTTAATGTATGCTTCAGTGGCTGCTGGGGGCTGAAAAAAATCATTACTAATTGATATGCCTTAATGGCCTGAGAGCTTTCAGAGTTGGATGAGACCAAGAGAAACGCTGAGAGGTAGATATTTGATTCTAATTATGCCTGAGTAGGTACAAGCAAAAAGTAGAACCGTCATGACAGCTATATCATTGTCTAATTGCTATACCTCAGTTTTTCTACTAATTTGACATTATTACGAAACATTGCTTCCATGAACCCATGAAAGGCAAAGTTAACTAAAGGATAGAAGCATAGAAAGTGAAGTCTGTGCTAGTATCTGTACATGTCAAGATGATCACTGGAGAGAAAGGGGTCTGGGATTTGTAAACTATCTGCTAATCAGTGCACAGTGTCATTTTATTCCATCCCATGTCCCGAATATCATATAACTGTTTAAGAATCTTAGATGTTATGGCATTTTCATTTAAATGTGATGCTGCAGTGTGTGTGCAGCGAGTGTGTTTATTCCCCATCCCGGCTGCGTTGATCCCTTCTGCAGCTGTTGGCTAGTGCAGTGCTCAACACGCCTTGCACAGAATGTGAACGATTAAGATATTTCTGCTTATTTTTTAAAAGTATGAGCCACACGAACTGGTTTCTTCACTTCTAAAAAAAATGTTATTTGTAGTGTAACACAGATCCCTACTTTTCCCAATGATCTACTGAGTTTCTAACACTGTTATCAAAGGCAAGTTTTCCTTACTGAGAGGGGAAAAATTGTGGCATTTTCAATGGGAACAGAGTTTTTATAAGGGGTCCTCTTCAGTATCAATGTTGAGGACCCACATTTTTCATCCTATTTTCCGCCTTTAGTAGCACTTTTGGTGACACTCAAGGGACAATAGTACCATTGCTGCTGAATACACGCCACTGTATGAGTGAGTGAAACAGAAGGATCAATATATAACCCTCTTTTCAACCTATTTTTTTCATTATTTGCAAAATGTCTTTATGTGTTATTCAGCAGTAAGTGTGATTTTCTTTATGAATTTCTTTTGATGACTTGGAGACTCTCATTATACAGAACTAATAATTCCTTTTTGTGCCATGAAACTGTTGGATCCTGGAAAGGTCCTTCTTAGGCAGCCTAAATACTTGGTGTTTCGTCACATGGCTGCTTGTACAGAAAGAGAGTTGGTGGTTAAGAAAAAGGATTAAGAAAATTTGGAGAGCAGTATACAAAAATTCAGAAGGATAAAAAAGTCCAAACGTACTTTCTTAGCTAGTTATTTTAAGTGTGGGAAAAGTCAAGGCCAACAAGTGGCCTGAGGTAAAGAGAGGCGGAAATAAATGTTCAAAGCAGGACCCTGAGTGCTTTGGAGGATTATATGACCTCAGGGCAAGAAAAATACGGATTATATTTGTCTGGATCTGGTAATACTCATGCTGCCTATATACAGAGCTTTATGTAACTATCTAAACCCAGATTAGTTGTGTTTAGAAATTCCCACAAAAAAACGCCAGTGTGGTTTGCTCTTAATGATAAAACCAGAGATTTTATCTTATAAAATATATAGTTGAGGCACACAATCAATAGGTTAGTTTTTGTAAATGTGAATTTGATTTGTGTGCATGCATAAAAAAGCTCAGAGGGACAAACTGTGGATTAGAGAATTGCTCCATGAGAAATTGCGACTATTTGAAATTGACCTTGAAATTGAGGACCTGGCATTTTGTACAGGAGTTGTGATTTCCTCAACCTATTGAGCAAAAGGAGATTTTTGAAATTTTAACAAATTTCCCCAGTGTCATGTCTTGATTGTGTATGGATTGCAAAAGAATAGGAAGCTGCCACTGAAAGTGACTTTATGGATGAAGCAGCAAAATTTTGTAACTTAAAAGAGGAAAGGACTGTCTTTCCTCTATACTCTGCTCTGACCTGCAGAAAAGGATGATTTTCTTCTGAGAAGAGAAACAAGTGGAGATAGGTTTCTCATCTGGTATAGACCTGAAAAGCTGGTGTTAAGTGGAACTTCTTGTTTAAATATTACTTACACCTGGGCAGGTGTGGATACAGGTGAAATCTGAATGTTCCAAATCAGGGTCACTGCATTTTGGTTAAAGTATTTTGCAGTAATTTCTAACATTTTGGTGTGGATTTACTGGTATCTTGTTCGCTTTCTGGCATTTATTGACTTGCTTGTGTTCACTAAATCCAATTTACAGCTCTTCACATGGCCAGAACATAGCAGTAAATATAGTGCATTAAATCAGTGAGCTGGATTGTGTTCTTTATTAAACCAACAAATCTGGATTAATTCCGGTCTTTGAAGATGTTTCTATTAAACAAAAGACCAGTTAGCCCAGTGTCTAGAAAATATCATTTGATTGCTTGTATAAATACTCTAAGCTTTTATCTCCCAAAGCCCAGGTAGAATGTCTCTGCGGAATATGTGTATTTTCCACCCTCTTTCTCTTTTGCAAGATGGATATTCATATGAACTGTCAAATTCTTTCCATGACTGCTCTGCAAATTTTTAAAATGGTTTGGATCTATTAGAAAGTGATGAAAACCTCCATTTTCATAGCACCACACTTATATCTGGCTATCTTATATCTGCTTTTCAGATGACATGTGTTGGGTTCCCCCTCCCCGCCTGACTATAATCTTGTTTGAGGTAATATCATTAAGAAAAATAAAAAAGACACTTGATAAAGAGTTGTGGATAGAAGTTGTGATTGATGGTGTGGGTGGAGGTGTTGGAAGTGCTATTTTTTTTCCTGGGTGTGACAGAAAAGGTGTCACGATTTGATAACTGAAAACTGCAAAAGTGAACGAAAGCTTCAGCCTGTGTTTTGGTGTCTGTAACGTTCTTACTGTCACCCCAGAATCTTTTCTTTCTTTCTTCACTCTGGTACGCAGACATTTTGCCAACACCACGTTACATGCTCTCTCATGAGAATGTCAGTATTTGTTAAGATAGCCACGGAGTGTATAACATACTGACTTTACTTGTTAAGTTAAATACTCACTGCCAAACTAGTTTTTTTTTAATTGAGGCTATTTTTCAGTGCACTTTATTTTTGCAATGTGGGGAGAAACAAACCCTTGTTTTTAAACCTTGAAAAGTGATCTGTATTTGTCAAATGTTGCTCTGCCACATATTTGCTCTGTCAAATGTTCTGTGTGTATATCTACTCTGTTTACAGCAATCTTCTAAATCACTTCTTCAATGTTCAACCCATGTTGATCTTGCTTCCCAAAATATTTGCTAAATGAAACATACTGTTTATAGAGAGTAGCTCCTAAACATGTGGACTCAATTTATTCCTGGGCAATTTGGGGTTTTGTTGCCTTTGGGAAACATGAAGAGTACAAAGCTCCAAAAGCCTGCATGGGATCAGCTGTTCCTAAAGCCACTGTCAACATCAGCAGGGCAAGCTGGTGAGGAGTTACTAAAAGGTGTATTTGTGTGATCTTTATCAATGATCTATACATGGAAAATCATGTTTAGGAACCATTACTGTATTACAGAGCTTGCCTTAATGGCACTGCAAATTCTCTAAGAGAGCTGGGCGCGACTTTCACAGAAATGTCTTGCAGACCGTCTTGTGAAGACTGCCAGCCCCTAGTCTAACATACTGGGCATGGCTGGGTTTTTCACCAGGAAGGAAAAAATATTAAAGAAACCACAAAAAAACACAGGAAAAACCTTTTTGATGTCTTAGAAATCTCTCTTAAATGTCACTATTAGTTTTCCTTTTTTGTCCTATCTTGCCTGACTATCCAGAAAATTAAATACTTTATGATGTGAAAGGGGGTTCTGTGTTTTAGTCTTGGCTAATAGCCAAAATATATATATAGCAAATATTATAGGTAACCTTTCAACAAGTGCAAGGAGCAGTGGAGATGGTGTGCTAGTCGCACAAGGTATACTAATTGTATGCATGTAATTGGGTAACACACAAGCTCTCCCCAAGGCAGCAAATGCCTCAACTATGACAACAAATAAAACACAGATGCTAAAGTTCTCTCCTTCCATAGAAGAACAACTTCCTAAACTGTGAGTCATTCCTAGTGAGAAAACTGTTCACTATGGCGATTGTGTCAATACATCAAATATTTGCAGGGACAATACCAGAAGCAAAAGCTGCTGATGCAATTAGTTAATACTTTATTCTGCATGGTAGGAGCACATGTGTGCCTTCACAGATCATCCAACTTTTGTGGTTCAGCCTTATCACTGCCTCATGTGCAAGTAAACTGAGTGCAGAACTGCAGGTGAGTTACTTATCTGCAGTGGGACTTGAAACCTCTCTCTCCCTTGAAACAGAGGGAACACAGCATATGTATGTACATTAACACACAATAATGTGCTTTGAGCCATATTGATAAAAAGAATTATTGCACTGAATTTTTAAGGTTATCAACAGAATGTGTTGAATATCTACTATTGCATAGATTCTACTGATATTACATTTTCCATAGCAACTGGTCATTAAATTCTACATAAAGATGTTTGTCTTTGCATATTGCGAATACATGGAAAAAGTCACAATGTCATTACCCAGTGTTTTGCTTGAATGCATATATTCTGGACACGCCTGCAGAGTGCCCACTAATTAGGGTAGGAAATGTTAAATTGATTATGATCATTAGAGGTGAAAATGCCTCCTTCTGCCAGCTTCAGAAAAGATTAACTTCTTTTTAACAAATTTATTAAAGTTCTGCACAATTTCTTGTGCTATTTACTTAATTATACATCACAATTAGGTAATTACATGTAATAACGATGTGATTATGTGTATTTACTCAAAATGTACAATTAGATGCAATTACACACTAAGAAAATGGAAAAAATTTAAGGGCTAAGTTAGTTAATTCACAAAATCTACACTGAAACACTCACTCTGGTTTGCCAAACAGGGAACACAGAGACGTAGGTGGCTCTGATTCAAGGTGGTCCTCACTGATGGGAATTAACATGAAAATGTCTTGGCAAAAAAACCTCCCACAACACATTTACAAAGATAGTCTAGAGGCTGTGATTTGATTGTTTCATTATCAATGTGTGAAATTTTAAGTACAATTTGAACAAGTCTCATCTTGCCTGTGAAGAAGAAAATATCACATTGTACTCTAAGTGTTAGTAACTTTACGCAGAGCCAAGTTTGCAGGAATCAGGTGACATTTTAAAACAGTTTTAGAGTCTTATTTTTATTTTTTCTGTCCTTTAACAGCTCCAAGGCTAGAGGAAACCAGTTTCCAGTAGTTCTATTTGATCCCAAGGAACAGAATTTTGTTTTGATCTTTCCTATGAACCCTGGGATTCTCCTGCAGGCACTTTCCTTCAACTACTGGACATTTGAGAAAGACATCCAGTGTTATGCAGTTTGTATTTAAGTTTCTAGGTATGGCTTTTCGGTAGATGTGCTGATAAGTCATACAAGTGAAACTTGTTTCATTTTTCTATGTAATCACAGGTCCCTAGCCCTGCTCAGTTTTCTTACCGCCTTTTTCTCCCTCTGTGACAGTAGCTCTGAGGACAGAGCTATGGCATTAATAAAATAATATTCACATTGTTTTGCATCGCCCTGCAGCTCTCCTAACCACCCTTTTTTGTTGCCTATATGCTTTAACCCTGTCACAGAGGGACACACAGTACCAGCTGGATGATAGCTATTTAATCCCTGCTTTTCCTGCAAAGGTATCATTTGTGCTGCAAAATGTAGGGATGCTTAGTACTTTTAAACACAGTATGTGGCCTTAATAAAGAAGTTGAGGAAGAGTTGTTGGGATGTGTTTGATGCACTTTAGCTGTAACTTAGCTTTATTTGAGAATTATACATATAACAAAGCTCACAGTTTGTGGCTTTTCCTTTCAGGTTAATAGGCTTTCTACCTGAAAATATTGTTGTTCTACTTTGCCTAAACTAATCAGGTTTCTGTTGTCCTTGGGAAACTATTCCCTCCTTGCCATCTCTGCTCTGTCATATTTTCCCCTTCCCCGTGTTCCACTATTATTTTAGCAGATACTTACATTAATACATTTTTTTCTCCATTTTCTCCCTATGAAAATGCCTCTTTTCTTTTGGGCAAGAACTGATTTTACTTTGGTGTCTGTTTCTGGACAACAGGTCTGAAATTCTAATTAATCCTAACCAAGGCACTATGCTAAAACCACTTATTGACTTTAGCTAGAACTCAAAACCTGCACAGAATCCCACTGTAATCAGTACAGTTGTTGATTATTATGAAATAAGAGTTATAATAATATGTTTTCTGTTTTCTAAAGATCTGAAACTATTTTTTAAACTAGACTGAACAAAGAATAAGGGATTGAACCCCATATCTGGAAAATTTGCCGCTATCTTGCCTTCACAAAGAGGAAGCTCAGCTACATATTCTTCTTTTGGTTCCCATGGTGAACACATCAATGTTTGTATCAAGCGGATCATCAACAGTTTTGAGCTGATGGATGTTCAAAACTGCAGCAATTCAAAGCCTACCTAAACTTCCTAGATATGTCACAGCAGAAAACCTGCACACAAAGTAACAGGCATTAGAGTGGACTTTTCTAGCCAATTTTTATTGGTTTGCAACAGGAAGAGTCTTAGAAATACAGTAGGACATGCCAGACTTGCTCTGGTGAAAAATAATCCATTATATTAGTATTGCGATATCCTCAGAAAATGAATTCCAACAGTTGTAAATGTGCAGCCAAGCTAAGGAGGAGCTTGAAAACAATCCTGATGATAAAAAACTAGATGAATGAGGGGGGTGCCAGAGTGCCTCAAAATGCCCAGAAATTTTCTGAAGAAGGTTCCTCATTTCACTGAAGTGGAGGTGCTGGGAGATGTCTGACTATGCTTTTTAAGACAAACTGAGCATGTGGTGCTGTTAATGACTCAGACTTGTATATATGTTTAGAATGTGGATAAAGGAACTAACTGTTGTAACTTCATGGTAGAATATGATTGCCAATAGGAAATTGTGTGATTTAATCCAGAAGGAACTAGTTCAGTGTTTATGAAAGAGTAAACATCCAACTGAAACAATTTGAGGTTCTCTGACAAGCAGCATGATGCATTTGCTGATGCTCAGTTTAAGTTTTAATATCCTTTTGATACTTCCCAAAATAAAGAAACTTGCATGAAAATGAGCTGCAAAGTCATAGGGTTTGGGCCTCCCCTGGTGTGGGAGGAAGGCTTTGGGGCTGCCAGGTAACCTGGCCAGTTAGCAGCTGTGTGGGAATTGGTGTGGGATGCAGTCTCTGTAGTGTTGCTGTGCTACTGGGGCAGAGGAAGGTGCAGAGCCTCATGGAAGCAGCTTATGACAAGCAAAAAAGCAATATAGGTAAAATATTTTTCCTGGAGAGGGATCTCAGATGCTTCTGAGATCAGGGGCATTCCTTTTAGCTTTTGCCTTATGGTTTTATAAGTATTCTACCCCTTGATATACTCTCTGAGCAACTGATTTTCCCTGTTTATTTTCCATCTCCTTTTGTTTCTAACTTAGACTTACAAACAGTGTATTTACTGTTATGAGCACAGACAAAATAAGCTCTATAGAAGAACATTGTCAGGATGCTCTTACCTTGCTCTTCCAGAATAAGTCACAGGCTAGGTGTGTTTCCAGCAGTGGAAGGAAAATGAAGCTATTCATAGCCAAGCATATCTCCATTTCAGAAGGATTGGAAGATGAAACAATTCATGATTTCCTTTCCTCTTCAAAGAGCTTGGAATACCGTGATTTCTTGAACCTTTACATTCGAGAAAAAGAAATCTTGTCTGCAGCGTGTTTAATGTTACCTTTTCATCTCTCACAATTATTATTATTATTATTTTTAAGATCTATTGCTGCTTTCAGATCTGAGAAATGAACTCTTAGCTATGAGAGGTATATTCTTGTCTCAGCAAATGTGTCACATTTCCTGCCAAATCTCTGTTCTAGGGCAAAAGGAGGAGGATGGTTTTTTTAAGCATGGTCTCTGGTTTGTAGTTTTGGATATTCAGTGCTTTACTTGAGATATTTCAGATCTTATTTTTACAGGAATCACAGTGGACCCAGGTCCCAAGAACCTAGATGGAGTATTACATACTGAGCATCTGTGAAAAGTCAGGAAACCAGATTGGGATTTTTGACCTTCTGACTCCCTAATATGTACTGAAGAGGGAAAAAAAAAAGGTTGAAAATTTCTTTCTAAAAAATGTTAGATTGGGTGATTCCAGATAATCTGGAATGATTTATATGAAGTAGATACTCATTCATCACTTTTGCATTACAGAAATACCAGCAGTGGAAATTACAGTGGAATTTATTCTAGTGTTGTCTTGCAATAACATTGAGAATGTTGTTTATTTCATCTTGTAAATGGCTACATTCTGCACTTCTTTAGATGACACAGGTATAATATGCAATGAAAAAAAGACAAGATTGTTGTGTTATTTTACAACACTAGTTGTTTGTTGTGTTTTTTTCCTGAGAGGTTGTAATGCACTTTTAAATAATCTATGCAAAGCTACTGTGAGACAATCAAAAAATGTCTTGCTAAGCCCTTAGATGACAATATTCTGGCATCTTTAAATCTAAATCAAAGGTTAATCCATACTTGGTTATTTGAGAAAGCTAAAACACAGTAATTCATTTTCTTTATGGATTGAACATGGTGAACATAGTAGCCAATATGTTACTGAAATTCAGCTTTTATTTTCCATTAGCTCTGACAACACAAGGACCAGCGGGTGAGGTGCTGGATGTTTTCAGCAGATTCTGGTTTGTGATATAGATGTTTAATGTGGCTCATTAGCGCAAAGCCTAGCATTAAGAATGGTGGGGTAAACAATACATTTACAAGGGAATATTAAAAATATACTTCATGTCAGTTTATATTTCTTCCATTTTCCCACTGACAAATGCATGCTTGAGTTTAACGCTCTGCAGGCTGTCTATAGGTGGCAGCAACTCCAATGCTTTTATAGGCTGCAATTAAGCCTGGAAAGTTGTGCAAGGAAAGTTTAGCAATTTCTGCGTGCTCTGATGTCACTGCACACCCCTTGGAGAGCCTTACAGCAAAAAGGCAAGAAAGATATGTGAAAATGTAGTTACCCTTCAAATACTGGAAGGCTTTAACGTTCTGAGCCAAAAGGTAACGGCTTATCTTTCATGATTTTTTTCTTAACCGCAGTAGGTAGGAACATGTAAGTGTCTATTTATAACTTATGCTCCAATTTGTGTTTGAAAAATGATAAACGGTAAAACTTTTGCCATAATAATATCCAGTAAGGATATTATTAACCTTAATTTAGATATGCTTGCGTATTTGTGAAACAAATGTTCTGTATTGACTTAAATTTGGACTAAGAGCTAAGTATCCAAAAAGCAGAGATTAATGAGCACCCGCTGCCCTAAGAAGGATCATGGAAAGCCTGCTATAATGCGACTGAGGAGGGGCTGCTGCTGGGAGGGAAGTGAGTGGTGTAACTGTAAAGCATAATAAGTAATGAGGCACAGTTTCTTTATTTGAAGGGTTTATTTTTTTTTTTTTTTTAATATATACGTGTGCAGTGATGAAAGTTGAAAGAAACTTTGGGGGATTGTAGCTGCTGTAATCTTCATTGTCTAAAGAATTGAATTGAAGCATCTGGACTCCGCTGTGCTTGGCACTGAAAAAATGGAAGCATTTTCAGGCTTAGCAGTTTTGTGCTTAGATGTCAGTGACCCAATTCTGGGCTGCTTCAGTCCTTTGAGTTTGCTCCTGCAGACCTGTTGCTCTACTACATGCGATCATTTCTTTACTCTTGATGAATTTTGAGCTGCTTCTGGGAAGGAATATTGCCACTGTCTAGCTTTAGGTCGCCAGCCTGGTTGGCTGCCCATGCTGTCAATGCAGAGAGACACTGGCTGTTTGCGTAACTTAACTTGATCTTAAGCTCCCTAAAACCTCTTAACTCACCCCCCTTCCAGCCTCCAAGCTTCTTCCCAAGCAATATTGAGGTGCTTCATGCACTTGGTTGCTCCAACTCAAGTTCTGAACAGCTTTCAACCAAAACCAAAAGGATGTCATAGACATGAAAAATCTGTTTTGATGCTAGAATAACCCTAGTCTTCCCACCAGCCTTCTCCAAAACTAAATCTCCCCACTTTGATCCCCTAGGTTTTTGAGAATTGATTTATTTCTGATTGTTTACTTTTAGCTGTACATCACCTGGCAACTATTTTCTCATCTACCTGTTCAAAGTGGTAACCACCTGCTCTGCATGAAGGATGTGCAAGGCAATGAAGAGCAGCTCACTTTTAGCATGTAAATAACCAGAAGCCACATGAGAAAGCAGGAGCTTGTTGCCTTCAGTGCTGGCTGGGGACACTTGATTGCTAACTATTAGTGTTACTTGTGTTCTGTGTTACTCATATTCTCCAAGTAAGCAACATGAAAGTTAGTCTGGTGAATGTCATGAGTGACATGAGAGAAGGAGGCATCCTATATAAATTTATTTAAAATTCCTTGTGGTTGCTTAAATTTGCTAGGAAAACAGATGGGTAATGATAGCCTTGGGGACTTATTTCCTGATTTTTCAATGAGAATTTTTTTTTGACTGAAAGTTTAATATAGCATAGAAAATGTCATTTAATTACAGCTTGTTGTTAATACCCAATGAGATGAACCTAGGCTGTTAATTTAGCCAGCTAACGTAGGTACCTAAAGCTGATGGTGTGAATATCCAATGGGAATGACAGTTACAGGCAGTAGGATACACTTACATGGAAAGGGCAGGGCAATGGCAAAGCTGATGAAAGACATTGCCTCTGAGTGCTTCCCCACAGTCAGAGGGTGCTTGACTGGTTGGAGAAGGATCCAAGGCCCATTGCCTCCTCTTTCTTGCACTACTGGGGGGTAGAAAAAAATACTTGCTGCCTGTATTGGACCACCTTTTCTTCTGACCCTGTCAGCAGCATCACAAAAGCTGCTCTGCATGATGCATGTGAGAGAGGGAAGGAAACGCCATCCCTCTCTGGCATGGTGGATAGAGGCTGACAGCAAGCAGTGGCTTGCAGAAGCCCCACTGAACCCTCCTGACCAAGCAAAAACCTCTGAACTGCCCTGGGGTCTATATATATGTAGAGATGATAATAGCTAAAGAAATAACAAGGGCTGAGAAAACATCTTTAAACATTGGATCACTGCACTTTTGATTCCATAAACTTCATGAGTAAATTTCCCCCATTGCAATAATTTTATTTAATAATGATGTTTGATTTGCAAGAAAACAGCTAAATGAATGAATACGTTGGACCTAAGACGAAATTCTTTTTAAGCAACTGTTAGAAGTAAGAAGGGTGCTTTTGAACTTAATCTCTCTCCTTCCTGATGGTGCATCAGAAACAATACTATGTTGAAATTGGGATACTGCACTGAAGCTATGGTGATGTAATCCTGTGATATTTTAATAGGATTTATGTGAAAGTAGGAGCTTTTCTTTCCCTGTCCAGTTGACTGAAGCTGAAGTGATAAAAATCTATCACTATGATGGAGTGAGCTCTGAAACACCGTTAGAAAAGGGCATGGCTTCTCCTTTTCCTTGCATACCTGTACAAAGACATGGAATGCATTCTTTTGAAATATTCCAGTTTAGATCTAAGTGTGGAGGAATGAACAGGGGTGACTTATATAGGAAATACAGGAAGGAGGAGGGGGTGTGCTTTTTCCTACTTTTGTCCCAGAGCACTACTTTGGGCTGAGAAATCATTATAAATATAACTTGCCAGCTAAACAGGCCCCATGTCTTTGTCCTTTGGGTGTACCCACTACTGAAATTTCACAACTGGCAGGTAGCCTGGTTACTGTACTAAAACTACAGAAGCTCTTGCTGTGTCCTCCTCTGTTCAGCAGCAGGTACACCTTGGTCTGTGTAAATGTGAAAAATCTGTCCATCACTACCCCTGCTTGCTGCCTGCCAACACCAGCCTCTCCTCCTAGCTTTTTCTCTGCTTTGTTTCCTCTCGTGGCAGAAGTCTTAATGTTCAGAGCCTGAACCTGTCTTCTGTTGTAGGAGAGGAAGTTGGAGGGAATGAGTATATTTATAGTCTTTGCCCTAGTGCTCAGTGCCAGCAGGTATCGTCTGTTCCTGACCATGAAGTTTCCCTGGCTCTCCATCTGCTTCTTCAGCTGTGGGATGGTTGTGGCACGTTCAAACCTTTAACTCAGTTTTTCTCAGCTGTTTGCATTTATATACAGCTATTTTTCAATTGCCTGTGTTTCTTAGATTACATAGAATATGAACCGTTTTGAAGAAAATGACAGGTTGGCTTGTTTGAGTTTATTTTTTAAGTTTTCTCTATTTTTGTTTCTGAGTCAGGCTATAAACTTTACGTCAGAATTCCCATCCTTTAGAAACTGCATAGGTTATTGGCACCCTTTTTTTCTTATAAACAACTGTCACTATACCTCAGTGAAGGAAGAGGCATTTTCGTCTGGAATGGAATAGTTTGCAGTTGTGTTTCTGAAGGCATTAAAGCACAGCTGGGACTGGGACACAGCCTGGCAGTGTGTAAACAAGGAATCTTCCTGACTATGCATGAAAACCATCAATTCAGTAGAGTGGCAGCTTGCTTGCTGCATAAAACTCACTTGCTGATGGTCCTAGAAAAATATTTCCCCAGGGCTTGTTAATGGGATATCTAGACTTGGTGACACAGTCCAATTTTCATTCATTTGCTTACCTGCTTCTGGAAACACAAACTAGAAATGTCAGTTTTCCCTCCAGGGTTGTCACTCTCAGTGCCTCTCCAAGGCATGCCTTTCTGATTCAATGGTTAGGGCAATTAATGTTCATATCTCCACTAATTGCATTGCTCCAAGATTTACAAGAAAAATCAAACAGGACATAGCAACAATTATTTTAGGAGCCCTGTGTGACCATGACAATTTAGAGTATCACAACTGATTCAGTTACCTACTACGTCTTTCTGTTTATGAGATCCTCAGACTGAAAATTTTGCTCAGAAAGAGGAGGACTTCAGCCACCGCATCTTGTATACAGTGGCATGATATTTTCATAAACTAACCTAGAGAAATCACATTCATTGGCAGGGCAGTCGGCCCTAAGTAACAATAAGGAAGAATTTACATGCCAGAATGGGTAAAATGGGAAGCATAGAAAGAGTGACACTGACTAATTCTGCTGCCATCCAGGTTATTAGCTATATTAAGACTGCAGTCATTAAAACGCTGGGCTTCTTCTTCCAATTAGCTCAGAGTGCACTGGGCCTCATTAGTGCCCATGTCCATTAGATAATTGAGCTGCTTTTTGCACCCACCACACAACATGGAAAACCAAAGGAGAGTTATGAAGGCCGGATGAGTGCTCAGCATGTGAGATTTTTATTTTTATAGAGAGGAATAATAGCTTCACTTTTATTTTCCAGTTCAATGCTCAGGGGGAATGCATAGATATACAGAATGAACATCGACAAAATAGTGCAGGGAGCAGAAAGTGCTGGCTATGGGTAATAACCTGTCTTTTTTTACTTTTTTTTTTAAATGGTGAAATATCAGTCCAGTCCAGTGAAAATTAGCTTTCTGATAATGCCCAGTTATGAGATGATAACACCTATTGGTGAACAGCAGCCAAGGGCGTAGGACAGCTTCTCTTCAGTGCAAGTGATATGTCTGACGCATCAGTGTAACGTGAGACAAACAAACTGATTATCCTGGGGTAAAATATGAAAGAGTGGAATTCAAAATTAAAAAAAAAAATAAAAAGAAAATGGTATTGTGGGCCTGAAGTAAGGAAACTGTTGATAGAAAAGGAGAAAAAAACCCCAAGCTTTTCCTTCTCCAAAAGATCAGACTATCTTGACTTACAGCGTGTATAGCAAGAAGTTGTCATCTATAAGGCAAAGGTTTATGATGATCTGACTGAAGACAAATCTCTTTGGAGACGAACAGAGAGGCACAAGAAAATAAAGCAGAGATAAACATTTTCAGACTTTCCTATTAAAAAGTTCTTTCTTAAAATACAGCGAATTCTTTAAGGACTTCCAGAATCTTATGCTATTTGTAATCTCACCTTTCAGTTGCTCACTGAAAGATTTTTAGTAGATTTATAAAACTGTTTCCCTCTCTCGTACCCACCCACCATCCCCCAGGTGCACAACACATTCTTCCCTATTCCTCTAAGCACCCCAGACCTATTTCCTGACTCCTTTTCCAAAGAAGTAAACGTACAAACAATGGAAGGTTATTTATCAAGACTGTCATAACACGACTCAACTGGGAAAAGGAGATAACTGCAATGAATTACAAACCTGTAAATGTAAGCAGCCGACACGGTTTTGCTGGACGTGTCTAATAACCTGCAGCTGGTCTCCATGAGTTCCAAATGCCAAGACCACTAGCCCAAAGGCACGTGTTTGTGCATTTCAATTTATTGCGTTAGAATGATCACAGTCATATTGCTAATATTACAAAGCACAAGTGCAGACTGCCTCAGATGAACATTCTGAAGAGGGAACGTTTCTTAAGAGTTGGAAATAAACTCAATCTAATTGTTTGATATTAACATATTGTTGTAGTAAATTATCCAGATAGTTACCAGTTTGGTAAGTTATGAGTTATCAGTCTACTTCAGAATTATCGAAACAGGATTTCAGTGAAGATGTTCTCGAGAGAGCATGATGTGAGCAAACAGCCCAACCTGTTGAAGGCATCCTTGGAGTCCAGTTTGTATGGCAGTACAAGCAATGTGCTCCTGATAATTTAACAGAAGTAGATAGCCAAAACACTTCTTGAAAGGTGAGTCAGGAAGCAAAAAGATTCTAGAAGATTTGACTGTTCTAAATTTGGGGTTAGTGTGGGAGTCACCCCCTCCTTCCCACAGCTGGCAATGGTCTGGATTGCATGATTTGTGCTGCCCTTAACACCCTGTGCAGAGACCAGAACATGTTGTAAGATTATTTATTTGCAGATGAGGTTGAACAAGGATCTTATAACACTCTGAGTAGGCTTAGTCTTTTTGTGGGGTTTTTTTTTGTGGGTTTTTTTTTTTTTTTTTTCATTTTAGCTTCTATTACTTCCTATTATTTTAAAGTGGAAAATATATTTATAATCTATTTTTGAAAATTCTCAACAAAATTGTGCAAATAGCTCTTCAGACTTGACAAAAGACCTACAGGGTAGTGCAGTAAAGCTTAGTATTAGCAAAATTACTACAAATTGTTCTAAGAGCATCATAACTTCAACTAACGTAAAAATAAGTGAAGGATTTCTGAAAAACAATACATCCATTTAATGTTTATCTGGAAAAATAAATGTACTGAATATATAAGGAAACAAAAATACAGAACAACTTCCAGCATTCTCTCATTCTTTTTCTTTGATATGATTTTATAATGCATTACAAATAGGTAAAGTCTTTGTATTCTAAAGTGAAGTCTGTTTTAAAAAATACAAGTGAATGGAATAAATATTAGTGTAGTGTAAACACCCACTGATTTATCTTTTTATCCTAACTTTTTTCTTTAAGGCTTTGGTATAAGTTCCTGTTTAATGGAACTCTGAAGCTCAGGGAGTAAGTTCATGCCAGGTGTGGTGTTAGATCATCTACTAGTAAACAGGGAAAAGAAGTCTGCTGTGAGCAATGAAGATCTAGAGGCATTCACTGACTTTTCTCAAGGCTTAAACTAGTATAAATAGGACAAGAATTGCTCTGCTCACTTTTGCATACAAGTGAAATAGAAGTCCAACCAGGAGTCCTTCTTGGTGTCTCTCTTCCATCTTAAAAGTTCCTGATTTGTGTGCAGCCATAAAGAATGGATTGTTTAATTAATTAACAATTTTATTCATAAAATTCAAATGAAAACCAAGTAGTAGTTTGTTGCAATGACTCTGTGGTGACCCTCATATATCCATAAATTCACTAATGAAGACAAGAGTCTGCATTGTTTGTGTAAATGCATAAACAGGATTTTGTTTCAATCATTTCTAAAACGGGGAAAATAATCAAAATGAAATTTAAGGGGGTCTGAAACTATACCATGGGGCTCAAAACTGCCTGTGATTGGTTTTTTTTTATTGTTCCTGAGTTGAGATTTAATATATATTCTTTAAGTTTAAGAATTGTTCAGTTCATTACGCACATGGCGTGACAGTGTAAACTTCTAATACAAATTAGAAGAGGCATTTGAAGTATAATAGGAACTCTTTAGTGCTATTAAAAAAAAATAAATGAAAGATAGGAAAACAATTTGGACTTACTAGTCATGAAGTCAAGAGAAGTGGAGTTCCACAAAACGTACTGAGAGGTAGTTGAAATAGGAGTTAGTAATACACTGTACTTAAGTTAAAATTCACTGCTCCTCTTCTGCCTTTGCTTGGAAGGGAAAAAACTTCATCTCTGCTTATCAGAACAGGGTTTCACACAGCAGGGAAAAGGTCAGTTCTTCCTGAGAAAAGGAAGATATTTTCCACCATCTAGCGAGAGATGAATTGGAGATGCAGTGCAGATAGAACAAGTCTTTTCATTGGCCTCAGCGTATCTGGGAGAAGGCCTTGCTGAGGCTGCTGGACGTTTTTGACATAGGCATGTAGAATTCTAAATGGAAAAATACCTTAACAGATGTTTTGTCTGGTGATAACGCTGCATCTTTTTTATACCATGCGATACATGGACATTTTGTATTAGCAATTCAAACAGGAATTGGCTGCTTCATTAGAGGCAAGTGGTAGGATACAAGAGAACATGAGATGTATTTTCTTAGAAATGGGTATGCAGCATTTCTTGAAAGAGGTTTGGTACTGCTATGCGTGCATGTGAATGGCCCTGACATTCTAGAATTTTGTTCTTTAGGGAATTTATTACTCTTCTGGGCAAAACAGATCTAAATATCTTAGATATTTATCTGTGCACCTGAATCCAAACTGAGAGGCTAGCTATGGACTATCTCTACACTGAAACATTTAATATTCACTTCTAATGCTCAAAACAAACATTTACTTCAGCATTGTTAAGTTCCATCTTTTTAAACCATGATAAATCCTTCAGTAGAGGATCAAGCCCTACTTGCTTGTTGTCAGCTGTGAATTTAACACAATGTAGAAGCATTTGGGATAAATTAATTTCATATTTGCCTGCTAAAGGGATCTCATACTGCATCCTTTGCATACTGAACAGTTTCACTGAAAACTATGTCACAAGTGAGGTATAATACACAGTAAATCATGTATCTGGATTACAAGATAAATATTTTTGGCTTTATTTTTTAATATCATTTAACTGTAGGGATGAGGGAAAGGGACACCAATAATTGCAAATTTGAAAGTTCTCTGTTTTGAAAAGGCAATTCTACCAGAAAAGGCTGGTAGAAAAATACTCATCAATCAATTAGGTCTGTCCTAGGAATTTATTAAGTTTTACATAAGCTGTTATTTCTGCCTAATTATATTATGAATAAACAGCTGCAATAAACAGAGAGATTCAATCGTCTGAATAAGCACATAACTACATTCGTCACTATTTTCTGGTCTGTGACAGCTCAGTAGTTAAACTAGATGAACACGGAGTGTAGGACATGAAAATGGATTAGAAAGAAATTTATAATGTAGCACATTTTCTTCACTTCCTTCTAAAACACTTAGTGAAAAGCAATCACTTCTAAAAATCTCTGTCCATGTGTTAGTTAATCAATACGAATGTTCAGCCTCCTCCAAGATATTTTAACACCTGTCAAAGCTAACTCACCAGTCATTGTTCAAATCTTACATGGAATCGAAAACCACAACAGAAAACCTTTTCCATCTCCAGGGTATAAACTCAGGGGAAAAAAGGACGAGTGATTCTGGTTGCTAGAAATGAGAGGGGGTTGGGAGAAAGATCCAATTCTCAGGTGATCCAATTATTATTAAAAAAAACTATGTAAAAAAAAAGTAGAGCTGGGAGAGCGAGGAATTTAATCATGATTATCTCCCTCTTGTGAGGCGGTGTGAAAATCTGTCAAACCCACCTTTGCTTGGTTACCCTGGAGGTGTGAGAGGGAAGAAGTAAATCTAAAATGATGCATCAGAGAGGCACTATGATAGAGTGCAGCAAGGGAACTAATTTCCTCTCACACTGGGAGAAAGGGTCCTTTTCAAAACTTGTGATATTATTAATGAACTATGAAACTCTAGTAAAGAACTTGGGTCCATGTGTTGCTATTACTGCTCCTTGGTAGAGCAGATTATAGCTGCTTTTGCAATGGGGTTAACGAAAGATCCCTGACTTGCATATACAATTTCTCCCTCCCATTGTATACCAGCTTTAATACCTCTTCTGCATAATTCTCTCTTTATAATATCTACCATGTATTATATCCTTAAAAATAACTTCAATACTTTCTTTCTATTACAATAAATTGATTATTTGGTAGGTTTAGTATCTCCTTTCATTCAAATCACATTCGACTCCAACACGACAAACGTGAGGAGTATTTTCTTGAGGTTTTAAAACACAGACATTTGAAATCTGTACAGCTCTGTAGTAAGAAAGGGAAATCAAGTATAGTATTTCTGATAGTTTTGCTTCAGAAAAGAAGCTAAGGAGGTAGGGAGTACTGCCTTGACCCTGTCCCCTTCAGGTACTCGAAGATGCTCTAAGGTCTTCCCAGAACCTTCTCTTCTCCAGGCTGAACAACCCCAACTCTATCAGCCTGTTGTCAGAGCAGAGGTGCCCAAGCCCTCTGATCGTGTTTATGGTCCTCTTCTGGACCCGTTCCAATAGCTCCATCTCCTTTTTATGTTGAGGACTCCAGAACTCGACACAGTACTCCAGATGGGGTCTCACCATATTGGAGTATAGACGGGTTGCATATTAATTTGTATATATGATTTTTTTCACCTTGATTTATTACTGCTAAGAAAACTGAGGCTTGTTCTCTAACTGCAGGGCCAGGTACAAGTATCCCCAGACACCTTGCGCTCTCCAGGGATGCAAGTTGCCCCATCCTTGTAGTGGTTCTTCCTGGGGGACCACTGCTCCTATCTTGGTGTCTTCTGTGAAGAAAACACTTGTCTACTGCAAATAAAAGGGCTGCTGTATTTATTCTGGGTTTCCTTCATAAACAAGCAAGCCATTTATCAGGCTGCTCGTCACCATTGACTCAGCTATTTGCCCTGTGGCAGTGCCTGTGCCAGTAGGCAGAGCTGGGCTGAGTGATGCAAGTACACAACTGCTACACAACCCATGCCCCAACCACGTACATTTTGTTTCACTGAGTGGCCCAGACTTACTTCTTGAACTCCATCAGCATCTATCTGAAACAGTTAAGTGCCCTGGTTCCTGACCCTGCCCCCTGAGACCTAGAGCAGGCAGGTTTCATGCTGAATTGCCAGGGCTGTAGCAACACTGCCTTTGGCTTGCCCTGCTGAATGTGACACTTGTGCGCCTGGGGGGAATATTGCTGGATGTTGCAAAAGGAATGGCTAAATGAGAAATACCTGTGTCTGCCTGCTTCTGGAGAAGTTATGAATCCAGGATAGTGTGGACTATGAAAGCCATTAATATTCTGAAAAACCTTACCCAGACAGCACACTTATTTTTGGCCGTAAGCCAGACAGACGATGGAGTGCGCTGAGGTCTGAGATCCTGATAATGAGTTCTTCATCACCTATGAGGTGCTAATCCTGATCCTTTAGAAGGTTATTTTAATTATTATTATTATATCTCTATCTCTATATGCATGTGTGAATATGTATGTCTGTATCTGTCTGTATAATTTTTTTCTCACCAGCAGGAAGAGAATTAGGCCAGTTCAGTCACTGAATCCAGGTAGCATCTCTTCTTGTGACTAGGTCTGCTCCAGTGCTCAGAGTTACTTTTTGTTCAAGGCTTGGAAAAAAAATATGAATCATTTGTTTTAGATTTATAAATAGATTACGTGGTGATGAAAAATGCCATATTGCCAGGACTGAGAACTGATGCGCATCATCTTCCCTCAAGCTAGGCATAAGCAACACAAACTACAACCCTGCAGGCATTTTTTGGCAGAGTCATAGATTTCCTTATGGTCTCTGAAGGGATTTTTGTGAGGATTTTTTCCACACTTTGCCAGTAGTATATTACATGGGTTCAAAGTTGTGGAAACCACAAGAGTTTTGGTCCTACTGCACTACACAGACATAAATGATTTTCTGACATTCTCCTCAGGTCCTCTTCCTCAGCTGATGAATCTGATATCAAAACCTATAGGCACTGAGAAAAAAAGTAAACAAAACAAAGAAAATCTTTGCTAGCACAGGAATTCTTTTCCTAATGTGGAATATTAATTTTCCAAGAGAAAGAGAACAAAACAACATGTATTGTCATACTGCTGAATCGATCAGTTGTACAAATGTGTACTACATATAATTCTGCTTCCTATATCTCCATAAGGCCTAGAAAAGATCCCAAGAAGGACAATGAGAATGAAAATAAAAATGAAATGGCATCTGTTTGTAGAAAGCACTAGCTGAACTAGTGTTTTCCAAGTCTGAAAACTGAGGACTGCTGTGGGTATCTAACCAAAACCTGCAAAATTGCCAGCAGGATGAGGAAGTGAATTGTGAACCATGAATCATTTGTATTCCATGATTTAGAGATTTTAGGAGATCTCTGCTTGGAGAAATAAATTTTCCAGTAAAAATGTTAGGCAACAGTTTTTACAAGGAAGGGTGGTTCTTCCAAACAGGTAGTTAAATTATAGAGTTGATTGCCATGGGATTGCTCTGCTACAAAAAACAAAAAAAATATTTCAAAAAGGAATTAATTCCTGACAGTGAATAGGGTGATGTACATATTAGAGTATTTATATAGATGATAGAGCTTATATATATTTAAATATATTTATAGAAAAGCCATTTTTGGAGTAAGGATGGATTTTCAGCTGTGGTATATTAAAATTTATTCCATCTCAAGGCACGCATAAAGTAAAAACATCATTTATAAGGCATGGGAAAAGAAGTTTCTCTGGTACTGATGAAGAATTTGCACTTTTCCTTTTAGGATATTTACCGGACTGCTCCATGCTGCACTAGTTACTTTGGTGAAAAGCTGAGGACACTGAATTAGAGTCTGCACTAGTTGAACAGGTAAAAAAAAAAAAAGTCTTGAGAATGTACAGGCTGTCAACACAGGAGATGCCCGCTCATCCTTTCCTTAGATAAATTATACTCATATAGATCTTCATCCTCCACTAAATGACAGGACAGTCCTGCTTGCCAGCATTAGGCTATAATAATTTTCTCCTACTGTACTGTGGGATTCACACAGGCTCCTTCACTGGCAGTGAAATGGAAGTTGTCTCCATACTGTCCTCAAACTGACATTTTTCCTATACAGGTAAATGGATTTAGCAGTTTCCTTAAACATGTTTTCAAAATTATATAACTATTTTAGTGCCTTTTGCCAAGGAAGGAAAAAAACCAAACCAGGAATGCCATCTGGAAAGAGACTGTTGAACCCTGACTAAAGCTGCTGTTCCTTTGGAACATCCAGGTTCCAGGCTGGGACAAAACTCGTGTCACTCGGGTCTGGTGACGCTGCTAGGATTTCTCTCTGTTAGCCCCTTTTAGGCTCTGCCCAGGCCACTGCAAGTGTCGTGGGTGGAGAATCTCCTGAAGTGGGAGCAGGAGTCTCAATGTTAAACTTCCCTTGGGGCTGGTGCACATGGTCTGACTGTCTATCCCTAGAACTCTGGAGTAGTATTTAGATACCTGCTTTGGTGCTTCTGAGGAAGATGGCTTTCTCCAGGTTCTTCAGTCTAACCTGCTGAAAATAGCCAAAAGTAAATATTACTGCCCTTGGGGTTCATGACCTGTGAATCCCTGTCTTGTACAATATCGTTTGATTGTACAATCTGTTGATTCTTGCCTGCTCAATTTGTGTTTGAACAAGGCAGCCTCTTAGTTGGTGTGCTTAGCTGTGTACTTCTAGTTTTGCCTGCTTCAAGCTACTAGGTGAAAAAAAAAAGCTTGCTACGGAGGCATAGAGGGAGCTCATCACAGTACACAAAACTTGTTTGCTTTGTGAGCAGGTTCTCCAAATTTTCCACACAACCTCCCTGGGTCTGTGGGAAGTGATCATGCTCTTACGGGTCCACAAAGCACAAAGTGTTTAATGAGAGCATGAGGGCAATGGAGAAATGTAAATTATGATTTTGCTTTGGTTATCAACTTCACCGAGCAGGTCTTGTCTCTCATTCTCCTTCTAAAGTCCATCTAGTTATAGGATGTAATGGAAAGGAACAGCTCAAAGCCAGATGACAAAGACGTGAAAAACTTCCCCTGATAAACATGATTACAAATATCTGAGTAAACTGATGAGACAAACTTACGCTTATTTGTGCATTAATGACAGAAAGAGTATTAAATAGAGAAAACTTTGCTAAAATAGAAAAACACTTTGGAGCTCCTGGCCACTAACTAATCAGAATAGATACTTGAGCACAAACTGATGCTGTTGCACGTCTTCTGCTGCTATCCTGCTGCTCTGTTTATTGTAAAAAAGGCTTCTTTTTGCCATGACTTTTATATTGAGATCTGAGAGCAGACTGCAGCTAAGGCTGTGCCAGCTAATGAAGCTCATTTGAGGAGGTGACCTGGGCTCAGAGGTTGCTTTGAAAACAAGTATTTGCTTGAAAGTGTGCTGAACTTGCTGCGTGAAGAACTTCTGGGTTTGAACAGATTTTAGGTATTTGGATATTATCAACCATAAATTCAATATTTACTTAGGCTAGCGATCAGGAGGAGGTTTTTCACAGAAAGGGTCATTGGGCATTGGAATGGGCTGCCCAGGGAGGTGGTTGATTCCCCTTCTCCGGAGGTGTTTAAGGCACGGGTAGATGAGGTGCTGAGTGACATGGTTTAGTGTTTGATAGGAATGGTTGGACTCGATGATCTGATGGGTCTCTTCCAACCTGGTTGTTCTGTGATTCAATCTAATTATCCTAGTGTCTTGTATTTATAATGATCTTGGGATCATTATAAATGATTTTGGGATGTATAACATTTGGGATGTTCTGTCATTAAGGTAACCGTTATTAAACTTTACCATCAGTGTTGCATTAGAACAGGCCATTATGGAGTGAGTTTAAGCAGATTTAGAAAGCTCAGAATAAATAAATGAACAAATATGTAAACAAATAAATAAAAGTAAGTTATTCTGTGTATTTCTTTTCTCTGTTCTCAGAGAAGGACTTTGTAATTGAGCTACATATCACTATTAGAGATGCAATTACCTGTAATTGCTACCTCTAAAAGCAAGCCTTTGTTTAGAAAACAATATATAGATGGACTGTATCTAGGTGCACAAGTTGTGAATTGGCTTTAGTTTCACAATCTCGACTATCACATGAAAAATACTACTACATCTTCAAGGCAGAGAGGCCAAACTGTACAATCCATTACACACTGGTGAATCAGCAGCAGTCCACCAGGATCCATTAAGTTATTTTGGATTTCCATGGATGCGCTTCATGACAGAATTTGACAGAATTTGTCATATAACACATAATAGGTGGTAACAATTGTTTTTTATAGAAAGCAAATAGAGTGTGTAGCTTGTAATCAATCTAGAGATTAAAACATTCAAAGCTCTTCCAAGGATTACTCTGGATTTACATTGTATTTTTGTGGAGAGGGATCAGATCCTTCATAAATATTGGCACAACCCCTCCTTCTCCTGATGATGCTTAAGGTTACCATGGTATATACCTCACTATGAAGTCAAGGGGAAAGTCTTCATCCATAATCATCAGCTTAATATCACCTCTGTCACTGACAATAATGTACTCTGTGGGTTTTCAGCTTTATGGAGTCCGTGTATAACATTATTCTACATTAATACTACTGGGTCACTATGAGAGTTTTGCAATAAATTGCAGCTTTATTAGAATACATTTGAGCATAACAGTAAATACAGAAAAAAATATATGGACACACGAGTCAGCAGATTTTTTATGTAGATGAAGAAACTACTTGTACTGTCATACACTTATAGAATGTATATCGTTACATTTCCCAGCCAGAAAAAAATATTGTAGAGATTAAGCCTGCACTGTAAAAGATTTTATTACTTTTGTAAAAGTTACAAACAGCTAAAACTAGGACTTGATAATGAAATTGCTGACAGGCATTAACTATAGCACGAGAATGTGAAGCTATAATACAGTCGTGCCAAGCTACATTACGTTGCTGCAGTGATTAATTTACTGCTGGTTTTGCTGAAGCTGTGTTCTGCAGAAACATCCATAGGTCTAGTTAATCCATATCTGAGAGCGTGAGAGGGGATATAAACTGAGTAAGCATTGAGCAGAATTCCAGTGCCGTGCAGGACCCCTTTTGTAACACAGGATCACTGCGCTACTTAGTAGTATAAATAGGGATGGAAGTCATTAGGAGGTTTGCATACATTAGTTGCAGACTGAAGGTGAGTTGTTCTTGCTAAGGCTCATTTCTACATCTCTAAACCTGCTCTAACCCAACAGCAAGGGATTTTCTTGCTAGAAGGTAATCCTGAGCTAACACAGCCAGCTCTAAACACTCTCCTATTTACTTCAGTTGATGGGCTACAAACAACAGCAAAAGCATATAGCTACGGAATGATTTTCTGGAACAAACCCACATTAGATCAGACCAGAGATGGCTTTCTATAATAAAGCCCAAACTGCTTTCCAACAGCCGCAGAGACCAGAGGCCAGAGATGGCTTAGTACTGCCTTCCTGCTCACCCATCCTGTTTGGAAAAAAAAATATTTCGGCAACCAGGGTTTTCTCTTACAGCCTATTAGCTGGCACTTGGGCTAAATGGTTGTGCTAGGTCCCTTCCAACTGAACCACACCGCACCGTACCGTACCATACCCTATCCTACCATGCTAAAAAGTGTATTTATACATCTATGATCAAATGAGTTTAGGGAATACCGTTACTGATCCTAGTGAAAAAAAAATCCATTAGAAAATCTTTCACCATTATTGTTGTTTTTGTCAATAGGTCTGTTATCTGTTCTAATGTACATTCCTTATGTGTCTTGTTTCAACATGGTGTTAGGTATATCCCTAGTTATACCTTAGTTTTTGAAAAAAAAGTGAGGTTTTAAATTTCATTCAGCTTCAGGACATGACCCAATTTCTAAATATTTGAGAAAAAGCTTTGATATCAGATCAGGCAATAATGCTTTGCTCTCTATGTCAACTAGCATCATTAGCAAAAATCTAGAGGAGGTGAAACTTTTTAACACTATTGTAAGTGTGAGTAGAATAGATATGATGCAATTACTTTAATTAAAGTTAATTAGCACGTACTCATGCAAGGTAAAAAGGCCATGACAAAGGGAAAATACAATTGAGACACAAGAAGCAGAAGTTCAGATCCTCTTATTTTGTGTAAACTGCTGTAGCTTCCTATAAACTACTAGAGTTACCCGATTACTGCCAGATGAGGCTTAGCTTTGTATCTATTTTAGAAGGACCTAGAGCATTTTTTTTAACTTGTTCATTAAAGTTTGTGTAATGTGTTTCCTAGTCTTTCATAAATTAGTATTTATTTGTGTGAGAATGCTATACTTTTTGTTCCATATTCTGATATTCCAAAAAGTTGTATTCACACAATTAAAATGGAAATGATGTCATATTACTAGCTGCTGTCTACAAAGAGCAGGTAATTAGTAGAAGTAGAAGCTTTGAAGCTAGAGTGTTAACATAAAAAGATTTACCAGTGCCCTTATCAGGTTGCAAGTACAAATACGTATGTCATGACTGAGATAGCCTCTCTGTAATTCAGAAGCAGAAAAGTGTGTTAGATTGTGTAAAAGAAGCTGGATGAAACTAGGATGCGTAGGAATATATACAGTGATAATGTTTTCTTGGTATTGGCAAATGAAAGCACATTTGATTTGAAGCTTCTCAAAGTGGAGGAATTTCAAGAGATTGTTTAATTTCATAAAGGGTTTATGCACACATACACAGACACACTTTTTTTTTTTTTTTGGCAAGTTGTCCTGAGCTTTCTCCATATTCCATCTTGCAGGTTTCAAGCCAAGATCCTTTTTTTCCCCCCCTCTGCTGCTGTATTGTAGTTTGTAGCTCAAAATTTGAAAAGAAACCCTGTAATAATGATGCCAGCACAGCCGCTGTCCTGCCAGCTTTTTGCAATTTTCCTTTAACCCTGAGATGCACACCATGAGAAGTGGATATGCATCAAGATGCTCCCATGAAACTCCATGAAGTCTGTTAACTATTTTTTTCCTAAAGAAAACGATTTGCTGTAGCTGAATGTGGTTAAAATAAAGTGGCACAGTACAGCAGGAAAATGTCTAAGCTGCATTTGCAGCAAATAATTTGAAAATACACTGAGCATGTGAAAGAGCATGAATATGAGTGAGGAGAAATGCTGGTAGAACTGGACAGCCCTCAAGGAAGGTGATGAAGGGGCTGGAGAACATGCCTTATGAGGAATGGCTGAGAGAGCTGGGGGTGTTTAGCCTGGAGAAGAGGAGGCTGAGGGGAGACCTCATTGCTCTCTATAACTACCTGAGGGGAGGTTGTGGAGAGGAGAGAGCTGGTGACAGGGGACAGGACAAGAGAGAATGGCCTCAAGCTCCGCCAGGGGAGGTTCAGGCTTGACTTAAGGAAAAAATTCTTCACAGAAATGGTCGTTAGGCACTGGAACTGTCTGCCCAGGGAGGTGGTTGATTCGCCTTGCCTGGAGGTGTTTAAAGGATGGGTGGACAAGATGCTGAGGGGCATGGCTTAGTGTTTGATAGGAATGGTTGGACTCGATGATCCGGTGGGTCTCTTCCAACTTGGTTGCTCTATGATTCTATAATCTGACATCTTGTGCCACATTGCCTGCTGCAAAAGCAGAGAGTTTCTCTTTGGACCTTATTTATGAACATTGGAGGGTTTTTTTTTTTCTGACAAGACCAATCTATCAGGATGCAGGGAAGTAAGTGTAAACACTTGTGTGGAATAAGAAGCTACCTGTTCTAATAGCCTTACCTTTCCTGTAGTAAGAAAGTTTGACTGTGGGTCATTTCACAGCCTCGTGTATCTGCCCTGATCTAAAGCCAGTACTTATTATTTTTAAATGCACACTGGAAAACATCAGCCAAGTTTGTTTTGAGTTTGGTTTTGATTGGTTAGGAACTGTCAATTTTCAGGTGAGCCTGACTTGGAACTTTCAGGTTGGCAACAGGCAAAAAAAGAAGAAAGAACAATAAAGACAACCAAATAAAAAAAAAAAAAAAAAACCAAACCCCATAATGGTGGATTCTTAAGCCTTTCATAAAATGGTCTATTTGAAAGAACTAGGATTGTGGATTGAGTGTTTGACTCTGATGGGGAGAGGGGAAGGCAGAGATACATGTGCAATAAAGAAGAGTGGAGAGGCTCTGCAGTGAAGTGATGGCTGCTCTTTTATGTGAGCTGTAAAATGCATTTTAATATGATTCTCTGTAGAAAAAAAACCAGAACGATCCCCAACATAGTTACATACAGATAAACTGTAGGAAAAGTTCCAGAAATAAACGTTTCCTCATTTTTTCTACTTAAATGAATATGCGTAGATGAAATAACTGGGGACTGATTTCATGTTTCATACATAGTTATTAAAATTTTCAAAATGGAAAGGGCAATTGGACAAGAATAGTATTTGTGTACTGAAATATGAACCTTCTTTCAGACAGAAAAGTATCTAAGAAAGTAACAAAAATCTGAAGACTCTCTCTTGGACCATTACAGAAATTAATTCACACGTATATTTCACTATAAATTGTCATGCAGCTTTCTATCGCAGGAGCTCACTATGTGAACAAAATTAGTCTTTGCTGGCACTATACACTTAATTACTGAGACAAAGGTGTTACAGTTTGATCCTTGGATTATTGTGGGCTTGCCATAGGGAACTTAAGTTACTAGATGTGACTCTGGCTGGTTGACTTTTAACACACTTTCTCAATTAAGCTGTGCATGCCCCTAAATTAAATAGCAATTCATAGTTACTGCAAATTGATTTCTACCCAGGCTGTGGTTAGAGCTGCCAAATGAAATGTCAGAGAGAAATGTCTTCCTAACTTAGAATATTATACTAATTTTCTTTAAAAATTGCCTTAGCATTTACAAACATTTGGTAAATAAACTCCAGACCTTTCTCTGATCTTTTTGTTACAAAATACAGAAGAATGTCAGTGATTTGGCATTCTCTGAATATTATTGTACTGCCTTTTTGTGTATTTAGAATCAGTTAATATGATTCATACAGCAGACCAGAGGGTGATTTAAATTTTAATATATTGCAGACAGGCAGTGTCAATGCATTATTTCTGTCTCCGAAAAGGTAGCAGTTCCCTGATTGACTGATTATGGCAAAAAGTAAGAATCATATCCCCAAGAAGTATCTCAAAAAAACCATAAAATGTACATAAATATGCCAGTTTATTATGACATCACAGGCAGTAGCAGGATTTACCAAATGTTCGTGGGCTGCAGTATCTGCAAGCCTTAGTGATTCTAGATCAGTCACAGATAATGTGGAAAGACCTGACTTGGGCTTTCAATTCAGTACATTCACTGTGCAGACGAACCTGGGCTGATTTGTAAATCCCTGCCTGTTCAGAAAGGAACTGAATAGGACGTTTTGCTTAAAATTCAGGATATTAAGGTCCAGTTCTTCACTTGGCCACAGACTTTCTGCATGCTGCCCTGGTTCCTTGTGTAGCAGGCACCTGCTCACGTTCCACTCCTTTCCCCCTCCCCTTTCTGAAGGGGATTTGGCTGCAAATCCTTCTAAAGCAGTTTTGTCTCTTTTTGTGTCTGTATAACATAATGAACAATGGAGCTCCAATCTCTGCCTTGCTTTACATGCAATACAAGCAATAGTATTAGTATTTACTAATCATAATAACCAAAGCTTAAGTCCAAGAGCAGAGCAGCGAAAGCCTCAGCTCTTCTGAATGCAGCTAGACTTCACCTTTATCCCCATCATGTTCCATGAAGAGCCTCCCAGCTGTCTCCCAGCGTGGTGCCTGCAGTCTGTGAAGCTGTTTTACAAGAGTGAGTGGCATGTTCATGAAGGCGATTAAGCAAGGTACAAGTATCAGGAAAGCCAAGATTCTGTGGTGTGCTTCATTAGTACTCATGCAACACGGCTGAAAATGCAAGTGGGTCCTTTGAATTAAGCTGTAGTAAAGGGAATTATGAAAGGATAGTCCTCAAAGTGAAATAGACTAGTTGCTAAGTATATAAACATTTTAATGACTGATCATTAGCTCCCCTTATTAAAGATATTTAAAGCAATTCAAGCAATGTAAAAAGTAATGCAGTCTAGATTTTCCTTCTCTGCTGAATTACTCAGCAGTCATAATGTAAGTCGACCTTTGCTGTCCTTTATGCAGTAAAGTTCAAATATAGGTGGCTTAGGAATGGAGGCTCTGCACATCTATAAAGCGTATATATAATGAAGCTTCTCGAGTTTTACTAATTTATACCAGCTAGAGATATGACTCTGATTTTGTAAATAAAAGGCAAGTGGCTTAGTAATAGTTTTGTTAATTGCTGCTAAGCTGAAATCTGGCCTTGACTCTAAACCTTCTTCTAGACAAATGCAATATCTTCGGATATCCCCATTTAACAAGATATGTAGATAAAAGTTTGGAATCAGCATTACAGTTCTGGTAATAATTAATCGCATAGAGTATTTTGGACCATTTCTACTTAGAATTCATATACTGAGTATTGGTATTTACACCATTTGAACAAAATAGTCAAGGTAACAGAACTTTCTGTGTTGGTATAGATCATTTATTCATGAAGTCCAGTAGCCATCTGCAGCAGCGAGCAATAACTGAGAAGGAAGCAATCATCTTTCATAATTACATCTAACCAAGTATACATCAGTGCCTACTATTTGTTATAAAATTCTGTGTTTATTGTCACAAATAAACTCAGAGGTCAAACTCCACAGTAAAGACATGAGTAAAGTAGATTTGAAGCTTAGGTTACTGGGAGCTGCAAGCTCTCGGCGCAAACGTAAAATTCTGGACTATAAAAATATCTGATTCACTTGCTAAGTGACTCAGCATGGTGCTGGCTGCACATGTATACAGTACTGAACAAAGCAACTCAGGAAAATGAGAGAAAAAAGTCATAAGAAAAGATGATGTGTCTGATAATAATAGCAGTGAATTATGTTATTATGATTATAAAATAAAAATCGTCTTGCAAAAAAAGCACTGCACCTTAATGAGTTGTTTTAGAGAAAATTATGTATATAATGTAATTATTGCAATAATGGAGGAGAAAGAACAGGTATTTTATGTCAAATGATCTGTTTTAGCTTCTTGATTAGTTAGATTTTGCCAGGGAGAAACTGAAATTAAGAGCTGACTATTCTTAGGCGTGAAATTGAGGAATATGAATCTGCAGAAGCATATTCTGATTGCAGGAGAGAGCTAGCATTCAGGCACTAGTGCCGAGGCAGGTACTGTCACATTTTCCAGACCCTCGTTAGGTCCTTTTGGATGTATTGGTATTTAGAGGCGGAATAGGTAAAGGAGGAGATCAGACCTGTGAGTGCAGTGCCTTAACTTTTTGCCACAGCCCCAAAGGCAGTGCAACCAGAGGTGAGGAAATGTCAAAATGCAATAGGATCTTCCAGCTATATCTTGATCTCAGCACACTGCAGAGGACAAGCTAAGCCTAAGGCAGGCTGGTGAATGCAAATAATACTGCTCAGATAATATCTCCTCTTCTTGCATGACCTCAGGCACAGAGACAGTGCTAAGCTAAGGGCACTCCTGGCTGCAATTGTGCAGCTAGAAAGGAATAGTGAGGTGAAAGGGAATTAAAGTCATAATTCCATACTAGTAAGTACAAGGAATTAAATATCCAGTAGATTTTGACACTGCTTGAGAGCGGCCTGTACAATTAAAACCCCATAAAGGAGCATTGTGTATAGACTTAAATGAAAAATTGAAATGGCTGGGTCTGAAATTTTTTAAAGGCCAGTATCCATAACCTTTGAACAATTAACCTCTCTAAATTTCTAGAAAAATTTATAGTGCATACACTACATTGCCATGTGACTGTAAAGCTCAAAACCCTCAGCAACATTGCACAAGCATTATTGTAACTGATAGAAAGCTGAGCTGCTTCTACTGAGGTACTTTGCTTCTATTATGTTAGGACAAAATATGATCATCTTGGAGATGGCAATTCTGACTTTTCAAAGGAGAGGTAACCAGCTACAAAGGAGCAGTATGTTTTCTCCTGACACCTTTTGCTGCTCTCTGACTGAGTTATCCAAACTGCTACTTGTAAGGGATGGTGCAGGGATATCTATATAAAAAATGTGATAGTGTGTTACTGTGACTAAGTCCAAAAAATCCCCCCAATACTAAAAACTGCAGCACCTCCGGGTCCCAAAGCTACGTGTCCATCTATATTGTAAAGTCATTGTGCTTCACCTGCCAAGTTCAGAGGAGGTAAAACACACTTCTATGCTGGTTCACCCAGGGAGGAATGTGCTGGCTGCTACCCTCACTGTGCAGGTGGAAAATGAGGTCAAAACCAATGCAGTTAATATGTGTGATGCTTACTGTCAGTTCCTTCTAGTAGTGACTTTCAGGCAAAATCCAGTCTCTTTGCCAGAAATCCTAAAGGTGTTTGGGGGAAAAAGTAGTGCCTTAGTACTGCTTTTCCTCCTAGTGGCTTTGATGGGCATTTAAGACTCCTGTTTTAATTCACTTAGGTGCTTCCTGGCTCCAGGTCTTCCTCTCTCAGTTTCTTCATCCAAAAGAAGTCAGATGGAAAAAATTTCTTCCTGGGATAACTTGAAAAACAATCAGTTCTTTTAAACTGTTGCCTTCAAGATGCCTGCATACCCCTTATCATATTTTGCTGTCTTCAGATCCAGCTACCTCCCTTGAAAGTGAGCAACAGGTCCAAGCAGATGTTTTCTTATCAAGAATTCATAGCAGACCTATTTATTTTAAATTAGCATATCTCATTAACTGTCTCAAGGACGCTGGCTGAATTCATCTTTTAATGAGTATCTCAGAAATCTAGCTTCTCAAAGGCAAAATGTAACTGCACATAGCTGCACTTTAACTTTCTTGCTTCTAGCACATGGTTTGATAAGCGAGCAGTCAAGGATAAGGCTTTGCAAGCCAGCCCTTGTGAAAGCCTTGCTACTGCTCCACCCAGTATTTTGGGATCAAGATACCCCCACCTGCCTTGATCCATACGCAGGCGTAGGGCTGCTCAAGGAGCAGAGATGCCAAAATGAAGGATTGTCCATGTGCCTACCAACTGCTGAACATTAGGAAAAAAAAATTCACAGAAAGGGTCATTGGGCACTGGCAGAGGCTGCCCAGGGAGGGGGTTGAGTCACCTTCCCTAGGGGGGTATAAGGCACGGGTGAATGAGGTGCTGAGGGACATGGTTGGACTCGATCCATTGGGTCTCTTCCAACCTGATTATTCTATGATTCTATGAAAACACTTTCTCCTTTCCTGTGACCAGATAAGGTAGGCACTGTTCCCCTGCACATCCTCCCACTGAGGATTTCGGAGTGCCCTGCAGCACGAACGAATGCAATGAAGAGCAGTGGTGCCTCCATCACTGTCTGCTGCATCGCCTGTGATGTGTGTATTTTCCTCTCATTTTCTGATTACATTTTCAGGCACTAAAATTATTTTGGTACAATATTTAATCATTCCAAAGGAAACCACATGTTGATATCATATTTCAGCTGTATATTTTCCAAAAATCTACATGTATTTGTTCTAAAGTATTAGTGAAGCCAGAATGCCTCCAAGGCTTCATGAACTGCATTTTTTTTTTTTGTGCTTAAGAAATGGCCTCAGCAAATGTGTATGATGTTGTCGATATATCTTCCGTAGAAAGGCATTTTGGTATCGTGCTTATTAAAGGGAATATAATTACACTAGAAATGATAAAATATTATGCTGACCATACGCTCTGCAGAAATAGGTTCTTCCAAAAAATCAGGCACATAAAGGTAATATTTTAGTGTGAGTTTACATGCGACATTGCAGCCATCAGCTAATCTGCTGTACCTGGTCAGGCAAAGGATTTTTTGTGAGATATGAGATAAAAAAAGAAAAAAAAAATCACAGAAAGGGTCATCGGGCACTGGCAGAGGCTGCCCAGAGAGGGGGTTGATTCACCTTCCCTGGAGGGGGGTGTAAGGGACGGGTGGACAAGGTGCTGAGGGACATGGTTTAGTGTTTGATAGGAATGGTTGGACTCAATGATCCGGTGGGTCTCTTCAAACCTGGTGATTCTGTGATTCTATATTGTGGTATTGCAGGACAGATGTGAGCATGGCCTGAGAGTAACCCAAAACCCACTATAACTTTTACTTCCATGAGGGTATTTCTGTCCTAAATGCTGGTAAGCAAGATCCTCAGAGACTCCAGCTTCTTGACTGCCTGTAGGAGGTAAGTGGAGACAAAACTAAAAGCGTAAAGTGCACCCAGATGGGATTCAGCACAATACACTCTTGAGAAGTTTATCAAAGGAGCTGTGGCTGTAAAATAGAACGGAATAAAGGGATTATGGGGAATAAGTGAATATTTAGAAAAGAAGAAAGACTCAAGGGTAAGGATGTTACAAATAAAAGGATATTTCAACTTCAAAGAAATTTGCAAATATAAAATATGTAGGAAACCAACCTGGATATTCTGTTCACACCTGGGATGATTGATTTGTGAGACATTTTCAGCACCTCAGCTGTAGTTATCTGTTCCAATGGCTCATTTGAATTTCATAGAACTTATTTTGAATCCGAGCAGTGTATCACCACATAACTGTGTTGCTGAAATTGCATTTCAAGGAGTTTGGGCCTTCAGTTCTGTGGGGGTCAGTGTGGCTCAATCCATTCAGTGCAGCATCGCAGTGCATGGTGATGCAGTTAAGGTTGTGCCAACACTTCAATTACTAACCCTGTTTTCAAGGGTTCAGGCTTGTTGACTCATTTAACAATATGCTATACCAAAAAGCAGTGCTGGAGAAAATGAATATTATAAGTCAAAAAGTAAGTAAAAAGTACCTTGTGCTAATGAATGCAAAGACAGCTGTGCTTTCTGGAAGAAAATGAATAGTGCCTAAACAACAGGCAAAACATATACTATCTCAAACATATTCATATTTATACATAGCACACCTAAATTTAACAGGGTTGAAACAGATGGAGGTAATACATAAAAACATTAACGTTTCTGCTGCCAGGATATTCACAATAGCCAAAAAAATAGACTCAGAGGTCTTGTCTTCCTTCACATTCCTTTAAATTCTAATGAAAATTGTATGCATGTACTTGAAGAAGAACTCAGAACCTCCAAAAAAATATTATTATCTGCTTAAATATATGTTTTCGGTTTTCCCTCATGTGAGAGATGTTTAGATCTGCTACTGGATAAAAACAACAAAATACCTTAAGACAGGGTGTTATTATGCAGAATACATAGCTGTGTTTATGCCAGAATCCCATTAGGTTTCCTAGCACCTAACCCCTAGAGATTTCAAGTGTACAAAATCATGGAGCTACAAGCATTTGCGTGAGAAGCACTATTTTTGTGGGCAAAGAAAAATTGGCATTAAATAGCTTTCAATCCTACTGTTGAAAAAGTATATAAATATTTGAATCAGATGGACAAATATGGTCCTCAACACACTGACATTCCAACAGAGAAAGGTGCACAGTAGGGAAAATACCAGTGTAAACCTCCATGGGAGGGCTAATCCCAGGTCAAACTACCAGAGTGCCTTATGTTTTCATTTGCTACTGATACATGAATTATGGTAATGAAATTATATGCTATATTTTGTTACTGTGTTCTTTAATCCAGCTAGGAGAGGCACAAGCTTAAAATATAAACCTTTTCAGGGAGCCCCATCTAAAGTTATCTGAAAGTAAAGGTTTTTAGCCCTGACTAGAATCACACACATTTTGTGATCCTTCAACCACCAAAATCTTGTTGCATGATTATAACTACAGCTTTGCTATGCAAGGCAAACTCTTTGTTAAATATATCACTTCACTGGCCGGTGCAGCAATGCACATGAGAACAGATTTTGACTGATTTTCACTGCCTCTGCACTAGCAGCGTGCATAAATCTAGAAGCAAATCTCTTCAAAAGCGTGTACGTTGCTTTAAGTCTTGCACAAATAAAAGCAGGTGAATTCCCATTCAGTCTGAAAGACCTTTTCACCAAATTAATGCTTAATCATTTCTTCCATACTAAATGCAAGTTGCTAGAGTTTGGCTCGTGGAGTTGAAGCTACTGGACCTGGGCAACTTAAAACCATTGCACAGGGGCTTTTATGGTCCTCAGTTGGGAAAAGATGGGATTTTACATGTTAACAGCTAATATAGACTGCATACAGAGAAGTCCCCAATGCAGCTGACTTTGGAGATGCTGAACGCAGCACAAGCTGTCTCCTAATTCAGGGTTTCTTTCCTCTAAGACAGGATTTGTCATTATCACCAGAGAATTACAAGGGACTGAGTTATAAACACTGTTTTTTTAATCATGGAACTTTTGCAGTAATTTTTAATTTAACATTTTGAATTCTATCCATATTCCCACAAGGACAACAAAACAAATGTGGGTTTTTTTTAGCTAAATTCCACTGTTACCTGCTCACAATCTGTTGCACATGAGCTGGATGCATGATGCACGTAATTATTATTCTCTTCTTTTGACAAAATATTTGGGATGAAAAAGGAATTAACAAAATGTTTCTTTAAAGAGAATATAGCATTTCTCCATTTACCAGCAGTTAATTAGCCAAAGTTCACATTTAAACAGGATTTTATTTGATCCAACAAAAGCGAAGATAGATATGCAAATCAGTCCTGATAAAGTGCAGTTTTAACATGGAAGAAATATCCACCTGCCACCAATTAAGGCTGTTTTTTTTTTATAAGAAAGTGATGGTTGATTATACTAATTTTACCCTTGTGGTAATTGTCACTAATCTTCAGCATATTGTATGTATCTTGCTGCTATGAATCCCATATCCCCTTCTGCCATAAATATTTCATAAAATATTCAAAGCCTGTCCACAGCCAAGTAATAACAAATGTCAAATGACACATTAAGAAGATTCATAGCTATTTTAAGTATGAATTTTATATAAAATCTTAACTCATTTATTGTGGTCAGTGTTAAGGATTGATTTTAGCAAAGAAATGCTCAGCAATTAGTACCAGTACCTTTACTGCCAGCTTGTTTTTAAAGCAGAATTAATAGAGATTATTCAGAGTACTGGTGGAAGACTGGGCGTGTTGGTAGTCTATGCAGTTGTGTATCTCAGCTTAATTTCCATATCATAGAATCACCAGATTGGAAGAGACCCACCGGATCATCGAGTCCAACGCTAAACAGGACATATGCCTCTTTCAAGACTGCTGTGGTAAACTGAAAGATTTCTGTTGATTTTGGTGAGCTTTCCAGCCTATTACACCTTTGATGAGTTCAGGGTCTCAATTTCTGGAGGCCATAATGCTTGTTTGTTGGTGTTCTCTTTACTGCTATTAGCTCAAAGTTCTTCTGTCTCACTCTCTCCCTCTATTAAAAAGTCAAGGTGGATTTTTTTTTTTTCATAAAGCAAAATTTCTAACTTTCTTTCCTTGAAAGTAAAGAAAAGAAGAAAAACTATTAATAATTAGGCTCACATTTTATCCAGCTGGGAGTTTATTTAACTTGGGGTGTGGTGACCAGTCCAAAAGAGGGTGGGTGTCTGTGCACCGGTGTAGGCAACTGTGAGATGGGACTCAGGTGCAAAGCGTAACTACTTGCCTGAGGAGTGGTAGAGGGAAGGGAGAAGCTTATCAAGGTGGTTTATTTAGTGCAGCTGGGGGTGGGTGAAGCAAGATGGATGTCTTGTTGAAGATGTAGGTGTTAATGTTGAGCTCTTAGAGATAAGTTCTTGTGTGTACGCTACGTGTCTCAAGGTGAGCTGCTTTTCAAGGTATGAAGGATGAGTATGGAAATAGAGATAGCTGGAGTAAAACTGAAGGATGCTCATTCTGGGTAAGTTTTTTTTCTATCTTCCTGCTATATGTTTTAGATACTACTTGTGCCTTCTCTAGTACAGGTAGTGGTTGACCCAAAAACAATAGGCAACTGATTGTTATGCTTTAAAATGGAGTAACCTCAGCAGAGGAGAGGGTTGTTTCTCTCAAAGTATCCTTGCATAATCAGTGCAAGAAACTGCTTTAGCTGCAGGGGATGATTCAGCTGAAGAGGTACCAGGCACAGGACCTTTTGGGAGCTGTGAATTCAGGCAGTAATAGTAGAGAGCTCTGCCCTGGACTAGTCAACTGTGTGGAGTAAACTTTTCCAAACCTAGTCAGGGAGCTAATATGATGAGTTGGTTGTGAGTGTGTTTGCTTCTCCTATAAAATGTGATTTTTTTTTTTTTGAGTTAAAGAAAGAGCAAATATGGCTATCAGAACTGTTCTTATAGGCTGCTCTAATACTGTGAACATTGCATAGGGATGGACTTGTCTCTGCATTACCACAAGCTGATTTGACTTTCTTTTGAGATTGATATCAACTACATATCTATGCTTTTGAAATACCTGTCTTTAGATGCTGAAGAGCCCTCTGATTTAAGAACAATATAAATGTTGTTTAAGTTCTGTTTGTGGTCTTAATTCATATATAACAGAATTAATGAGATTATGGTAATAGAAACTGGAGATACTCCTTTTTACCCTGGGTAAAGTGACTTGTTACCAGGCTGTGACATTTTCTTTGCTATTAATATAGTATCTGTTTGTTTTGTAGTTAAATATAGTTGAAAACATGTAGATGATAGGGGGTCTTATGCTTAGTTTTAGCGTAACTGCTACATGTTAATACGCTTTTATTTAACTTGGTTTTTAGTAACCACCTTTATGAATGGATACGTGCTCCGCACAGGGCTGGACTTCTGTCACGTGGCCTGTGATTTTACTTTTCTTACTGCCTCGAAAAAGGAGAAAGTGGCTACCTAAGGGGATGCAGAGGTTTGTTCTTAACTGCTTTAGCTCCATTATGCATTATATCCTAGATTCTTCCTATAGATAATAATAATGAATTAAATAGCTTGCTAGAATAATGGAAACCATTCTACCCTGAGTGATCTATTAATAGTTACAAAAATAAGGCTATGATGTAGTTAAAAAAAAAACCCAAACTCTCTCTAGATTTCACTTGGGTTGGTATTTATCCCATGAGACGTTCAAGAGGAAAGGTGAGATGAGCAGAGTGGTAGGAGCCGGGGTAACTTCTGGTGTTCCAGAAGGCTGTGGCATGTGAGCTCTGCTCATTAACTGGAGTTTGAGGCAGGAGGTCACAGTCCTCTGCTCCCTCCCTGTTTCTGTTGCTGCAGTTTACAACCTTCCTTGCCGACTTGGCAGAAGTGAATGTGGCCCAGCTCATACAAGGGTGTAATAATTCAAACTGCTCTCAATTATAGGGTGGAGTCAGGTGAACACACAAGGGCAGTAACCTCCTAGATTTCCCCATCATGAGTCAGTAGAGCTTGTCTAATGAACTCCTTTTGTCAATGTGGACAAATTAACTTGGCTCTCTGGGCTAGAGGAGCTGATGTAACTCAGCACAGTTGCCCCAGAGTCAATGGCATCCCTTGCTTTCACCTGCTCAGGAGGTAGCTCCAATGTTTTGCTGTCTCTGGAATGGATTGATTATTAATTAAATCTTGAGACTGAGTAGCAGAATTAGTATTAAGAATTTAACTTAAATTATAAGGAAACTGTGATAAAATTGAGCAGAGGGATTTATCTGGAACACAAGAGAAAGTAATGAACTGCACATAGAGCAAATCAAACCTGGTGAACATTTCGGGCATCCATTTTAGGGGCATAGAATAATATTTAAAACAAATGTGAATGCTCCTGTTAATCTGGTACATATGTACATTCATTTTTACAAATACATTTCTATTTGTGAATGTAACAAAATATTTTGCCCTCTACTTTTCTGTAGTTGTTTTTCCAAATGTTTACTGTGCTGTAAGTGTAAAACCATCCTGATCACAGTGAAGTACAAACATGTGGCTTGCTTCTGTGATTTTTCATTTGGAAACCAGCAAACTTTGACTGCTTCCCCAGCTTTTTACTTTCTGGCTGGCTGAATGGCTCTTCAGGCATGCTGAAAGCCTTCTGAAAGGCAGTGGTTGGCTGAGGGCAGTCGTTTGACTGACTGACGCTTTTACAACCAAGGGCCATCTGAGGAGCTGATTTATATGAAGTGTAAATATTGTAGTGTTACAATCTTGGCACCCTGTAATTGCAAGTAGAGCTCTTCTGCCTTATGTTGCCTCTTAACTGCACATTTCTCCTAGCTACATTGCTATTAGGCAAGGATCAGGCTGACTTGGCAGCAGTGTTCACCTCCCTTTCTGGTATTTGTTGGTTTAGATGATGTAATTTTTGCTCACAGGAAATATACCACTTTGCGTAGCAGTTCCTACTAGTATTCCAACTAGTTATGTTCAATGCATTAAGAATGTTATTGTCTCTGTATAATATGAATTGCTAATTAGGCTTCCCAATGCAAATGTTTTGATGGAACGGCATCTGGCATATCAAACATCCTTATTGAGGATATGGATGCTTTCAGTGCACGTGGCCCTTGGGCTTTGGGTGCAGAGCAGGAAGCTTGAAGCCTAGTTGAGGTCCTGCCCTGCCTGCTGTGCTTGGAGCAGCCTGTGCTTTCATGCACAGATTTTCCTCAAACACGTGCGCACATCTCTAAGTTGCTTGGGGACTGTGTTCCTGTATCCAGCTGACTTCTAGGAGAAAAATCAAGGCTTGTTTACTGATCAACGTGTCTAGTTTGTAAAAGAAATGTTTACAGCTATTAATTGTGAGAGGAAAATGGGCAGTATAGGCAGTGTTCTCGCAGTAAAAGGGGATCTGACATTTTTCACTTATAGGTCCTGTTTTCAGTCTCTGATAGCATTGGTGGATATAAGTAATTTTGGTTGATATTCTCTTAGTTGGATGGTTTGCTGCACTTGCATATTTCTGTTTTAGGGGTATTTAATAAAGCATTTCAACCGTCACTGGGAATGAAATTTGGGAGATACTACAACTTGGTTTGTGTTAAATAAGTACATCTCTCTGAAATTACTTGCTGTGTACTCTGGAGGAGAGCTTGGAACCTGGCAGCTAATTGTCATCTCTACCAAAGTTGTGCTTTTATGTTCTCTTGGAAACATGTCTGGATTTGGCTTCTGGAAAAAAAAAAAAGATAAAACCCAAACTAAATACACATAATAATTTTTAGTTTAGTGGATAACTTCTGCTGATCCCATATTATTTTGTGATCTGACTAGGGAAAGAGCCTTTCTGGAACAGTAAATTATATACCAAGTATGCTTAAATGATAATATACTGCCATTTGTCCCAAAGGGGGTAAGTTAAAGTGCCAACCTCTAATGCTTCCTAGTACTTCAATTCTTGACTGAACACTTCTAATTCTATTAGCCTCCCTTTTGGTGCAGAGCAGTACCTGAGCGATAGAGGCAGTTTGTTTGCTAAGCCTCCTGTGCGGTATTTGCATAGGAAAAAATGCCCAGAAATCACTCTTACCCTCTACTTCTGTGTTCTGATAATGGATTGCAGCTATACAGCACTTGAGGAAGAGGAGAGGAGGCAACCTTGCATCTCTGTGCATCTTGTAGAGCAAATCCACTCTATCTACATCTAGAAAGAACTTGGAGGATGCTTTTGTTGAGGGCATCAGAAGGTGGCAGAGCTTTGTGGGTGCATGTACCTTATTTGCTAAAAAAATATTATTTTAAAATTTCATGGGTAATTACGTTGTGCTTTATATTTCTGTGATAAATAGTAGCTTCTTTAACTAAAACATCCAACATGTTTTTATAAGTAACAAAGTTCAGCTTGGCTTATAGGGCACATGGTTAGACTTGAAATACCTTAGTGATGTTTCAAAGAAGCAAAGTGCTCTAATCTGGGAATTCTTTCTCCCTCCTTTCTTTTCCAAACACCAACAAAATGTTCAAATTTTTCTTTTTACAGAAATAATTTCAATTTTCTGGCTATTTCTGGTACAGTTGCCTCTCAGCCCCAATTCTGTGTCCCCTGACAGGGTGATTTTTCCGATTTTCCTGCTGCTTTTGATTCACCTGTTGTTCCAGCTTCCTGCAAGGCAAAAGACATCGAACACACAGTATTCTAGGAGGCATGAATTTCAAGCAGTTTTTCTTGAGTTATGTGCCCGAGGTTGCATTGCTCAGGGAAGTGTGTGGTACAAAGCTATTTATCTAGTCATCTTTTCTTCGCGTAGGCAGATTCTTACTCCACAACATCTCCAGATTGACAGGATGTGAATCTTGTCTTTTTTTACATGAAAGGCAAATGAAGAGTTTGGTCCAAGAGAGCTTCTGGAAGAACTTCATTCTCGCTGCCCTAGCTTTTTTATGCTTACTTTCTCTCTCCCCTTTTTGCTTCTGTTCAGTATGATAGGAATAAGCAACAAGTTGCTTTGAGGACTGGGCTGTGTGAGCAGTGGAGTGGCCTGTGTCTGAATGAACAAATGCTTTGATGGTGTTGTACTCTTCTGCCTCTGGAAACAGCCAAAGATAACTGCTTTAAATAACCAGAAATGTTATGTTGGGAGACTGTGGACCTTGCTGCCCAAATTGCTGAGTTTACCACAAGAATTACTATGTGCTCAGCATCTCAAAATCAGCCCCTTGCTCTGGGACAGCATGATAAGTAGCACAAATGTTTTATGGCCAGCAGTTGCAACCTTTTTACTTAATTAAAGGTTAATAACAATTAGCTGGTTTGATTATTTGCTTAATTTAAACACGTGAATGATTTCTCTTTTAATGCACTATTCAGAATTCTTTGGATAATTCTGCGTAAAAGATAGTATTCAGAGGTGTAGGTGATTTCTTCTAAGGGATTAATATTATCGCTGGTAAATGTCAGGCATACAGATGATATTACAACCTACTTGCTTTCTTCAGACATGTGTGCTATTGATTGTTTCATCGATGACTGGCTCCTAGCTGAGTTTCATTATACTGCACAGCAGAGGGTTGTTTGTGTTTTGTTGGATATGTTTGACCTGTGATTGCCCTATGAGAAATAGTGGAGAAAGTAATTTAAAGACAAAACACAGGAACTCTTGGAATTAAAAATAATTTACTTTTGCCAGGCTTCAGAAGAGTCTAGTGAATACATATATATATTCTGCTAGTATGGTCTTGCTTACCTGCAATTCATTAAAGACTGGGTAAACTGGAAAGACTTATTTTTAATTACTCTTTAGTAAATTAAGGAGCGTGAATGAAGTAGATAGCATCAGAAATCATTACTAGTGGGGTGCTGAGCCTGTTGTCTGTTCATCTTGCTCAGCCACTAGCCCTATATAAACTGTTCTCACTTGCTGGTTCTCATGCTCTGTGTACTAGGCAGCCCTTGCTTAGACTGTGTGTTCTCTGGGATCAGCTCCCTTAGCTCAGTAAAAAACAAGTATGGTCTCGTGGATATGTTGTACACAGCCTCTTCTCAGTACAGCCTCCTGATGCAAAACTGGGCTATGGATGGAAAAGCTTGTGTTACTTGTCAGCTGTGTCTGATGATCATGTGAAGTTTAGAAGTGCAGATCTGCTTGTAAATGGAAATAAGTAAGGAAAATTGACTTGCACTTACTCATTGCAACCTATATGCTTATTATTTCTTCTATATGCTACTGCTTATGCAGCAAGAAAAATCAGTCTCTTTCAATAAGTTAAAAATATTATCATTCTAGCAGTATTTTGACTGATGCTGCATCATCTGACTATTTTTATTTAAGTGGTGTTACAATGTCAGCAGAGTAGTTTTGAGAGAATTTCTCTTTGCAGCAATCCAGCCTCTCATCATGAAGTGACATTATGGATCACTGAACAAGAAATTCATCAATATAAGTAGGTGTTATTTTCTGAAAAGATAGTACCCACTCTTACCTTGAGAACTTTTAATCATTCATTTCCCATATTCAAACTTGCTATCGCTTAATTAATCTTCCCACTTTAACTGAAACCTCAATGGTTCCTGAGTAAATGCTGAAATAAGGGCAGCTTTGATGTTTCAAAGCTGTAATAGAGGAAGACAGGCTATGCTACTGACTTCAGAACATATTTGAGAGGCTTCTCTCACACGGCTGGAGCTGCAACACTTCTGCAGGTCTCCCAAGGGGCTACTGCTCTACCACAATAGGAAAGGCCAGCGCTGTTCTAACAGTGCTGCTCTAAGGGGAAAATGGGAGCAGCAATAGTTTAATTATCCCCTTGAGTCACAATTTGAAGGAATAGCTACTATTATTAATGGGCACAGTAGAACGCAGAGGAGGGTTGTTGCAGGCTTGTTCATTCCTGCCTTGCCTCCTCTTGTTCTTTATTATTTGAATTTGTACTGGAGCACGAGAATAACAGTATTGCCTGCACGCATTGCTTTACCTTTTTATTATTTTTCACATCTCTAGCTTTATTTGTGATTATAGCGGTGTTTTTGCAGCGTGTTCTCACGTAGCAAAGGTACAAAAAGTATGACAGGTTGTAATGAAAGTCCATTGCATTTAATGCATTCACTCAAATCAGCTGCACTGAGCACAGCTTTGCTGCCATCAGACATTGTCGGCAGGGTTCAGGAGGGGCATCTGGTGGCAGAGATGGACATCAGCTTGTTGTCCTGTGGCTGCCACAGTAAGAGGACTGTCCTGCTGAGCTTGTGCCGAGTTCAGCACTGGAGCTTACACAGGGCATGGGCTGTACCTGTGCTGAGGGAAATGTGGCAATCTTTTTTTTTTCCCCCTGAACTACAGTGGATCTATTGCCACAAGCTCATTAATTCTCAGCATGTTGAACATGTTCTGCATTTGAATATTATTGTCCCATTTGTAAGCTTTACTTCACTTGAACATAACTGTTAGGCAGCTTCCCCAGTTTACCTGATACAATACACAATGTACTTTTAATATTTTTTTCTTTTGATGTAATAATAATACTTGGCTGCTTAACTAACAATAACCATGTCTCTGGAAGCAAGTTAGAGTATGGACATTGTTCAGGTGAGAGGTAAAGAAGGCGTGTTTAGTCAGAAATAGTGAAACAGTTGGTGGTTCCCAAAGAATTATTTCTCCACTTGTTAGTGGAATGCTAATTCTTCTGCTGTCATGTATAATAACACTCATGCTGAACTACAAATTATCTGAGATGAATCCTTTTCTTTTTTTCTGCTTTTGGATTGCTCATGCTGAAATACCAATTATCCAAGACAAATATTTTTCCTTTTTCTTTTTCATTTTCCTTTTTTTCTTGGACTGTATGTGGGAGTACAGCAGCTTTTCTGATGTGTTTTCCCTTGTGAAAATAAAGGATTTTGCCAATTCCATTCTGTTTGAGAGGGCAGCTTATAGACTCAGGTCTACAAAGCAGTATGAAGAGCTGGCAGAGGCTGCTGTAAGTTGAGGTGTTTACATCCATCCTGTTGCATCTGCCCTTTGTCCTCATCTGGAATTGAACAGCCCGAGACCTATAGACATTTACTCCTGTCATGACTAGTTGCAAGCAAGCTGCCAGTCTGTTATTAAAATAACTCTCCAACTTAACTGGTTTTGAAGTGCAGCCTTTATCTCCCAGGTCCTTGGCTTTCAATCTATAATGTGAAGCACCCTAGTTGCTTTCTATTTTGTTATATTATTTTTCTTTGGTTAGTTTGTTCCCACAACTGGACAACTAATGTCTCCTTGGAGACTGCTGTGGTTGCTTTATGTGACCCGTTGTGGGTTGCTTTGTAATCTGTCTTACCTTCAGTAGAAAAACGCCCAGTCACTGAGAGTATAGGTAATATATAAATCATTAAATGAAATCAATGAGAACAGCTAATAAAATCAAATAACTTGTTAGAATATTGAGGATGAAGAGAGGCTCCATGTGATTTTCACTGAGATTAAAGGATGGGGTGGGGTGGCGGTATCCAAATGGAAAATTTAGTCTCTGTCAGTCCCTTGACTAGAAGGCACCTAAAGGATCTGGGGTTTGCTTCTGGCAAGTCCCTAATGTCAAATATTCTTTGCTCTGTTTTTGAAACTATATAATTGTGTCGTGACGACTCATTAAGAGCTTCAGTCCAGCAGAAATCTCCAGGAGATGTGTACAGACCATGCTTTTGAACTTGGAGATGACAAAATTAACCTTATGAAGTAGTTTAATGAGGCTATCTACTACCTAGATCTTTCACAGTATTCAGGTTCTGCTCAGTTTGTATCTTGTTGGGGTTTCCACTTGTGGGTAATACATATGTCAAATGAGAGAATGGTCTGGCTGAAAAAATTAAGGCATTTTAAATCCAAAGTATCCTTGGATTCAATTAATTTACATAGTCCACATACTGGTGTGAAGCTGAGCACTATTTATTGTGTTTTGGGGTTTTTTGGTTTTTTTTTTTAAACAAACTTGCCCCAGGTCATTTTTGGGCATCTTATTTCTTATTTAGAAGTAATCTGTAAACTCTGAACGTAATCCTTAAGCCCTTACACAAGCATTTCATGCTATTTCAATTATATTATCCCTTAATGGAGGTAAAATGTAAATATTTAATTTGAGGTAAAATCCAGTAGATGTCACGGTGCAAGAAAGTGAAGGGGGGAAAAAAAAAAAAGACAGGGTAAGTGGTTCTCAAGCTAATACTAAGACGAGAAAATGTTGTAACTATGCACTGGAAAGCAGTAAAAAAAAAAAAATTGTGTTTGCCTTTCAACTTCTTCAGTTTCCTCACTGAGCTCTGAGCTTGGGGATAGGTATTGGTGTCCCCATGGGAACTCCTCTGCACTGTATTCTTCTTCTAGAGTGGTGTTGGCTTGGTTCTAGCATGTGCACTCTGTGCTTTATGCAGGAGAGAAGGAAGGGACTGTTTTGTTTTCTTTTTAAAGTACTTTATGGAGTGTTCTGTGTTCTGGTAGGGAAGGGTGCTTTTATCCCAGAGGAAATGCTCCACATGTGTGTTATCTCAGGTGCAGTAACAACTTCTAGTGCAGTCAGTATGATGAATGCGATGGAATTTTAATGCGACTGTAATGGTTTGCAGTATATTAGTTTGCTCTGCTCAGCATAGCACTGATTATTTATTTTTGGTGGGAGATAAGAATATATGACGCAAAGTGATGAGGGGGAAGAATTACTGGGTGTGCTGCCTCATATGAATTCTCATGCAGAGTTTCTTTAACAATTGCCAGGGAGAAACCTTTTGAATACTGCAGTTGATCTTGTAGGTGTGGATTAAACCAGGAAGCTTCAATATGTAAAGCCAGAGCCCAAATTAGGCGAGTTGCAGAAAAAATTATTGGCAGAACCTCCATTTAGGACCAGGCCTCTGACAGGAATGTGAGGAATATGGACCAGAGATCTGTTATCACCTTGCTTCATGCACTTGTTTGCTGCCTATGGTGTATGTGCAGCGGTACCAGAGGGGCTAAGAGGACTGTCTCCTCTTCTCTGTTGTGCAGCAATGAACTGGAATCAGCTTTGCTTTGTTTAACATCAAAGAGCTAACGTATGGGACTACAGTACTGGTGCTTGTGAGAAATACTTGTGGCAAATGATTGAGAAATACATTTAACATGTGAAAGATAAGTAAATATAATGAATATGTATGATAGAGTAGCCTAATTTGAGAGAATTTGCATTCCACTCAAAGGCAGCTCTAATTTGACTTCTGCTGTACAGATTAACATCCTAAGAGCATGTGTCCTGATTTGTATCATCTTTAACATGAATTATCAGTTAGATGTATATCTGCCTCCTAAAACAATACTAATTTCTACTGCATCTTCCCCAAACTTGAGTGATTATCATGCCCTTCTTAAATATTGGTCCTTCTGTAGGTGTTTCCCAACTTTTCCTGGTAACCCGAGTTGAAGGTAGGTGAGGTGCTGATAAACTTGACCAGTAGGTACTGATGTAGTTATAAGGAAGATGAATTCATTGAATAGTCTTGGTTCTTGGCAATGTATGTAAGCCTAGACATGGTTTCCTAGCACAGTACTGGGGCTCTTCCTGCTCCTACCTTTTTTTTTTTTTTGAGGAGGGAGCAATTTTGAGCAGTTATGGGTGTGAAATCCCTGTCATGTACAGAAGGGTAGTTTACATCTGTTGTGCACAAGTTCAAGGCATCTCCTTTCCAGTGCTGCTGTTGCTTCCACCAGACACTGCTTTAGAAATGACATCATTTAACCTTCTGTCAGTCTGTCTTTGTTAGAGAGCTGTAAATCCTGGGCTCTCCTTGGGCTTCTCTTGATACATTTCACATTCTCTTGCTTTAAGCCAAATGGTGCTCTGCTCTATCACTGAAACATCAAAACATCGCTGAAGTCAATAGTGTTAGGCTTGCTTTCTTTTTTTATGCATATCTGAAATTCCCTACAGGCAAAAGAGAAGAGAAGATGCTGTATCCTGTGGTTCACAGCTGAATAAAAGCTACAGCTTTGGAGCTGAAATGGTTCCTCTCCAAAACACAATAAAATTGAAGGACAGAAAAGAATAGGCAGATAAATACATGTTTTAAGCATCTCTCAAATAATTTCTACCTTCGTCTTCAAATGTCACCTTCCCTTTTGACCTCGGATAAACGTTGCTCTTAACAGGACAGAGCAAAAAGCATTCCTTTATTTTGAACACAGCTTATGAACGCTCCACAGTTTTTACTTTAAAGAAATTGATGAATAAGGGCCACTTTAAGTTATTTAAACATGACCATTTTGGCTCCTTTAATGAACTGTCGTCCTTAAGATCTTCTAAGAGCTCTATTAAAGAGCTACAATACAGAACTGAGAAACTTGGTTAATATTTCTGACTTTTAGAAACTACTGGAAAATTCTGGGGTGCAATTCCAGCTGATTTTCAGAGGGGAATCTCAGTACTCCTATAGACTACTATAAAGTAATGCTCTTCTAGTATAGAAACTCTCCAAATCTCGCTAGACAAAGATCTACAATAAAAACATATTGGGTAATAGCCCAGCCTTTAGAAAAGGTAATAATGTGTGACTCTTTCAGCAAAGTTCATAAGGCTTTCTTGCAGATGCTGCTTGCTGTTTAATTCTTAACAGACAGTAATGAAAGTGCTTATTGGGTTGTCCCTGTTGCTGTGATGAGCCAACTGGAATCACTAAGATGCCTTAAAAAGACTCTTTATGACATTCCAATAAATATTTCCTTTTAGATTATAGGTAGTTGCCTACATTTAAACCCCACTCTCCCCCACAATAAAAACCCCTAACAAACAAACAAAAAAAACCCCCAACCTAGCTGACTAAACAAACATAGCCTAAATGTCACCACTGAGAGTAGTAACTGGAAAGTTCAATTCTTCATGAAGCAGAAAAGATCAAGCTGCTTTACAAAAACACCCCAAGCCTTTACTGTAGTTCTTGTGGGTGTGCTTTTTAGTTCTTGACTACCTGAGATGACAGTGTTCCCAATATCAAACTTTTTTTTTTTTTGTGATGTAGGATGGGTTTTGAAACTGCAATGTTGCTGTTGAATCCAACAAACTTTTTTTTTTCTCGGCTTCAGCAGCAATGAAAGATGTTTGCGTACTACTTATACTCAACATTAGAGAAGAATTCTTGTATGTGAAAGATGGGTTAAGAACCCCATAGAACCAGCACAGGTGTCACAGGGTAAATGAGCCTGTTGGTACTGACCAGCAAGAAGGAATTGCTCTGAAAGCAAATCCAGCTGGGCACCTAGGCAGGCAAGCTGCTGGTGGTGGGAAAGATGTTAAAAAAAATAAAATAAATAAAAGCAAGCAAAGAAAAACCTTAAGGTAGTTACATGTAGGTGTTCCTTGCAGTCCTGCCAGGCTGTAGTTAATCTGCTGTACCTGTCACCTGGGAAACCTAAGCACTTTGTCATCCAGTGAAGCACCCCTGCTCTGAAATGAATAAACACGAAATTATTTCTTAGCTTGTTTTTCTACATTTTTTTTTCCAGGTCAAATTTGTTTATCTATATATTTTTACAGTCTACATGAAATGAAGAAAGTTAATGTAGTTTAGAAACGTCAATAGTGCTGTTACCTTCCTTTTTCCAAGGGGATCTCTTTGAGGTGTTAGTTTTCCTTCAGGAAAGACGAGGTTCTCTCTTTTCATTACACATTTGATATTTCAAGGGAAATTTGATGTTAATTAGATTATAGATCTCATAACGCATCATGAAAAGTACAAGTAACAAGTAGAATGTACATTGTGTGTGATTAGTATTCAGCCAGAGATGTAACAGAGCAGCAAACAGCTTTACTTGGTTGCTCTACTTGCCTACAAGTTTAATATCTTTTATACCTCTGAACAATAGCAGTGAATAACTACTGTCCTATTTTCAAATAGACTCTATAATTGATGGAGTTTTAGTATTATAGCTCTCATACTGAAGGGAAATCAATATCTGAAGAGAAACTGCTGAGTATATTCTCTTAAGGCTGTCCTGAGCTTTGATCAAAGCAGAACCCTAATTATTAGGGAAGCCTACTATTCAAAATAAGGTTTATTGTTTATAATTAAGGTTTTAATTTTTCTTGTCTTAATAGGTAAAGTAGATGTTTCATTCCATCCAATGCAGGACTCTGAATTTCCTGTAATTATTTAACAGTGGGAATTGGTCTCCAGCAATAGATCAGGAAATATTCTGGAACACCTAGCTAGTCCCTGAGCAATGGGTAGTTTGTAAGAAGGAAATAACATGCTGATTTGCAGTTATAATTGAGGAAAATTGCTCAAGAGGATTCTGACAGTACAGAAAATAGGCCAATTACTTACCTAGCTCTGATCCTCCTATGATTCATGATTGCTTTCATTTAATTTTGCTGTCACTTATGAAGCAAGGTTAAGAATAGATTAGCTTCTTTTAGCCACCTCTCGCCTTACTTCTGACTGGATTTTGGGGAGGTAGGTGAATAGGACAGTGTGGGATTGTTGTGGGTTTGGGGATTGATTTTTTTTTTTTTTTTTTCCCTCCGTGATTTCTCAAAGTTGCATATAGCGCTTATTCTTCATGGAGATATAGATGACGATTAAAATCTTCACACACAAACATTCCTTTTTTTCAAAGTTAGAATGTAAGTTAATAACACTTTCATGCTGTCACCTTACAGCAATCAACAATAATCAATATTAAATAGAAAGGACTTCAAGCCAAAAAAATACTCAAAACAGCTCAGTAAATCAGCCAAGGGGAGGATTGTACAGCTCACCCTTGAGCAGAACCTAGCAGCAGTGATGCATGTGTGCAGAGTTTAAAATCATAGAATCATAGAACAACCAGGTTGGAAGAGACCCACTGTATCATCGAGTCCAACCATTCCTATCAAACACTAAACCATGTCCCTCAGCAGCAGGACATCTGCCCCTCTGAAATCCAGGTCTCTGCCTCCCCAGTCTCTCTACTCAATTGTCTCGTCAGCACAGGGATTTCATATGCACCAACCTATTTCCAAAATCCTGAGAACTGGCCTGAGCAGGGCTAATTCTGCCTTTTGCAGCCTGTTTTGGATACAACTATAACTCTAGCTGCTCGGTAGCACCAGCGCTCATATTGATCATCAGCTGCTTGTAGCTGTCTCTGAGCTTACCTCTGCTTTTCACTGCAGGGGGTTGTTTTTCTCCTCATGGGAGAAGAGCACAGAGTGAAGATAGGCCAAACACTTTGTAATTTGCTTCCCTTGTAAGTGTGGTGGGCCAGGCTTGAACAGTGACTGAAGCACTTGTGCTGGAACCAGCAGTAGTGCTTGTTTGAGACTAAAACCTTTCTGAACCCTGCCTGGCATCCTGCAGGTAACTCATTAGCCAGGTATTGCTCTTATCCATAGCTAAACCTATAATCAAAGCTTATCTTAGATGTCAAGTCTTCTAAAACTGTATATTATTTATTTTTTGATAGATGTGTTACCATTCTTAATTCCAGCTGTTGTGTACTTGCCAACTTGTTAGTTCATGATTGCTTTCTATACAAAATAGACATCTCCTAAGTAGACTACTGAAGCACTCCAACTATGTCCGTTAGACCAAACGGAACTGCCTCAGTAATGGTTTTGTTACAGGCCAAGCCATCCTTTCTCTTTTTACTTTTCTAGTCTACATTGCAAAGTGAGTATACAAATGTGAAGCAGCACATTCCTCCCTGTGAATGCTGACCAAGCAGATAAATGGAAGGGATGTTTTATATTATATTCAATAAACATGTTTGTGATGCATGTCTAACATTCAAAGAAAAATGACTTGCATGCTAAAGCAAATGAACTAGCTTAAAAAACACAGTGTTTGTTTTTCTTCCCTCATAAGTACAACATGTACCTCTTTCTTGCAGGGGGTCAGGCTTGCTAGAGCTCTTTGTCACTGCATAGGATAGACAGGAGACTGCTAAATTGTCAAAACCCTGTATTTTATAGCCCTGACCAATAAAATATATTGCTTGTTTGGTGTAGTGACACAAATCACTTGCTTGCACAGGCAGTTGCTCTGGATTTTCAAGACCTGTATTTTCGTAGTATACAGAAACAGGAGCACGTGTGTATTTTTCTGTGGGCATGAAAAATATTGCTTATGAAGTGTGCATGTTTTGGCTGCTAATGTCAGAGAGCTGGGCTTGTATGTCATGTGTAGAAAAGCCAGGCTTTCCATATACATGTTTCAAATGCCTTTTTCTCAGTGATTCACAGAGGTGATGTCCCCACTTCACAGGGAACATAGACTGGGAGTAGACAAGTGCACATAAGTGTATGTGTGCACATAGCAGAAGCAGGAGTAAAAGGAAAAATACTATTTGGAGCTTTCTACAGTTGAAAACACAATTTGATTTAACATTTGAAGGTTGTTGGTGACTTTTTTTTGTAACAAGTACCATTGTTGCTTATAGCTCATGTGATTTTCATTGACTTATTCTATATTCTGTGTAATAAAAGTTAAGGAGTAGAACAAAAACAACTTGCAGCTTGGAGCAAGTTAATGGTATTTCATTAAGAAACTGTAAATAGTTACAGCATAAGCTAGATGTGCAACTGCTTTCACAGGCCATAAATGCTTAATGTTTATTACCAATAAAAGTCAAAGGAGCATTTAGCAAAGCAGTTTACCAAACAAACATTAAATACTTTAATGCATTAGATTCAGTGGACAGAATCAGGTTATTTAATTAACAACGAGTAATCTGTTAGGGCTTTCTTCACCACAAATGATCTGAAGCTTTGCACATTAAAAAAGCTTATGAAAGCTGTGTAGTGGTGGAAGAACAACTTGGAGGTGCCAGATGTGTAATAGAAACCCCTAGTGGGCGAAGAGTTCACATTTGCTGTTTCTAGACTGATATGCCTTGGCCTTTGCATGTGGAGTTCTAGATTGTCTTTCTGATAGTGCAAGGATTCTGGATAAAACACTGTAAAAGTCTTTCAGAAACTAATTATCTCAATTATGTTTTCACTCATAATGGTCTCATGCATGGCATTTAGACCAGCTTTTGGGAAAAAAAACATGCAGCAAATAACTAATAAGAGTAATATCACATTTCAGACGTAAGACTTAGTAATAGCCTTACCAGTCAGAAACAGGGACATTTGGTGTGAAACAGTGTTGTTCTTAGTCAAAGTTGGCAGTGTCTTTGAATTTGGTTACCTTGTATTTGATTTACAGCAGATAAAAGAAAACCATAGAAAACAATTACTTCTGTTCACTGACACTATAGGACAAAAATAATATTGTCATACTTTTGTATACCCCAAGTTATAAGAAAGATGGGGTTTTAGTGAAAGCTCCTTAACAGAAACATTTTTACATGCAGGATCTCTAATATCTCCCTTTGTGATGCATTCTTCCCTGAATAGGCCTTGTTCTCTTCACGATGGGAACCACATGTCTGGTTGAGTTTGGGTGTCCAACTTACAGATGATGATGTTAGGTCAGGTGAAGCCCACAAAATCTGTAAGGAAGACTGTTGTCTGAAAAACTTAGATGTATCTGCTCGGTGCTTTTTGAGCAGGTAGCCTCATTCAAATGACTATGTTAAGATTTTGCAGGAAGGTAGGATCTATGTGGGCCTGAAGAATCTGTGTGGGCCGCTTTAAAATAAAACTGACAGTTTGGAACTGCGGAACATTTCCAATAAAAGATAAAACTGATTGTGTGTGCTGTTTTACAGGTGAAAGAAGTTAGGACTGTGGTGGTGAGAAAAGGAGTCAGTCTACAGAGCAGGATAGGCATGGTTTAGTATGAAGTTCACAACTTCAGAGTCTGGAGTCTTATTTCAGAGTCTTCCATTTGATAGCAGTTTATGATCATAATAATCATGTGGCTAATGTTCTGTAATTCAATTACTGCACTGTTGTGAATGTTAACAATTATGTAGCAGATCTGAAACACAGTGGGACAAACTGGCAATATTCATATTTCAGTTAGTTACAGCCTATTGCGTAATTACTACAGATAAGTTACTGTTTAAACCAGAGCAACACAAGGAATGAATTACAACAATAATTACGTGGCTAATACTGCTTCTTGAAATGAATTAAACATGTAAACTCAAAATTATGGCAAGGTTACAGAGGACCTAGGCTGTGAACCATGTGCTGTTTCTTGAAATGAAAATCAGTTTTTGGAAACTCCAGATTTGTGTTGCTCTTTGTTATGGATCTTCACTTTTGCTCAAAATTTTTAGCAAAACTTTTTAACTACTTGATTTATTTTAGTATTATCATAATACATGTACTTCAGTTAAAACAGCAATGGTTAAAAATTCACATCATGGCTTCTGTTGATGCTAAATTATCAGACCACTTCACTAACATCATCCAGCTCATGACCTCATGCTTTGGTCACTGCACATTGCTTTTGACTCTCCATGAGAATGGCAGGTGTTTGAGGCAGGTTGCCCATTGCTCTGTGCATATCCTGTCATGTATTGTTGGCTTTGATCGACAAGTTACCACCTTCAGAAATTCCTGGGTTTTTTTCATTATATCTCAATGTCAGAGTAAATTGCATGATTGATGCTCTACCCTGTTTATTGAGGAACTCGTGCGTTGCCTTTTAAAAATCAATGTTTAAGAATAAAATACTCCTATGTTAATTTATTTTATCAGAGTAAGTGAAAATATTGTTTAATGCTTCACCTGACAATTAACTCTTTGAACATTAACTGAAAGGTGAAATTGATGTAACTGATGGGAGGTTTTGTTGGCTCAGCATTCTTAATATTGGCTGTCTTGATGCAAGAAGGGCAAAAATGAAACTATTAACTCCTAAACATTGTACAAAAATGTCATAGTCCTCAAAATTATAGATGGTGAGTTACTGCAGAGACTTCTGGAAGTAGTTGTTTCACTTGGCTCTCCAACTGGCAGTGATTCAAGTCATGGAAGTGTGTTTTCCACTTTGTATAGGAAAGAGACAGAAAGGTACTTGATTAGCTCTAATGCTGGAGAAAGAAGATGAAATGGCAATTAAGGTTCAAATTGCTGTGTGCCTAAAAAAACTGAGTAAGATTTGAATCTATATTTGGACATGTTACATCAGTCTTCCAATACTGAGAGACTTAAAGTGCACCAGGGCAGTTATAGATAACTCTCGATAGGCACTGCTGAATTTTTTTTTTTCTTTCTTTCCTCCACTTTGGCCAGACACTTTCACTCCAGGTATTCACATTTCTGGTGGAACTTTCTAGCTGAAGATATACATTCTTTGAGTCGACATAAACTTATGGTGACAGGTGATGTTTCATTGGAGCAGTTGGTTTCACTAATTACTTTCTCATATTTGTTCTGTCCTTGGACTTGTGCAGAACACCACTGTGAGAGTTCAGATAGCAGTGTATGCGCTTCCATCAATGTAAATGGCTCTTGAAAGATTAATTTATTGTGCTACGTTTTCTGCTTTTCAGTACAAAATTGAATCCATCTAATAATAATGTGTTGCTATGACCCCGTTTTAAAGAAGGATATAATTTTGTTAGGATTCAATATGGTAAATATATTTTAATTTCTGTCTGAATGATGTAAATTGAAAGTATTTTCTTCTAAGTTGTTCTCAGTCACAGGACAAATACCAAGTAAATAAAGGGTATTTGAGTGCAAATATAACTATTGAAGGCCCCAGCTCATTCTTCAGAACCAGTATCAAAGCACTGGTATGTGCAGGTAGCAATAATACTCATAAGATCCTGAGGACATTCATGTATATTTCTCTTGCTATTCTGTCCTCAACTTCCTTGTATCCTCACTTGTAGTTTTGGTAAAAGCCTCACACCCACTCATGCCCTTTCTCCCACCCTCCTCCAGTCTCATTTGGGAAATGGTCATTTCTGTTCAAGGGTACTTCAAAGACAGATTAGAACCTGTTGCTGTACTGAAATAACCAGAGTTACTCAAGTCACTCGTAGTTGGATCAAAGTCTGAATTCTATATTTCATGGTAGGCTGTCTTGCACACTTAATTTTTTCACATAAGCCAATGTTCATTATTTTGACTGTAGAAACTGTTAGTAGCCAAAATAAATCTGATTCTCCTAATGCCAGTTAGTGGGTTTGTGGATTTATGTAAACAGAAATAAATTAGTATATGGAGATAAACAAAATCTCTGTTTTCCCGTGGAAAAATCATTTAAGTTCCAGGGAAGCTGCCCAGTATCTGATGAATGCATCACCCAATCTTTGTATCTCATATGCTGTACTCGCATGTGTTGTACCTGTAGAGCCATTACACCCTTGTCTCCTGACTGAGTCTGAAAATGCATTTTTATTCTACCTGACCTGTATTACAGGTCCCTCAGGTACTGCCAGCAATTGCATCAAATAGTTGGATTTTATTTCTGATCTGCAGTTCTGTTGTGCCAGGCAGTGATTGGTGGCTGCAGTGAGTCACCAGGAGGGTTCCTAGATGCAAGGGGTTTGAGGGAAAAACTTGTCTTAAAACAATGACTGAACTACAAGACACCAGCTGAGCCTTTAATTAGCTGTCTTCCCCGTGCATTGTGGGCACAAACCTTTGGAGATAATCGGGTATCCATATTTCTTTTAACTTCTTCAGGCTGGTTGTTGTATGTAGTGGTTCATTGTCCTCTGAGAGTTTATGTAATGGAGTTTGAGAAATCTGGGAGTCATAACGTCCCTCAGCTTTGCCTTCTCTGAACTTGAGTGTATAGGTGGCTCATCTATATACTTGTGTTATTAAGCATTTAAACTAGAGATCAGTGCATTCATACAGAACACTAACTGCAGCAGTATCTTTACCTTCCTCATTAAGATGAGATTTGTGAGAGGTGTTTCTGTCATTGATATGCAATTAGGATGCAATAGTCACCTAAGTTACAAATGATAAGGAGTTTTGTTTATGCTATGATTTCCTTTGCAGAAATAGTATAATATTTAATTTTGGGGTTTTTTGGTGATTCCAGTTTCCTAACATTTAATGAGTGACTGGCAATTCATAGCCTGAGTTGATTTGTGACAAAATTAAAACCAGAACTTTTATTGAACAAAGGCTGTGGAGGTCTATTGGGAGAATCTAGCCAACTTTTTATGAGCTTCCTTAAAGTGCAGGTTTTAATCCTGTATGTGCATGTGACTGTATGAAGGCTTCATCTCTGGCTCATCATGTGAGAAGCCAGGTGATAAAGGTTCTTCAATGCCCTCCGAGATAAGGCTTGCTCCTCCTTCCTCTAGGTATTTTTTTTCTAAATATTTTGAGTGAAAAAGCATGTGTTGTACACAACTCCCCTTAATATCACTGCAATGATGATGGCATGATCACCCCTCGCTATACACAGGGCAGTGGTCTAAGGTGTTCAAGCATGCGTATCTGCCACAACACTAATTTTCATTCTGATAAGAAGAACGCTCCCTAATGAAGCAACTCATTATGGCTATATTTTACGGACAACACAACTAAAGATATCTAACCTCTGCCTACTATAATAAGGTTTTAATATGGTCTTTCACTAAATCAGGTCAATATTGTTCAATGTGATCAGAAAATAATACTTTGTTGAAAGCTTGGCTTAGGTCTTGGTTAGTATTCTGCTTATTTCATCAGAGGTGTCTTTATTTGGAATCTGGTTTTGCTGATAAGTTTAAAATTATCTTTGCTTGTGAATGCTCAGGCTTTGTTTGATTTAGGTGTCAAATCTCAAATCAGCACATAAAACTCCTATACTTATTTAGAAAACACTAGATAGGCACAAAATTGATATACCAGACTTTAGAATGCGTGTTTAGACTCTCTGAAATGTCAGCCCGTTTGCTACAACTTGCTAAATGCAGTTAAATGCTTATGCTAGTCACCAAACAATAATCATCAAAGTTTGACATGCAATCAGGATTATATCGTTAAAAGCCTGCCTTGTGTGCTAGGAAGAATAATTCTCCTATTCTTCGTCAGGACTCCTGTGATTAAAAGTTGGATGCGCACACAATGTTCCATCAGCAATGTATGCAGTGCCTTCTGAGCAACAGATTAAAGAATCTCTGCATTTTAAATACTTATTTTTCTTGACAATGTGAATCACATAATCCCCATTTATTCATTTTAATAAGCAGTGCTTTATACTGATCTAGTGACTGAACATTTGATAAGGATTATAACAATGTGTTTATGTTAAATCACCAATATTGCACTTTGAATCAGACTTCAATAAACTATGCAGAGATAGATTTATTTCTTTTCCTTGGCCATTTTCAAAAGCGCTGAGCCCTCATCTCGGGCTATTCTACCATAGCTTCCAATTATAATATAACCCTTAAAGACTGTGCTTGTTGTGACTGCTTCCCTGGCTAAGGGCTCCAAATATTTCGCTCCTTAGTTGTGTTGGGAGGACAAGACAAGAGGTTATTTGCATGCAGACAGATTGCTGTTGGCAGTAGAATTCTTTTGCAGGTATGACAAGTCTTGGAATAATTTGCAGAGCAGAATGAGCACATCCTCCTCCCTCTTCATCTTTTCAGTTCAAGTGCCTTCATCTTTCAGAAACCTGTCTGCAAGTTTCCTAATCGTGATGCTTTGAAAAAAGTGGTAGCTTTGCTTTTCATTATTTCGGTGATGTTAAGAGGGGTATGGAGACAGCATTGTGTAGCAGGTTGGATTCAGAAACCTGTTATGTGGAAAAGTGAATCAAGTAAAACTGGAGCTGTGTAGACTCCCTCAGTCTTATTGAACGTTTACCATGCTTTACTTGTGGCTTTAATTTATTATTGAAACTATCAACAAACTTGGAGCAACTTTGATTTGGCTGTTCCTCTCCACCTTTCCATCAGTGCCTGGAGGGAACTGGTTGGTCTCCAGCTGCTACAGGAACTCTGCAGGTGAGGAGTATGTTAAATACTGAGCTACTGCTCAACAGATCTGAATAGAAAATAGCTTTGAAAAGGAGCTGTCAGCATTGCTCTTAGGTGTCCCAGAGGCAGTCTCTTCTCAGCTTTTGCTGCTTCTAGAGCAATGGTGTGTGTGCAGACCATGACGCTTTGTCTCCTCTGCTGCCGTAACCCTCCTCATGTTCTTTGCACTGAAATCGGAAGTGTAACTCTGGGCTGAAACCTTCCAAGGCTCTGATGAAAATGTATTCTCCTCTATTGTAAGAAATACACTTATGATGTATAAAGTGGTATTACTTCTGTATTGTCTCAGTGCTTTACGTCTCAGCCCCATGAGTATAGCAGGATGCAGTCATATGCATATCAAGTGAAAACCTCCACAACAGGCTTGGGTTTATAGGAATCTGCACGTGGTGCTGCTTGACCATTCTGTCTCTAGATGATTTTTCAAATAAGAGGGGATTTCCAGCCTTGGATATCAAGAGACCAGATGTTATTGCAGCAAGAGAGCTAAAGCACACCAGGTTTACAGTGTCATGCAAGTGCCTGGTGGAAATGTGCCCAGAGCTGCTGTATTTCCAGCCCCAGCTGATCCGCTTGTAAGCTTCTGTTAGTGGTGAGAATCACGCAATGCGCAGCGTTGATTTGCACCCCAGGGTGGGCGTTTTGGGACTGGGGAGCAGCATTCCAACAGCTCCTTTTCACACTGTATCCAACCCCTTTTCCCCTTGACAAATGCATTGTACCTATATTCTGATGTTTAAGGGCTTCTGCCAGGACTTAATTATAGAGCCATGCCAATATAAGTGACCTTACGGTCTCAATGGGCAATCTCATTATGGCCACCTAGGATGAACTCAGATGAGAGATTAGAGTTAAAGGAACCTTGCTGCCACAGCCAGCTGCTTTGCTTATTTCTGTTCCTCAGAGCTCTCTGTGGGCTCAGATTACTTCAAGGCTCAGTTTTATCTGTTACCAATTTTTTTGGGTGGAAGTTTTGCATTGCTGCTCTTCAAGTGGAGAATTAAAAGTGAAGCTCAAAGAACCCACAAACATTTTGCAAATGAATCTGTTTACTGGGGAGGGAATTCACACATGGAGAAAGCAAGTAATCCGTTGCTTTCAGTGGTAGTGACTCCCATACTCCAGAAGTTCTTGGAATAAAAGAATGCTATAAAGACATCCTTTATATAGATAAATTATAGATAGAATAACCATAAGGAAGTGCGTCAACAATACTTTTAACATCAAGTTAACCACAAGCCTGCAGAAATAACACAAAAAAGACAGTTTAGGTCTATGTTCTCTTGTGTAGGTAGCCTTTGTTCAAGTATGTGAACCAGTTACAGTCAAAGAAATGCAAGTGATTAACATGCGAGAGTAAGGGGTTTGCTACGAGTCCATTTAAAATATGTATTTATATAAATAATGACTACATAGAATTAGTGTTATAGTGAAGACTTAAATAAGCTGTAACTGATAATGAATAAATCAGTCATATAACCCTTGCCAGTCATTCAAAAATAATGGTTATTAGGTCTTTTTAATTTGTATGTGATTGCTTAGTAAGACTGAGCACTTCATCTTTTTACAGAAATAAGACTGTTACAGGGATGTAGGACCCAAAGAATATGTATTAAAAGATATTTCTCTTGTTATATACTAATCAAAAATCACTGCATTTAAAGCAGCGCTGTCGCAGAATCTAATGTCTCGGGAAACTGCTGGCTCCTTTTCACCTTTGTATTTATGTGCTGTGATGCTATAGGCTCTTAGGGCCTAAATTACTAAGAGAAAGAGCATTCCAGAGAGATGGGAACTGGGTTACACCCCCATGTTGTATTGGTGTGAGGGGAAATCTTTGGGCTTTGCCTGACACTTTGACACAGTATCAGTGTTGCCTTTCATGGGAAAAACTAAACATTGATTCCTTTTGATAATGGTTAGCAAGCACTTGGGTTTAGATTGTCATGTTGATGGAAAAAAAGACAGTGAAAACTACAAGCTGATCAAGAGCTATTCTTTCCAAACCAACTCTCCTTGCTTAGTGGTACGTGCAGTGAAGTGTTTCTCAGCTTTGGACACTGTGAGGTCATAGAATCAAGTCATCTAGTCTGGGCTTCTGTTCTTCTACCCCTATTTGGGGGATATGACACCTTCTCAGGTTTCATAATGGGAAAGAGTGTCCTGAAATGCTGGACCATAACACTGCAGTCCTGTCATCCATGGGAAAACCAATTTACATAACTTTGTGTTTCTTGGCTAGCACTAACAATATTTTCCTTGTCTTAGAGCATGTGTAGTTGGATTTAAGGTTACTAATGGTGCTCGTCTCATACAAAAGATGGCATCATTAACTTTTTAAAGCACTCCTGAGGACTTCCAAATATTTATAAATTATACCATGCATATAGCACAACTGATGGTATAGTGTAACAAACCAGCACTGTCAGCACTCATCTGCAATGCCTTCAACCATTGTCAAATTCTAGCCATGGGAAAATCCGCTTTGAGAGCCTTTAAAAGCCCTGAATTTGGCTTAAAAATAACAAGTTTTTGGTTTGATATTGTTTTCTTTTTTTGTGTGTGTGCAAATAATACATAGCTGTGTATATAGCGGGGTACATGGATGAGAAATGGGTAAATATAAAATGCTTCAATGTGAACAGAGAGAAATTGAGTAGGTTACATGTATTGACTACACATCAGAGAATGTAAGAACATCAGTGCTACAATTAATGAAGCAATAATCTTGTGAAGGACATCCTAATTTCAGTGATTCTCTACATGAATAACATTTTGCTTTTTTTTCTGCTACAAGAATTATCTGAAGCCTCTTGCTGAATTTTACTAGCAGTGTTGCTGAGGGTTTTGGCTTTTGTCTCCTGGAATGACTAATAAGACTTATCCTTGAAGTTCGTGGGAGAACAAACAAACAAACAAAAAAGGCAACTAAACAAAACGGGGCTGTTAGTGCTGGGGAAGTAATTTTATGATGGATAAAAGGTCAGAGTAGCTTTTTGTCAGTGGATTTTCCTGTTGGGAATATTTATCATCTATAAAGTGCTGCATCTGCGACCTTTGTGAGTATTTTCTCAATAACAAAGAGCTGAATAATTCTACCATTTTTGAAAAACCACTCATCTATATTTAAACAGTATGGAGCAGAAAATCTTTGTGCTGAGAGCTTTAGAGTAAAGATGCATACTGTAAATGCTGTTTCTTATGGCCACTCATTACTTGCTGCTGTTGCCTGAAGAGACAGAAGGGTGTATGTAATCTCCTTGTTTTATGCAGAAGTAATTAGTTCCATTGTGTTCAGGTTTATGTCCACTGTCTTCTGAATATTTGTCAGTCATTGCCACAAGTTGCCTCGTACCTTGAGTTTTCCCTCTGACTCTAGAAAAAGTGAAGGAGACTTAATCCAGACTGGAGTCAGCTCCTCAGAGAAAAGCCTAAGGTTGATTGAATTGATGTGTATTTTTGAGATGGATAATTTCCGCAGAAAAGTGTGTGATTATTTTAATCTTGATTGAGTGTAGTTTTTTCAGATGATGGATATATTTGTCATGTTCCATGTTCTCCCCTGCAGCATCAAGGCATTGATCTTGGATGGAAACCCTGAGTGTTTTTGAACATACTATTAAGTAACTACATTGCAAACCAGAACTTAATTTTCATGTAGAAAACGTACTGAGGACCTGAAGGAGTATGCAGGAGTATTTTTAAGGGCACTGAGCCTGATGAAATTTCAGAGGTTTTTCTTAACAGAGTAAACAATTTACATGGTTACTTAAAATTTATTATGGAGGAAAATAACTTGGCCCTTATTAGTGTGTTTTGAAAGCCAAAATATTGTTTGTATAGAGGGAGGTGTACACTGGAAGAATAATTAAAAGACTGCTTGTATTATTAATAATCTGATTTAGCAGAAATGATCGCTCAACTAGTTCCTAATTCTAAGATTAATTGCATAGAGTTACCTGTTATAATTAGCATGAATAAGCCTGCAAGAAAGGCTTCTTGAAACTTTTATCGGGGGAAAAGCTGAGGTAGCATCCCAGTCTCATTATGGTGTAAATAGCCACAGCCACTGTAGTCCAAACAGCTGAGCAGCAACACTCGACTACTCTTCACAGGAATTGTCATGAATGTAAGAGAAACTCATTTTTCTTAATGAGATAATGTAGTCTACGCTATGTACTGTGTTGTTTAATGGTAAGTCAGGTAGGTGTGATAAGGATGAATTAATGGAGCAGTAGTTTGGGGACTGTCACTCTAGACTAGTGCTTGCACAGGAACTCGGTTATGATTAAAGACATATTTTTTGTCTTTTTTAAAAATTTGAACTGTTGGTCTGTCTCTGCCTTCCTGTTATTAATTTTGGTATTTGGGCTATAAAAGTTTGATATGTAATTCTGTAGCTCAGGACTGAGAGTGAGGAAGGGGAACTGTTGTGCAGAGGGATGATGAGGAAGCCAAAGATACTTCCCCAAAAACAGATGTATAAAGGTTGTGGGTTTTTTGATTTTTTTTTTTTTGTTCACCAATGTGAATGATATTTTTAGAGGAAGGTCAGTATGTCTGGAAACATGTTGTAATGTTATTTATATAACGGTACATGCCCAGAGCTAATACCCTTGGCACAAATTTGTGAGGTTTCTGTCTCTGTGCAAAAAATACCAAGATGTTCACTTTATCTATAGAATTGGTATAAGTAAGAGGATAGATAAAATTGCTGAAAGTATCTACCTTCTTGGACTACTACGTTGTTCTGAGGCAAACATCCCTGTAATTTCTTGGCTTGGCAAACAGACCTTGGCTCAAATGTGTTTTGTAGTGATGTGAGGTGCTACAGGCAGGTGGTCCTTCACCAAGGCTCTGAAGGAGCTACCTGGCAAGGCAGCAGCACAGGGGAAACAGGTTTTGTTGTAGAATCTGGAGGAAGAGTTGTCGTATGGACTTTGGAAGCTAAAATTTCAGTGAGGAGTGTAGAGTTTCTGTGTTCTGGAAGTGGATGAAGTCTAATTTGCTAACAACAGCCATTTCTGAATGTTGTCTAGCTGCCTCTGCATTAGTTTGCTGTTTCTTCCCTCCAATTTCTCCCAAATGCTTGCATGGACGTTGAAACCAGGCTCTTGACATCCTGTAGTGTGAGCTTTGAAGAAATACTGAATTAATACACTGAGGGGGTTTTGAGAGCTGTGCTGAGTGTCGCAGCTTACTCTCTTGCTCTCAGGAAAACATCAGGTTTCAACAATAAGTACAACTTTCTTAAGCTTGGGCTGTTGGTGTGAACACGCTTAAGTAAATATGTGACTAGAGAAGTGTTTTCCCTTGCTATGTAGCAAACCAGCAAAATGGGGTAAGCCTTTTTTTTCCCTTCAGAACTCCTATAAAGGCATTTTTAAACATTCCAGTGGAAGTATAAGTTAGAGACATCTAATGATTACATTAGTGGAAGAATGAATGTAGTCTTTGACTTTTCAGATAACTGATATCTCAATGTAATTAAAAAGTTATGCGTGTTTTTCTGATCAGGTGGTGTGATTTTTTTCCACCTCTATTTTGCGTGTAATATTATAGTTGATATTTATTTTCACCTCTTCCGTGTTTCTACGAGCAGTGCTGTAAGTGAATGAATAGGAATTTCCTGCCGCCCACTAGGCATTTGTGGAGAATTATAATATTTTATGGGCATTATTAACTTAGGGGTGCCAAAATTACATTGAAGTGGCTCATTGTTAATGATTGAATTCAACTCAGCCAGAGTCTGAGCTGAAGTGTTGACCAGCTGCAAATATTATCACAATGTATGTTTTCAGCTGGTAAAATCTTAACATAAAAAGCTCTCAAGAAAAACAGCATGAGCAAAATTCAATAAAAAAGGTAATTTTAGGAAATGATGATTGCTTCCTAACATGCAGCTGTAATCTTCTTTATTTTGAGCTAGAATTAAAATTAAATATGCTAAAGCACACGTTCCCACAAAAATATTATGTTTGTTTCATAAGGAACAAAGCAGTTCTGAAAACAGAGTTCTGAGGATTATTTAAATCTAGCCAAACTTGATGAGAACTGGAAACTTCTATGCAAGTTTTTCTTTCTATTGTTTTTCATGTGCTAATTCAGAAAAATCTAGTAAAACTACTATGAGAAGAATAACAGTGTTTTAGCGCATTCAACAAAAGCCATTAATCATCCTGCAAGAGTTCACTTTTAGTTTTTTACTGAGGATATAGGAATAAGTAAATAAAGTGTATTGACGTACACATACGAGTATTTTGTGTATACAGCACTTCCATATATATCAATACTATGTGAAGTTTGTACACCGACCTGCTGGATTTAGAACTAGAAATAAAAGCCCAGGGTGCACAGACCCTCCTGTGCTGACTGCTTAATGCTGGCTTCTAGATCACAGCTCAGTAACTCCTGCTGAATTACTGGTAGATCATCGAAAGATTCTGTGCTGTTCCTGAACAACCAAACAGATCCCCCAATCTTTTAGATATTTGCTGCATCTTACAGGTGAGAAAAGACCTTCAGATTATCTGCCAGGAGGAAAAAACTAAGTCATTAACTTTCCAGTGTTTCTATGTTATTCTAGCACTTTTGTGGTTAGGTTTTAATTAATGCTTACAAAAAACTAATTTCAAGGTTATCTGAATGAGTGACGTTCTCATGGCAAGATCTGCAAGAGAATTATTCTTCTTGGTGAAGCATCTTTATGAATGTACTTTAGCAACATAATGACCTAATATATTTACATAAAAGCATCTAAGTAACTCGCATTCATTGCATGTGTTTTCTGTTTTAGTTTTGTATTAAATTAATTTTAAGGCCTTTATCAAAGGAACTGTCAACTACTGTTATTTTGTGTTTCTGAAAGTCAGTTCTGTTTTGGGGAGCTCAGAAGAATCACTGTGAAATAAACATCACTGTTGTGCCAAATGCCCTTGTGCAGTTATGAATTTGGGAACATAAACACTGTTGTGTTTATGGATAGTGACACTAAATGTGTAAGTTCTTAAGAATTGTGACTAGATTATTTTTTAGTTATTTGGGGTTAATTTAAAACAGTATAATTCAGGTAAGTTCATGGGTGATCTAGAAATTAATATTCACCAAATACAGATACAAAATGTATACCTGGTCAATAAAATTCAGTGAACCTGTTTAATCTTTTCACACTGTTATTGGATAGACTATATATATAAAATTATAAATAACCCTATGATATCTGGAATTTAGCTGGATAATATATTGGAATTGTTGTCCCAGCAACTTGCTTGGAGTAACTGCAGAAAGGGAAATGAACAAAAATAGCTGTAGTCACAAAGACAGAATCTTTCCACAGCTTTCTTATGACAGAGGATTACAAACAAGCTTAAAAAGTAAGAAACTGGGGACACCATATTGGTAACTGAAAGTTAAGGAGTTACCCTCCCGAACTTGCTTAATGCTGCTTGATACAACCTATTGTTTGATCTCACTTATCGGTGTTGCGAAACATGTTTTCAAGCATCTTGAGATTTTCGTCATCTCAAAGCAACATCTCCACTGTAGCGTTTTTTGGGAAATAAATCACAGAAGTAATTAAGAAAATGAATCGGTGCTATTGCTAGCTGAACAGAAAATTACATTCACGCTGTTTCCTTGATAAACTTTAAAAAGAAATAATTTGAGAATTACTAGGCTATATTAAGATCCTCATCCTCTTGGCTGCTTTTGATGGCAGGGTTATGCTGGTAGTGATCATAGGAAGCTAACAAATGTGGGAGCAAGGTGTATTACGTGCCTGACAGATTCTGTATGTCGAAAATCAATCCAGACATTGCAGGACAAACATCTGCTACATTTGCACAATTAATCCGCAAAGGCCAGAAATGCCCCAATTATTTCACTTCTGGCCAGGTGAAACAATGCCTGAAGATCTACAGGTTGACTCCAAGCTTTATAGCTATTCATTGCCACCCAGGTATAAAAGGACAAAGAAATGGAAATGTTCAGATGGAATAAAATTTGCTGCTGTATGTATGTGCAGTTCTTGGTATTTGCAGACCCAAGAAGTCTGGGTGGATGGTTAATCTTTAGATAGAATGATTTATGTTGTATCCAACCACAGTGTCAACTGTTTTGAATCCATATTGGATTGTTGTGTTGTTTTCAAGTAAACTTTAGAAACAGCCTAGCTACAAGGAGATACTCGAGTTCCCTCTTCTTCTCTCCCCAGGGATTATTTTAGTGTTTAATACCTCAGAAGCTTAATAGAATCTTCTTTACCATAAATTTTAATAGGGTGGTACTGTAAAATATCGAAATGCCAATATACATTTTCTAAATATTTAAAAAGATTCCCTTGCTCAATTATTTAGATCGCATCCAGAGTTCCCTTGAAACAAATTTAAAGTTTTACATAGATTTTTCAAAAGTACATTATAAACTGAACTATGCAAACATATTTGTGTAGTGCACCACTGAATACAGGAAATTTTTCTAACTCCTGAATTAAAATTCAAGGATTTTTTCATGCGTTAAATCAGACAAAAGTGCTAGAACTTGCAAAGACAAAGTTGAAATGTTTTATTAATATTTTCCCTTTTCTTTACCAGGACTGTTTTACTTGTTTTCTTTTTTCTTCTATCAGACATTATTTGGTGTATGTTGTTGTTCTTGTGTAGCTTTGTTTACAGCACTTAAAATTAGAAAGAAAAATTTAATCAGGGCCTGTGTATAGTGGGAATTTTAGGTCAAAGGCTGATCTTGGAATATAATCTCTTTGTGTGGCTGGAAACCTGAGACCTCTCTATAACGGAGAAAGAAATAAGACAAAGCTGGAAGGAGAAAGTAGGCAGGTATTTAAGTCTTGTCTGCAGGTATGTAAGAAGAGAGCAGGCAGCGTGAGGAGTATGAAAAATACAGTTTCTTTCTCCTGCTGACCACTAACATGTCTGTAGGAACTCTGACATTGCTTCCTGCCTCTGTGTGCCTGTTGCATGCTAGCCCTGAGCATCCCAAAATCTGACGTTTTGACCAGCTCTGTGATATCTTAGGGCTCGGACACTATGTTCTCTTTTGACCAGCTCTGTGATACTTTGCTGCTCATTAGCTGCCAAAGAGAAGAGCTTCATTTAGGACCATCTGGTTAATGAATCTTGGTCCATGCTCTTTTTTTGCTGATTTTATTTGGTATGTTAAACAATTAGCAAGATGTGACACCAAAAGGATTCTGTAAGCCTTTGTTTTCTCCTGGAACTTCACTAATTACTGACAGTTCAGAGGTTGCAACTTTTATCTTTCTCCAAAGTAATAAAATATACCAAAGCCTGTTGCTAATCCTTCGTGTTTTGCATTAAATTCACAAAAAAAGCACTGGATTGATTGACTTGCCCTTATTTATTCTATAATAAGCAATGAGAGTTAGGATTATTGTGTGGCAATGTGACCTCGTGTTGTTACATGATTCATTACAATGGACAGGACAGGACAGGGGACAGGAGAAGAGGGAATGGCCTCAGCCTCTGCCAGGGGAGGTTCAGGCTCGACATAAGGAAAAAAAAATTTCACAGAAAGAGTCATTAGGCACTTGAACAGTCTGCCCAGTGGGAGGTGGTTGACTTGCCTTCCCTGGACGGGTTTAAGGTGCGGGTGGATGAGGTACTGAGGGGCATGAGATTGGTGGGAATGGTTGGACTCCATCTGGTGGGTCTCTTTCAACCTGGTGATTCTATGATTTATGTAGAGGAGTTCCTTGATTTCCAGAATTAAAATAAATAGGAAGTCCTTCCTGCACTCCATACTTTGGGGTTCTGCTGCAACAAAATGTTCCTTACAGGTCCCTGGCTTTGATTTTTGAGGTCTTTCACCCCAGGTTACATCATACTCATTTATAGAGATAGCATAATTGATGTATAAGTATGCTTAGATTCCTCCTTTATTCAACACAGCAGGAACACTGTGGGGTTCAGTTTGTATCGTATTTATGTTAAATTTTCAGTGGTAATTTTGCCTGAAGCCATAGTACAGTAAGTTTTCACCAAAGAGATAAGTGCGTTGTCAGATTTTAAAATAGCAAGCAACAAAATCCTATCTGAATTTTTCTTGTTTGTGGTTAGATTCTCTTTCTTTACAGTCCCAGTCATTCTGCTTTACTTGCAGTGTCAGTTATATTGATAAACCTTCAAAAAAAGCAGAATTTTTTCCAAAGTAGTTTTTGTTTGTGGTACTGCAGAAGCCTAAAATGTTCCTATTTTGGTGCCTTTGATCTCCAAACCACTTGTGGCATTGAAAGGTTTCACCAGTGCCTTCTGTACCATCTCTTGACGTGATCAGCCAGAGTGCTAGTCTACACCTCTATGATAAAGTTCATAAATTATGTGGTAGATTCAACTTAATAGAAAAGAGTAATCCAAGACCTTAAAAATACATTGTACTTTCTCTTTAAAATATTAAAAAAATAAGGTTTTTGCACTAGTTTGTTCAGTATTCATAAACTGAATCATAAGGTTTACTTATTTTTATACACTTTCTTTTTTTTTCTCCTTTTTTTATAAAAAAATAAACATTAAAAAGGCACTGAGTCAGTACCTATGAACAAATCATTTTAACTTGCTACAAGTAAATTGTCTTCGTATGCCAAACTGCCCCTTACAAAAGTATTGGTAAGATATATATTGTTGAATAGGGGCAACTGTGGGTTGTCTTCAGTACTTGATAAACTACAGCGGGGAGAATTCCTTTTTTTACCTCCATTCAAAACAAATATTGTCCAGAGGAGCCACTTATTTCTTCTCCCTGCCAAAGTCAGCTCTAAGTGACAATTTTCCTTGGTGATTGGTTCCCAGTGACCATCAGGTCTATGTGGTCACAACGTGAAAACAGATCTTCAGATGGAAAAGGCCTGAGTATTTCTGCCACTATCGTCCCTTCTTCTGCCCTCTAAGGTGGAGGCAAATAAAGCCCAGACACTTACTATTTTTACTTTCTTCTGTGTGCGCTAGTGCAGCTCTCAAGAGCAAAGTTTAATGGCAATCTTTATAACCCTTGTCAAAACTCATAAATTTAAAACAATTGGAAGAAAATTACCAGGGGAATACATGTCTGGCGTGGGGCAATTTTACTTCCTAGCTAGAAAAAATCCAGGATGTTTAAAAATATAAACCAATTCCTACTGGCTATTTTTCACTTTAAGACAGTAAGGGAGTTTGTAAAGCCCATCAAGTGCCTGATGTAAGCTCTAACGAGTTTTAACCTTGCTTTTTGCACAAAAAGCTTTGCAAACTTCCTGTGTTCACAGAAAAATGTGGTATATATTGATGCAAAGATTGTTTCAAAACCACTCTAAAATCCCTATGGACACAAGTACTGCTAATATTCATGCACTAGTATTTGAATCTTCCTGGAAATGCAGGTTTTGGCTCAGTTTTTTGCTTCCATCTATTTGCAAGAGGTGAGTTAATTTGTGACTGCATCTACACAAGGCTACCATCCTGTCATCATGAGGATGTAGCTTTTACTTAGTGTTCCACAGTTTTCCAATATCCTCTTAGAATTCAGATGAAGGAGAGGGAATTGATTTATTCTCCTTGATCAGGTATTCAAGAAAGAGATGGACTCAAGCACCATGTCACACATTTTAAATACTGACAGACTGATTTAGTACTTACTGACAACTTGGGTGCACACTATAATCTTACTTCTTAGAAGCTGTCTAGAACAGAGCTGTTGAAATAGTGTTAGGAAAGTCACTCCGCCAGCAGCTGGTGGTGACAAACTTCAGGACTAAATGTGAACGTACAGTGTGATAAGTTTCTTTTTAAAGTACTGAATGTGGTTGGTATCACCATAAATTGTGTCCACATCCTTTTTCACTTCATAGATAATTATGTGGCTTTACATGGCATTGGTAGGTAACATTCAGTAATCAGTGTTGAATGTAAGATGGAAATAGCCTCAACATAGTCAGTAAAGCCTGTTACCTGTTTCCAGGAACCTGGTTTAAAGAAGTAAAGCCATCTTTCCTCCTGCTGGAGGCAAACACTCTCCACAGGTTACATAAAAGACAAGTGGATTGTCTGGGCTCAGGCAAAAATCAGCCTAGAAGGAAATATCATCGTGGTCAGGATGGAGCGAGGAAAGATGCTACAGAAGCTCTTAGACTGTGTTGTCATATGTGTGACTACTGTTAAGGTGTTTATTCATAGATGTAGATTGTGTTTGCTTTCTGGATGAATTACTTCCTCAAAGGGAGAGGGGATCTTCCTCTAGCTGAAGGGAAATTGGGAATGTGGGCTTGATCCTTGACACAGCATTGATTTAAGTAGTGATGGAAAGAAGAATGAGCATTTGTTTCAAACAAATGCCTTCAATTTCCCTATAAATAGTGAAAGGCTTCTAGATTATCATAATTCAAATTGATACCTGATGAGGTGATTCTTCTCTTTGAAGCAGGAGGAACTCTGTCTCAACTGTGTAGCTTTTTTTTTTTCCCCTCTACAGCTCTGATAATGAGAGTTTCTAGATTGCAAGGGGCTCATAATTGGGCTCGTATCTCAGTTATGACAGACTAGTTCATTTTGGGTTTAAGCCATAGTGTCCTTTAGTGTGCCAGCATTACTTACATAGCTTTTAATGTTAGATGTAAGTTCAAGCATGAACTCTTTCCTTCCTGCATTTTGACTATGTAACCGTTTGTCTTTATCTTTGCATCTAGTAAACTAAGAAATACTAATTAAAGCTTTTATAGTGTCTGAATAGTGCAGTGGCAAACTAAGCCTCCCATATGCATACCCACTTTGCTGTTACAAGTAGGTCTTATATAGTCTTAGCAAACTTCTCCCCTCTTCAGTCTGCTGCCCATCTCTTTAGGGTGCATCAACACAAGCCATCTAGCCATGACGTCTCTCTTTTATTAGAGTTAATACAGAGATAAGGCTATGCAAAGAAGTATAGTATTATGAGCACACACCTTGTAAATATAGGTCAGCTGAGGCTGCACCCTTGGTGATCTGTATGCTTTCTTTTTTTGTTTTCATTGTGCTTACACAGGTGTTACTGACCAGAATAGGAAAAGTTACCATTCAGGAATAACTAAATTGCACATATCTCCCTTTTTGCACTCCTGGCAGTGTAATGTAGGGGAAAAAAACAGGAATTAGACCTGCCTCCTCAGTAGGTGTTGCTTTTACTGTCCCCAGGACAGACTTTCCCCATGTTGTTCCCTGAGCCCCAGACTCTGGCTTGCTGGGACTCACTGTCCACTTGCAGGAAGAGTGGGGGAACCAGAACCAGACCCACTCTGCTGTAGTATTAACTAATTCACCTTGGATGCTGTCATTTTGAGCCTTGCCACAGTGGTTTAGTCCTGCACTTACTGGCACTGCTCTTCATGTGTCCAACTGTCACAAACTGGCTCTCAAGATAGTCTGCTTAATCCTCAGAGAATGAGGACAAATTCCAGTGTAAGACGAGAAGTAGAGTACTGTGTAGTATGATCAGAAATCTGGCACTTTGCCCCCAATTCAGTCTATCTATGTTGCATTAATAATTGAATATAACTTGAAATAACACATAGGACAAATCTCTGGAGACCTGTATGTGGTGCGGTTTGTTACTAGGCTGGTTCCTACACAGGCTTCAGTGGTGTAAAGGAGACTGTTTGCTTGGGGCTGTTACACAACCACGTTGTCTAGTGCTGAACACAAGCAGTAAAGTTGCCCCTTGTTGCACTACCCAGGGGCTGGGAACAGAGAGAAGCACCCCTGCACCTCCTGACAACCCCTGCTTTGGCTCCTGTGGAAGAGATGGCATTTACTTGCTGTTCATCAGGGCTAAGGAGGTTTAATTTAGTAATTATTATAATTTGGTGAGTTAAATTGTGTAATCCCTTATTAATATAAAGCATTTAGTAAAATTCGGATGTTTGAACTTCATGAACACTAGTGTATAAAGCACCAATTAGAAGAACAAGTATAACATTTAAAAAAATTCTTCAGCCGGGAAGAAAAGGTAGCTCTTACTACATTTCTGGTTTTAATGCTCGTATCATTGATCACTGTTCTTTTTTTTTATTTACAAATTTTTCATTTAAATATTTATTTATCACCAAAGCGCTGCGATTCTGTTATTTTAACTTGTGTAGGGAGAGATTTATTTTTCCAATCAGGAAAGAAATGAGAACTAGATGGAAGTATTCAAGAAAGTATAGAGAGTAAAGAGGAAGAAAAATCAAGACCATAATAACCAGTAAAAGTCAGCTACGAGGTTTACCATTGCCAATAAAATTTTACCTTGTATATAAAAGTGCGTGCATCTCTCGGGTCAAATCCAATGCACTCTTTGCGCTTTATTAGGTTTTTTGAAGTCAAAAGGACTAACCGTAGCTGTTGAAAGTAAAGTAAGAATTATAATGTTTCCACAAGGTCCATAAATTCTGTATTTCCTTGGGCAAGTTTGATATTTGAGGCATCTGAAAGACCCGTAAGCAACTTGTATTTTCATTGCTGACCAGTCTGAGTCTATAACCTGTATGAACTATATCCAAGGACTCCTGTTGAATCTCTGTTTTGCTCTGTTGCTGTTTATTTCCAATTACTTGTATTATTATAGATTTATTCTGGATGTGAGTGCAAGCTGCAAGACAAGATATTGATTCAGAATACCTGGTAATAGAACAGTAATTGCTTTGCTTTAAAATTAAATGACCATATTCATTTTAGAATCTATAGTATTTAATCATTCCTAGTAGTATCTCATGATATGAAATAGAAGAGGCTCCACACCCAATTACCCTCACAGAAACAATAGTTCATATTGTATTTCACAAACAAATGATAATCAGGAAAGATCTTACTTATCAGAAGTGCATCTGATTTGAACCAGACTTCCCTTTCCCAGGGAGGTGGACAGGGAGAAGCCAACTAAGACGTATCTTTTGACTTATTTGTAGGTACTTATATATATTAACAGAAACCAATTCTACTTTTGTTCATTTTGTTCTTTGGGTTTATTAACAAGCAGCTAGGAAAGTAACTTGGGATTAGATATCCTCTATAGCTTTTTCTGAACACAAATGCAATACAAAACCAATAGTCTTCAGTAAATAATAGTTTTTTTCCTCCATTTCCATCGTTAACAAGTAGGGTAAAAAAAGAACGAGCACTGCTTCCAGTAGGGACTTACTGTGTTATGTTGGAGATAGTCTGATGAATTTTTCTGCTTTCAAAAGTTAAATTTCCTGTGGCAAATAAACTGCATATTTTTTAAATTGTGAATGAATTTGCATGTTTTAAGACATCTGCTTATAAATATCTTTATGATAATAATTATTGTTTACAAAAGTCTAAACAGGAGAATAAAATTTTAAATGAAGAATACTGAAGGGAACAGATTTTTACCTTCTGGTCATTATTGCCACAACTTATTTGTCTACAGTCTGCCAGTTCATTTTTTCTTATCCTCCTGCTTATTTTTCTCTGTTGTAAGTCTATTTCCCTTCTTATTTGTCTGTTTTTTCACATCTTATCAGGGGCATGAAAAATTAAGAATGAAGTGACTGTTTCACTTAGTAAACAAGGCCTTGTTTGAGAGGGCGTTTTGCTCTCAAAAAGATTAACTTATTGTTTCATAAATTTGGAGGAAGACAGGAACTTGATGTGATCGCTAGACATAACACAAGCATGTATCAAGTAGGGCATGAGCACCAATAACGCAGCAGGTTAAAAAAATTAGGGCAGAATCTTACTGACATTTTAGAACCTGGAAATGAGGAAAAACCACATCCAGTGGTCATATAGAGCTTCAGAAAAACATAACAAATGGGCTTACCATTCAAAGCAAGAAACAATAACTAAGCAGCTCTAAGTGTTTTTCTTCTCCAGCTGAGGAGAACTATACAAAAGCTGCCCTGAGCCAACTGTGCATGAACAAGTGGAAAATCTCATTAGATTTTAACACCTTGAAGGTGCTGCACTCTTTAACAGTACAACCATTTCCTTTCAGACCCTCCAGCACCTTTATTAATTAAACACTGGAGTTTTGACACTGATTTGTATAAAGTTTACATTAAAGTGTTTTTGCAGTGCAGAAAACATATCTTTAAAGTTAATGTAAAGGGATTTTTGTCTTCGTGAGAATCAGTCCTGGTGTTATGACACTTCCTTCATCTGCTGTACATTTTGCAGTTCTACAGACTCTAGACCTGAGATTTCTGGAAGTGACGGTAAGAGAAATGAGAGGAAATGTCTAGTTTTTTTATCTGTCATGGGAGGGAAGATGTCTTTGTCTTAATACTCCTCTTCCCCTCCACACATGCAACATTTGTTAATACTGACTAATTAGTGTAAGGTTAAGTATTTCTGTGGTCAAGTAGCTTTGAATATATTACTGCCCTTTCCTCACTGAGGGGGGTGAAATGAAAAGATTGGATTTAAATTGGCTGATTTGATATAAGTGACTTAGATAGAAAGCTTAAAGAAATTTCTATAAAAGACAGATAAGGTCAAATTTCTGTTTTCCTTTGTGTAAAAAGGCAAATGTGATAATCCTCATCTCTGCTTGTCTCACACATTGTTAAAACTGATTCAAGTGAGTACCACTGCTACTGAAACATCTCCATCATCCTAATTAAGACAACCTGCCCAAAATGTCATTAGGTGGACCAAAGCGCAGCATCTATTCAGTGTTCTCTATAACTCTATTACATAGCTTGAGTCGTTTAGCTATTAATTAACTTGGAGTTAAACACTTGAGAAAGACAAACCCTTGATGGTTGTGATGAAGGTGCTCTGATGCTGAGCTATTAGGTTATCACAGGATTTTGGCCAAATAGAAATAACCAAAGAGTATGGCTATGTTCTTTATTTTTTATACCGTACTTATCATGGTAGTTGTTGAATACACTTTCATAGTTCATTGAGCAACGTTAACGCCAAAATAGTGCAATTTCTCTTTCTTATGGTCAGAGTGATACAAGATTATTTTTTTCTTTATAGGTGTTCTCTCTTCTCAGCTTCTAGAAGAAATAGGCTTGAGTGTATATTTTAATTGGATCTGAAAGAAAGGGAGAGTTTTGATTCACATTTATGAATGTGAGAACTTACTTAAAGATTATGGATTTTGACCACAGTAGCATTTCAATTTCAAGACGAGAGGGGTCAATTATTTCCTTCAACAACAATTATATAATGGGAAATGTATGTTGCTAGATTATTTTTCTTTTCTAATGAGGTAATTTGACTAGAATTAAAATATTTCACCAGCTTGATAGAGCCAAAGCATTTTAGGTTTTGTTGATTAGGCATCTATCTGGGTGTTGGGGGAATATAACAACAGAATTAAAATTGAAAGGAATATTTTATTACTTTTTCTTCCAAAAAAATCTTAACACAGTCTTCTCATGCTATGTCCACTGGCTTCCAGAAGCAAAGCCTCTTTTCTGAACTCTACAGAATGAAAGCAGGAGTTTCCCCAAAGCCACTGCCCTCTGGCACAGATTTTCTGAGACTGACTGGTGCTTTGGAGGGAAATGAACAATTTCAGAATTTCTAAACTTAAATTTGTCCAGAAACACTGAAAAAAAGTTGATTGCTTCAGTTTGTATTCTTGATCTGAGGAAGAAATGTTGACATGTTAGCATTTTTTCTGCCATAAACCAGGAAGTTGGGATTTTTCGTAGCTCACAAGACAAGGAATAAAAGTCACATCATAAACACCTCCCCAGGAGAGCGACAACTACCTGTAGCTGTTGTCTCCCATCAACTTTACAGGTTGTGCTATTCGTCTGCAGAAAAGTATTACTTGAAAAACTGAGCAGAATTATCACTGTCATGTTTCCTCTTCTTTGTATTCTGCATCTCTTGAGCATCTTGAAGTTGCAAGCCTTCTTTTTTTTCCTGGTTGCTGTGATGGTGAAAAACCACAGGCAAAGCATTGCTAGCAGCAAGAACATTTTTAAGGGGGCTCCAGGAGCAGGCAGTTACCCAATGTGGCATACCTGTATGTTATCCCCTCCTCAGACTTTGTTGTTCGTTGTTTCTTCTGGAGCAGAGTTTCACTCTTGGCAGCCTTCCTCTGCAATCTAACACGCCACCTTTCAGCTCTTCTTGTCCTGACGCAATGGGGGGCCCTGTCAACACGAGTAGAATAAAGCATTTCTGGAGAAATAAAGAAAAAAAACCCTTGACAATAGAAAGAAGATCTGGTGGGAGAAATCGTTTGAGATATCGCCGGTGGAGGGAGGAGGAGCATGAAGAAGAAAAGATAAGGACAGAAGAAGAGAGGCTCAAAAGGGAGGGGAGATGAAAAGCAAGAGCATAACTGTGGGGAAGAGAATAAGGGAAATACTGCAGTAGCACCACTAAATAGCTTAGAGACTCTTAAGACTGCTCTGTTCAGAAATCAGCTTTTCAGTATGTCCATACTTAGTGGCAAAGAAACCACCTTATCCTTTGTTTGACTGTGAAGTGTTAAGGTTGACAGGATTTTGCTCTATACAATAGAAAGTGGTTTATTTCCTGCGATGGAAAAAAAAACCCTACATGTTCTTTTGCTAGGTCTGAAGCAGCTCTACTCCTTGTAGAAATAATGCAGAACCAGATGTCTAAGCTATGTTGCACATGACCTGCAGTCAATTCCTGTCTGCTTACCTTTGCCCGAGAAAAGATAAATATTCCTTTGAAAGCAACAGGCAGATTGGGTCTTCTGCCTTTTTGTATTACCTTTAAGATTAAGAAGATAAGCGGTGTTTTATTTTTTGTCTTTCAAGATGCTATTTAACTTTACCAGGCAGCTGATTACACATTAGGAATGGGAGAATAGGAGGGTGCTTTTTGTCTTATCTCTGTGACTTATTGTTGAACTCTCAAACTGTTGGATTCAGCCACCTGAAGCCTTCACTTATCTCACTAGCACTAAAGAGAAAAGTGCTGCTGGTTTTGATTTATTCTAGGAATACATATTTTTTATTATGAAGCACAAATTTACCATAATGGCTTTCAGATCCCTAAGGAGAAGCTTTTCCAGACTGATTCACATATTGATAATGTAATACAATATATTTTCCCTTATGGCTTTGAAGTGCACATCTCCTACCCTCAACTTAAAAGACAATCTGTCTGAAACTTGTAAGTTACTCTGTGATGGAGTTCATTTGTATAAGGTGCCAAGACATGCTTGCAGACTACCCTGTCTGAATTGGATGGAAGACAGCACCTCGGTATTAGCAATGCGGAAACAAAGTACATCCACTATAATATTTTTCTAAATGTTTCATTCTTTTTCTGAACTGCATTTGTTTTATATCTGCTTCCCTAAGGTGACTGGCATAGCACTGTGTGATTCATCACAACATGACATGACAAGGAAAACACCTCAAAGATACGATGTTGTTATCAAAGATGGGTCTTTTTGGCATTGAGAACATTTAAGGACATAGTCTTATAGATGCCCACGCATGTAACTCCTGTTGGGACTAACTGTCATTTCTTTTTGGATAAGAAGTGAAGAATGTAAGAGCTTTAAGTTGTTAGTGAAAAATCATGACAAGATTTATTAGGATTTGCTGAATGAGATCTCTTCCTTCATCTCTGTGGGTACTACCAGCCTTGCTGAGGGGCTCAGCTGTGCCCTGTTGTGGGGCAACAGCCTCACTTTCCTCACAAGGGACCCCTGCATGGGGCTGACATAGGACACTGACACCCAAGCTTTCCCCTCTGGATAGTGCAGGGTATCTTCATCTCTGCAAAAACCTTTAATTTCTGGAGTGTGTGCTCAGCAGGACTCCTGGGCACCTCTCTGCAGGCTGTGTGGCTTCTTGGCTTCCAAAACCTTCCTGTCCCTTTACTGTGTCCCTATCTGCCCTGTGGTTTTGGGAATGGTCACCTTTGACAGTCCTCGTAAGGAAGGAAGACCCAAAAAGTTGGGTTTGCAAGAAGATCATAGCAGTTAGAGATATTATAGCAGTGGCTACTGGAAGAGTCACCATTTCTTAAGATCTACTGCATACTGGGTACCAGAGATAATACCAATGTTTCCTACTGTGCAGGAAGGAAATGCTGACGTCTCATGGGCAACACCAGCCCTGGAGTTAGAACAGTGAGTGAATGCAGGGTGGTAATGCAGTGTCCAACGGCATGAGGTTTAACACAGCCAAATGCCGGGTCCTGCACTTGGGGCACAACAACCTTATGCAGAGCTACAGACTGGGAGAAGCCTGGCTGGAAAACTGCCAGGAGGAGAGGGACCTGGGGGCGTTGGTCGACAGCCGACTGAACATGAGCCAGCAGTGTGCCCAGGTGGCCAAGAAGGCCAATGGCATCCTGGCTTGTATCAGAAACGGTGTGACCAGCAGGTCCAGGGAGGTGATTCTCCCTCTGTATTCAGCACTGGTGAGGCTGCTCCTTGAATATTGTGTCCAGTTCTGGGCCCCTCAGCACAAGAAGGATGTTGAGGCTCTGGAGCAAGTCCAGAGAAGAGCAACGAGGCTGGTGAAGGGGCTGGAGAACAGACCCTATGAGGAGCGGCTGGGAGAGCTGGGGTTGTTTAGCCTAGAGAAGAGGAGGCTGAGAGGAGACCTCATTACTCTCTACAAGTACCTGAAAGGTGGTTGTGGAGAGGAGGGAGCTGGGCTCGTCTCCCTAGTGACAGGGGACAGGACGAGAGGGAATGGTCTCAAGCTCCGCCAGGGTAGGTTTAGGCTGGAGATTAGGAGGAGGTTTTTCACGCAGAGGGTCATTGGGCATTGGAATAGGCTTCTCAGGGAGGTGGTTGAGTCACCTTCCCTGGAGGTGTTTAAGACACGGGTGGATGAGGTATTGAGGGACTTGGTTTAGTGTTAGATAGGAATGGTTGGACTAGAAGATCCGATGGGTCCCTTCCAACCTGGTTGTTCTGTGATTCTGTGATTTTGTGTAATGCTTGGTAATGGCTAATTTGGCAATGACACATGGAAACCAAATGTTGGTGTTAGTCCATATGAAAAGTCACTCATGTTGTAAGGAAAGGAGTTTGAAGAAGAGAAGGCGGCTAATAAACTTAATTTGCCTTTTACGAACAGCAGTTTCCAGAATTAACTTTCAAAGTGGGGCCATGGCCCACTGAATGATTTTTGAACACTGCTCCGTTACTATAAATGTGGAAATAGTACAATAGCTGCCCTATGAGCTACCCATTTTACATTTACTCTGTCTGGGTTTAGCATTTCAATACAAAACAGTATTAATCATAGTGTCAGAGCTGGAGTACCTTGTGCCTCTAAAACTTTTACAGAAGGAAGGTTTCCATGGCAGCCAAGTCTGTCATGTAAATCTTCTTTTAGGACAGAGAATCTCTGTCCTCTGCAGCAGCTCTTAGCTACCCTAGGATCTTTCCCAAACTGCAAGATACTCTGTGATTAAAAGACCCTGCAAGAACACAGGGCTGTTTCCCTCACAGTTTTGGTTGGTGTGAACTAGGACCTGGTCCCACCTCCAGAAATGTAGGGTAATCAGCTGAGGATTCCAATAAATTCAAGATGCTCTGGGCTTCTAGTGCTCAACAGATTGAAAGAGCACAATGAAGAAAATATTTCAGAGGGAGAGATCTTAACCACAGTACAGTGCAGGGAGTACTCTGTAAAGTTGAACCTACTGCAGAACATCCCTTTTTCTAAACGTTGTAGCTCTTTTTATTAGTAAAAAGATACTCTTACTAGCATTGACTGAGGGAGGAAAAGAGAGGCTGAGGAAAAAGATAAACACATGCCAAAGGTATGCTCTTTGACTTTACTGTGGTTTCAATGAGGTAAACACAAAGTAGGAAACCATACTCCTGTTTGGCTATTTTGGCTGGAAACTTGCTTTCAGCTTTGTAACTTGTGTGCCACTTCTGGCACTGTACAGTGAAACTTGAGCCTACATTAGGTGTGTAGTCAATCCAGGCTGCTCCTGCCACATGTGAAGGGTTTTTTACAGCAGGGATAACAGATATGGTACTACATCTGTCTCCTCACAGCACTGTGTCAGAGCTCTTTCCAGGTAGATGCCAGCAGCCCCCGTCCTGCAGTCAAATGAGACTGACAAAACATTAAGGAACTCTGGAAGTTTGATGCTTTGCTTACAGAAATGATGTTCTAAATTAAAATAGTTTGAGATCCTGCCAATGTGAAAACCATCATAAAACAAAAAGCTTTTTTTGCATCAAGAACAGTCTCTTGCTGTCCTGGAGAAATAGACAAAACATTCTACGTTGAGCTTTCTTGTGTGAAAATCTGGAAAAAAACACAAGCAAACAATATTATGTCTCATGTAGCTTCAATCCCACCTTCTCGGCCAGCTGGCAACCCAGGAAATTGCAGATTGTGGCTGCTTCTTTAATTGTCTTCCAATTATTCATTTTAAGATTTTAAAACGTAATCCCAGGTCATTCAATTAACATTGCTTCGTAGTGCACACACTCTGCCATCCATCTGCTCAAGTTGTCTTTAACTGACACTGTCTTGTATTTGGTGTTCAGAACTATCAAACATACATCCAGCATAATCCACCTTCTGTTCCTACCTAGAAAACAGATTTTGCCATTTTTTAATTCTAACACCTGTGCAGCTATCAACGTTATTCCACGGGAGATTCGTCATTGCTGAATGTACATGTGGGGAACTGAGATTACTTTAATACATTCACAGAAAAATCAAGTGATTGTATATTTCAAGACCAGAAAGGATTGTTGTCTGCTCTGGTCTCTTTTTGTAACACTGACTATAAAATCTTCCTGCTGTAGTGCTTGATACTGTTTTAATAAGAACCAAAGTGTGTCTGTTAAAAAAAATTCTAAGTAATGTTTGACTTGCAATAAACCCACATCTTTAGCCTGAGTAATTGTTGCTCTCATTGATAGATCTGCACCTTATTTCCCACTCTGAAAATGCTGAACTTGGACTACCAATACTTTGTTTTATTTAGAATTTAAACCTTTCCATCTGCTTTTGCAGAGGATCTTAAAAATCTGAGCTTGTTGCATCTCAACCTTCTCTTTTGATAAAGAGATAGATTTATCACTCCCCCTTTTTTAAAATCATAAAGCACGTTTCTAGCCCTTGATTATCCTTAGAGCTATAAAACCTAGTTAGTTCATCACAGGTTTTCCTAAAATGTGGCTACAGAAAAATGATGATATGCTTCCTATTGTGTGCCAGCCATTGTGAATACAAAATAATTAAATAATTTTATCTCCCTAGTCTGACTTTAATCTCAGGAGAAAAACCAACCAATCGTGCCCTATTCATCTTCTCTGTGCTGCACTATAGTTTTATAATCTTTTACTCTTTTCCTATCAGTAGCTCCTTTCCCAGGAGGAAGCTGGTGGGAGTGGTTGGACTCGATGATCCGGTGGGTCTCTTCCAACCTGGTGATTCTATGATTCTATAAGCTCCCTCCCTCCCAAGAAGGTACTATGGTTCTCCCTGTACTGTAGATTTCCTGCCCATCTCTGGGTTTGCTCTAGTTCTACTGCTTTGCTCCTGCATTTCATGATATGGGGCACTTTGTGAGCTTCTTGGGCAGACAGCTCAAAAAAAACCCCCAAAAAAAATAAAACCCAAAAAAGCCCCAGAGCAACAAAAACACAGAAACAACTCAGTCATTTTCACAAAGCTTAATTAAGCTGTGGAACTCATTGCTAACAGATATTGTGGATACTGAAAGCTTGATGAGTTCAAGAAGTGAATAGACAAAGCTATGGGGCTTATCAACCACCTGGAGCCTCTGATTCAGGAAGCTGCTCACCTGCAGATTACCCAAAGCTGAGGTCATTCATTCAGAAAGCATCGACATCTGTATCTCTCCTTATATGCATGTGTTCAGTGGCTATAGGGGTTCCTCCTGAGAAGCATTGCTGTCATGGTGGGAAAAGCAGCAGGTTGAGGGGAGCAGAAAAAAAAAAGTGAACTATGAATGAGATATTAGATACAGCTGCTGACCCTGGTGCAGTGGCAACTCATGGTGAGCCCATGTAGAGCTGATGCCTTCCGTCTCCATTCTCTGCAGCTGTGCAATGTGCTGTGGCACACATCAGTGCCCGAGACTTGTATTTTCAGCCCTCAGCTTGCCAGAGGTGTGGACAGTGCTGACACAGAAACTCGAGAGGTCTTCTTGACTATGGGGTTTTACTTTGTCATGCTAATGGATGTACTGGGTACTAAACTGAAGCCTAAATTTATCTAATGGTCTGTCTTTCTCTCGTATACGTGTAGGTTTTAATGTAGCTGCCATCTCTTTATGATGTGTAGAATTGAAGTTAGGCACTATCCCAGGGAGCTCCATATTGCTCTTGTACTGAAGCTAAGCCTTTCTGCTGTACTTAGGCTATGTATATCATTATCTGAAAGCATTCCTGGTTTTCAATGCCTCGAAACCACAGGGTCCGGCTCTGCAAGCCTAAAGCCACATGAGCAATCCTTTGTCCACTGAAATCAATGGAATCCCTTGTGTGAATAAGGATTATGCTAGTTAATAAAGGGTCTTCAGATTTGGGCCCTAACCCTTTTTTAATTAACCTTCTAAGAAAGAATTTACACAGGAAAACTCTGGCTCAGCGGTGAGCGGTCAATAAACCATGTCTTTGTAATTCCTTCCTTCCTTTATGGGCCCTTTGTGTGAGGCTTAGGTGAAATGGATCTCACTGTCTATTTCCCTTCCTTACTTCCCTCCTGCCCAAGCTAATCGCTTTATAAATGTCATAGTTTCTCTCTCTTGTTCCCTTTTTGGGCATATTTGCTCTTGTCTCACTCAGTGACTGCTAACTCAACTATTTCTTTTTAAATCGGGAAGAAAAGCAGACAGACTGAAATGTCAGGGAGAGAGATTCCATCTTATTTTAACCTCTGGGAATCAAAGTACTAATTTGTGTATTAAGAACACAGTAAGTCAATTTTTGCTGTGTGAAAGTTTCTACTTTCTGTATTTCAGTGTTACAGACTATCTGTCCTAAATATGAAGTTCTAGGATTTGGAGGATTATCTTTAAAATAATCTTTTGTGATTTTTCTTCTTTGAGTTCACCCGAATGCCTTAAAATGTCACAGTTATTGTTCACCATTACAGATTAACCATGGTGGCCCAGAAACAAGATCAACAAATGACAGAAAATAGTGTAATACTAAGAATTGCTTGTTTAGCCAAAGTGTTTTCTGATAATATGCAGTCTGGAGAATCAAAAGCAGTAGGAAGCGGTGGAGATAGAGGAAACAAAGTTATTCACTACTTTCTGCAGACAAGTGTAAATTTTGCTGCAATCTGCAGTACAGCACGTGAGGGATTTCTAGCCTTTGCAAATAATGTGACTTTAGTTTCTCAGTGCTGAAAAGAAGCTGAAGGATAGGTGAAATGTTCTACCTTTACATTAGTCAACAGAGGTGTTCTTTCTGTTTTCCAGTTACTCATTAACAGGGTTTTGATTTTTCACAGTATTTAAAATTACCTGCAAATTCTAAACCCTTTATCATATGCTTCCTGCTTTGTTTCTGTGTTACTGTTACCTGGATGGGACTCAATCCTTTGGTGTGATGGTCCCGCCTTCTACCTGGATTAACTGAGTTAACTACAATATTCCCTGGGGAATATAGACACTTCACTTAATTTGGGGTAAAGATCAAGTCAGGTTGCAAAATAATTTATGAGAAGAAATCTTCCAGTCGCACAAATATTTGCAGATTTGTGGATGAGAGAGATCTGAACATGTTAATTCAAGACTGTGCTAGGAGAAAATACTCATCAGTAATTATTCTGCTGTTGGTCCAAGCCTTAGCATTTTATTCTCTATGAACGTGTTGAGCTGGGTGGTAAGTGGCTTAGTTGATACACTGAGTAGCGATGTCAGTGTGACTTGGACTCTTCTTTAATCCTGAAGAATAAAAGGGATGTCAATTAATGCTCATATTGGCCTCAGTCCAGCTCTTTCTGAGGGTTATTTTGCACCACCTTTGTCTTTTTTGTCTCATCATTCTCTGAGTATATTCTCTCTCTTCTTCTCTATTTAATCATTCATAGTCTGTTCAACAATATTGTTGTGAGTCTGTGAAGATCTATGTCTGTAATGCCAAAGGCCTGTTTTCCTCTCTTTTTTCACCACTGTTGTTAGGTATAGAGATTTCTTCTTAAATATAGCAGGCACAAGTATGAATACACAGTTGGGTAGCTTCTGGAATTCCAGCTTTGGAGGAAACTGTCTTTGGAGAGATGTTCATAGGAGTTTCACTGGAAATCCAACATTTTTTCCTCTTCCTTGGGCACATATTAGGCAGATGGTGGTTCTGTCTCTAGGTATTCTGCAGCTTTGGACTACTTTTACAAGAACATTTGTTTTATTATCTTTCTGGATATTTATTACTGGAAAAAACCCAATTCAATGATTACCAGCTTTGCAAATGATCTAATGGTACTTGCAACTCTATTTTTCTGTAAACAGTCTGCAGGTAGGGGTTTATTAGATTAGAAAAAGAAGGAAATGTTTCAATTTTAACTCCTCTCAAGTCAAAGAGATGAGATAGTGTTGTATAGCAGTGACCAGTGCAAAAATAAGTTTATTCCCAACTCGTGACTTTGTGACAGTGAATGCTGGTATTGCCCACCTGTGTCTACACATCCTCAAAACCTGATGAGGGACGGAGTTAGGTGCCCTCTGTTAAGAGAATAGTGTTACATTTAAATTTCTTCTTGCTATTGTAGGATACAAGCTGAGGTGGGGGAGATATTATTGTGAAGCTTAATATAAACAAATGTTTCCTCTGTATTTCTAACTGGTCTTGTCATTGTAATTCTTGATTGCTGCTTTCCCCTGTCCTCTAATGCTCCTTTGCCAGACCTTCAATAAGGTACTTTGTTTCTGCTGAGACAAGCCGTTGCCTAATCTCAAAATTTCCCTTTTTCTCTAACTTGTGTTTCATTCTACTAGTTACTTGCATTGTACTCACAATTCCCTTTGTAATGCTTATTGTGTTTTCTAGAATTTATCTCTTGGTCTCAGAAAGGAATTATTATAGGAGGAATTAATCCTTCTGACAACTAGATTCATTTAACCTCTCACCCTAACTTTTTTTCAGACAAATTTTTGCAGCCTAAAAATCTCCTAGTGTGAAGTTGCACATGACTCTTGAACTCAGTTTGCCTTGAATGACCTGTCATCTTAAGTAGACTCAAATATACAGTTTATTATATACAGTACTTGTTTGTTCATCCAATCAATCCCAAGTTTTACATTCAGATTTATCACTATTCTAAGATAAGAAATATGTTTGCTAGGACTCTTCCTTGTATTCAGAGAATTTTTCAATTTCACATAAAAGCATTTCCTTAAAACTGCAACTTATCTGATTCCCTCAAGATGCTTTTAATGGGCTGCATCAGTTTCTTATTTTTCTAAGTATTCTGATGTCTTGGTTTTCAAAACAAGCTAAGCGTTAAGATTCTTTGAAGGCAGCAGTCTTGAAGATTCTTTGAAGGCAGCAGTCTTGGATTTATTTAATTAAAATATCTATTAATTTTTGACATAAAAGATCTAAATTTATAGCTCTTATTATGACTGTTTTGATAACAACTTTTGAACAATGTTTATTTAAGAGATGTAAAAGTGTGATTTCTAAGCAAGCTGAATCAGCAAGATATGCTTCAGCAAATTTTCTATTAATATTTTTCGACAGTTGGAAAGAAATGGATCACCTCTATGTACAGAAAGAAAACTTTCATAAATCTATTTTTTCTTGGTAATTTATTTATTGATAGTGTTAAGTATTTTTTCCAGCCTTTTTCCAAGATTACCTGTCACATTTTCAGTGCAGTTCAGAAAGACCTGATTTTTCTAAGTAGGCATGTCCTGTTGCTGATTTGTCGCACCAATTTGAACCTTTAGTAACCAATTTTCAGCTTGCCTTTTGCCAGATGTAGTCTATAGGTTTTCTGAGGATGTTCTCATTGTCTCAACTAGAGTACTCTTGAGTAGAACCCTATGGTTTTTTCAAAGTAATTACAGGCACTGAATGAAACAATTTGATTTTTAAGCACTTATTTATTCCTTCAAGCCCAATGAAGCTATTCTTTTTCATCCCCCTTCAAATAACTTATACATTTCTAGCAGTTTTAATTCCTTGGTGGAAGACGTTAAATTATTATGGAGCATCTCTGTGTATCTAGTCATTCTGTATTTCTCTGAAATTACTAAAACAAGATTTTGGAACCCAATTGTGTGATTTCTTTGTAATGTGGAGAGATAAACCACCTCAAATCTGTGCAAAAGCCTTATTCAAGAATAGGGCAATACAGAGGGGTTACAGAAGGCTTGAGGTTTGCCCTATAAAAATGGCAAATGCTGTGCAAGGGTAGAGAGAATTTCCCAGGGAGCAGAGAAAGTGTGGTTTTTTGATAGCTCAATAGACAACTGGTCCATGTCAGGAAATCAGAACAATGTCTTGTAACAAATGATATCAGCGATGAGAAAAAGCTGACACTTTTAGAGAGTGTAATGAGGGCTAAAACCTATAAAGTACTGTATAGCTTAGCAGCTGGTGTTAAATCAGCAGACAAAACATTTGCTGAGATTGTGGAAAGTCTAACCTTTCTGGTATCTGCTGAATGTTTCTGCTTTTAGGAAGAGAATCAAATTTGGAAATGAGACAATTCTTGAGTCTGTCAGTTCTGAAGGAGTTTAAATGATGTGTTAAGAGGCTGGATAGTGTATTATATGCAAAAATGAAACATTCTGAAAATGGTTATTGACTGGAGTAATTGATCCAAAGCAGCATGTGGGAGAGTGGCAGGACGGTGGAGGACACTGAAACACTGTAGGCAACCTATGTAACTGCTAAACTGTGTTCTGAACAGAAAGATCAAACCAGCCCCGTAAAGCAATGGGTCTTGTCTCTGCAAATGAGTGCTGCTCTGAACTAACTAAAAGAATTTAGGGGAATACAGGGAAAATATGCAGGTCACTTCCAAACTTATTACTCCTTACAAAAGCAAAATAAAATGCATTCAGAGGCGTGATGCTGCAGAGGAAGAGGTCTGTGGCAGTCCATTGTAGTCTACTGTAAAAACACAAGTATTTATCTGGTGATTTAAGTTACGATATGGTAATGAAAATGTTGCTGGATTTAGTTAGAGGTGGAGGGAGTGGAATCTGAAATTTATTTTTAACAGTACTCCCAGGTACCAGAGAAGCAGCATCAGTAAGACTTGATGCTTTAAACGCATTGAAAAAAATCGGCATCTTCTAAGTTTTGATTTTGATAGGAATGGTTGGACTCTATGATCCGGTGGGTCTCTTCCAACCTGGTGATTCTATGATTCTATGTGTTCTTGTAACAGAGGTCACGTGTAACTGTAAAAACTGTATTTGTCTGCAGCATGTTATGAAGGGAGGATGTCATTTTTACTACATCATAGATCACGGCTGGGAATGTACTTTAGGTGGATTGATAAAGCATAACGCTTCTTCTGGCTTCCAGTGCTGTTGGGAAAAGTTGTAGTGGAAATTAGTTGGACCTCTTCCACGTAGTTTCTCACAGTTTTAAGGATAATATTAGGATCTTAAAAAATAAGAAGGAAAAGCCACTTACATAAAACATGATATGACATCAAGGTTGGGGTGCTACAACATGCTTCCGCTAACTATGGTAAGAACTGTTGAGGCTTTACATATACAAAATAGGTTGCCTCCAGTGTTTCTATGTTCTCCACTGTCCTGCCACTCTCCCACACACTGCTTTGGATCAATTACTCCAGTCAATAACCATTCCAGCAACGAAGCTGGTGAAGGGGTTGGAGAACAGGCCCTATGAGGAGCGGCTGAGAGAGTTGGGGTTGTTTAGCCTGGAGAAGAGGAGGCTGAGGGGAAACCTTATTACTCTTTATAACTACCTGAAAGGAAGTTGTGGAGAGGAGGGAGCTGGCCTCTTCTCCCAAGTGACAGGGGACAGGACGAGAGGGAATGGTCTCAAGCTCCATCAGGGGAGGTTTAGGCTAGAGATTAGAAGGAAGTTTTTCACACAAAGGGTCATTGGGCATTGGAACAGGCTGCCCAGGGAGGTGGTTGAGTTGCCTTCCCTGGAGGTGTTTAAGGCACGGGTGGATGAGGTGCTGAGGGACATGGTTTAGTGTTTGATAGGAATGGTTGGACTCTATGATCCGGCGGGTCTCTTCCAACCTGGTGATTCTATGATTCTCTTAAAATAAATTCAATATTAAATCGTACTTGCAACTTAGTAACTTTTTACTGAAGCAGTGGATGAACTTGTTCCATTAGTTTATGGTGACCTCCTAAGTCTACCTAGAGAAATAAGTCTATAAAATTTGAGATTGAAGTTGATAGCAGGGAATACTTCTTCAAAGACAGTTGTAATATCACCAGCTAATCCCATCAATGCCATCAGTACTTATGTTTTTAGCACTGAACAATAAAACGGATGTTTTATGATATTCCTAGCACCCAGTGTTATGTGTAAGTTAGTGCTGTAGAGCACCTTAATAGCATTGCTGAGAAATTGTTAAGAATTTGAAAAGAATAAGGCAAATCTGATTTATTTTTTTTTAAGATCCAACTGTGTTGTGGTTGGTAGAGTTTTACTTGAGCCTTGTAATTTATCTTTAGGAACCTTAACCTTCAAATGTTCCCCATGTGTACCCCTCTTTGCAGATAGTCAGTTGTTTCTGTAGATTTTTTTTGCCTATGGCAGTAACAACGTTCGATCTGTGGAATGAACTGTTACAGAATGAATAGAAACACATTGATTCACCTGGCATTTTGAGACTTTTCATGAGTAATAGTGCTCATATTGTGCGAGAGAGTCCTTACACACCTTTTTCTATAAAGTTACCTTATGATGCTTCCCTAAGTGGAACAGGAGCAGTAATTTCACATCTGATGGAAGATCAGAGAGAAAGGTCCGTTGCCTTTGCCTCTAAATTCCTTACCTTGGTAAAATGGAGCTGTGTGGAAATTGAGAAAGGATCACTGAGCTATTCTTGGCAGTTAAAACTTTTCACCAGTGTCATATAGATAATGATTTATGCCAGTTGAATATCATCGACTTCTAGTTTCAGCTTTAATCCCACAAAAAGGAGTTCCAGCCATAACTGCTACAATGCTCTCAAGATGGGAAGATAGGTCACAGCAGTATCGATTTTTGAAACTATCTACAGCTTTATGAATGCAGATTGGCAAACTTCCATTGAAAAAATCACCTTTAAGGTCACTGAAATGGAGTCAGAAGCAGTCTATAGACTCTACACGGCCACGAAGTAAAACGTTTCACTAATACATTGAAATTCAAAAGTAATCTGAAGACTAAAATTTGTTCCATATGAAGTGAGCAGCCATATATCTGCACACTGTTGCATGGGCATCATAACTAACATGTCCACCTTCCTACAGATTTGTGTCTTATACTTCTTTCCTCTCATTGTTGGAAAAAATTTATGCTCCTCTATGGCTTTTACAACTTCATCCTTCCCATAGTATTTCCGGTCGTGTTCTGCATCCCCTAATTTCTATCAGATGAGTTTCTCTTGTATCATATTGAAGTCAAGAAGTAGCTTGTCCTTCAGCTTTAAACCAAATACACACAAACTCTCAGCTGCTGTGTGGCTGTCCCGCTTCGTGGGCCAAGAGCAAAAGATAATGCAATACACCCTGCCATTTGGGGCTTCCTTGCTTGCAAGTGCTCCTATACCCCATCTTGGTGATGGCTTGGGTGTGTGGGGTTAATTTGGTTTTGTTGGTGTGTTGTTTTTTTTAAGAATTTAAAATATTTAAACTCTACTTATATGGCAGGATTTGTTGAATGTGGTCAGTGGATGTAGAACCTGTTGCAGGATTGAAATAAAAGGCATAAGGCAGTCTGTGAAGAACCTGAGTAAAGATAAGCCTGGTAAAATTTGTTTGCTCCTTTTAGCCTTTCATGATGGAGTCATCACCTAGAAACCAGGCTTAAGATAGCTTCATTCTTAATTTTATTTTATTAAAAAGGCCTGTTAGGTCTCTGTTACAATATTAAGGTATGATTTCTAAAATGCCTCCTTTCTTCAAATTCTAGGACCAGAAAACTTAGGTATTGATGTCAGATGTAAAACACTAGAAGCTCATCCCTATCTCAGTGGCTAGGGATTCCTGCAGGAATAGGATAGAGAGCATGACAAAATGCAACTCATGCCTAAATATTTTCATTTCTACCTGAGTTTTGCTAACAGTGGTGGGGGTTTTTTTTGTTTGTATGTTTGTCTTTTTTAGAGAATATGCTGGCCCAAACTGTTTTTTTAAATAAGTAGGATACAAAATATCCCAGCAGCTTCTTACTAGGCTGACACAGTGCATTACTGCCAAGTTTTCAAGAAAGTTCTCAATAAAGGAGCGATTCACACTGTAACCATGGACAAAGACAACTTACAAAAAATAACAATCAAATTTCTATGGGGCAGCTGGAATACAGAATAGACTATTGCAAATCAGATCTTGGTTATACTGAAGAGCTGCATCTTGAACTTTCTCAAGGCTGTTTTTTTTAAAGCCTAGTAAACAGAGAAATACTGGAAAGAAATAGAGTCATTAGGTGATTCCATGAGTACTGTTTTTACATAGGAGAAAAATGAAGTAGTGCAATACAACTGAATTAAATTATGGGAACTTAGGGTGATAATGTCACAGCTTTATCCTTTGTCTTGTTAAGCAGAAGTCCTATTGAATATGACATAGAAAAGTAGGATGTTTACTTGACTGTTCTGCAGGAGGGATACTTATTGAAAGTACAGAGCATATACTACAGCCAGATGGTGACATGTGCTAGGACTAGTGAGCTTCATCCTTCTGTTTTAACTTGAAGGAACTCTCTTTGAGATGTTTTCTACAGAGTAAGGAAGTGTAGCTAAGATAAATACCCTTGAAAGTTCCAGAGTGTGTGTTTAATGTCTACTGGCTATCCCAAAGACGCATTATACACTTTTACATACCAGACTACTTGTGTATCACACTGTGTGTCAACTCTGATTTTGATAGTTAAGGTTGGAGTAGTATTTAGCACACGGTTTCTCAGGGCGTTCACCTTGCGTAGCAGGGGAGCCCATTAATGAGCACAAAGCAGCTGCTTAGACACCTACAGGGTGGTCAGGGTAGTTCTGGCAGCATGAAGAAGGGCACAGCAGCAATATGGGGACAGCTTTTCCACCTGCTGAAGACTGCTCTTCTTTCCATCCAGATCACTGTTAATTTCCCTGCACTTTAGGTGTTTTTGAGAAATGCTGATGTAGAATAATTGCGCCATGATCCTCATATGGCAAATGATTAAAGATTATTATATGACAAATGATTACAAATTATTATAGATCATCTCTGCGTGTAAGTAAAATGCATAATTAGGCTTTTATATTACAATGCAGAAAGCATAGATGGGAGAAGTGCTAATATTGTGTAAAGCATAAAGACACACTGACAATATGCAGAGAAGGGCAACTGGCATCAGTGGATGAAATCGGAGAAGCAATCACCAGATAATCTAGATGCTCAGAAATTCTGTGCTGTTTATGGAGGAAAGTATTTCTTAAATCAGGTTGTCCAGCAATTTCTGCTGTTACCTTTGCAGCGCTTGCCTGTCGAGGCACAAAAGTTGTACAGAAAAGGTGCAACTTGGATCTTAAGGAAAAAGCTTTAAACAAGGCATTGATCAGAGTGAGTTGATAATCTTGGAATGTGATGAAGCTGTGAAGAACCTTTGTTTCCCCATGTAGTGTCAATAGAAGTGTTTATAATTGGCGTGTTTGAGGTACAATTTTTCCTTCTGTTTTTATACCACCTGTTCTTAAATCTTAATTTTGTAAGTGACTGACATATTGGAGTAAATGATAAGGTGAGAATGTCAAGCAAGAATTCCAATCAGTTTGAAGGCATACTGAAGTGGGGTTGTTAACACCGTCTCATTCTGGTACCCCTGCAGTGTCCACATCCATGTCAAGTTAACTCTGTTCTAAAACTCTCCAGAAAGGCTGCCAAAACACTGCCCTTCATTAAGTCATGTAAGAATACCTTTATAATAAATTTACCATGATTTACTTACTAGCTGACAAATTAGTTCTTCCTTACTTCTTGAGTAATGTTGTTGAATGTTTATGTTTATTTAACGTAACTTAAATATGAAGTAGGTCCACAAGATGGCCCTTCTGTCTTGCCAAGTCATGGTTGAGCTCAGAGACCAGCATTGTAGCTACTGATCTCCTCTCCTGAAGTGCTCTATTCAGAAACACAAGCAGATTTCCATGCTTCATTAACATTTATTTCTTCTCCGTGATAATGCGCTGTTTGTGTCTTGCTCAAAAATAGACATAGATTAATGCAATCTTGACAGAAAAATCACCAAGAAAGAAAACCGCAGCACTAGATAAACTTTATAGGTCATGTTCCTGCAGTTTCACAGACTGATACGACTATTTGTATATCGAGGCACGTCAGGGATTGTGATTATCATAAAATGATCAAACTCCTGGAGTATTTTAAAAGTACAAATTGTAACTGCTGGTATTGGACTTGCCAGAAATAATCATGTTTGGTAATATCCAGCATCAAACAGTTTCAGAGATCCCTAGTTCAGCCCAGTTAATAAGTACAACCTAGTTAGTAAGTATGTAAGGTTTTCCACACAGAGGGTCATTGGGCATTGGAACAGGCTGCCCAGGGAGGTGGTTGAGTCACCTTCCCTGGAGGTGTTTAAGACACGGGTGGATGAGGTATTGAGGGACTTGGTTTAGTGTTAGATAGGAATGGTTGGACTAAAAGATCCGATGGGTCCCTTCCAACCTGGTTGTTCTGTTCTGTTCTATGTATATAGTTACACACACACATATATATATATAAGAATATTTCTCCAAATGCACAGAAACTCACAGGCACAGAAAAATCCATTTTCTTACTGGAAGAAAAGCATGAAGAAATTAGAACTGGAGAAATGCAAAGCAATTCTATGCTAAAGGACTAAGATTTTCATCTTGTAGTATAGGAAGAATTGCTATTCCATTTCTGGTGCAGGTGTAGAGACGTCTTGCATTGAAGGTAAAATTTATTAGCACTGATTCTGAGGGGTTTCTGAACACGCCAGAGATGAGGGACTAGAATACCAGTCTAACTCAAGTTAGATGTACGTTGCTGAGAAATTCTGTATCAGTTAAAAATAAACATCTGAAAATCATTGAGAATTTCTACATAACTGTTGATGGTATGATCTGGGCCTTTTTTCCTCTTGAAGCATTCTCTCTACTTATCTCACATTCTCAGCAGAGTGGATGGCACTGCATATTGAATAGGTTGATTTGTTTGTGCACAATACACACTGCACTGAACCAGCAGCTTTGCTTTTTGGGTTTTGTAGTTTTGTTGGATTGAGTCAGGCAAATGCCTTTTGTTTTCGTCAGCACCCATCATTAACAGCTTTCTCAGTTTAATGTGAATTTCAGGAGGTGTAGGATGGTTGGACATATTTCCTCATATTCTACATATCTGCTCCCTTAAAACTGCAAAGGTCAGTGCATAAATGCAAGACTGGTTTTGTCAGACTGAGCAGGAACCAAGTGTGTCTACAGCAAAAATCTGCAAGGTTTTGGAATGCATTTGGCAACATCAAAGAATGCCCCAAAAAAAGAGTTTCTCCCAGAAGAATTTGGTCACTGGACACAATGAATCAATAGATTGTCCATGGCAACCTTTTTAATGATGTATTTCTTACCAGACACAGTTCTTCAGTGCCTACAGATTATTCTTTCTGTCTTTGAATTAATTATTTGAAAATATTTTCCTTAATATCATTTTTGTCAGAGCTTGTGACAAACACACCTCTTTGTAAACACTGCTCTCAGCCACAAAAATTGTTTCTGAATCCACGCTTTGGGTCTTCAGGAAAGCTTAGAATTGTTTTTGCAATCCAGCAAAAGTACAGATTTCTGCAGATCGTTGCGCTCAATTTCACTGGTATGAATCCGAATTCAGTGGAGAAATACCTAGCAGATAGGGGCATGAGATACGAATTTGATGACAAGCATAATCTGCCTCTATGTAACTGAGCACCGTATGGGGCTCTTATTTATGGACTGACACACTCCTTGAGGACCAAGTGCCATAGTTATAAGAACCTATATTTCTTATATACTAAACGAGCACCTCTCCTCTTTGCACAGTAGTTCTTATAAGAACCTAGTTCTTATAACTACTGTGCAAAGAGGAGAGGTGCTCATTTAGTATGCAGTTTATCTTCTTTGCATAAGCATCTTTGTTATTGCAGTTAGTCACAGGAGCATTTACTGTGTTTTGGAGCACGTCAGTCAAGCTGTAGATGTGTCATAACTTGTCATTAAGACAAATGGCTGTTCATGGAAGAAAAGTCACACCTGTGGAGAAGAGGACAACTTCCATATCACCTCAGTAGATTTACACATGTACTGGGGTTAGAAGTACCTAAGATGTTAGATTTCTGACACTTTGTCTTAGCTGATAGATGCATGTATTTCTTCCTCAAATTATTCTGATGACTCTTGAAGACACCAGGCTTTGAGTTTCACATTAAATATAAGCTGTCATCCTATGGTGTTTCACTGCGTCATCCTATTTTTACATGGATCATTAGATACATATTTATTTTTTAACTTTACAAAAGCCATACTGTCTGTCTGCTGCAGAACACTTGCAATGGCCTTGAAATATGGGAAGTGCTGCTTTAAGGTATTTAATAAGAAAACTTAAGGCTTGAAAGTATAATTTCTCTGGTGGGTTTTTTTTTTTTTCAGTTGTTCATATGCTTATTGCTCAGTTAACTTAGTGTGACCCAGTGTAGGATTAACTATTATTTGCAGTGCATTTATTTGGTACTGCTAGTGGTTTTCTGGGCAGTTTGTAAGCAAATGTAAACATAGAAGAGAATGCAAACAGTTTAGCAAGGCAGGTTAAATTTAGTGCCAGCAAAAGCAACTTGATTCACATTGCTAAGTTAGAAATTAATTGTATCTGTGTTCTACCAAAAACAGAATTAATCTATAGAACTCATTGCAGCAAAATAGTAAGCTCTTAATGGAGTTCATTGACCAGATATTTATACAGCTATTGAATGTCCGCAGGCGTGATGGACAGTGTATGCTCAGAGTTCTGACTATTGTTAATCCACTCAGAGCCTGTAAATTAAATAGAAACCTTCCCCCAAAAGTCAGTTATTCCATAATCATCAATTATAGGAGCTCCTGAACCTCCAGCAGCCGTGTCTGGTTGCTCTGGGAGATGCAGTGTCCTGTCTGACACAACGTAGGTGTTGCAAAGTTAAAATCAGTCTTATTAGTGATTTAATGACAACCTAGTAGTTCATTGGTGTTTGGTTCATCATTTGTCCTGGAAAGCTCTGGTGTCTGATCGAGGACTTCTGAAAGCTGTCCTGCTGGGTGGGTTTGTATCTGGAAACAGGTGAGAGATGGTGAATAATACTTTACAAAATGCCTTGGTGTTATATAGAGAAATACTTTGCCTTTTTTGTGTCATGAACTGTAAGAGTCTTTCCTCATCCTGCTTCCCACTCCATCCATGTGATTCTGCCATTCCTCCCCAGAACTGTTGAGTGTTGTGGCTGTTATCAGGTTAACCTGATAGAGGTGCAGAAGTCCACACACCACTGTCTTCTGACAACAGAGAGACAAGGGAGTATATGAGAAAGTCACACTGAACACGCACACTGGATGAAAGCTGAAGCGACCCTGGGCATGATGCCACTGGGCTTTCCCACTGCTAGTGCTTGTGGAGAGACATTCTCTTCAGGAAGGCATGGAGCTCCAGTCTTCACCTTTTCCATCAAAATCAGAATTTTTTTTTGCATCTTTTATCAGTAAAGCTTGGCCTGCACGATACCCTGTGACAGGTTTTCCTGAGTCACTTCCAGGAAGGCAAAGTTGTTCTAGAGTTTACAGTGCATTTTTTTTTTTTTTTTAAAAACAAATGGGACTGCATTGGAGGAAATCTGAAATGAAAATGAGCTTATAAGCAATATGAAATACCTTTCCTTGGAAAGTGAACCAGTGTTTGTACAAGAAGGAATAAATCTATATAAATAAACAGAACACCTTCCATTGTGCCAAAGATTTAGAATGAAAGGGTAATTTAGCAAATATATAGATAGTTAAATGTTTATATTTAATAAATAATGCACTTCAATAAGGTGCATCGTTGTAATGATGGATAATAAGGAATATTAAATGGTAAGGTTGGCTTTATTATCATTTACCATTCTTTCTTTTGTGATCAGAGCAGCTCTCTCCATAAGAAGCAACAGAAAAGGGTCTACCTTAAACTGACAATTGAGGAGTGTGTTGAATTGCTGGGGAGACAGAGACAGGGTTTCTGTGGCAGTGACCATGTTACGCCACTGATACAAAGAACACTTTAAAAAACCTTGCGGTTTTGCTGTCTGTAGTCTGAGTTGAAATGGTTAAAAACAGGACTTCCAGCATTCAAACACCCATCACTTTGCTGGCTCTTAAAAGCTGATGGTTTTATGGTCTAAATCTGTCAGGCAAGATATCCAAGGATTCTCACCTTCCTTTTTCTTTCACAGAAGCTTTATTCTCTTGTAAATACAATTAGTTTCTCCAAAGTTATTGCAATGTTATGAAGCTGACTTAAATGAGGTGGTAACTTGAAACAAATGTCTTTAAAGGCTTAGATTCTACCAAGTAGGCATTGAGAGTCCTGATGGAGGAGGGGTTAAAAAAAAAAAAAAGCTCTTTGTCTTTTCTAAATCTGTATTTCTCCCTCCAGAAATCATCTCAGCTGTTTGAATTAACTAAGTTTCTGTTCTTTTTATACCTATCTTGTTCTTGAAAGGAACCTCTCACCCCTACACGCAGAGTTGTTGGTTCTGTACTACTAATGCTGAGATGAAAAAGGTGGTACTGCAACTGCAAATTAGTATCCTCTTTTTCTTTGCCATCAGGTGATTTGTTGATGTAGAATGCAAAGCAGTGAAGTGAAACACCCAGGGTGATGTGTAAACGGGTCAACACGTTTTTCAGGCGCCTTTGCCAGGAATCCTGAAGTGCGTGGAGCATCTATTTAAATTTTTATATTTGGCTGCATCTTGTTCAATTAGTCTATCAAATTCCTCATTAGACTTCTTGAGCATTTAGAGCTACATAATTAAAATACCATTACACTTGGTGGAGGGGGAAAAAAATCCTTTAAAGTGCTCTATATGATTAAAAAAAAAATCCCATCAAGGAGTGATTTTGCATTAGTATTCACTACTATTATACCATGTTGGAAGTGGAAAGCATAAAAAAAGGTTCATTTTACATTGCCAGCTCCAGGAATGAACTAAGACTTCAGTTTTATATTGATTGCTTTGGTTTCTGGTTTCTATGTGATTGCTGTGTGCATACAGGAAGACTTGATTGAGGAGTGAGATTTTAGCTAGGCTCCAACTGTTCAACAGCTACTCATACATTCCTAAATCACTGATTTCAGTACCGATTCTGGTACTCTGCTTTTAACGAGGTGATTATCGCTTACAGGAATGATAATGAATGGTAGTTTTATGAATAGTACCTTTTATTTCCCATCAGTGACTGCAGACTATGGTATGTAATAAATAAATAAATACCCAAACAGAAAAAAACCCACCCCAAACACAAACAAACAGAATTGTAGCAACCTCTCAATGCAACAGGGAAACTGTTGCCTAACTGGTGATTTAAATAAGGCAACTTGAGATTTTTGAATAGTACTATTGACTTTCCACCAGAAATCTGCTATGCTGTTGGCATAGTTGATAGCTAATCTGTTTTGATTTTCTGTTTTAATAGGAGAGGTGAGAATACAAAGCCCATGGCACTCTTGGGAATGACAGATTATAACAGTCTTTGAGCAGAGTGGAGAAGTGTATATCCCCAACTGGCTCAGCTGCAAGCAAAGTTAGGCACAAATCCTGAGCAAAAGCAGTGTGCCTTATTCATAAATAAGAAACAGGATAAAGCAGGTCTGAAAAAAAAAACCCCAAAAACACAAAGCAACTGATTTTCATAGAGAATAACCTCTAGCAAAATTCAATTTGCTTTTCCCTTCACTTTTTACTGCCTTTCGAAAATAATTGTATCCTTAGGATTTTTCAGTAATTGGTTCTATTGCGCTTACAGTTAATTATATATATATTTGATTAATGTATTCTATTCTGGAATCATTTACTTAGAATATCTGATTGTGATTTAATTTCCAGGTTATTGTCCTTCTTGGCAACCTAAGGAATTGGCTTCCTGATAATGATTTTAATAGGTTTTGGTGGCAAGCATTATGGTCCATGATAAATCACTGTACTGTAGTTAGTAAGCTTTATATTGTCAAACCATGTCAAATATTACCTCTTAATTAAAATGAAAAAAGAAATCAGATAAATTTGGCATTCATGAAAACCTCTGGCAAGAGCCAAGTTGAGAGACAAAGCTCTTAAAGGGCATGGAAAGGAAAATGTGCTCTGCTCAGAGGGAGGAGGTACAGAGTTTGAGAGTGAAGTTTGAGTCCAGGAAGAACAGAGGGATGGGGGAAGGTGTCTTATGATTTGATTTTTATTTCTCATTATCCTGCTCTGTTGTCAATTGACAATAAATTAAGTTAATCTCCACAGCCCAAGCCTGTTTTGCTGGGGGTGGTAACTGGCAACTGATCTTCCCTGTCCTAATCTTGACCCATGAGCATTTTGGTACATTTTCTCTCATTTATCTAGTCAAGGAGGAAAAATGATGGAATGGTGTGGTGGGCACATGGCAACCACCCAAGGTTCTCTCGCCACAGAGATTTATTGAATAGTTGTATTTTGGAGCACCACCTGTTTTGCAATGTTTTCCCTTGGTTTACTTTCAGAGGGGCCCTTAAGAGCCTAAGAGCTGCTGATTTCTAAGTTTTTTTTTATTTTTTCTTTGTATGAAGCAATTAAATGACTTTAACATGTAGGCAGCTGAAAAAAAAGTAATGAACTGTCATAAAAACAACAAGAAAAAACAAAAGTACCAACACTTTTAAATCACACTAGATGTTCTTTATGATAGCTGCATAGTACTGCATCTTTGTTTTCTAGGGTGATTTGAATTAGATTAGGTATCTATAACTAAAATAAATGGTGTCTCTTACCATTTTAAGAGTAAACAGTGTTTGAATTTACATCTCTCAATACCCAAGCCAAGTAGAAAGAATGCTGATATTTGCCTTGTACAAGATAAGGCAGTCAAGAAACAGAAAGGGAAGGGGATTAAATAACTGACTTTAATTTGCCACTGAAATATGTGAGTATGTGGTACCTAAGTGTTGGTGCCTTTTTTCTTGCGTACATTGTCAGGATTAAACTGTCCTTGAGCTCCTAAGCACAAAGAAGCAGCAAAACATGACAAGAAGGCTCAAGTAATTGAGAAGGTAATTCAAATAGCACTACTGTTTGAAGAAAGCCCAGTTTTGTTTTAATGAGATTTCCAGAAGTTTGAACTGTTCCCTTGTTTACGCGTTCTTACCTCTTACTCTTGCGTTCTTACTTCAAGAGTTCAGCCAGCAGCAGTGGAAACTCTGCTGGAAATCCTCTCTTTGTGTTTTCCTTGCTGAGATTTTTTTTTCTGAGAAACCCTTTTTCCAGGAGCTTTCCTGAACAAGTTTTCAGGCATTGGCAACTTGGATCCTGCTAAAAGACACTGTATATGCCAGCTGACCACTTTCTGACTATGCTTCTGAAAGTTCTGTGAGATGTTGATTGCGGCTCAAAAGTTTCAGGTTTCAAGGACACTTGTGGCCTGTGCAGGTGATTAATCTATTCCCTTCTGTCTTCAGCTTGCTGTGATGTTTTCTGTGTGGCAATTTGCTAATGGTTACTGCATATTTATTCTCACTCAACTTATTTCCTCCTCTGTATACAATTTAGCGAAATATATTCTTTAGAAATTTGGCTGACGCTTATGAGTGACATCAAAATGCCTTACTCTGAGATAAAATGTAGGATTCTACATAGAGAAGTTTTTTAGGGAAAAAAATGCTCTACTTAAAAATAATGGTAATTCTTATTAGTGCGTTCTGTATAAGAAAATTTGCTTCTAAATGGCCTAAGGCTTATACTTCACAGTTTGGTATTTTTAATATAATTTCAGTACTCTCAGACATGGCCATTTGATATTTTAGGTTAATTAATGTGACTCTGCTATGTGATTAAAGAATACAAGGAGACAAGGTCCAAATAATAGAGAGACCAGCCAAAGAAATTAATTGAAACTGCTGGGGGTTACATTTGCCTTTGCATCAACTTTCCCTTAAAACTCCCCTTCATATAAATCTAATGAACCGGAACAACCTAAATCTTCATCAACGGCTAACAAAATGCATTCTGTTTCTTTAATGGTGCTGTGAAGTCCCAGCTCCAGTTGCAGTTAATGGAAGCTGTGGTAGATCAGCACTCTTGAAAATTATTTTTTGAGGAAGAAGCAGAATCTGGCACTGATACAGTACAAAAGCCTTTGAGAATATTGCTGGCTAATACTGTTTTTTCAGTTAGAAAATAACTTTCCAAAGCTGTATATTTTAATCACAGTCTCTTGAAAACCCTGATGAAACTTAGTATTCCCCTCTTCTGGGACTGCAGAAAATAAACATTAATAATGACCTCAGTATGAAAAGTTTGACGTATTTGGCTTCTCCTAATCATAAATTAGCTTCTTAGATATTTGATAAACCACAAGAACATACCAAAACTGCATTTTTATATATACACATATATATGTTTCTGTCAGTATATGTGCTTATACATACACACACTACATATACTTAGAATTTATGGATAATAAAACCTTCCTATGCTGGCAAGGCTCTCACTATTGTTTTTTACATAATGATTGCATTCCTTGGCATACTGAATGAGCTTCCCAACTATCTTCATGAGGAAAATATTAATTTTGTGTGTACAACCAGCAACATTAAATGGATCAGTAAACATAAGACAGCAGTCTTATTTCATCTGTGTTTTCTTCCTCTTGTTTTATAATTGAATAGGCTCTATAGATGATTAGGTTCCTTTAAGAATTTTAAAATCAATTGATGGTTTTTGTGAGGCATCCAGAAATCTGAAGCCCTTGTCTTCCCTATGGTTTTCATATCCGCCAATAGATTTGATTTTAAATTGGTGTCTGCACGTAATGTGAAGGAAGCACTTTCATTCCTGTCGATTCTTGTCTGCAAGCTCCTTGCAGATGGCTGCTGAATGGCGTGAGAGGGAGGTGATGAGCCAAGTGTGTTGTTTTTCACCAACCTGAGAAGAGTAACCAGGCTGTTCCTATGTGCTGGGGTTGCCCTGCTGCACTACTGCTCCTCGAAGGGTAAGGGCAGCTGCCATAAATCACAGCAACTTTTGAGTTCTTTTAATTACTTCAGGGAAACATAACAAAGACTAATATTACACTCGGTATTTCCATGTTTTGGGTTTTTTTCCTATGCTCTCAAACACACGGTTCATGTTTTTGGTGTTCAACAGCCTTACTACTGGAAGTAGCAATATTTGCCTGTTGACAGGAAAAAGCTGCAGAACATCCTTGTAAGTAGAACACATCTTTTAGCAGGAAGGGTCTCAGAGTACAGATACAGGCTGAGCCAAAGTTTTAAGTATTTAAGAAAATGCAAACAACTCTACTCTTCTGCTTGTTTTGGACAGCTTATTGACCAGGGAAACTTCCCAAAGTTTCTTAACCGAGTCCTTAGAGACAGAACTCGGTACAGATACAATTGAATTAGAGCAAGTGAGTCATCTGACCTTTTCTTTAAAGCTATAAGGGAACTGCATGGAAAACATGTTTGGTGCAGTTTGTCTGTAAGATTCCTGAATGTAGCAGAGGAATATGTCACTCTGTCCAGCACTCATACACAGTGAATTGTAGCCCTGCACTGTTATAAACAAACATTCTTCCAAAATGTCCTGTGATTTATCTATAATCTAGCAGATGTCATGGCCTTCGGGATTTGTAGAAATCTTCATCTGTGGAATATGCAGTATTAGATTCTGTAGGATTTACAACCCCGTTTGTTCTCAAAGAGGAAAAAATGTTTCAGACCCGAACATGTAAACGCCATGTGTTAAGCCATTATTTATTTATCAATTTCCAAAAAGAGAGTTATCCAAAATAAGACTTACTCTTTGAATCAAAAATGTGCAACCGCAAGTATGACTGGGATGAGAGGACAGGTATGTGTGTGCATAGATTTTGGCATCCAATATGTCCTCAGGGGCAGATTGCTCACCCAAGAAGATGGGCTCCACCATAGCTGCCAGAGTTGGAGTACTTAACAGTTCAAATGAATGGTTAGCTCTAGGCGTATTATCTTGTTTTGGACATGGTAGTTTCCCAAGACTTTTTATGCCGCTGAGCAAGCCTGTCTGTGGATCAATGTCCAAGTTTAGATTTTCCACAGTTTAAAGTAAAGTTACGGAGCAGGTAGCTTAAGCTAGGATCTTAAATAATGTAGACTTAACTTTATATATAACTTGCTTTTTTATCATGCAGCAGTAAACTTTACAATGATAGCATTCTTTACAAATGGATTTTCCTTTGGAAAAAGATTTTTTGCTAGACTTTGTATGATATTCGTCTTCTCTGGAGGTGTTTAAGGTGTGGGTGGATGAAGGACTGAGGGGCATGGTTTAGAAATTGGTGGGAATAGTTGGACTCAATGATCCAATGGGTCTCTTCCAACCTGGTGATTCTATGATACAGAATTACAGCCTTTATAGAGTTAACATGAAGCTTTATGAGCTTTTCTGTAATTAGTTCAGCGAAAACCGAGCAGTTAAAACTGAAATACAAAATATTTTAATACATGTTCACATGGGATATTGTTCATATCAGTCTGGTCATTAAAATCTGTTTCTATCAGTATGTAAAATTGGAGAACAATGCATTTGTTATCATTTATGAAGCCTAAGCAGCACTAAGTTCTTCCTGTGGAGCTCCAGGTATTCCTGCAATCTCTGCTTTGCTCCCTTACAGCTGCTGCTCTCTTGTAGTTTGCCTGTAATAGAACTTGGAGGATAAAACACATTCGTCTAAGTTTTGCAGCCAAGGTATATAACTGGTTGCATTGCTTTCCTTTGGGAAGAATGCGTTAAGAATTTCCAGCAGCTGTGTCCATTGCAATTTGATTTTCTCATATTTACTGTACATCTCTCACAGACTGTCTCTTCACTTGTGGTCATGTTGTGTGCTTCAGAGCTGCCCTTCATCACCTCTCCGCACTCTGAATGTGAGTTTTAGAAGGCTTGTTGGGATACCTGCAAAACTGCTATGGTTTGGTCAGATCTGAATTTGATCAAATTCTGTGACTTTGGTGTCAGCAGTGCAAACCAGCCTTCGCTGACTCATGTTCTCCTGCAAAACTGTCTTTGTATAGCACTCTTCACTGGATCCGTATTATTTCATTTTACTATTTACTACTTATTCTCCTTCTCTCTTTTTTTGGTTTTGTTGTTTTTTTAATAAGCTGTGCTAGTATCACTTTCAGCCTTATTCAGCTATTCTGCTTAAAGACTCATAGGACAGAAAATTATTTGTCGAACTATAAATTACCTATAATGTGCCTACCGAACAACCCAGAAAAGATAAGTGCTTTCAGAAATCAGTACAAAGAATATATATAGAAAAACAAATGAATCTTATTATAAAATGCACTTAAAATTACAATTTTAATATATTTTCACACCCTGGATCTCCTTTGCCTTCCCCTTCTCTGGAAAAATATGTAACTTTGTAGCTACATTTTCTCATTGTAATAATATTGCTTAAAAAAGTTGTTCTTGCATGTCCTCTAAGAACTGTGGCAGAGATCCTGGTAACATTTATTGAAGTTTTCAGGGTAATTGAGCTTTGATGGAGCATGGACATAGAAATAAGCTGGACAACTGCCAGGAGCCATTTCTTAAGTGCAAAGAGGTATTTGCAGTTTTGGAAGTAATACACTCAGAACGTACATAGTATAGCAAAATCTGACAGGATAAATCGTGGTTATAGGTCAACAGCATTATCTTCACATGGGGTTAAAATTGGGATTTTGTATAAAGCAGTTCTAAATGACTTTCGAATAATTTAAAGAATGAAACACTGACTAGTTTCTTTATTACTCCAGAATTTCAGCTTATTATAGAGTCCTCTACCTATAAATGTGGTGGGGTTCTTGTTTTTTTACTTTAATGTGGCCTCTGTTATCTGATATTTATTTTATTTTTAGTATGTCTCCCCCAGTTTCCATCAAAGGAGGAATGATCTGTTAAGGTACATATCTGGAATTGAAGGGAAAAAAGGGGCTATTATCATTTAAGTACCTCTCAGGCATGTAACAATGGAGTTGGAAGACCACATAATTACACTGAACTCTGCTAGCCACATTTTTCATAGCTGGCCATAAATTGTTGCTGCTTTATTGCAGAAATGTGGTGCCAATACACAAACCAGCACTGGGCCAACGGTGTGAATGCTGTGTGAGTGTATAATGTGCAGCATCTGTGTGGACATCAGGAGATGATTGAGAGGAAGTCTTGCATTCCTGGGCATCTACTCCTTGCAGTTAGGAAGTGAAAGGCCTTTGGCTGCAATGACCACAGCTGGAGGTAGGATGCTGAGCACAGACCTTAGATCTCGCAAGGCATTTCTCATTTTCCACTCTGTTAGATTAAAGATTTGTAGCAGGGTCTGTTTCTTCATCTCAAGAGCATTGTTTTGCTTGGTCTTAAACAGGTAAGAATTCCGCAGGAGAAAAAAATAATACAGCTGTCGGGGTGGAGCAGGAGCCATGAGGTCATGTAGGTACGTGTTTTCAGACAGTCCGAATAAACTGAAAATTAGTTACAGGTTCTGGTGTTGGTGGAAAAGCTCTGACTCAGCTTTGCCTGTGTTGGGCAGGCAGCCCCTGGCCTTCCAGGATTTGCAAGGGCTTGTGGATAATCAAGGTAGTGTTCCTCTGGCCTCTATAAAAGCTCCAAGGTAGTTCTCGATGGTTCAGATGGACAGGGGATAAGGTTGGGTAGAGACTGCATAATGATGTGTGTCACATCTTGTGATGTTTGTAGGATGAAGGCCTGACACAAATGCTGCAGTGATTTTCTTCGTGGGACATTCTCTGCTGGCAATTTGTGGCTGGATTAAGGTCTCTTTGAGCCACTTAGGTGGTATAAAAGGGATGAATCTCAGAATGAGCACAACTCTTAATAATACTGATTATTCTCCCTAGGCACATTCTCCCCCTGTTCCTGGCACATATACACAAATCCAGCTCTTATGATTCTTGGTTCGTAATAGCTGATGGATAATCTGTTTTGCTAATGCATTTTGCCATCTAAATCTGGGTCAGGGGAAACTGGCAGGAATGTACTGCTTGCACTGCTCTGAATTAGCAGAGCTGCTTAGCCCATAGTCACTCGGTAAATCTTTTTCCTTTTTGCTTCATGTCTCTTTACCCCTCTGGAGAAATAGGGCATCTATGATAAAAAAACACTGCAATTTTGACAATGGTTGGTGTAACTAGCAATCATTTTAGTTTCAGACACAGAAGAATTCCAAGAACAATTACTGCTCTCGATTAACAGTGAACTGCAACTCAAATGTACAAAAAGAGGTTTGTTTTGCAGTCTTATATTTGCCGTTGTGCGCTATCAAACAAACATGTCACATTTTTCCCCTTATTTTGCTCACATAAGAGGAGCTCTTTGTAAACATCTGCAAGCATAGTGCTTCAGAGCTTCTTTTGAGATCTCCTCTGCTAGAAAGGCTGCAAAAACTTGACAAAGAGACAGTGGATAATTTAGTATCAGCATTTCCTCCCCTGCTAAGAAGTATGCTCTCAGAGGTTTTGCCGCTCCCTTTGTTTTTTCTGCCTCTACGCGGTGTCTATTGTATGACCTCTCTCGAGGAAAGAAGCTATCTTTTTTGTTACTATTACTGTTTTATTCCACTGCAGGGACAGCCAACTTCTGATCCCATGGCTGTAGCTCTACACATTATTCAAGTGCAAATAAATAAGTTTGTACAGAGTGTATTCAAGAAGGAAGGATGCAGCTCTTGTAAGGCATTCTCAGTCTCTCTTAGACACTCAGAGACATTTTCTGCACAGCTGTTGTCAGACACGCAAGGAAATAAGCACTTAGATGAACAAATCTAATGAAATTCCATTATTTAAATAGCCTAATTTTTTCTTTCAATCTTGTTGTATTGATATAATTTTTAAAGTGTGATGGGAATGTTTTACTTATGTCTGAAGTACATATAGTTCATCAAAGTGAATCCAACTGGAATATACTTCATAATGTGTTTACTGCATAATAACGTAGAATTTTGTCTTTTGTGTATGTGTTGATATGGAAAAAAGGGAGATATATTGCTATCTCAATAATTACCGCACATCTAGTAAGAAAGGACAAAAAATCCTAAGTCTATTTGCTGAGCACACCTGGTCTCCACACTAATTTCTTTTAATGGTAGGTACTTCTTTGCATGATATGCTATTGCCTAGTCTCTTATGCCTGCAATTTCAGGCTGGAAAAAAAAAAAAAAGTTTAATTTGAGGCTGCCTTTCAGTTTAGAGTTATGCAGCATTTTTTTGTGCAACCTGTATAAGAATCAGGCAGGTTTCAAAATCAATATGTGCCTTCTGCAAATTCTCTCCCTACCCATGAAATTCACATATTCCAAAGAGTTGTTTGAGTAAAGTCCCCTCTAAGGTATGATAGAAAGTTGTCACAGTGATAGTGTAATCTCTTTGTTGTGCATCAGGCCTGTGTGTGGCGTGTTCAGTTGAGGGCACAGATCAGTTTATGTTGCATTAGTTCATAAACCTTCATTTAGTATTAATATACAGTATCTTACATTGTAACCATGATGTGGCTACTTGAGGAGATGGAGACAGCATTTGCATACTAACAGTAATGAGGAGATAAACACCATTTCACTGAAAGAGAGAATTAGGAACAGAAAGAGAAAGTGTAAATTAAATGATTAGAATCATTACTTCCAAGCCATTTCAGATTTCTTTTCATTGGCAGGCACTGCTAGCTTGCTTTTATGCAGCAGGGAGAAATACATGTCTCCAATGTAGCTTGTTGTGTTTTCCCCTAGCTCCTGAAAGGTGCCTTCTGGGCATTTTATAAAACTTCGCTGGGGTTCTGAGGTATGAGCTATTGCTTACTATGTGGGAAAATCACAAAATAGACTGTGGTCGCCAGAGGCAGAGGAGAGGATGAAAGGTGTCTGAAGAAACGCAAGATGCTGTCAGTCATGATATAGAGCAAAAGAGCTGGAGTGAGTTTTATAGTCCCGTGTCTTCTGTTGGGCTAGCTGAGTTGTCTAGTTTTTCCCTTTTTATCTTTTTAGGGTTTCTTTTGATGAAGAGAAAATAACATCTCTCTTAATTTGGAGGAGGGGTTCACCAGGTTGTATATGTTCATGTTGTGACTGAATACATCCTTCCTTTATCTTCTTTTCTATGCAGTTGCTGGGGTTTTTTTACATCAAAGTATCTGTGTTTACAGTTTCAGTACTTTCTGCAAACGTCTTCATTTGCTAGAGGGTTATAGAAATCAAACATAAAAGCCCACCACAACAGACTAAGTAAATTCAGCATTCTGTTTGAATGAAAGTTTACAGACTTTAAAAAACTGATATTTATTATCTTCTAATTCTTTGGGGATGGTGACTGTCAAAACCATATATATATGCATTCAAAATTAATCAAACGTCTTGGTACACGTCACAAACGTACTGACTGCGACAAGAAGCAGGGTTGCATATATCTTTTGGGAAAAGGTGAAAGCCTAGGTCCTTATTCCAGTGTTGTATTGCCACTCTGACCTCAGAATAACAAATAGGCTCATTAATCGTGTTATTGGTTAAGAAAGGTCCAGGAACTGTGTGGACTGGAGTGCAATGGGTCAGGTGGTGCTTAGACTCAGAAATGAAGGGTGAGAGGAGAAGTCTTGTACCCAGAGGTCTTACTGTTGCAAGGAGGTACAGGCTGAGCCCATTACCGTTGGAGACCTTTCCTCTGCACAGGGGTAAGAAAGACCATTAAAAAGGATTCTCTATGCCTCATGTTGTGATGTGTCCTTTTTCAGTTACGGTACAGAAGGGTATGATGAACTATTTCTTTTTTGCTTACAAAGGAGTACAGTTTTGGATCTTTAATCTTTAAAGAGGAAAAGTGGGGCTCAGCTGTAATTAAGTGTATTCTGCTTCTGAGAGTACATTTAAAGTATGTGATGTCTCTCATTTGTTGAACTATGGCAAGTTCTCTTTCCATCCTTCACAGAGACCATATTGGCTGTGCTAACTTGAATACCCCTAATAAATGACATAATCCTGTGGTGAGAGACACCAGGCTTTAATAAAGCACTTTTTTCCAGGTTTTTCTGTGAACAATACTGGTGTCTGTGGTGAAGAAAAGGAGTCAAAATATCTTGCTGGTCAAGAGAGTGGCTATCTTGCAATTATTTTCCCAGTATTATTAGCTCGTGTGGTCTCTTCATTCTCCATCTGTTGGGCTACATATAATCTTAAATTTAATTAAAACCAAACACATTTAAAAAAACCCAAACCAAATACCTTAGTTCTGCTCAGTTTCTGAACGAGTGCTGGCTGCTACTGTCAGTCTTACTCCTGTTGAGTCATCTCATGTGACTCTCCTCTGCAGGCTGTAATTATTAGCCCATGAGAATTTGTTTCTGTTTTGTTCTGAAAAGAAAACAAGGAGCAGAGGAGCTGATTTGGTTTATATTGATTAACTTTTTTTTCAATAAAGTCAAATAGAGTTTTCTTACAGTATTAATCCTATGATGATACTGAGGGCTTCATGAAGGAAAAAATATAATGTTAAATTTTATACATTTCAACAAATTTTTTCCGTTTCACCAATTCCTAAACATGTGGAGACAATATCTTCTGAATATGAGTTACTGTATTTCCAGAGAAGGAAGAACTGTCTAAATTTCTTCTTGTTTCTCTTTTCTAGTGGGGAAGCTATAAGCATCCTTCATTGAGAGTGAGGAGCAAAATGTTTAGCTCCCAAAATTTAGTCTAATATTTGCAAAGTTTCTCTGGAAATTTTTACATTACTTGGATCTTATACCTACATTTCTATGTTCAAATTAGCAACCAAGGTGAAAAGTCAAGAGATAAAGAGGAAAATTTTAAATTGACCAGTAGTATAAGAGTAAAATAGTTGGGATGTCAGGGATATTGAATTAAGTCTTAGGTATAATTTAATTTCACTTCCTTCTATTAATGTTTTATGACTTAGTTTGACATTACTGAATGTAGAGAAGGTACGTGGATATTTTTGACTGAGTTCTACAATATCTGCGTTATAAATTTTTATCTCTGGAAAGGTCATGGAGTCATGATATTCTGACAAGGGCACCCTAATATTACATGGGGAGGAACCTGAAATAAGCACTCAGAATGAAAATAAGCTATATTGTCTCAAATACTAAATTAACATCAGGGTCCTCCTACCACCGTGTGTAGTATAATGTGCAGAAAAGTGGTTAGAAATTGCTTGCAATTACTTAAATAGCATAAGTCCACATGAGTAACACATCAGGTGGTCTTCCTCTCTGTCCTTTTACAAGCCTTAAATTCCTTAATTATTCTTTTCTTCTATTTCCCCCCCAAGTCATTGAAACAAAAGATTTTCTGAATACATTCATTTTATGTCTGCCAGCCGGGACCTGAGGAGCTTTCTGGGTTGTGTCACAATATCATCATCTGGCTTTACTCAGGCTTTTTAGCACAATTCCATGTGAATCTCAACAGTATTTTCACATCAGTTATCCAAAGAGTTATAATTAGCTCTTGTTTGGTGCCTAGGTTTGTAAGGCACCCTAATTCAGTCCTGAACTAGTTCCACTACAAGTTTTCAGGGTGCAATTTTGACATGGAGTATCAAAAGTGAATTTGCCTTTAAGCTGAACATTCAAGATTTCCTGACTAACTCACCGTCTTCCAACTTGGAGATTTCAGCTTATTGCCCATTAAGCAAATACACCTTTGACAAAACGATTGCATAGGAAATGGCGTGTGCTAAACATGCAGAATTATACACTTTTTTTTAAAGAAAGCAAAAAAAATTGATATTTCAGAGCTAATCCTAGAGTCTTAGATAAATAAATGTAATTAGTTTTATAAATATTATTTCTGATGCACATATTAACAAACTCCACTTTTATTTCATTTTTAAAATAAAATAAAAAAAGGAGCTTAATGCTTTAGGAAAGCACTATGGAGCCACTGGTGGTACAATTGCTGAAAAAGTAATAATGCCTCATGATTAGATACTAGTTTTCTCCAGCTGTGCAGTTTCCACTATACTGCTAGGAGTAGAAGCTTTGTTTCCTCTAGGGTGATACAACTTGATTTTAAAAGGAAGTCATAAACCATAACATATGATACTGAGAAATAAGGTTATTAAAGGAATTAGCAGACAGTAAGCTGCTGAAGGCTGTCAGGGTCTATAAAATTAGAGTGGAAATGGTATTTGTTGAGAGTTGTTTTATTTTCAGTGGCTGAGTACAGGAAATCCAAACAGAGAGTAAAGTTGTAGGATTCTGGTAACATGTAAGGAAGTGTGAGTGCTTCTATAAAGACGTATTTTTAAGAAAAAAAACCAGAAGTGATGATAAGACTATCTGAAGGGTTTTTTCTGAAATGTGTTAGCACTTTAGAGGCAATTAAAATAGAAATTTTAGAAACACTGCCTATCAATCACGTAACAAAAGCACAAGAGTTGGCTTTGTGACCATTTTGCAATGTTTCTGGTTCTTCACTGCCGCTGTTACTGTCTTAAAGTCAGCTAGTATCTCTTGGTGGTACTTTGGCTGAGCAGATGAACAAGAGGATAGCTGGCATGCTATCTGTGCGCTTCATAGGTTATAGATATTTCATCATCTTTTCTCCTCACTGATTTATACAGAGGGCAATAAAACACTTACAGGTTTCAGTTTTGGGGTCTGGGGTCTTTTACATTGGGAAGATGCAATCCATTTGCAGGATGCAAACTGGTATAAAAATAAATAAAGACAATCAGCCAGCCCAGAAAATTCTGTGCTTCTGAAATATTTGAAAATATTATTCTTCTCCACCTCTTTTTGCCTTGGGAATGAAGGAACGGATTGTGCTTCATTGTTCCCAGAGCAGTACTGAACGGTTTTAGATCTGCTTCAAGTTTTGCCCAGCTGCTCATGGCTCAAAGAGCGAGTCTCTAAAGTGACATTGCTGGTGTTCTGGCCACATCTGCGCCTTCGTGCCCAGAGCCCCCCCGAGGCAAACTGGTTGACCTCTGCAATCCCTTCATGTTGTAATAGATGTAGCTGTATCATTACATATGTGGGGATGTTGCTATTTTTATTTCAGCAAAAATACTGCTATTATCCAAATTTTTCATTTTGGGCTTGGAGAACAAATACACATCTGAAAACACTATTTTTTAGAAAAAAAGGTTGTTTAATAAGTAGTATCTTTCCCTCCGGGATTAATATATGCTGTATTATACATTTCTACATAAATCTTTCTGAGAAGTCAAAATTGATTCACTTCCATTGTGATTATGTCCTGAAATTTCATTGAAAAATACTTTGATTCCCAATCCTGCTGTCCACAATCACCATTCTAAGAGACTGAAAGAGGATCATATCCTCTCATCGGAACCAATTTTTCTCTGTCATATTTAAGCACTATGGAGATTTTAACGATTTAATAGCAGAATTTCACTGCTTAACAAGAGAAACACATCATATTTCTCATCCCGTTACAAGTGCCCCTCTCCGGGTGCTCTGTTATTAAATATAGATTAGCTTTCCGGAGAAGAAAAAAAGTGCTATCTTGTTCTGATGTTTTAGATCTTTCTCATTGTTCTCCCAAGCAACTTGCAGAACTTCCTCGTCTAATCCACAGCATGACCATTTCTATTTTTAATATTTTATTGCTAAACAACCTTGTTTAAATAACTTCCTGATCAAAGAAACTTGCATGCTGCCCAAAGATTTCTGCCCATCTCCCAGTGGCTTGCATCCAAAAGTTATGGGAGTTGGGTACGCTGCTCTTCTGCGTCCCTGGGAAAATCTGTATCCAGAGGAGGAAACTGGATCATTCTCCTAGAACAGAATTTGAGAAAACACTAATTTTAACAGCTGGACTGAATTGCATTTGTTACAGTGAATAATAATTTAATTTTAATGATGTTCTTTATGTAAAACAGAAAATCAGAGCTAATCATACGGAGCACTTTTTTTTGGCCTTCAGCCTTTTTACATTTAAGCTCTGTCAGGTAATGAACAGGAACGTTCTTCTCAAATATAGGTAGTATTTAATGGAGATACATAATAATTTGCCTATTCCAAACGCAAACTCAATATGAGAAACAAAAATTAGTATCTTCCTCATATTTTTCAATTCATGAATTTCAATCGCTTTAATCTTTAGGTTGGTCATGTGCCAACTGCTAAGCAGACTTTGCTAGTGTCTTTGAAAGCTTGCTGCTTCTTTTTTTGAGAGAAAGAGAACTTTATCAAGAGAAGTTACTGGCTTGAAATAGATATAGTCCCAAACTTGTCTTGGTGGGCTAGAACACTGTCACTTTGTTGAAAACATCTCATACTTCTGGGTGAGTGAGAGTGAGATCAGCTTCACATCCTTGCCCCACTTCCCATTTTTGGTTTATAATGACTTGTGAAGCTTTTCTGGTTATCATGCATTGAAATTAACTTCAAATCAGTTTGACACTACGGAGTGGTGATATTGCCATTCTTCAATAAAACTTCTTAAAGTTATACACAAAGAGACACAGAATCTTTTTTTACCTGTGCTGCTTGCCAACAGCAAAAAAGGAAAGAAGCACCAGGATATTTGAAATGCAGGTATCACATTTGCCTAGGCAATGATTAATGTTTAGCTACACAAGATAGTAACACTAACCTTGCTATGAAGAATATACCATAATTCTGTTTTAGAACTAACAGTTTGATTTAAACTTTTTCAAATTTGTTTTTGAGTGACTTCATTTTGAATACGTGTTTTTGCTTCCTGTTTTCTAGGAAGGCAGAAAATGCTTTCTGAAAAATCTTTGCGTTTCTCTTGACCTATATGTTTGCATAGCTTTCAGCTTTAGATATTCTGAATGAGCAGTTGACCTTTGCATTTCAAAGGAATCAGGGTTTATAGAACGGCTCTTTCCCCTTCTTTTCCTATCCCACTCTCCCCCTAGAGAAGAAACCATCTCCATTTCATTTCAGTGGGAGCAGATTATGTCATAAATCTTTTAGTCAACTTCAATGGTGCAAGCTAAAGTATTCTTGGAAGACTTAATTAATGCTTAGAAAACTAAATAGTACACAGTGCTTTTTGTCTGCCTTGGAAAGCGTAAGAGAGTGACAGGTATATTTTAGATTTCAATATCTGTACTTCTCAATAGATTGCAACTGCCAGCTGTTTCCCAATAGCCTTTTCAGGAACAGGAGGACTTTTACTCTACTGTCCATAAAAATATGCCTCTGCTGCTGTCACTAAACTTTATGTAAGCCATAAAATATCTTTTGGCTCCGACTTGAAACACAAGGAGAATGTTTGCACAATGAACATCAGACATTGTCAATGTTAATGTGTAATGTCTGTTGGCAGAGTTGTCTGTAAAGATTTTTTAGCCAGCCAAATGTTACTTCTATTTCACTCAGAACTCATGTCTGTCATGGGATAGGAAGAATAACAGGTTGTATTAAAATTGGCTACAGGCAGTTTCATTTTTTCCTGTTGCTAGCCTTTTGAGTAACTCCTGGCAGCAATTGTATATAAAACACATAATTTTCAAGCTGCCTTTAGCTGACTGTGGATAGTGGAGCACTGTATTGAAAATATTATGGCAATTTAAAAAAAAAAAATTGTACACACATGTACCCACACATATATATATGTTCGATGGAGATATCTTAATGGAGCTCTTCAAACTGATATGCTAGATTTTTAACAAAAATGCATAAAGGAATGGTCAAGTATCACAATTTCACTCATTTCTGGTTTATATTATTAATATCCATGGCAACATTATTTTAATCAATTTGGATTATACTTGGAATAGAGATCTCAGGCTGCATAATTGATAGTGTGCTAAAAAATGTTCTTTTAGTAGATATTGAAGCTACATGTAGCGAAAGAATAAACTATCCAATTCTTTTTTGGCATGTTTTATCTTGTAAGTTTGTAAAGCTTCAGTACTTGCTATTGTGAATAATACAGATGTATTATTGTGTGCCTATCTATGCGTGCAAACATTTGTGTATCATTTCCAATGTGTGGATGGTATTGAACACTTTATCTAAATAAATCTTTCAGATTTTTAAGGTAGAATTATAAACAAGGCCTGTAACCTGTCCTCCGGTAGTGGCACTGATTCACGTGTGGGGCTGTTGGGGTTTTTTTGGGGGTTTTTTTTGTTTATTAAAGAGTTTCAAGAATTGTTATGAGAATTTTCAGTCAAGACATGCAAATGATAGAGGAGCTCTCTGTGTGGTTACCCAGGTGTAAAGTCAGTCATTATTCTATATGACTCTGTGAAACAGGCTATTGAACAGAGATTTTGCAGTAGGTTTTTCTGAGTCTAAACTATATCCAAACGCTTTTTCCAAGCTTAAAGAACATTCGCATAATATATGAAAGTAGTAGACTGGAAGAAATTTACTTGTGGGATTGATGAAAAATTGAACTTTGGACCAATCAAAAATATTTCTTTCCAGAACAACCCTTGTATAAATGTTGTGCTGATGAATTCTGCCACACGCAGACTGTCAGTACAGTGGAATATTAGAATGCCATACACAAAGCAGGGACCCGTAAGAACTGTGAGAATAAAAATAAAGTAAAATTTACTAGAGTGAAAATCAGACCCATGCATGAGGAACACTTACTTCTGCAAGGTGAGAACTCATCTGGTGGGAAGGCTTTAGGTATGCAATTTGATAATAAGGTGACTATGGTTGCCTGAGTAATAGAGCCATAAAAAGGCAAATGCAGTCTTTCAAAGCACTGCAAATTATTTCCAGTAGAGAGGAAAATATGCTGATATTGTAATTGCATAAAGTGTTTTTCAGCTGTGTGTTGGAACAACACGCACAGTCCTGGTCCCTTGTGTTCAATATGAAGGAAAAAAACAGCTGAACAAAAATGTCTGATACTGAACTTGGAGAAGAGAAGGGTCACTAGGCACACTGGGATTTTAGATCCTTCCTCATAACAAAAAAAACCCTTACTATAGGCTCCCTTAAATCGGTCATGAAAAGCTGAGATCCTTCCATAAATAAGCCAGGGAGGTCAGCAGCACGGAAGGAGAAAATTTATTTTAAGAAAATTTGAATGTGAGTCAAAGAATATGTGGCTACAAAATTACTCTGAATATACAGGGAGTTTAGGCCAGGTTCCTAAACACTAGGGCAGTCAGACCTGGACTGGAAGGAGGGTAGTGGAGTCCCTGATGCTTCTTAATGCTCCAACCAGCTATGTACTTTTAAGAGTGCTTAACATCATCCAAAAATGAGAAGGAGCCTAGATAGTTTAGCAAGATGCAAAATGATCCAGCTTTATGTGGACATTGGTAATAAAGCCTAATCAGGTCATCTAATAGGAAAATGTGCTTATCTCCTCTCATGACAAACTGGCATTCAAAGTAGCATTCAGAAAGAGACATTACATGCTTTTTTTGTTGTATCAACACAAGGTTGAGCCACGTAATGTCCAAGTTGTTTTCATCCTGTCCTGGAATTAGCTTGTTCTTGTTGTGAAGGGTTCTTATTTTTAATTTTCTAGTGTCCTATGAGTGCATAGAAATCCATTTTCCGTAGAAATCTAACTGCTTTTCTGTATACTTTTTACCATTGTTGTACCTAAACATCTCAGGGTCATGAACAAACATATTCTTCTGTTTTCACAAGCCTCTTGGGCTTAATATTTGTTCATATTTCACAGCTGAGAAACCATGGTGGAGGATAAATTTAATAATTTACCTATGTATTTCCTCAGAGAAGTCAGGAATTCAAATCAGATATCAGAATCCTTACTTGGTGGCCTAGCGCTATCCTTTTGACATAATATTATATGGTGCTTTTATAGTGATTCGTGCAAGGAGTTCAATGTTTTTACATTTATGTTCATTATTAACTGAGTTTATGCTTACTAGAAAGCTATTGACAAGTAGGTAGCAACATCACCTGCATAGGGAAATAGAGCAGTATTGCCTTAAACTTGCCTTTACCCAGGTGGGAACAAGCAAACTCACAACAATGAAAAGAAAATGCAGGAAAGATTCATGTTCTGAAGACACTGAATAATAATGCCAATTTGCATAAATAATCAGCATTGCAAACCCATTTAAGCACTCGGCTACCACACTATTCATAAGGGCAATATTGGGGCCAAAACCTTTGATCTATCTTGAGTTCCTCCTCTATAGTCAAGAAATGAGCAAATGGTTTTAATGTTTGCAACTAAGAACTGAATCGCTGATTTTAAGCACAAGAGAACGTATAAGCAGCTCACACACCAGCATTTATTATTGTGCTCTTACACCTGAGGAAGCAATGGGATTTTTCACGCAATCATGTACAATCTTATTTATTTAGTGTAGTTTCGTGAGTGTCTGCCTGAGAAGCTAATGCAGACAGATAGGCCAGAGCTAAATCCCCAGATTCAGGCACTTCTGACCTGTGGAGTGTTCAAAATCCAAATCGGGGCTTTATAGCTTTAGTCCTTCTCTAATGTTTATTCAGATTTATGATAAATGTAGTACTTCAGAGCTAAAGTTCATATAAAAAAAAAAAAGTTCATAGAGCTATTGTTCATAATGTAGCTCTTGTTCAGTCATGACTATAATTTAGAAAGATCACACATTTATTTTTCTGCACCTGTAGATATTTAAGCCTCTGTGTTCTTTGGGGGTTTATTTATTTATTTATGCCTTTGCTTGTTTGATAGATGGCAGCAGATAAATGTTTCCTAACTGGGGATGTCTCATTAGTTTTTCCTTTTCATATCACCTGCCATCTGACAGCAAATAATAGGGAATTTTTGCACATTTGTATGATTGTGTAGTGTTTTCACTTGTGGCTGCTTCTGTCTTTTCACAGGCGAGGTGATCTATAAATATAACCTTACCATAAATACTATCTTCAAAGAAAATGCGTTTATTCTATAACCAGAGCACTATCGCCTTATCATTACAGCCCCAGTGTTTTTGAAGAAGCAAGCTTGTTCTGTGATATAGAAGGTGGAGACTGGGAAACTGGCTCTGCTAAGCCTTGCCTAATGCAAACTGCTTTAGTATGCACATCACATCATGCCGGCTATACTGCAGGGAGCAGGCAGTTATCGCACAAGCGTGCATCCTCAGAGCCAGGATAAACACTCCGTTACTCTCCCTCTAAACTGCTCTTCTGGGAGGGAGAGAAAATAAATAGGGAGTGAGAGAGGCATTTGAAGTAACCTTTTTAAGAAGGAGGCGGCAGCCAATAGAACCTTTCTTTGTGGTTTTTTTTTTTTTTCTTTTTTTTTCCCCCCCCCTCACTTCTTACTAGAGAAATCCGTGTTACCTCAGCAATTAAGGAGAAGAGCCAGCATCTAGGGTTCCAGGCTGTGAGGGGGAGTAGCAACTTGTACCAGGTAGGAAGCCGTTTCAACATCCTCTTTCAATTCATGCAGCTCAGTTACTACTTGCTATATTACTGTATGGTGGCTGACTTCTGGAGACCTTGTGTCTGCTAGCCACCGTTCCCCGAGTGAAAGAGACCTCGGGGAGCTTTAATTGCCAATGACCTTCAGGGTATTTCTTGGAAAGAGGCTGGTACTTTGTGCTGTAAAGCAAAGCAATGTATACTTTGGTCTGACTGCTTAGAGGTGTGCATTTAGCATCAGGATGCAGCTGGATGAAGCTGCAGCTGTTACCCCTCTACAAAACCATGTCACAAATGACTAAAAATTAGCCATTTCATAATAACTGAAGCAGCTGCTCTGCATTTTTAGCAACACGGCTGTATTGCTTTCCAAAACTTATTACCATAAATTGTTTGTGTGCTGGCAAGTAAGCAGATATGCTTTAGTGTATTCAAAGTTATTTTGACAGTTATCTACTATATTTTCATAGTTGCTCATGCATATTTTATCAAGACTTTTTTAAACTTTCCTAAGGCAGCCATGTCTTATGTGGTAGATTATTATTCCTGCTAATAAATAATTAGTGTAATAATTGTAGTGAGCTTGTTGCAGTATTTGTTTTACCGTATTGCCTCCTGAGAGCCTGTGGGTAAGCAGGCACCTCTTGAAATGTTTGAGGGCTGGGGTGGGATGGAGCCCTGGGTCACTTATGCACATTTTATTTGCCTTAGTAATATTGAAGGGCATTAGGGGAAGTGAAGAGGAGGGCAAATCTGTAATATGGCTCTGTGATCCTTTCGTGTTGTGTTTTCTTCCTAGTACTTCGCATTTGTGTTCACTCACATGAATGGTTAGATGACATCTGTTCGACCTTTTTGCATTGTGACAGTGATGTGACTTAATAAGTCTATTAAAAGCAAGAGTAGCACTGCATGCAATGCAGAAATAAGTTCAGAGCTTAGGAGTCAGTCCTGCAAGGGTCACCATGACATCTCTGAAACTCTCGGAGTATCATTGTTTGATCAATTTAAATTGCTGTCTTCTGAGCAGTAAGGGAGTTTGTGGCAAACTTTTGCAAGCTTTAACATTCTCTTCTGTAAATCAGATCAGTGAATTCTTAGGGGAAAAGTGTACGTGTATTTTTGAAGTATAAGCAGTGGCACGAGCAAGTATATCATGTCTAATAATTTAGTTGCTTGCAAGAAAACCTGAAAATAGTGTTCAAAACAGAGCTTAGGCACTGTTGCTCTAATAAAAAAAATAAATACTGGTAATAGTTGAGCCTTCTTGCATGACTGTACCTGCACAACAACATCTTGTATGTAATTGCTTGATGCAGAAATAGCTCCATATATTTTGTTTAAAGGTATCTTGTGACTCTTATCTGTAGGAAAAATCATTGAGGATGTCTAAATCCATGGTCTTTTTTCTGATGGGCATAATGAAAAAAACAATTCTTAGGAAATGAAAATTATATCTGATAGTAATAAAACTTAAAGAGGTTAAAAAGAAAAAGCTTTGAAAATTACAGCTGTGAAACAGAGGTGAGATCTAGTTAGTGACTAGGGCTGGTTAGAGGACTTAGCAGCAGGTGAGAAGAATTTTACCCTCGGTTTTTACTGTTTTGAGAAATTCAGTGCTTCAGAGTATTCACACTTTATACAATACCATTTCAATTAGCAACTAAAATAGGAAGAAAACTAGAATGGGAAAGTGATGCTTTGACTCCTTTTATTTCTCTTGATATCTGAAATATGTGATGAAGAAAATGACACCCATGCCTCTCTGTTTTTAATTGGTATACATTTGATGTAAAACTGGAGTAATTACCTTGAAGAGAAAAACGGGATAGCAAGGGCAGTAAGAGAAACACTTCACTGCATTTCATTAGAAAGTTATAAAATTCAGGTTTCAGAGGAGTCTAAGGCAAAGTACATCTGGCTGGTGGTTTCGGGGTTTTTCATATTAGTATTTGTGGTCTTTTCCTCTGAAACTTCCAGTCCAAACATTCACCCTAGGAACATGTAAAATTCTCAAACACTCTCAACAAAAAAAATTGTGAATTGACTCAGGCCTCACATTTGGGCTTTCACTTCAGGTTTTATTGTGTATTAATTCATTGTCACACTTTGTAGGTGTCTCTTTGAGAGAAAGGCATTATCAGAGAATGTGCTCTGGGGATATATAGGTTTCTTAGCTTCTTATTGATCGCAGGTCACTGTCTTTCTGCATCTGCTTACTCATACGTAAGTACATGTGTTGGCAGCTGCCTAGTTTGGAACATATTGCAGATCTGAGTTTTTCCAGGTTTATCCTCATTCATACTAGTGGTGCTTAGTGTAGATTTGCTTTTTGAGGTTTTAGTTCACCTTATAGCTTATGAATTTGACTTCAATAGCTTTTCTTGCTATGTTACCTGTTGCTCATGCTACTAAAAGCCTGCTGAACAAATTCTGTTTTCTTCAGGACTTAAAGTCAATTTTGGTTTATAAGAGAAGTAGCAAAAATCCATTTATGCTTGATCCCTATCCTGGAAGACACTACCTTTATTGCAGATAGCTTAGTGCGGTTTGTGGGATGGTTCTGTCCCACTGGGGAATCCTGTTACATTTGACAGGACCCCTCAGGAGCTCAAGAGTTGTCCCTGCTAGCAAATCTATGATGTCTACATATCTGAAAGTGTGGATTGGACTTACTGTCCTGTAAATTTGTTATTTTTTAGCAGGAATCATACAATTGATTATGTTGAGTTTTTTTAAATAGAAATATGGATTAACCTGACTACCAGAGACATTACTAGCTGACATCCCTATTTGTCATGCTCTGGTGTGTGGGTAGTGCCTTAGGTTGGTGTCTTTAACTGAAGCTCCTTACCACTCTATTAGTTCCCAGACCTACTCCTTGACATTGCTTTCAGCATCCTTACAATGGATAACTGGGACTCCTAGTGCCATTGAGAAGATGATGAGGCTGTCCAGGGAGGGGGTAGAGTCACCTTGCCTGGAGGGGTTTAAGGGACGGATGGACGAGGTGCTAAGGGACATAGTTTAGTGATTGATGGGAACGGTTGGACTTGATGATCCGGTGGGTTTCTTCCAACCTGGTGATGCTATGATTCTATGAGTATGCCTCAGATTTGTTATAAGGGTCTTATGTGTTGACATATGAAGAAAAAAAAAAAGTACAAGTAAGTGATGTTTCTTTGTGCTTTTTGATGCTTTACTGCATCCAGAAATTAACCTGACTGGAGAGTGTGTTGTTAGTACAAAGACTATCAAAATGCAATGTATGAAATTCTGCGTGTTGATTTAATTCAGTATTATTATGGGTCCCCAGGGTGGTCATTATCTTTTGATGTAGCTTTAGTTAATTTTAATAAGCTCCTTGGTTTTTGGAAGCAAAACACTAAACATACATTCTCAGTAATGTGTGATGACTCTGCAAATTTATATGAGGATTTCCAAGCAACCTCACAGTAGACTTTTGAGGGGAAGGGCTGCACAGTGATGCTGAACAGATACATCCACACTCAGGCAGGCATGCTTTCTATTGTGAGCATGAATGACAGTTTGAGACTAGATTTTGTCTTTTTCCATGGTCAAGATATTCTATAATGTTTTTCCAAATGAACACTTGAAGACTGTCAGGGACTTTCGTGCTTTGCTTTCTGTGTATGCAAGGGATTAGAATTAATGGTCGAGTTTGGAATTAGTATTAATGGTAAGGCTGACTAGAACTAACATGGCTAACATTGGACTTCATTGCCAACTTTAAGAAAGCAATAAGATACTTAACAGCACACAACTTTTGAGATTTATTTAGGCATTAATCCCCAAGAAACCAATCATTATTAGTAATTAACTGCTGGTTTGTCGTTTGCTGGACCATTAACGTTTTAACAAACTAACTGTTAACTAATGTAATAGCAATCGCAGATTCAGAGGTAGGATTTGCTCTGACTGTTTTGTGTGACATAACTTCTTCATCTGTCCTACAATTTTTAACAGCTAGAGACTCTTTTTTTTTTTTTTTTCTGTGTTAGTGGCTTTGATGCTGTGTGGAAAGGCTGTGATGTTGGAGCTGGATTTCAAAGATCTGTAAGGCTATGCTTTAGACAAAATGTTGGGATTTTGTTGTTGGTGGTTTTTTTTTCCTTTGTTGATGCTTTTTTAAAGACACCTTAGACAATTCTATTTTTTAAAAAAGGATTCTCTGGCTGGCTTTTTTTTTGCTAAATGAATTAATAACTTTGGAAAGAAGCACATCCTTGATCTGATTCAGTTAGTCCTGGTAACAGTATTTAGCACAAGGAAATTCTTCTGATATAAGTTGTTCTTATGATAAACAGAATTAGAAAAAAACCATCTTGGGATGTTTTGGCCTTCTCGTTATTGTCAATTTTGTTCATTTCAAAACTGAAAGCAAAACTGAGTGCTAAGAGACCCAGAAATAAACTGAAAGATGAACAGCTGTTATTGCAATACGCTTATTTAAAGTTCCGTGTTTATTTGATGTTCTATTTCATTGCTTTTCTTTTCAGTGACCAGAAAAAAAAAAGAGAAAGAAACAAGCTAGATAATATTACTTTTCTTAAAGTATGACAGCCGTTTTATCTCTCTGGGCTTTGTTTTCTTGATTCAGAAAGCACCAATAGCTCAGGCTGCCACGATGCATGTGCTAACTTTTTGTTAATGGAATTGAGGTGGGCAGCTCTACTAAGGCTGATTAGCACCATCACAAAATCTGTCATGCTACAATGAAATGAAGGGAGATGGATTTAGGTCAGTATCTAATGAGCCATATATATGGTGTTGGCAGGAAAAAAAAAACGACTCCTCAAAGTTAAATATGTAGTATGAGTAGTTTAGAATTAAAATAAAACACTTGGAAGCTGGCTTACCTGAGTATTTAGTCTGAATCTTACCTAGTACAGAAAATGATTCTGTTTTTCCAAATAAAAAGGAAATATCACACAAGTACTTGTACCATATGGGGTTTAAAAACCCCTGAAAACACAAAACTTGTTAGCTTTTACTGTGTGTTTTATGAAAACATTAATCACCCTTGGTACAGTTGACAAGCTCTTATTTTTATATTTATTTTAAGCAACCAGGCAGTGTCAAGGTTGATGGCTTTTTCCAGGGCTGGTAAAATTTGTCAGGATTAAGCTTCGTTATTGGAGAGCTTCAAGGGAGGCGGAGACATGGGAGAGCAATTTTTATTATATTATAGTGCATTAGTTTGGTACAATAAATGTCACTCTGAAGTGCCTCTTTGGATAAACCAACTTATTGCTGAAAGTACAAGGGGTGGGGAGAAGGAGGATTGTTCTCTTCCACATCCTATGTAGCAAGATATAGAGCGATTTGAAGTCACCAGTAAAGATGCAGAAGTTAAAAAAAGGAATTATTTTTGTGGAGTGGCCATGCTTTTTAGTGTAATTTACTTCTATGATTGTTCATTACTTCAGTATCAATCAGGCTGATGTAGGTCAGATAAACACCATTAAAGAGGAGCAGTAAAGGTAAAAAAAAAATTCTTATGGTAACGATCTTTATTTTGTGTTTTTCTTCCTTAAAATGACAGCTATTTGAATGAAATAGGTTTTCCTAGTATAAAATATATCCATCAAGCTATTGGCATTAGTGTTTTGCTGAACACAAGGCATTCACCAGTGTTCCAGATTGGCTGGTACCTTTATTTACATTTGCCTACAAAAGACCTACCAGACTTAACATCGAACCACAGCATAACATAAAGAGATCTTTCAGTCTGCAGAAATGAATGACAGGTTTCTGTTTTCTCTTGCCAGGAAAAGAGAATACTAGTGTAAGATACTAAAACAGAGAAACAACTTGCATAGGGCAAAAATAATTTTGCTTTACTAATATTTTTCTCTGTAGATCTTCTAGAAATTAGAGAGAATAGACACTAGTCAGCATGTATAGGTATGGATATCAGAACCTGACTTTCAAATGAATCATGGCCTTTAAGTACTCAAATATTTGAAATTAACTGTTCATTTGATATTAATATACCAAAGATCAACATTTTTCATAACTGAGCCTATATCAGGTAGAATGAAAGAGGAATTACATGTTGCACTGACATGAAACCCAAGCGGTTCAGTGTGATTTTATTGCAACAGAAACCAAAGGTCAAATGCTTGGAGCTAAATTACTGGGAGTGTTGGAGTTGTGGCCCACTAGTCACAACTGAGTGCCACTGTAGCCATACAGAAGAACAACTGCACTTGAATATTTCTTCCTGCTACATGAGGAGATTGTCCAAATGTCTATTAGAGTTTCCCACCTACTTATAAGGTAGCTTCAACATGAGAGATTCCTGACTGTGGTCCATTTTCCCATTGTATCCCTAGGCACAATATGATAGCATCGTGTTTCTGTCCTGGTATGGAGTGTAATGTCAGCCTCCCAGGGCATCCTGGCAGTTGTGATATTTGTCTTGATTCATAAGACACTGAGCTCCCTCTAGGTGCTTTTGGGGCATTATTTAAAAAATACAATTTTTTGTCAAGCCCACAAAGTTTGTGGCCCCTGTCACATGTGGAGTTTAGAATACCACACAGGAAGAATAAAATGACCTTGAGGACTACAGTAATAGTATCTGAATGAAATTCAATAGGACAAAGTGCAAGATCATGCACAAAAACAATACATTTCTGTTATAATCTAGGAGCTCGTTAATTGGAAATGACAGAGGAGGAGAATGCCACAGAATGACTGCAAGCCACCAACGCAACACATCAATGAAAAGGGCAAATACAGTCTTAGGCTGTGCTGGATAACATGTTTGCATTAGCAAAGGAAATAGCAAATGCTTGAACTAGGATCTGCAGAAACTGTAATCTAGGATAATTTTAGTAGTTCTCTTTGTGTGTTTTTAATTAAGGTTAATTCAGGTGGAAAGAAAGGTAACTAGGATGTAGAGGAGAATGGGAAGCCTTCTCTAAGAGGAGAGATTAGGACTGTTGTGTTTAGTCCAACCAGAGGAATTTATGGAAAGTTGATTAGTGAGTTAAAGGATGATATAACTATATAGAAGATGCAAACATCACTGGATCTCCGAAGCATGATATTCTAGAGCTGATTTTAATGGTGGTTGAAATAACCCTCCCCAGCCTTTAAACTGGAGAAATTCTCTTTTCATAAAGGGCAAAATTAAACCTGCCTGCCAGTGGTTGAAGGGAGCTAGCTGCAGGAGCGATCGTTTATAGTTCTAAGCATTTTCAAAGGAAAGTTATCACCTCGATAACTCAGATACCACTACATGTGTGGTTCAATCTCTATTTACTTGGATTGTAAGGAAGGTGGGAGAAATCAGCACAAATCATAAACTGCTAGAAAGTGTCAACCGACTGGAAAGAGCTGCAGTGTTGTAATGATATTGACTATGCAGTTTATGCTTGCTGGCATATTCTCCCTTTATCCTTTCTGTAAGGACACAACGTGCTAATGTATTCCTGGAAGCTTGTTCAGCTAAAATATTGGGTGGCAATCCGCTTTTAATCCGATTTTCCCAAATCCCATGTCTTAGATCCAGGTGGGTCCCATGCTAATCACAAATAGGACAAAGGCTTGAACTCCTATCACATAAACAGTTCTTTACTCAATAATTTACCTTGATGTATTAATAGACTCCTATAAAACTTCTATCTCTCCCATCCTGCTGATCTGAAATTTTAGCTCTGTAGGTGTTGGGTTTTTTTTTTCTTTATAATGAACTGGTGCTAATTTCTTGCTGCTCTTGCTGTTAGCCACTTGCCCCTCACTGAGCCGAATTGGTTCTCTGGAAAGTAGCATCTTCTCTGGTGTGTGAAATCAGTGAGCACAAAACAGGAGGAATTGCTTTGTCTGAACAGTCCATTCAGTATATCAGGGGAGAGCTGGTTGGGAAGAAAAGGGATCTAGTGAGAATTGTGAGTGACAAATGCAATGGAGGAACTGGGATGAAGACAGAAAAAACTTGAAAACAAAAAAGCTGACAAGGAAAAATGAGGAAAGAGGGAGGAATGGTGGTAAAAGCAGAACAACACAAACATGGCAAATCACCCCTTTTAAATATTCATCTAGACTGAAAGGAATTGCTATATAGTAAAGCCAAATAAATTTTAATGCAAAATTTGTAGTACAGCTAAAAATTATATAGCTAACAACCTATGCTAACCTGCTTCTGACAAGTATCCCATGCTGTCACCGCATTGATGGAAGCTTGAAACCACACATTCATATATTACAGCTATAGGTCTCCACAGGTTGTTTTGCCATGTTAGGTGTTTCATCTTATTGTACTCATTTTCATTTTTTTTCCTCAATTATTCCACATCCAAGGGTGTTCTGTGGTGGAAGTAACTGTCTTGCCAGGAGGTTCTTCCAGGTTAGGAGGACCCTTCCACAGCTTTTTTTTTTTTTACAGGAGACTTGTGTTGCCCGAGTAAGAGGAGGTGCACGGGAGTGCTAAGGGATTAGTGAGCATCCAAAACAGATCTTCCGACTTCACTTAGAGCTTGTGTTATCCTGTCATGTTATCTTATTCCTTCCCATGATTTCACTTTGGGTTCCAAATCAATGTAAGCTCAGTAACCTTAGGAGAACCTCTTTTATTCTTTCACTTGTAGAATACTTGTGGCGGAGAGCATCTCTCTGATCCCCCTGCCTGCATATACATTCAGGAGATAGCAGTAGAAATTGATGCTTTTATTCTACAATGCCTGAGGGTACTGGAGTATCTCTGAGAATAGATAACAACTAAAGTTCCTCAAATACTGGCAAATGGCAATTGTGGTTTTATTGTCACAGAACAGTATTGCTGGTGGGGAATGCTTAGAACCACTCTGCCTATGTGCCAAATGTTGAGTTTTTTTCTCTCCCATCCCTGCAACTTTTTATTGGATTGTCTTTTCTTTACTGTCAATATTAAGATTTGTTTGTCTTTAATTTTGATGCTGAACTCTTACTCTGCACTTAGTCAATGGTGAGGAGCAAAGATATGTATTTTTTTTTAGAGTGTACAATCGAAGGTCATCACCTAGTAACTTTTTACAGGAGATAGTCTTATGTCAGATTGATGGTTCCATTTTGCTTTTCAAAAATTTGTTCTTATGTTGACTGCACACATGTTTTTCTGCAAATGGAAGCTACAGTAGCAGTAATTTTCTACGCTTACTTTCTAAGACAGTCAATTCAGGTAGTAAGAAGTCAATTCGTGATTTAGTGGAAAGTAAGCTTGTTCATTGTCCTCAGAAAATAAATATAATGTGTCTCTATGACAGAATCAAAGGCTGATGCAAAAAAAAATAAATGGATAGAACCCCTAAGCCCCCCAAGTGTGTTCTCAAAATATAATTGTTGCCAAGATAGACTTGATTTTGTTGGCAGCTTGAACATTTGAAGGAAAGGTAGCAACAAGGGGAGCATTGGGTTTTGGGAGAAATATTCTAAGATAATAATTTAAAACTTCAAAACCTAGTATACTTCCTTGAAACTAGAAAACTCTACTTTTCTTATAGCACAATGTAGAGAATGACTGTATTGGAGAAAAACTAAGCACTGTAACAGATTGATTAGGAGATATACACTTTTAGAAAGTGCACTATCAGAAAAATGCATTATTACACAAGACTGAAGGAGTAGAAATGGCTCTTTATATCTGTCACCTCGTTTCACACTATTCAAAATCTTTGCCTGGGTCTCATAAAGAGTTTCAGTTCTTCTCTACTAAGAATCTATAACTTGAATCACACAGCTGACAAACTTTCATATAAATTCATCTCTCAGTGTATTGCTTGAATTGATTTAGGATAAAGTGTCTTACTTCAGAGAGATATGGGTCTTAACCTGTGCTTTGTTGAAGTAATTATTTTTGCTGCAGGTGTGAAGAATACCGTGTTGTGTTAAAATGTGATGGTGTTATAAGACACAATGATGGTGAACACAGGAAAAACTTAAATCCAAAGACAAGGTCATCCCAAGGTACAAAGCTGGGCTAGACTGACTTTACATTAGCTTCTGAGATAGTCTTATTGGTGCTAGAATAGATTCCTGTTGGGACACATTGGTCACAGTCACAGATTAACTATTGGAAAACATCTGTGTTGAGTTCACTCTGTGAACTGCTGGTGCCAAATGATCATGCCCCAGAATTGCAGGCAAAAAGGTAAAGCAAGAGATTACTAGAATTACAGCCAAATGCCCAAATACCTTGTCATTACTTTAAATCTGTTCAGTGACATTAAAAATATATTCAGTAGAACCGTCCTTGCATTTTTTTTTCTCAAAGTGTGTGAAATTGTTGATGGGGATGCAATGCGCAGAATGGAGATGAATGCAGAAAAAGAACAAATGTCTTAACACCTTAATTGGTGTCTCTTGGGCTTTTCAGAGCCAACTTTCCTTGACCTTGCACATCATTTATTACTTAAAGTGTCTAAAAGCTGAACAGTGAATTCTATTCAGCAACACTGTACATCAGGCTTTTTATTTGTAAATTGAAATACTCCTTTCATTGCTGTATCAGACTTTGGTGCTCTCAGGGTTGCATGAAAAGAGCAAGCGGTAGCTCCAGAGTTTAAGGTTATCTACAATGGTTTCTCTTGTTCTCTCAGGAAAACCAAGGGCTCTGAGTCTCCCTTGAGAGGGGGGAAAAAGGGGCAGTGCCTGCTGAAGAAATTGCTATCCTACTGTTTGCTCTTGAATCTCTTTACTTCTCTCCTTTATTGCAGCAAGTGTTCCTGCTATGCTAGGATTTGTGGCATCTGCTCCTGTCACAGCAACTCATTTAACTTGGAGATAAAATGAAGCACAATTGCATGTTGGTAGTGGCAGGGAGGAGAGCAATGATTCTCAGTTTTGTTTCTCTTTATTTGTCATTGGGCCCTTTTCCTCATTTGTTAGTAAGCATTTTCCATATGCCTTTAGTATTTTCATGGATGTTTCTGTGTATATTTAATTGTTTACTGTAGACTCTTTCCATCTCTTTATTCTGCTTCTGGTGTAATCTGTCTGTTTAGAGTTTAAGCTCCTCAAATGGACTATTTCTTTGTGTGTTCCTCCATGCAGCATCAAGATGCAACTCTGCAGTTAATTAGAGGCTCTGAATAATGTTACTGCAGAAAAAGTATAATTACTTATACTGCTCCTTTTTTTTTTAACTTTCTTTTGTTTTTTAAATGTCATTTTGTATTCAGTGAAAATTACAGCAAGCAACTTGGTTCTTATCAATATCCACTTTTCCTCAACGTACCTGTGTGAATTCCTAAAACCCACAGAGAAGATATAGAGGTGCAACTTCAGTGACTCTGTAGCTGACATTTTAACAATGCCTGAATTTTTCTGCTAGTTGTAAAATCTCATTGCTCATGCAGTTGGGAGATTTTTAGGCTGTTCTGTATAGGCAAGTTGAGATTTTATGAAGGTGAAAAAGACAAAACCAGGAAGGCTTCCTTCCTGAAGCATATTTTGCAAAGGTGTGTTGTGGATGTTGTTCTCAGGAACACTGTATGAATAATTTACTGGTAGATGCTGTGTCTTTCTAGCAGTATTCTGATATTCTATAATACTGATTTCAACCTCAGGAACTGTCTGTTACTGATCGATCTTTATCTTAGTGATTTGTAGCTTAGTTTTGGTGTGAAACACCAGTACAGTTAGTTTTTGTTGGTGAATATGATTTTTGATAGTAGACTTTATCTCCTAGTCTTATTGTTTTACCACCATTTACTTTTTTAAAAAAAAACCCAAAACTTTAAAACAAAAATACCTTTCTTTTATTTTTAAGGACTTCTTTGTGGGTCTAAGTCCTGTTTCTCAATACCAAGATCCACAGTGATTGTACTTCTAGCGTTTATCATTATACAAAGGATTGAAAGAGCAAAAATACCCCATGAGTTTTGCCCTGCTCAACCAATGCCAGGTTTTCTTAGTAAGTTTATACGGAATAAAGGCCACTCACCCCACAGTTAGCAGCCCCTAGCTTCAAAATACATTAGTGCTAGACACCTTTCAGAGACGAGAAGATGTACTTTCCCTGAGAATTGCTGCTATGAAGTGTTTAAGATAAATGTGAATCTGTCTTCCTGTCCTTTTTCATGACAGCAGCAATAGGAAAGCGCCAATCAGTTGGTTAATGAATCCGTGTGATAACTTCATGACTCTTCATTTTCTCTTACTCTGTCTGTGCTTTTGGCAGTTCTAGAGATGTTAATCTCTCAACATTTGCACAGAAGAGGTGAGCGTTTGAGAGAGGTCTTTGCATGCTCTACCTACAAAAGACCGATGTGTCAGAAGTCACCACCGTTGATGTGATCTGCGTCTGATTAATTCCAGCAATTCCACTTGCTTATCCTGGGGAGCTGTCACCCTTGCCTTTCTGAATCTACCAGTCAGATGTCACTTTGGGTGTGATAACAGCTCCATCATTCCTGTCTCTGCTGAGCTGTTTTTGTGCATCATCTGTCCCAGTCACTGCTCAGAGCCAGGTTCTCTGACTTGGTCTCTTGGACGGTTGGACTTTGATTGTTGTCTGTGTGAGGCACAGGATGGTTAGTGACTGCGGTTAAACCTCTGATCCTGGGCAACAGAAACACCCTTGCTTCCAGTTCTCTAGTTTCTCTTTTGTTTTGTTTCCAGTTTCAGATCTTAATTTTAAGATGACCACGATTTTACGCAAACCACTCTTCAACTGTACTTTACGATTTGGAAAGTTGGTGCAATTTGGAAATTTGGTGCAAGAGCTTCTGTCTTGCCCTTTTGTGGCAGTACATTCACATTGAAATTTTTTATTTTTAGCAGGTTATCACCCACAGTGTGACAACAGACACAGGCTTTATATTTGCACACAGTATGAAATGCTCCTTAGATCACACAGTTAAGGGATTTTCTTTTTAAATAACTGTCTCTCTCAAAGCTGTTAGGTAGTCTTCTCATTTTTACTTGTGGATTGGCGGACAATTCCCTGTAAGACCTTTGTCTGAAAAATCCACTGATACTTAACTCAGTTTTCAATGACAATGTAATATATGATAGTTGGAGGGAAAAAAACAGACTGGATGCTGAATACCAACTATTTTCTCATGTCCATGTATATTTTAGTTGCGCATTTCCTCACCATGTTACCCTCATGTATGTAAAAAAAACCCAAAACCAAACACTTTCATTTCTTTGAAGCTTATTTTCACTTTTTGGCAGGACTTCTTATGGGCAGCAATATTGCATTGCTTAGGCAATGTTGTTAATAGATTGATATAAAAACCTGATGATTATACTGTCTTGAAATTATATACATGAAAATAATTCTGATTTTTCTGCAGTTATGAAAGTGAAGAGTTTTGGATATTCTTATATGTAAAGCGAGCAGTGGTTAAAGGCACTAGGGAGGACATAAGTACTGAAGTTGGAAAATCACTTTTTCAGTGTTGATTTTTTTAAAAAAAAACCCACACTTTTTAATGTGTTCATAATTGTTTATACTCCTTGATTTTCGAAACAATTGGTATATAACTATAGTAAGTCAAACCCGCCCACAGTACATGGATATGATCAGTGCATGCTTTGTAGAGAACATAATAAATGAAAAATTAAAGTTTCTAATGATCTTACTGTTATTTTCAATTTTTTCATAGGTAAATCATTATACTTTTTAATTTCTGAATTCATTTGAACTAACAGCATGGGTAATATTTTCGGCTTATTATGCTTTTCTCATAAAACCAGTGCAAAATCAATTATTCTTTTCCGACTTGACATTGCTATCCATCTTAGGGAAGAAATTGTTTCTGTGCTATCAGGATGGTTTTGTGTTGGTTTTTTTTTCCCTAGGCTGTTGCTTAAATGCAAAGTGTGTCACTGTATTATATCACAGGGAATATTTCACCATTGAGGGTGTGATGGTTATAGCACTGTTGATCTCAGGGTAGTGCTGTGAAATGAGTAAGTAAGGGCTGACAACTGGCAGTGAAATCGATATGTGCTCTTTTAAGGCACTGCTCATTATCACTGGACACAATAGACCAGAACACACCGTTAGTAGCAGGAGACTATTTTAAATGCTGCCAAGGTCAAAAACAATACACTACCTAGTATTTCAGCTTCCTCGTATGGGTGAGAAAACCCAACACAGTACAATCACACTCATGTATGACAGATTATTTTAAATTCTCAAATGAATGAAAGTTTGAAAGCATGTAAAGCTAGTGAGGGAGGACTTTTAAGAGCCAGTCTGTTTCCAGTGCTGTTCTGACTGCAGGCCTGGATGATCTTTGTGGAGGAGAAGGGTGTGCTATCCAAGCAGAGATGCTTCCCCATATTCTCCCTCTTTCGGAGGTGGCACATAGAATCACAGAATCACCAGGTTGGAAGAGACCCACAGGATCATAGAGTCCAACCATTCCTATCAAATACTAAACCATGTCCCTCAGCACGTCATCTACCCACACCTTAAGCACCTCCAGGGAAGGTGATTCAACCACCTCAACCATTGGGTAGCCTCTGCCAGTGCCCAATGACCCTTTCTGTGAAAAAATTTTTCCTTATGTCGAGCCTGAACCTCCTCTTGTGGAGCTTGAGGCCATTCCCTCTCATCCTGTCCCCTGTCAATGGGGAGAAGAGGTCAGTGCTCTCCTCTCCACAACCTCCTTTCAGGTAGTTGTAGAGAGCAATGAGGTCTCCCCTCAGCCTCCTCTTCTCCAGGCTAAACACCCCCAGCTCTCTCAGCTGCTCCTCATTAAGGCCTGTTCTCCAGCCCTTTCAACAGCTTTGTTGCTCTTCTCTGGACTCACTCCAGAGCCTCAACATCCTTCTTGTGGTGAGGGGCCCACAACTGAACACAGGATTCAAGGTGCGGTCTCACCATGTTGACCTTTTTGTAGCTCAGCTCTCTTCTATAAGTGGATAATCTCAAATCTGGGTGACTTGAGGGTCCTCCAAGGACCCTTGCCTGCCTCTCATCTCAGGAGAAGGCCAGAGGCATTAGACGTGACCAGACTCCTGTGGGCAGGTCAAAGCAAGGAGCAACAAGGTTAACAGCTGAGGAGTGAGGTCTTTGCACTGTAAAGGGAGAATAGTTGTGTGAAACCCTTAGAGTATTAAATAAATGTAGGAGTCCGTTTCAATCTGGTCTTGATATGTGGTTCTGCATAGCAACAAGACAGACGCTGTTCTGTTTGCTGTGGCCAACTAAGGAAGGCCTGGTGTGAAACGTATAAAAATACACAAAATGCATAGCCTGAAGAAATGTTAAATGATTCATTAGTTAATGTCTTAATAGGGCTTTGGAAGCACACTACAGAGGCACGATGTTTAAAACAGGATAATTTTAGAGCAATGTTCAAGCAGCCTTGAGAAAGAAATGGTAATTTTACTTGAAGATGCGTCGTAGTTTTCACAGTTTGGATGATAAACAGAGCATTGACTATGGCAACAGTAAAAATGTAGAATAGTCAAACTTAAGCCAGGTTCAATTTCTGCCAGCAAATAGTGTAACCCAATATACAAACCCAAAGTACTATGTCAAATAATAAATAAAATAGAACAAACCTGCTTACAGTCATGAGGAGATTATGATTTTAATCCCGTTAGAATGGATAAATATACTACTTGCTGCACTTTTACTCTTTGATACGTACATTAAAATTTCCTAATAATTTATTCCTTAAAAGAAATACTAAATTAAAATGAAATATGACCTGGTAAGCATTGCGATGCAAGCACATAACACAGATGCTGTGATCTAGCTTCTGACAGTGGTCTTTATTGCTTTTTATTTTCTATGAATTATTTGCAAGATGATTGAAACACAATTGAATGCAGGGAGCTGTTTTTACTTTGTATAGGTCAATGTTTCTGGCAATGCTTAATCTTGGATCAAAATGTTAAGAATATTATGAAACACTTCACATACATAAAGCGAAATGCTAGACATATGTGAATCACCTAATTGTTTTTCCTTTACACTAATGCTTTTCTCTTTGTCAAGGGATTACATTTTCAGGCACTAGGGAGCAACAGTTCTTCATTCTTCTGTTTTCCATGTTTTTTTCTCTCTGTGACTTCTCTAAACAACACTTATTAAAGAGCAAGTGGAACCAATCCTGGGGTACTCTACAGCTGTTGCTTTGTTTATGGCAAATGTCCCAGACACACTAGCCATAATCTTTGCTGGAATAACAATGACTAAAACAAAATCATAGTTGCTCTTAAAAAGTTTTTTTAGAATGGCAAACCAGAATGTAAACCAACCAAATGATGCAAGTCATTGCTCTGTATTTTGCAGCCAGTTGTTTGATGTTTTTTTATTCTTAACAACTGTGAAGCTCTCTCAGATGCCATTAAAGGCCAGCCTCATTCATTTCAGCTTTCTGTACCTGCAGCCTCAAGCTATTTAGCTGATAAGTTCCCAGAGTAAATGTGTATAATTGTGACTGTAGTGATGTGCGGGGTAAAAAAGGCCATTGTAAAACAATGATCTCAAAATTTTTCACAAGTTAAATATGCTGAATGTACTTCAGCTCCTCTAAATTGACTTGAAGGCTGACTGGAGCATACCAATGTCATTTTGAATAAGAAGTATTAATGGTTTTGATTTCTGCAATGGCTCTGTGATGCTCATTAGGTTAAATTTAGAATAGTTTGATAGAACTGTGGTGAAAATTTTTATTTTGGACTTTTTCTGCCTCTGTCTCAAGAATTTTAGAAGCGATCTCTTTCAAATACCTTAGATTTCAGAATTTATCTGATGTGTCTGACCCAAAACTGCTCTGCATTCCTGCATTACCTCGTCTTCCCTCCCTGCTTCTGTCCTTTTCTCCTTTGCCCATGCTGCTGGGCCGTCAGCTTAGAGAAGATTTAGGTAGCTTCCTCTGAGAGTTGTACCCACTGAATGAAACAATTGTCAATGCTGCCTAGTTTATCTTATGAGTACAAATTTCCCTGCACATTTAGTGGCCCTTTGAGCATTAAATAACACATAGTCAAGTGGCTTGTCAGGCTGTATCATTACTGTATTTGTAACTCTCTTTGCAAAGTGAGCACTGTACCATCACATAGCTGCTCAAGGAAACAGTTAATAGGGTCATTGCCTCATTTATCTGGAAGGGAGAGTAAAATTGATGGGTAGGGCATTGACCTATTATGGAGGTTAAAAAACAAGTTGAAAAATCTGCCCATTAAACGTGTGCTATACCACTAGGTAATCACAGCATTGGATAATGGATTTGTAATTATATTGAAGTATTCCACCAGAAGGGCTATATTCCTTTAAACTATTTTCCTGTTGTCTATATAACATGCGTCTTGACAAAATATACAGTCTAAAGTACTGTATGGACAACTTGACATATTACTTTCAAACTCTCACTACTTTTGGTACATTTCTGTTGGCAGCGTACAATTTGGTTTCTAGATTTTCATGCCAAATAGCAGATCTCTTTGATTCACGGCTGTCAGAAATGCACATTAGAAACTGCTTTGAGAAGTTGTATCTGGAAGTGTGAGATGACAGCGTGTTGGTTATTTTTAAGCAGTTTATCGGTTTATACATAGTGGAAGTGATTAGGAATGCTTTTCCTTTCTCTTGTCTCCTTGCTTCCGCATCCTTTTCTTCTTCCAAAGTTTTGTCAGCGGTTGTCACTCAATCAGATCTTCTATGCTTTCACTGTCTTCTCCCTGCTCAGTGCTGTACCCTCCAACTTGTACATATTGTTCTCAGGTATTTTCCCTAGTTTACATACAGAATTGCAGATGCGGATAGTTGTACGGAATCACAGCTTATACTCATATTTGTCAGCTATAATCGCTCACATGAATTATGAATTTCAACTACAAAAATAACTGTAAAGAAATTGTAGATAGTAAAGTGGGTTATACTTCACTTTAATTCTTAATACAGCTCATTTCACATTTCCTATTTTCATTTAACACAAAATAAACTTCATTTGTCTATTCACCTACACCCTCGTCTAGTCAAACATCATCGTTGCTGCACTTGTGAGCCTATATTTCTTTTTATTATGTTTATGATAGGGATACCTTCACAGTTTTAAAAAGTAGTAGGAAATAAGTAAGAATGATATTTTAAAATTAACTAGGACTTTTACCTACTTATCTTTCTGATTCAGAATTACTGTTAATTAAGATGAACCAACCTGATAAGTATCCATGTTTGTTGAAATTCAATCTAGCTTCTCAGGACAGTCTCCCAAAGTGCTAGGACCCTCCTTACACAGGTTATTTGGGTGCTATAATTTATTAATTCCTAACCAATTAGACTACATTCCAAGTCTCTATGATTCAGAGTCAATTTAAACAGTCATTCACTCATTTGGCTTACTGAAGTTAATGGACCATTGTGGAGGTCCCAATTCAACATGTCATAAAGTTTCCCCCACTTCTCATAGAATGTTTTTCACTTCTGTCTGTCAAATGACTTTACTGGCCAAATGATGATCTGAAAATATTATTTTAAGTGTGAATTATTTAATGCTTTTTACTAATATAACCCAGGCTAAGTTAAGTAAATGTATAATTACTTCTGCATTGTATTAAAAACTCATGACCTCCATGACCTGAGCTTAGTTCTTGTTGTCAAGAGAGATGTGATGTTTTCCTAATAACTATTGAGAGCAAGTCATGTTTAGACTCTATATCTATTGATCAGGTGAGGACATGCATTCCAAAAGGAGTTTTGCTCTGTTATGAGGGTATTACAGTGGAAATATTTTTGCACTAAATATCTTTAAAAGAACTTCAGGCAAAATCTGTCACACATTTGAGGAACACCTGTTAGAGTAAGCTGTATTCAAATACAGCTTCAACATATTTTTTCCAAAGTGTACTTCTCAATGCTGCTTATACTGCTTGACCAATTCAAATTTGTACAGACTGTGGATACGTTTTCAAAAAGCTTTTTACAGGTGGCAATTGCTAGACCCATTATATAGCTGAAATATTTTGAAAGTAAAAGAAGCAGAGAAGTAAGCAATACCATGGAGGCATTTTGTAGACCTGCATTTAAGCCATGTGTCTTCTTGCATTGCCACTGGGTCTAGTAATTATTCTGTTTTAACGTGAGTGTTTAAATTAGAAATCTGTTAGAAAGCATTGTACTGTATTTATATCAAAGTTACAAAGCCTGTCCCTTTATCAAGGCTTGCTTCTGATGTTTTTCATCTTCTTTTATCTTCTTTCTTTGAAACAATGGTATTTTGAAGCATAAACCACGTAAAGTATCTTTTGTAACAGATTCATGAAAAGGAAGCTGAAAGAGAGGAGATCTCTAAGATAGACGAAATGCAGCAGGGTACCATTTAAAGGAATTAAATGGAAAACGATAATGGAATTTTGCCAAATTATAGGCACAAATAAATTATTTTTCTTGGTTTACACACCAGAAATCAACATCAGGTACAGTATTTTAAAATATGTTTTTAACAATTGTACAAATGATGTTGAAACACCAATTATTCCATCAAGACTTTTGAAAGTAGACCAGATCCATACACTCAGGCCTGATGAAGACCAGTACAGACATAAAACTTCCCTTTCTGCTTCATACATGTCAAGAGTTCTGGACTTATGGAGCATCTTCCGTTGAATAAGTGGTTTAATGTGTTGGTAGTACAGTTATCTTCAAGCATACAGAGATCCTACAGCACTGCTGTGTACCAAATGACAGACAGTTCTGAGGCTATTTCACAACTGATGACCCTTCAAACTTGAGACTCATACACTTAAGTGTTTTCTTAGTGGTAGGTGCTTAAGTTTTGAAGCTTGTGTAGGAAATCAAAATTTGCTGTGCTTGTTGAGTTGGTTGTTCTATTTTGCTAGTGCAGATGGACTTTTACAATAGAAGCATAAGGAGACTCTACTTTCATGACTAGAATTGATATATAAACAGGTAAATGGAATGGGAACCAGCTGAATTGTGTCCTCACCAGGTTTTCGCTTTGAATTGTGCTATTTAGGAAACTCTAAAGGCTATTAAAATGTCTTGTAACCTGCTGGACAATAATTCAAGAAACAGATATGCCTTTAAAATAATCCAATGTCGTATTGGCAGAAAGCTTTCGGGGAAAAAAAAAAAACCAAACAATCTTACTCTAACATCTAACCAGCATGGGGCACATGTAAACTAGCAAACTCGGTATTCAGAGCTGTGCTGATGTCTTTAATTACACCATCAATTATGCTAATTTTAATGCATACTTGAGAGTGTGATAAAAATAAACCAAAGGAGATTATTCTTTAGCTGCAGTTTCATGGCTGAAAGTGAGCTGAACACTTAAAGTAAGTCTGGATGAAACACTAGATAATGTGCCATAGGGAACAATTCTACATGGGCAGCAAGTAGAGCAGTGTAGCAACTAATAATTCTTCCATATTAGTTTTATTTTATGACTCTCTGGTAAGAGAAACTAGCTTAGACTTTTTGGTGGTGGGTTTTTCTTTTTTTCCCTTCCTCTTTCCCAGGGGGTCTGTAAGATCTTAGCAGGAGCCTGAACAAAACTGAGTATTACTAAAGAAACATATCTTTGTAGTAAAAAAGCTTATTGTGTCGTGGTTTCCACAAACTTATATACTTGATGTTGAGCAAGTGATTTTAATGTTATCACCAGAACAAACTGAGGGCTATCTCTTGTTTTGTGTCTCTGTCATCAAAGTTTGTGTCCAGATCCATTTTACTACTACTCTGAATTGTACCTGTATTTTCATAGTTGCATTTCTTCTGAATTTCTTTTGGAGTACATATTTCATTTATTAATGTTCAAATCATTGAAATTGGAAGGTTTCCCTTGATGCTTGTTGAAGACAACTCTTCCATGAGTGAAGTCTGTCCTGTGTCTTCATTCCAGTTCTCTATCATAGCAAGCAATAGAGCAAAAAGTATTGGCTGTGTGCAAATTCTGGATCTCTCAGCAGCTCATCATCTGAAACTACCTAATACCCAACTAGAGTCTACAAAAGCATAAATCCTATGTACAAGTGCGTGTTGTGCATATTTTTGCAGTGGAAAAGGTGTTTCTGCAAGGAGAAATCTATGAATTGTCTTCCCACCCTCAATGAAAGCTCTTGTATTTAAAAGTTCTGGGTTAAATGTGAAGTTTTCATTATCCATAAAATGAAGTTTATTCTAGTTACTGTTAGAAGGAAAAATTCCACCAAAGTATCATCAGCAGGTCTGGTTCTGTAGAAATGCATCTTGAAATGTTTCTGCTGTTGACTGAAAAGGGAAGTGGTGTTGTGCTTGCTCAGAAAGCAGATCAGTAGTCTTATAGTGCCTTATAAACAGTGTAATTCCTATATCCAAGAAAAAAAAAACCTGCACATCCCATTAAGATATTCCAGGTGCGAAGTGTCAGTATGTTCTTCCAAAGCTTTAATAGCCTGAAGCACGATATAAAATGAAATTACTGGTGCCGACATAGAATCAGACTAAACCACTTTAGCATCTGGACTCATATGTAATGATGAAGAGTAGAAGACCATCTCTCTGTAGCTTGTCCCCAGATGGTTTCCCTGTTCCTTACTTAAAGTGCACATCAAACAATTTGATGTCTTGCTTCCTTAGCTTGCTTCTTAACATTTCGGTATCTTTATACTTCAAGGGCACTAATGCACATGTAGATTGAAAATGCACAGCCTTAGGCAAGATACAGAGATGAGTAAAATAAAACTCATTACCACAGAACAGTGACTCTGCTAAAATCCTGATGTTTCAATCCTGTTGTTTTCCTTATTCCCCATCCCCCCAAAACTACCAAAGCACACAAACTCTGAATTAAAGTGTATCTATGAAATATTTGATGATATAGATGCTACCTGGCATTCAATAGAGCAATAGCAAGGGCTGCTAAACATAAAAAGTGGGAATATGTGCTGCAGATTGGGAATGGAGGGCAACAAAAAAGAGTGTGTGTCAGGGACCTGAAAGATGCAAAGATCTGAACGGCAAGAATCACACGATCCTGGACAAGGGGTATCTACTGAGACAATTGTTTATAATGGAACATAGGACTGAAAAGTTCATTCTTGTTTTTGCAGCCGTACTTGTTTTGGTGTCTTTTTTCAACAGTCGTTATCCCAGCATGATTACTCAGTAAAGAAATAAAATTATAAAAGTCATTTTAACTTTGACTACCACTTCAGATACATAACTTTTTTTAGAAATCTCTGTAATTACCCTCTTCCCCAGTTTCAATACTCTCATAAAGGAAACTACTGTGGCAAATAGCAACACACATGTAATATACCTGCATTAACGTGTTCTTATCTTTAAACTTTTGAAGTCTTTTTCATAGAAAGAGATCACTGGGGGAAAGAGAATATGGTGGCTTGGAAACAAATCTATTTCTGACTGTTACTGGTCTAGAGGCAGAGCTAAAAGGATGTGGTAATACCAGGCTTTGTTTGTCCTACTGTGTAAAATAAAGCTGTTCTGTTTTGCATGTGGCTGTAAATGCTACCTGCTGCATATATACAAAGTACAGTCATTATTTCAAGATTATGAAGAACTGCTGAATCTTTCTCTAATGTAAAACAAATACAACCACACAATGAATCAGGACTTTTCAACCTACTTAGGTATTTTAAGTAGGTTTATTCACTGAGATTTAAATTAATTCTGAGGAAAGAAAGTTTTTAAGGTATTGTTTAGATTTGGTGACAGAGTGACTTGTTCTTAGAATTAAGCGGGTGTGTGATTTTATTTCTTGGAGGTGAGAGGGGCCTGATGGAAGCTGAATTATCCTTTTCTCTAAAAGGATTGCTATTCATGCAGTATTTGAGGTGTTCTTGATAGTAGAGGAGATGATGAAAAAACTGCCTGGAGATGCTGGAGAACTAATATTACCCTCAAATGGTGGTTGGCAGTATTTATTTACATGTTAAGTGTTGTTGGAAACCTGTGGGAACTGTAAGAACAAGACTCAAGAACCAGACAGAGTTGGAAGCAGTCACTAGACAAGAGTTTGAGAACATGAGGAAGGAGAGTGAGAGAAGAAAACCACATTTATCAAGATAATAATGCAGCATTTTTGACCAATTAGGATTAACACTGCAGTTTTCAAATTTCCTCAGATACCTCTCTATCAAAGTCTTCTACAGCAATAGGAACAGACAAATTTCAATCACCTGACAGTCTAAACCTACCAGAAACCAACAAGTAGTCTCAATTTATCTGGATTCATTGGATAAAGCATTTTGCAGAACTGTGCAGAGGGAGCCACTGTTTTCACTTCAATCTTATGAAGGCATTTGTTCTTAAGAACTGAGAAACAGAAGTTGATGTTAAACTTTTGTTTAGCACACTGTTCTACCAACACTTGTCTCATGATTCCACAGGAACATCTACAAGATTAATTTAGATGCATTTTAAGAAATCCAATGCACTATATAAAGGAATTATATAGCCCACCAGCAGCTATGCCTTACAATGCCAATAAGTATTATGAGAAATATCTCCCCATGAAGGAATATGGGACTTTCAGCCAAATCTGCTTGAAAAGGAGACTTGCTGCAATTCTCTTAGACAGGAATTTGCTTCTAGACTTGTCCTCAAGTGCAACTATTAGCAATAACATTCATTTACTGTGTGGCGAAGAACATGATGCAGTGTCATACTTATCCTGAAAAGGAGAATGAAATGTTTTGTTTTGAATATACTTGAAAGATTATTTCTTTGTTTCTCACTTAATGTATAGCAAGTCAGTATGTTTTGACAAGAAGTTTAAAAGCCAGTGGAAATAAGCACGACATGAAGAAGTCTATTTTTCTCTCAGACACACACAGAGTGATATGAAGTGATAATGAAAAGGTCAGTTTTGGAAAGGTTACAGAACAGTAGCTCAAAAGACACTTAGCATCTTGCTGAGTTCCAGACCATAGTACTAATTGGTGACAGCGTGCAAGTGGCCTTCAAAGGGGAGAAATGAATGCATCCCCAGCAAGCCACAAATAATTTACTGGGTTACCCAAGACCTCAGGATCCACTGATATAATGTTTCATTTCTACCAGTGGTTGTTTTTTTTTCTTCCCCTCCAACTCCTTCTTTTCCTTTTGTATTTTATTTATTTTTAAAGAAATGAGATCCTATGCAAGCTGTATCAAGCTCTAGAGGCTATTCTTAGTTCTCTGAGAGACACAGTGGCATTCTAGTCACTTATTACTTGAACAGACTGACCTAATATTGAGTTTCAAATATGCTTGTTTTGCCTACAAAGTATTGCTTTCTATGAGGAATATAAATCTGAGATATTCATTTTTCAAACTAAGCAGCTGTTTTTTACTTGAAATATTATCTGGTTTTATACATTTGCCTAATTTTTGATTCATGAATTCCGTTTTCCCTGATCCAAGACCCTCCTCATCCTTCACGGTGAAACTGCAGTTCCTGCACTAGCTTGTCTCCCTTGAGCGCCAGCTGCTAAGCATGAGGGGTGGTAAATTTTACAGTAATTATTGCTGATTTTGTTCACAATTCTGTGTTGTGGTGTAAATGCAAACTTCATTCAAAGGCAGTCACTTCACTGCTCCATTTTGCTGTTTATGGGCTTTAGAAATATGTAGACTATTGAGTTGAAATAAACTAAAAAGTTTTATAAGTAGCAGTTAATACCTGTAGTTGTCATAACTGAGGAATGAGTGTTGTATGAAAATTACAAGATCACACCTTGTGCCATAATGGGGTTCAACTGACCTCGCCAGTTGTTTTAGCCCTCTGTGTGGCAGTGAGAGAAAGGTCAGAGATAGGCTGTTTAAAAGGCATCATTCAGACTTCATCAAGTTGTAATAAATTTTTTTGTAGAATATAAATAAAATTATGCAAAATCAGCACCCTTGCAATTTTCCATTGGAAACTGTTCTGCTTCCTTATGATCGAGGTGTGCAATTTGCTGAATATATCTATACAGTGATACATACAATTTTGCCGGCTGAATTCATCTTAATTATGTTGAGGAAATCCCTTTAGCAAAAGATATGCCTCCTGAGCTGTGATGATGCAAGCTAAGCATGGGGCATACCTGCACAAGGGCTCATTTCTCCACTCTGCTGTAACTCTCAGTTCATTCAGACCCGTTGAATCTTATGCTGGAGGAGGATACTCATTGTACAGCTTGTTCACCTCCTAATAACCTCCTGTGGACTGGTGCTGAAAAGATGCCATGTGAAAAGGTGGCTGTCACACATCACTTCCACCATATGAACAGCTTCAAAATGAAATGAAAAAAATAAGCAGATATTAGGGGCTATTTCTGAGGTCAAACCATCCTCTTTCCTCCCCCTGTTTAAAACTTCAGAATTATGAAGCCGTGTTTTCCTGTTGATTTAACCCTAGGATGCGCCAGGAGGAATAGGATCAGAGGGATAAAGTAAATCATAGAATCATCCTGAGTTGGAAGGAACCCGCAAGGATCATTGGGTCCAACTACTATCCCTACATAAGACAACCCCGAAAGTCACACCATGTATCTGAAGCTGTTGTCCAAATGCTTCTTGAATATAGTCAGGAGTCATAAAGTCACGCTTCATAAAACAGTATTTCTGAATAATCTTCAATGCATTTATTTTATCATTAGAGTAATCATAGTTGAGTTTTGCAGTTCTTGACTTTACTTTTGCAAATAGTAACTTTATAAATACTTCACTCCTCCTGGTCTACTTCCATAATACAACATATCTTCTTTGATTAAACTTTGTGGTCTGACACGGTTGTAATAGATTGACTAGTAACAGTGAGAGGAGGAGTAATTTGACAGAGAGCAAATGTGTCTGCGTGTGTTGCCTTTCTAAACCTTACTTAAAATCTAGACCATTTTTGAATCCCCATATCCAGCTGTGATCTCTAAATAATCTATGTTGATCCTTTGCAGTGCGCTGTATTCATCAATGAAAGATTATGATCTGCAGCAATGTATTATTTTTTATGCATCTCTGCTGTCCACTGAAGGTAATGGTCTTCATGATTTTACTTCCCCTTATTTTGATTAAATATTAGGTAACAAAGCTAATGGTGTTTTAAAATTTCAGATACAAAGTCTCATAGCATCTTCAGGGCTGCAATTTTCAGTTTGTGGTAAAGTTTATCTAAGTTATCAATATAGCAGCGCATCTAATAGATACAGCACTTTGTCATACACTGAAGGTATAAACGTTCATAACAGTATTTCACAAAGGATTCAAAACTAACAGAAAATAAACTTTAATGATTCAATCTGCTACAGAGCTCTGAAAAAATAATTCTTAATATGGGTCTTGGAAGTATTTTTTATTTTTCTGTTACACAGAGTTATTCACCATAAGAACATCATGTTCTGTAGTTTATTCTTCTTTGGAGACATTCCAAATGGGAAAGCATGTCAGGACCAGAGTGAGTGCTCTACCATGAACCTAAATTAGTTTTCTCCTTGATATGAAATATTTGGCTTGGAAAGTATCAGCTTTTAGTAAGGCAGCAGATTCTGAAGGCCAGAAATAGGGAAGAAATGTTGCAACAATATTTCATAAAGATTAAAGGTAGACAGCCCTGATAATAGCAGGAATGCCAGACTGGTGCTGGCATTAAACAAAATAATGTAACAACTCAGACTTCATTAAATAAATAACTCAATGGTGGCAACATAGCTAAGCTTTTAATTTTAAGCTTATACGAGCTTACTATGTTTATGACATTAATCCTGCTGTCTAAATTAATAGTATAGGTGTGGTATAGCTAGAACTGTGCGAGATGCTTGACTTGACATTGCAAAGTATTTTGTCTGAGATGTAGTTATACAAACTAAAGATAGTAAACGCTGAACTGATCAGAAAACATGGCAATCAGTAGAGGTGTGTATGATTGATGAGGTCTCGCAAGTGCGTATTTTTTGTCCTTTATTACTTGTCATTTCAGTATTGAAATGAAATATTGAAATGATGATATGAAGTCATCTTTGCTATTGTTTACACATAATGGAGAAATAGGAGAAATGGTAAATAAGAAGGGTTAATATTAAGACCAGTTAAATGATGATAATGGATTCCTTGGTTTCATAATTTCTTGTAACTATTTCTTTCAGTACATACATTCTGCTGCCTAAAGATTCTGCCATAAATTACACAACAAAACCCCTTGGCAATGGGTTTGCATGTATAAGATAAATCAAAGAAAATACCAGCCACTACAGTAGGATATTGTAAAAGTTCAGTGGTTTTAGGGGGTGTGTGCTTTTCTGACATTTAACTTTCCTAGATTCTTTAATATTCTTTTTATCTAATACCACGAAAATAATATTTTCCCAGACTTCTGCAGAGACAGTATGTGGAAATATTGCTCGATTCCCTGTAGAAGGGTGGTATTCTCATTCCAAAGTTTTATTCTTCATTTGAGAAAGCTGTGATTTAAAAGAATTCATCTGCTGCATCAGGTAATATAAGAAAGATAAGGTCTGGCAATGTGGGAAGAAAAACTCTCTTTTCGGTAAATATAGAAATTTGGCCTGGATTAGCCTCTTGCAGTGTGAAGCACTTGTGTAGTTCATGCAGGGTTTTAATCAGTGCATACCTGGAAGTGCAGTATTCATTAGCTTTGTGTTCTTTGCAGTTGAAAAAGAACTAATATTTGATTTCTGGTAGATGGAGATTCTGAAAATAGCCTGTTGGTTGAGTTTCTGTCATCTGCTTTGGGGCAAACCAACTAACCATCATGTCATGGTAAACCTTTAGAAGCATTTTCCAAACTCATGCACCCTGCTTAGGAATTCACTTGCACACACAGAAACTGGAGTATCTTATTTGGGTATCCTCATCAATCTGTCTGTTATAGAAGCTGAATGGCATTCCACACTCCAGTCTTGGTTGTTTCTCAGCTGACAAATATTCCAATTGGTTAAAAAAATAAGCATCATTGAGGTAGATCTTTTCTTGTGTTCTCACTCTCTTTTCTCTGCTCGGGAGAAGAACCTCTACTTATATCTTGCAGTTAGCTAACTTTTTCAGATTAAAAAGTCCTGTTATAATATTGAGGAGGTGGGGAAAGAAAAGTTTCAGACAAGACAGGATAAAATACATTTCATAGAATGGGAAACAAAAGCTTATCTTTACTCTGGCGGAAGAGCAAAGAGGAATCTTCTTTCTTTTCTTTTTTCGTTCTAACAGCATATACAATACATGCTTTCAATTCAGTCAAGAATCTGGACACTTTCCCCATTTTTCCCTTTCTCTGTTGACTGCATGTTCTTTTTGCTTTTATTGGCAGCACTATAAATGTATGAAGGGAAAGGATTTTCTGGGTCAAGTCACAGCCTCCTATTATTTCAGACAGCAGCTTCATATATCTTTCCTTCTAAAATTAGTTAGGTGTCTTTCCCTTGCTCACCTCGCCTCACCTTTAGAGGGCTACTTCAAACTCTTAAATGCAGGACTTAGAAACTGCTTTCTCTTTCCTTACAGAAAATTTTTTTGTACTTGGATTTTTTGTGTCAAATTTGTCCTTTAGCTTAAATACCTCTTCTTTTGTTCTGGTCTTTACTTCAGATAAGATTGCTCTAGGAGAGCCATCCATCCTGTCTCCACTCAATTTTACAAGCTGAAATAGGTTATCAAATGCCTGGGACAGGCATTTCCATTCCCAGTTCATTTTTCTAGTTCTCATCAAACCATGGTAATTTATGCCCATTTTTGTCTAGACAAAGAACAAAAATTGTCCATGGTGTTTCATATGCTACTCCAATTAACTAAACTACTGCAACCGTTAATTGGTCCTTTGGATAGCTATGGCAGGTTTATTGAGCTTCTAAAGATCTGTGGTTCAGCTATTATTTAGAGGATATTTTTAGGCATCTCTAGATGATCTCCCAACCTAAATATGCTTTCTCCACATTGCAAATGCCCATCTTCTCACAGCTTTCTCTTACTTTCACCTTGATGACTAACTACAGTGCCATCTTTATCTTATATTCTATATGGCATGTTCTGTATGCACATTAAAATACACGTTCATTTTCAGACAGTATTTTTTTCCCCAAGATAACTCATTCTTGAACTTAATCTTTAATTGATCTTCAGTCCGAGTGGATCAAAAGCCTTGATTATTATACATTCTCTGTTTAGTGATAATTAGCAATGCCCTAATGATCTACTACTGTACTTTCCCTTATGATGTGTTGAATATTGTCAATAAAGTAATGGACTGCAATAACAAGGAATCCCAGACTCAGAATGATTCTCAAAAGCAGTTTTCCTGTCTTCCCTTAACTCACATGCATCATATTTTGCACACTACATAAAATCACATTTATGATGGAGGCAAAGTAGCTCCCAATATGCAGATTTGGCTATATGAGGCAATTGATTTCTTGAATTTAACACATTTAGTTAATGTGCATTACAATAATCACATCAAATTGTGAAATTGCCATTTTTTTTTTCCAGGAGATGGCTAATGATATGATGAATAAAATGTCATTTACACTTGGATTCTGCTGGAAGCTGCAGCAGACACTTGTGCAGTGTTCGGCAATCTTATATAAAAACAAAACGACCCACAAAATCTAATGGTTAACTAATTAGCCTTATCAATGTGTTGGTCAAAGAGAAGTTTCAGGAAACATAGCTGATGATGTAGGACAATATGCATGTAGACAGTTCTTCTGGAGTTGCCCCTGAGACAGTATAGTCTCTTGGGTGATTTTTCCCATGGTAAGTTTTAGCACATTGCACAAATGTCTTTGGCAGAAGGGAAATGTCTTTGATTTTTCTTGATCATTACAGGTGTTTGATTCCCTAACACCTTTCTGGTATTTCTTATTTCCTTCTGACTTTGTGTATATGTTTGCATGTGATGGATATGACATACTCCTAAAATACTGAGTTGTATTAAGTATTATGTAGTTATCCACATACAGAATTGAAAGGAGATCCAAGAGCCCGGCAGTTGTGTTCATAACTCAATGTAGACTTTCTCTGCTGCCTCATACAAGTTAGGTTCTCTGGCACCTATCTGCAAGATGAGGCAAAAAGACACTTTATGAATATTAAGACAATAAGGTATTACTGACAAAATTTGAGAGAACCTGGATATCTGTAGCTTTACATTAACATATGTAGCAAGCAGTGGAATCTATTATTGAAATTACCTGAGCCATAGAATTTGCTAAGTTGTGTGACTCTAATGTTTAGCTGCTTATAACTTTCAAAGGTATTAACTGTTTTTTCTGAGTCATTTTCCACATTTCATCTTTGCTTTTGCGTAGTGAGCATTTTCTGTTCTCTATACGGTTTGGGCTTCTGTTTATTTTTTGTTGCATTTGTTTGTGGTTATTTTAATGGGGTAGGCAAGAGTGGGAGATGAGTAACTGAGAAGCAAGATCCAAGAAGTGAACTATATTAAAATAACACAATCAAAAATGCAGGTTTAAGAAGCCATAAATTAGAGAATTAAAGAATACCAGCTGTCGGTACACCTGGAATTTATAATTTAGTAAGTACACTCAGTTGTCCTGTTTGCTTTCAAGACAGTCAGCATAGTTGCCCACAGCAGTATGATGGAGCTACTCAAACATCCAGAGCCCCAAGGCAGAGCTTCAAGAGATGTCTTTGAAGTGAACATGTCAAAATGCACCAGAAGGCTGCTGGTGTTTGAAGCTGTATTTTACTAGAACATAAAATAAGCTGGTTAGTGGTAGCTTTTTAAAGAGGAAAAAAAAATCCTCTGATTTTCTGGACAGGAGAGACCAAGTAAAGAGACTTTGAAATAAAACTGTTGCCCATTAGAGTTTCTATTATAGTCGCGTACTATTTCAGGAAGTTGGAAGGACTTTGTGCAATTCTTACTCATCAAACTGTATGGTAGCCTAGCTTTGATCAGTCTTCTATGGCTCAGGAAAGCTGAGAATCTTTAAACACACCCTAAAAGTAACTTGGGTGTATCACATCTTTACATTTGTATGTACTTCATGTCAAGTTTTGCTAGTAATAAGACTGACTGCTTCTGTCAAGTAGGTGGAAATCTCATTCCAAAAGGCATGAAGTATCCATTTGTAGCAACACAGAGCCATTAGATATCAACTTCACAGTTTCTGCATAATGTATATATTATGCAAAAGCAGCTTCAGGCAAGTGTGATTTTTTTTTTTTTTTTTAGAAGGAACTATACGTATTGACAAAAATCAAATATACCTCTGACAAAGAACTTTCTTTTTTAGAAGTTTGTTAAAGATGTCCTGCAACTGGGAGGATTAGAATAGTGATCGAGGAGATAGATCAGCAGTTAGACAATGCAATTAGAGTAGGTGCTGAATTCATCTGTATCATGTACAGCTCGGTACATGGATTTATGTCTTCATGACAATGAGGGATGTATGCCTCCTGGTAAATATTGAGGTGATACTAAACATAAATTTTTCTCTCCCTGAAATGTTCACACTTGCACTGTTGAATCATTTTAGCGAAGAAACCACCAGAGTGTAGTTGTATATGTGTTTTTATAGCAGGGTCACATAGACAGCTGAAGGATTTCTTTCAAGATTACTTTCCAATATGAAAAAAACCCTTTAAACTCAAAGAAGCAGTTAAATGTGAAACCATTTTTTTGTGCATAAAATTCAGTTTTTATTAAAGCTGCTTTTTTTTGCTGTGTTTACAAGCTAAACCAGCTGTGAAAGGTGCAAGCATATAGTTTGTATTCAGCAAAGATCTGTCATTTTGTGCTTACTGCAAGGCAAATGGCTCTGCCAGTTGGGGCTACAATTTATCAAGCTGGCAGAGTGACAATTTTCATCGCTCTTGAAAATTTATCATGGATAGTCATTTTTGAAGGGTTGACTCTTTTGTTTAAGCAGGCTTTTTACATTTAGACTTATCAAAATGGCAATTATTAATGCCATTAACCCACAAGGCAAAGATCAGTTTTGTCCCTGGAACCTTGAGTATGTCTTCTTGACAAAGAGATTTATCTGCTTCTGTGGCTTCCATGGTTCATGGGTTTAAAGAACAGATGTAATAAAACAAAATGCTGTCTCCCTAAAGAACAATGAAAGTCATTTTCATCCCAGCTGTTTTAGCAGGCATACAGGGTAAAAGAGGGAGAAAAAGGTAAAATATTAAATATTAATGGTTAAAATTATTTTTATGTTCTTTGTTCTGACTTCTTTTTTTGTCCTTAGAGGCTTAGAGACTGACTCGCTTTGAGAGGGTTAGTAAGATCTCTGTAACCACAGCTCATCAATAAGGCTCTTTCTTTCACATTGTATCGTAGACAATAATTCTTCAGTATCAGCAATGAGTGGATTTAGACACAGTTCTGTGAAGTATTAAGTGACTCCTTGGAGACACTGAGTATCTGCATCTTTCACTGATCTGAATGGAAGGAGAAAGCATTGCTTGTCCTGCAGGCTTAGGACCATAGTCAGGCTTTGCTAGAGGAGCAGACTGTCTATGACCTGATGTCAAAAGTAGAATTGTCTGATGAGACATAATTTGTTAGAAGTACTTTTTTTCATTATGTGTATTTGCATCCATATTTTCCAATTTCAGATGGAAAAGTTCTGTCTGTGTGAATTAATGTGGCTTGTTCCACAGTAAAAATGAGGTACGCATGTATGCATATCCACCGCTGTTACAAAGAAAAATTGAGTAGAGTTGTCCTAGCTCAGACAGAAATTATCCCATCTCCCCAGTTTACTTAAATTTCTGTATTCTTTCTGCTTTATGGAAAGATTATATTACTATTTAATATAGAGTCAATACTGACTCCACTAATGCTTTTCCACTGAAGCAAATGAGATATTTCCTTACCGGAGAGTTAAATACATTTGCTGGAAATGAGAGGCCTTACAAGGGCCAATGGGCTCAGGGATTCCAGCCTACTCTTTCTGCTACTGCCTCACAACTATGGGGAAGAATGAAATTCTCAAATAAATTTTTCAACAGAGTCATCCTTCCCCTAGAGCACAGCTACCCATCACACCTGCAGCCTGCACGTATCTTTAGGAGGCACTTGATCTGAAATAGTTGCATGTTGCTTCTGAGGGGCTGGGTTTTCTTTGAGCACTATGCAGACAGCTCTGCAGCAGGGTAAAATTCCCCAAGGTAGTTTACCAAGGACACCACTCTTGGAAGTGAAGTAAATTGGCCTTAGAGGAGCTCCATGCTGCTGTGGCTATTTTACGTACCTCAGTTTGAAAGCTTGATAACTCTTCAGCATGTGACAGGTCTATTGCAGGCTTCTTCCTCATTGTGAGTTTACAGTCTGAACTGATACCTCTAGAAAGCAGTTAAGAACAAACGGGATGAATTTTGTGTGCTATGAATTGGCTTTATTTCCATTTACTTAGATGGATATTTTCTACTCTGTCCTTCTGTAGGCGGTGTGTCTGAGGTGATGGAGGGAGGAGAGGAAAAGAGTGCCTACAGAACCTCTCTTTTATTCACAGTACTGTTCTTTATATGAATATTTGAAAATATTGACATAATCGCAATGTATCTTCTGTGTTATAATAGAAAAGTAATTCTTTTCATACAATCATACCTGCATAAGCAAAGCCATACACACAGGTTTTCCTGGACTTTAGTAGCACTTTTCTATTTTCACAGGAAAAAAATACAAAGAAATCAGTTTACTTTATAGGACTGTTAGTTGTGAAACACTTATAATTTTTTCCTTTTTCTGTCAGAGTAGCAAAGATCTGAAGAGATTTTGATAGGAATGGTTGGACTCGATGATCCGTTGGGTCTCTTAGAGCCTGGTTGTTCTATGATTCTACTGCAGCAGACTTCCATAAAACTAGTATAAAGAAAGAACAGAATCAAGCTTATTATTTTGCAAGGGGAAGGAATAATATTTGGCTGGCATTTGGCTACTTTACTCTTTGACAAAGAGTTACACAGCTTGATGCCTTTTGGAGTGATGTAAAAGTCTTTAGTTAATCTGACCCATATGAATCTTCAGTGTTGTAGAAGACAGCACCCTTGAAATTGTTGCAGAAGTATTCACGTGATACTTTGCTAGCCCTTAGAGAATGTATGAGGTGGGAGGCAGAGGGAGGTTATCTGGCACAACGAAACAGATGCTAGTTGCAAATGACATTCCCAAAGGAGCTGATAAATTTTTAGTGTCATAAGTGGGCAAGCACACTTGATTTTTCTTATTAAAAACAGCACACAGGTTTCAATAATGTCTGATTTAATAACATGGTTTCACCTCAGTTACAATATAATCCTTGTAAGTAAAAACTTTATGCTTTCAGAATCTTGCATATAACCATATTAATTGCAAGTCTGAAATATATACATATTAATCAGAAATTAGGTGAGTTAGAGCAGAGTATATTTTTACATCCCCTGCATCAAGTATTTAATCTATTTAAAAGAAATGCTCATATTCCCTCAATCCATGACAAAGTCTCCACGTCAGCAAACAGGAAATCGGGGAATATAATTGTCAAAGAAATAAAGCTGAATTTTGCCTTGTAGGATCTGGATGGACCATAATTTCTGCATGTGAAAAGAATTCTGTATGAATTGGCAAAATCATAAGGCCATTAGTGACTAAGTATTTGAGTTAAATAATGTTATGGAGACTGCAAAGTTCATTTAGGAACTGATTTTCAGTTTTGCAGAGCCACAATAAATAACTTTGCATGAAATGTTTTTAAGAAGCAGGAAAGTTTTATGTATGGCTTTTTCATTGAAGTTTAAGGGCAAACAGTTTTAATGAACACATCAATTAACTCTGAGTTTCTACAATGATTTCTTTTTTTTTAAACAAAGGGTCAACAAATGAAATACCAATTCCATAAATTAAAATGAAGATGCCCTATAGACTTATCTAGCACTGATTAAATTTATGATAATTCCTCTCTAGTCTTTGGGGAGTGTTCAGGCTGATCGCTATTCTTCAAATGACTATTTTGATTAACAAAGAAATAAAACTAAGTTCAATGTTCAGACAGTTATTGCAAAGGGATTTCAACTACTAAAGTCTGTGACCAGGCTAGGAGAAAAAAGAGTTTTATAAAGATTTACTGATTTTTTTTTCTTACATAGTTGATATCCTTAAGGGCTAGATATGAACCAGAACTTACAAGAAAAGTAGAGCCCAGAATTATAAACCTTGACAGCACCACTTGTTAAACACCATGCTGCAATCTTTCTTGCTAAAAATTTCTCCATGTAGAGTTGTCTCTAGGCAAATGATCTGCGTCTGTGAATTATAGAAATAATATTATTTGACTACGTTTGGTATTAATAGCAATTTTTAAAAAGAAAAATGCTGGACTGTTCAGCTTTTCAAAAGAGAGGATATGGTATGGATACCACTCTTCAACTGTTGCAGCTACCACCAAGCAGACAGAAATGTCCTAATGCAGCTCTTGGTAAAACCATTAATAGGATAAATTTAAGATGCATTCCTGTCTTCAATAGTGTGGCTTCTCGTAAGAAGCTCTCTTCTGTTAGATCTGGTTCTAGAAGCCAACCATAACTAACATTATTAAATGTATTAAACTTGTTAAGCTTTTTAAAGAAAGATGTAGAGTTATTTCTGTTCAGATTTAATCAAATGACCCCTTAGATGCGTTCCATAATGGAGGGTCTGAAAAGCTGAGTCTGCTTTGTAATGTATGATATCAATTTTGCTTGTTAACAGAGATATCTTTATTTAACTTTTCTCATTGACTAGTCACATTTACCATGAAAAATCTTGATCATTATATAGCAGACCAGTCCCAAAGTCAAATAAATAGCATGGTTCAATTTCACTTGTAGCTGCATTCACTTAGAATTGAATATACTTGAACACAGATGTCTGTTGTGAAAAGCAAGGTGGTTCTGTGTATTTGTTTAGAACCCAAAGCAAACAGAGAAAAAGTAATAGCCACTCACCTAATGGTTTTCTTAGCTCTGGTGGAGAAAGAAGAGCTGTGATTATATCCCCACTTACAGCAAATTATAGTAATAAATCCTGTTTGATTGCTGTGCCATCACTCTGATAGCTGCAAGTTTTGTGTGACCATCACAAAAGATGTATTTCCTCCAGTTTGTTATAAAGATAAGACTATACAGGTTAGTTCAGGAGGAAATGTTTTGTATGGAATAAGTACAGCCCTGCTTGTAGGAATACTCGGAAAAGTCTTTCAAAACTCAAATGATTCATGATAAGAAGGTGATAGAGTAGTTCCTTCATTTTAATTAATAGGTAAAATCTATATAGTGGCAAGATATAAAGTTGTGTATTTGAGACAGCTATGGACCTTTCTCTCCTTTCTCTCCTTTCTCTCCTTTCTCTCCTTTCTCTCCTTTCTCTCCTTTCTCTCCTTTCTCTCCTTTCTCTCCTTTCTCTCCTTTCTCTCCTTTCTCTCCTTTCTCTCCTTTCTCTCCTTTCTCTCCTTTCTCTCCTTTCTCTCCTTTCTCTCCTTTCTCTCCTTTCTCTCCTTTCTCTCCTTTCTCTCCTTTCTCTCCTTTCTCTCCTTTCTCTCCTTTCTCTCCTTTCTCTCCTTTCTCTCCTTTCTCTCCTTTCTCTCCTTTCTCTCCTTTCTCTCCTTTCTCTCCTTTCTCTCCTTTCTCTCCTTTCTCTCCTTTCTCTCCTTTCTCTCCTTTCTCTCCTTTCTCTCCTTTCTCTCCTTTCTCTCCTTTCTCTCCTTTCTCTCCTTTCTCTCCTTTCTCTCCTTTCTCTCCTTTCTCTCCTTTCTCTCCTTTCTCTCCTTTCTCTCCTTTCTCTCCTTTCTCTCCTTTCTCTCCTTTCTCTCCTTTCTCTCCTTTCTCTCCTTTCTCTCCTTTCTCTCCTTTCTCTCCTTTCTCTCCTTTCTCTCCTTTCTCTCCTTTCTCTCCTTTCTCTCCTTTCTCTCCTTTCTCTCCTTTCTCTCCTTTCTCTCCTTTTCCCTGGACTTTTCCATTTTAACCTGGAGAAGAGGAGGCTGAGAAGAGACCTCATTACTCTCTACAAGTAACTGAAAGGAGGTTGTGGAGAGGAGGGAGCTGACCTCTTCTCCCAAGTGACAGGGGACAGGATGAGAGAGAATGGCCTCAAGCTCCACCAGGGGAGATTTAGGCTGGAGATTAGGAGGAGGTTTTTCACGCAGAGGGTCATTAGGCATTGGAATAGGCTGCCCAGGGAGGTGGTTGATTCACCTTCCCTGGAGGTGTTTAAGGCACAGGTGGATGAGGTATTGAGGGACTTGGTTTAGTGTTAGATATGAATGTTTGGACTAGAAGATCCGATGGGTCCCTTCCAACCTGGTGATTCTATGATTCTGTGGTTCTGTGATTCATTTCATGCTCTGTACCATTTTATATTTTCTTATCTCTCTGATACTGCCACTAGGTATGAAATCCCACAGTATACTGCACAGAAATACTTTCATATTTCTTAAACCAATTAGGATTTTGTACTTGATGCATTTGTGCTGCATTCGACTAACACGCTACTCAGCTTGGCTGCAAGTGTTATATGGCACTAGCAATTTAACTAGACTTCTTTTTCAGTCTAAACATAAAGACATTCAGTTCTGTTGGATTGATAATATATATTTTTAATATTTTTTATTGATGTTACATTGGCTCCCATTTACTTGATTAACGTGACAGCTTACAGTTCATAACAGGGTGAAAACAGGTTTGGCAAACTAAAAAGTTTCTGTTAAGTACATTTCATGCCCTTCCTTTCCCTTAGTCTTGTGCCTGGATATGATTTTTCCTTGAGAATATCAGTACTGTTGCACAATCATTGATTAAAGATATGCTTTCTGCTCATGTATCAGAGCTACTGCAGGATCCATCTGCTAAATCTTCCTGGAGCAACTTCCCCAATTCACCTAGAATGTTATTAACTCTTGATAGGCACCACTTCTTGGTGGCCACTACCTCCCCAATAAAGACTGCAAAACAAAGCATGAAACTCTCATGTCACTCATAGACCTGATATCTAGTGCATAATCACCTATACCTGAACTTTAAGCTAATGTGTCAGGCAGTGACTTGGACTGTTGAGTTGTGGATAGTTGTCCCGCTCAGCAGTCCTGCATAGTTTTCATGGGGGACTGCTGTTTAAACCCTCAGAAATAATGGTTACGTGAACTATCAGTAGAGTGAATAGTCACTACTTGTACATTGAGACACTGGAGTATGTACAGAGAAGGACTACAAAGGTGTTGAAGGGGTGGAGATGAAGTCTTGGGAGGAACGGCTGAGGGGTGTAGGATTGTTTAGCCTCAGAAAAGGGGGGCTGAGGGAAGAGCAAACTGAAAGCACGCAGAATCAGTTTGAGTCCGTGCTTTTAATTCTTCAATAATTTCACAGTTATTGTTCTACCAATAAAATAGATGCTTTCTTTATCCTACTTAGAGTAAAAAATGAAAATTTCAGGTAGAAGTGATATCAGCAGATATCAGAAAGCATATGATATTTTGATACTTCTCAGCATGCCAAGTTCCAGAAGGGATCTTTGACTAGATCAAATAATTCCTTCCTTCTCAGAGGTTTTCAAAAAGTAGAATTGCTGTCCTTCAGACCTTTTTCCAAAATTGCTCCCTGTTCTTTCTGTCTTCCCAACAAATTTTAATTTCTTTCAAAGTATTAATCTCATTTGGTCTCCCCTAGGATACTGAAAAATTCCTTCTCAATTTGATGTGAGGAAGCACCTAAATCACTATCTATTGCAAGCCTGCCAAATCCCATTTCTTTTTTGTTCTGTTTAATTTATTAATTCCCGACATGGAATCCATAACACAAAGAACTAGCCAGGACTGTAGTTAAGTAATAGAGAACCAGAAGTGAAAGAAAAACACTATGAGCCATTCTCTTATTGTGACAAGAAAAATCATTTCATCTATTTTCTGACATAAAAGACAGGAAAGGAAGAGGAGAGTCTAACAAATAACACAAAGAGGAGAAAGAGCAGAATGGAGTGAAAATTTTCCAGATGTCAGGGGAAATTAAATAGTGAACATTAAAGGAAGCGGCACCCATTTTACTCAGTAGAGACTTCTCAAAGCTGTCATGTGGGGAAAAATGGAAAAGCTCAGAAATGCATTTTAAACCTGTTTGTGTTAAAGTTTGAATTTCTTAGACCTGTTGGCAGCAGGTGTCTTCTTTTCTTAACATTCATTATTCATGTAGCCTCACAGTGCATTTTAGTCTGTAAATGAAGAGGTATACAAACCCTTCTTCACTGCATTAAATAGATGAGATATATTACTGCCTTGGAGCTCATAATGCAGTAGCTGTAGCTTGAAAGTTATTTGCCTGCTATAGCTGATGGACATACGAGTTGCAAATAAGTTTTATTTTGATGAATATACGGATGAACAGAGTTCTTCCATGTATCTTCATTTTTTACTGGATTGTAATGTACTTTCTTATATTATTCTGAAATGGTTTGCCTCTTCCTTGAATCTCAAACAAATCAGTCAAATAGAAATATGTTTCATTTTCTCTCTACATCATTTTCCACTTAAAGTAATATGTACGAGCCTAATCCTTTTAGTTACTGAAAGATTCAGATTGTACTAGACCGCATCTTGAGGTCCTTAATCTTTGTTCAAGCTGGGTCCGACTGACTTCAATACGAAACCTGCATGAGCCAAGCCTGAGGTAAAACTGAACTCCTGATCCTGTTTCACTGAAAGTGGTACCAAGTTTTTGTCATTCATCTCAGCGGGAGCTGAAGAAGGACTAAATTGTAACCTTAGAATTTTAACCATTAGCATCAATGGGATTGGAAGGTACAGCAATTTGCAATATCTGTTATTAAAAAATAGAGCCAAACCCACTATAAATAATTTCTCAGTGTGAAGTCCTGCATTTTAAAGGGACAAAATCCTCCTGGACCTGGGCTGCTGTAACTCGCATGCTGAGAGATCCCTGTGTGAATAAGGGTAGCTCAAAAAATGAAAGATTGAAAGATTAAATTCTGAAACCATTAACAGAGGAGTTTAATTTACATACTTGTCTCCATTTTGTAACAGTCTGGTAATGAATACTAATAGGGAGAAAATAGTGGATACAGATTTTTAATTATGTTCAGTTCTTGGCCATTCCTGTTGCCTTTGACACAGAGCATCTTCCTGAACCCTGAGCTTTGCATAGCTAGTTTATATAGGCTTCTTATCTCTTGATAAGAAATATTCTGAGAGCTAGGCTAGATCCTACTTAGCCTTTTCTCCTACTGATTTGCACGGGAGTTTGGTGACCTAAGAAACAGACTTTTTGTATGAATCTAAACCACATCAGTAAGAATAATCAATTTGAAGAAAGCTGGAACAAACTGTGCTATGAAAATAGGCATAAGAAATTATGATGATGAGTTTATGCCAGTCTAAGATTGTGCTAGATATTTTTCTGTCTCTGTGTACTTGTCTCTACATGAGCAATTGTGAGGTTTAATTTTGAGTCAAGTTGGTTCATTGAACCATGTGGACTCTAATAAAAATGTGATTAGTTCTCATCTGTATTCTTTATCCCTTTATTAGTCAAACCCTTGAATTGTTGAGAGAGAGGTGTCAGAAGCACAGTGTGTCAATCTACTCTTTTTCTGTTAATTGAAAATGAACATAGACACATCTTCCAATCACCAATTGAATCTTTGGTGTTCCTTCCCTACAAAAAACTTGACAGAATGTATTGTGGTCTTTAATTCTCTCCAGACACAAGCTTCTGAACAGACATTTAATTTAATGCAAATTATGAATTCTGAGGTGCTAAAAGATTCCTCATAGTGGCTGGAACAGAAATATACATATTGATGAAGTAATAATAATAATAATAAAGACATTAATTAAGCAATTATTTATTTTAAGCCCAGTGAATTGGGGAATTTGAGACTTTATTTAGAGAAAACTGAAGCTGTGTTTAATTTTAAGCAACTTCAAAAAGCTCTAAATCCCTCTGAGCTTGCTAGACCGTGCTGCTTTTGAACCCTGAAACAGCTAAATATTGCTGCTGATAGACTATTGCAGAACTGAATGTATCTGAGTGCTTGAACTGCTAAATGAACTTTCCAGACAGGTGGCTCTTGCTCCTGAGCCATGTTCAAGTCTGGTTTTATCACATTTTCTTTACGTGATGTGTTTGTACCATTTCAACCAGTGTAATTAATACTTTTTTTTCCTCTCCACTCTGGATGAGTTGTATGGTTTCCCTGAATTAGAACTGGAAGTGACATTGTCATCTTACAAGTTCACTTTGTTCAGTTATAATTAGGGGATTGTAAAGTAAGTGGTATTATTCGATGTATAAGGTTAAGATTTCAGTGGAAAGAGTTGCAAGACTGTTCAGTAAGGTGTGAATAGAGTGCATTTTATAATCAAATTCTGCTTATAATAGCTTTCATGAGCATGTTTTTTAAAAGTTAATTACTTCTTTTAATGCATATTCCAAACAGTTTTACATATATGTTTATAAATATTTAGTTTATTTTTTTTAATTACCCAAACCACAGCTATAAGCGTTGGTTTTGCTGTGTATCAAATGACATGTTTTCTACCTTGTTATGAAATACACAAGCAATTGCTGTCAAATCCCATGATTCAGTTAGCAGTGGTTACATTCAGAATTGTTACATTCTATATTTGTGTATGGCATTCAGCTAGAGGCAAATATTGAACAGAAACACAACATTTTCTGATGATGAATCTTTGTGATTCAGAAAACAATGTCAGAGTTATCTGTAAGGACATGACTCTCTACTGCAGCATGAGTGAAATCTGTTGAGCTAGAGCACAAGTGACATCTTTGACTCTATAAATCTGCATCTCAAAAAAAAAGAGGGAAGGGTGGAACTTGAAAGGGCACTAATTTATTCATGGTGAAGAAGGAGAAATTAAAGCATAAAAAGATATGAATGTAATGTTCTTTTGCAGTGCCATTTTGGATGGCTGAAAGGAATAGAAGGATCCCTGCATTTTCTGTTTGTATGGAACTTTTAAAAAAGAACCTTTTATTTTAAAGCTTGTTTTGTGTTAGTATATAGCCTTTCTAGCAGCCTTTGAAATATGAGATTTTATTATTTACAGACGTTTTCTATAAATGGAAGAGTTGAAGCAACACACTGCTAAATCTCATTCACAACACTGTGAAGAAAAACTAATTAGGTGTTGGTTAGAAGACAGAAAAAGATTAATTAGTTTGTGAAATCATGATTTTGGAGAACAAATTACCATGGAGGGTGAGTTTGCAATCATTCAGTTCAGGAAGACACGGCTTATATATTGTGCCTGTGAAACCTAGTAAATAAATGTGTCACTTTAGGTATCTCAAAACACGCAGAGAACTCAATGACCCATAGTCAGCACAGATATCATCTGTCTGCTGTGAAGCCAAAGGCACAACACAAGCCTAGTTAACAGCTTATGTTTGCATCAGAATTGCATAAGGGCATGTGCAGAGGGTGGAGAAATTTGTTGGAGCTCATGACTGGTGTAGCACAGACTTTTGCAATGAATCTCTTGATCAGGGCGAGGAATTTCTACTGCTAGATCAAAGAGAATGGAAATAGTACTTATCCTTCATCAGAAGAATGAGGGTGTCTGATATGCCTTCTTTCAGACTGAATGAATATTAAAAATGAAGTTAGACTTTTATACAAGATCTTTAATGCAATATTGTTTATCAGCAATAAAATGAACATGAATTTATGGACTCCAGGAGTAAAGAATGATTCTAAGATGTACAATTTTAACTAGGGCATGCTATCCTGACTAGACAAGCTAACAATATGATGCAGCTAATCCAGGGCACAGGCTGGGTTTATTGAACTCTAGATGGCTGACATTTGTTTAGACAGCTTGCTTCCCTTTTGACTCATGTGAAAAATTAGCTCCTTAACTTGGCCTGTATTTGAAAGAAAAAAAAAATATTTTAAAAAAATTTTAAGTTTTTCATAAATTATTTTTGATGGGGAAGTTTGAAGGAGATATTTCCTTCTACCTCCAAATGCAGAGCTCCTTTGGTACCCAACCTCTCAATTTAATTTTTCCAAATGATATTGATTTTGTCTGTGTGCCAAGTATCTTGCCAGTTATCACTTCAGCTACTGATGTCCCTTGGTGGAGAACATACAGTAATGTAAGGAGCGTGAAGAGGCAAGGGCAACAACAAAAGCAACCTGAAACATGAGGTCCTTTGATAGGACAAGCTAAATACCTGAAACAAAAATCTAAAATCTCTTCTCTTTGTTTTTAACAAGTCCCTTGATAAATAATGGGGAAGTTTAAGAGTGAAATCTCCAAATGTCAGCTTGTCTGAAATAGCATCCTGAACACTTCATCACTTTTAAAAATAAAATAGTCCCTGCAGGGCATGTAAAAGGAAGCTCTACACCAGCGGTTTACCCTCTAAGAAGTAAAAAGCTAACCCAATTCAAGATAGGTGTACATTATACAGTACGTTTTGTAATTTAACACACTCATGGCAGCATGTGGCAATCATCTGTCACTGAAGGGGAGATAATCCTTAATAACTGAATCTTGATTCTTCAGGAGGCATTGCACTTCTTTTCAGATATGATGACTCTTCACTTCCTTCTTGATAAGGGTTCATTGGTTGTTCCCATGATGAAGAAACACACAAGACAACATCAGATTCTTTGGAAAACTTTTTCTTGTGACCATTCTGAAAGAGATAAGAAAACAGCAACAAAAATAATAGGGTCTAGTGTTTCATACTACCCCCAGATCGCTTTTGAGTAGTATTTGTCACAAAGCAATATAAAGATCCTCCCTGGCCCTTCATTCCTTTTCCTGCACTACTGCAGCACCCAGGTACTGGACCGGCCCAGCTAGAGCCTGACAAGAAAATAGATGCTTTTATGTCATTTAGCACTTCCACAGCCCAAACCAAAACAGGGCCAAGTCAGCTTTATGTGTATTTATTTATGTAGATGCAGTCACAGTCCTGTTTTCAAAATGGATTTAGTCCTTTAAATCCCTGAACTGTAAATAAGGCTCATTTCATGAACTGTAAATGTCACCTTTGCTGATTAGACTTGCACTCCTAAGTTACATGTTTAGTCCTAGTGTCTGTGACGATACCGACGTATATTTTAGCAGGAGAAAGAATAAAAATTAGTTTGCACACATATTTTTATGCTAAGCTCCCCTCCACATGTACCACCGGGGGTTTATAGAAAGTATCCTAAAGAAATTAATTCAAGGGATGAGAATTTAGGCCAGAATTCAGACAAGTAGTCCTTTTGTGGATTTCTGATGATTGCACATCTGTTAGAAATCTGGATGAGACAATGACATTAATATTAAATAGACTCTGTATTTGGTAAAAGCAGTCAGAAGGTAATGACTTTCTTTGAAGTGTCCAGCTTGAAGGAAGCTTTGATACTTAATGTGTCGTGTCATTTATTATGCTGATAAAGCTGATGTTAGTAATTGGCTAAGTCCTGTTTGAAGTTCTGTGTTGGTTTAAAGAATCAGCCAACAGATAAAATGGATGTGCTGCTTTCCTTTTTCACTGTACGTGACCTTACATACCAAAAGATTAGCTTGGATATGTGTGAAACTTCTTTCCAATAACTTAAGCGACTGGATGTATTCTACTGTTTTGTACAGCGTCACATCTCATGCTGACTGTTCTTTTTAGTTCAACAAGGATTAATAAACCAAAAATGCTCAATGTATTTAGTATATTGAAGTTGACTTAATGCCAGTCTTCACATTAGGATCATTTTTATTTCCAATAGGGAAATAGTCCCCAATCTAGTAAACACCTAAATATGTAATTGAATGCATTTGTGGGATTTCCAGCTGGCTTTAGTGGGCTTGCTTATATTTTATAGGCCTCTAAGCATTTCTTCGCAGACTGAATTAATGTAAGCTACCTCTCAGAGTCCTCGGTGATTTCATACTCCGTGTGTGTGTATGTTTAAATTCTTTCCAGACTCCTTGAGTTCCACGTAGTGACTCTTCTGTGACAAATGCAAATCAATAAAATTAAGGTATAGGCATATGGCTGTGCTAATAAAGTATACGTTTGTTTGTCATGAATGTTGCTGTTTAGTTTCAGTGTCATTAGTCAAGCATAGCGGATATCTCAGGCAAGATGTGAAAAGGAGCATCTCTGCCATTTATATGGGAAAATAAAGAGTTTGGGAAAGGAGAAAAATGTGCTTAGGTATTTGGATTGCTAGGTGATAAAAGAAGATAGAATGCTTCAGTGGTTTCCTGCTCCTTGGAGATCTTCCCCATGTATGAGTTTCTTCAGGTGGTTTCAAGGCAATGATCAGACAGGTAAACATTTAGCAAAGACTAGCAGCATAATGAATCATCTTCCATAGTGAGACATTTAAAAGAAAAGAAGCACCTTATGATAGTGTCTGTCTAATCTAGTCCTCCAGAGCTAACCAGCTACATGCAGCTAGGGCATGCAGAGGGAGAAGGGTGCAATTAGAACCTTATGCTTGAGAAACAGCTTGGAAATAGAAAGTGGGAACTTTGAAGTAGAAAGATCAGTCTGTACACAAAGAAGTACTAAGCACTTGCATTCAACAGGGCAGTTTAATGACCCACTTTCAGCTATGCCTAACTTTACTAAGTGCCTTTGGCTTGGTCTGGAAGCTCCTGAGGTGTTATATTGTGAATGCACTCACAGCAGGACAAATCTGAGCAATTTAGTCTTTGAATACCTTTAGGGATTACATTCTGTCATTTGGGAGAAGCACATGATGGAGTCTGATGTTCCAGTTCATGCTCTCAGGATTGTTAATGAGTTGTACATTGATTAATTAGAAGTGGAGAGACCTCAACATGGGTTGGCCTCTTCGTGTCTATTCCAGAAGGAATTTTTCTGTTTGTTCCCTTTCAGCACTCTGGGTCTGGTATTCCTTCAGATTCAGTGTTACAGCCTTAACAGAAGTTGTAAATACACAGTGAGTAGTTTTCTGCAGTTCCAGAAAATGTCATAGTATAATGATACGTATTTTCTTGGGACGGTGAGAGACAAGGATTTGAATCACCTTGGTAAATGAGGAGGAATTTCAATTAAGGTGTCTCAGTTCTTTTGTGACTACTCCAGTTAGCCTATGATAGAAAAAGAGCTATCATTATAATTTCTTGTACCCTCTACATAGCAGTAAAAGTTCTGGAGATGGGTGAGCTTGTTTGCCTTAATGTGGCTCAAGGGTACTCTGTTCTCAGCACACAGGGTTTTCCATGTTTCACCTTAAGGATATAACCCAAGAGGATATAATTTTGATCTTTGGATTCTAACCCTGGGTTCAATAAACTAGCATCCATCTATTGTACTGGAAGCTATGGCTTTTTCTTTCTTTCTTATTTTATTGTCACTAGCTTTTTAAATAGTTAAAGGACATTGTAGTACGGAGGTGGGGATCAAAGATGCTGGACTTTTTTCAAAAGAAATATTAGGTAATGTATTTATAAACTCATTAGAGGAATGAAATTTGAAATCAGGAGAACATACTTGATGGAATGGCTCTGTTGTTAGAAAGAATTTGTTTTTAGTGAGGCAAAGCAGAAGCTATAACTCAGGGAAGATTCTTAGAGTAAACTGAAAGCTATGGGGATGATTATTGTCTCACTGGGGTTTCACAAAGATGACAGCTACTGGAAGATATCTGTTAAAAGCATACACCACAGACCCTTGTGAGAAAGGAACAGAAGTTTCTGTACTAAAAGGTAAGGGCGGTAGTGACTGAAATAAATAGCAGGACAGATGTGCTCAGAGAATCCTGCGAGAAATTATTTTTATATCTGCCAATTCTTATTTGATCTAGAAATTCTGGTAAAATCTAACTACATGAAACAGGCAAGTAAGGTCAGTTCATGTGTCTTGTTGAAATGTGGTTATGCAAGCAAAGAAGGTGGGAATATAATTTCCAATCTAGACTGTGATGAGAGAAAGGGACCACAAACCAGTACAGGTACCAAACATACAGGACGTGCATGACTCACTGTACAAAGAAAACAAGGCATGATCCACATGCTTATTCTTAAGTCTTCAGTACTCCCAGCTGGCCTCTGGGTCCTTCACCAGTATGACACAGAACACCAGCTAATCTAGTTTTGGCTTCTTTTAATGTATTCAGATTGGAAATTTGCATCTGACTCCTATTATCTCAGTGTGCGGCCGAGCAGCAGCTGGAACTTTTCCCTTATTTTTGTCAATGTTCATCCATAGATGGCATCAGAATTTTTTTTTTCTTGCTCCTGACAATGCCTGCAGCAAACAGACTAGGAAACAAAGTTTCTGCTATGCACCATCCTAAGGTAGTTTCCTGTATTTGTATTTAAATTTGGGAATTTTATCTAAGGAATCCATTGCTGAATTGCATTTGCCTCCTTTTGAAGCTGTACTTGATCTGTAATATAAAACAGTAAACAATTATTCGCAAGAGAGGAAAGAAAAACAGCAGAGAAGCTCCAGAGATTACACTAAATTGAGTCACATTTTCATCGCTTGCACTGCCTTCATCTAGTCACCTTCTTAGTATTTTATCTTGTATCTTTAGCTTCATCATTTAGTTTCGTTGTTATTTTTAATAGCCAGGATGGAGAAGGCAAAAATATTGGGTTTTATTTATTTAATCTGACCAAGATTTTTATTTTTTTATATGATAGGTAAGAACTACAGTCATATTATTTTTCCTGCTCTTTTTTCCTAGAATACCATCATGCACTATTCTAGGTTGACACTATCAACTCTTATTATTGTTTGATTGTTTAACAGGAGGATTTTTTTCCACACGAGTAGTAGTTAAAGCCTTGATATAATTACTATTTTGCAATTTTGCAACTGATTTGGATTGTACCTATGTTTCTCCTCCTACTTTGTAGTATAAATAACAGTGGTATGTTAGCCCTGGAAGTTTGAGAGCTTCTGCAGGAAATTTAAAGTTGTGGAATTACAGTTCTCTAATGTATTGGATTTATTTGCTCTTCTTTTTCCCTCGGAAGGTAGGTGGAGAAGGTTCTCTTTGAAGGCAGAATTTCTCAGGTGATGTCGATGACCTCTCAGTCACTTTACATTCTCTGTAAATCTTTAAATATCATTGTACATACAATGTTTCAACAACAAAAAAAATCCATTATTTCTTGCATCGCTCACAATGTCCCATCTGGTTAGGTTGCCCTTTGAGTCTGCTGGCTCTGACTTTGAAAGGGAGAAGAGATAGATACTTCAATGGAAATTTTTTAATCCCAGGAGGCTGAAAACATTTTCTTTGACTGGCATTCCTATTTAACTTCTGTAGGGAATATGCACTGACCATGGAGACCTACCCACTTCAACAGTGTGCCAATCAATTCAACATTTACTTTCCCTCCATCTCTTCCAACAACATTACTATTTCATATCCTACTCCATTTCACTAACTACATATAATTCTTAAATTAGCTCAACTTTGATTTAACTCTTTCCGGGTGTCAGTTCTTCCATCTCTTCTTTTCCTTTTTAACACCTGCGGACCAGAGAAACTTAGAGATTTTTAACCACAGTTTTCTTGCTCAGCACCTGCTACAGCATGAGACAGCTGTTCTTTTAGATCTCAATAAGAATATTCCATCTTTGGAGGGCTGCATTTTGCAGCCATAGTCTCGTGAGGGAGGAAAAGGTGTTACTGCATTTTTTAATGAGGAAATGACATTTCTGCATGCTTGGTTTAATTCCCTATTGACTTGCTAGCAGTGAAGTGATCCACTCTTGCACTTGCCATCAGCAAATCCATGAAGTTGCTAATTAAGAGAAGATTTACAGGTAGGGGTAACATCTTTAATTAGACTAAGTATAGTTGGAAAAAAAAATAAGCTCTCAGGCACATAAGTAGTTCTTTAGGTCTGAAACAGAAGCAGGAAACTTCAAAGCAAAATTCAACTTGGAAGCAACTGCTCTGACTTAATTAAAGAATGACCTACAAAATACTTTTGAAAGTTGAGTCTGGAAACTCAAATTTCTGACTTAGTAAATGCCAAAATCTTTGGACTTAGTGGAGATACTGTTCTTCTGGACCGTTATAACCTACAAATGCTCTTCTACCCCCAGTTCCCCATTAATGTCATAATGTTCTATAAATTATAAATTACCTGTCACTCTTTCCCCTGGAAGGCAACCACCTCTTCTCCTTACTGTGTCTCTTTGATTTCCCAAGAACATCTTCCTCTTCTCCTGGATAGTCTAATAGATATCTAATGAAACTTTAGTGTGATGTAAACAGCTACTGGATTAAACAGTTTTTTCACTTCTTTCTGAAATGAGTGTGATGAACCAAAGCGCAATTTAAGGGTAAAATAAGGGTTTCAGTTTTATGATAATACTACACGAATCAATATACCTGTAAATTGCAGGCTCAATATATTGAGGTCTTCTCCTTATTTGGAATATTCAGTTTCTTTCTGTCATGAAATGATGGGGAAAAAGAGGCATAATAATATTCATTATGATGAGACATCTGACAGCCTTGTGCATCTTCAAGTAGCTTTCAAAATCCTGAGAAATTTTCTCTTCTTTTTTTGCATAAACTATTTGGATATGGGCTACAGAATTCCTGATTTGTGTAACTGAGCACAGTAAAACGCTGTACTGCAGAATCTGCAGAGGAAATCCCATCCTGACATTATCTCACATAAAAGAGTGCACTGATTTGAAATCATATGAATAAAACAAAAGTTATTTCTAATAGGAATGTGATGTAAGGGTGCCTGTTATGTAACGAACATGAAACTTCTCCAGATTGAAGACGCTAGAAGCTAAGACTTTCTGAGAGCTGTAAGGAAGAGAAGGCATTTTTTAATATATTTTTTTAAAATACCTGAAAACACCCACTTAAAGAAAATAAAACAAAACAGTTTTCCTAAATTGTTTATGATCAGCAGCTAGAAAACAATACTATGCATTTAGTGTGTTTTTTCCACAGCATTATTAACTAGCTTTCAAAGAACAGGTCCATTATCCTATTTAGAATGAGACTCTAATGCATTCATCACAAGTGCAGATGGTTCCATTTTTCAGTATCAGTCACATAAATGATCCAATAGCTACAGTGATTGTGAATAAAAAGTACCATCAAGTCTTGAGGTATTACATATTAGGCTAAAATTTATTCTTGTAAAAGAACCTGGTGTTTTCTCAGATTGCTTAGTTCTGGCTCACATCTCCTCTCTCAAAAGCATTGTTGCATAATCTAAGTGAATCAAACCTAATTTAATGCCATTTTGGGAAACAAGTATTTGGACTAGCAGTCAGGTGAAGTGAGAAGTCAATCCTCTTTATTTTTGTTTTTTCAATCCACTAACCTTTGGTACTTTGGCATTTGTGGGGAAAAGTGTATTACTAAGGGGAAAAAGTATATTACCATCTACCTGACACTTAATGCATATCCTCAAGTTCTTATTGTTTTGAGGAAGAAATTAAAATAAGATAAAAAATAATTAGATAATGTGACACATAATTCATAAACTTTCAGTTGGATTCTTTTTCATCTACAGCATGCTAAAAAATAGAAAAAGGGCATAGTAGTGTGTATATAAATATGTATTCTGCCGTGAAGGTGCAAGCTTTTCAGCCAACAATTTCTGTAATTATTTATATGTTGAATGCATGTGAAGTTCATCAGCACTCACTGCAAAAGTTAAGAAAAGAGAAATAAATAAGGAATCTGAAACATAAAACTGGCTGATCTTTAAAACCTGGGATACATCATATATAAAGTCCAGTAGCCTGCTTGTCTCTCATCTCCTTCCAAGTTCCCTGAATGGTACTTTCTGACACAATATTCTTACCAAGGTAAAAAATTCTATTAATAGTTAACATCTCCATACTTTCAAAAATCTAGAGGAACATTTCTCTATAATTCTTTGTCAAATGCAATAACTATCTAGGAACCACAAGCAGAGAAGAAAATAGCTTGTGGTGCTGGGAACATTTTGATGTTTGCTTGATTCTCTAATCATGATTCAAGGCTTAAGGTCCACCACAAAAATGCCTTCTTTGACTGATTTTGAGAGAGGGAAAATCAATTGGTTTAAGGCTTTTGTGAAATTCATTTACTTAACCAAAGCCTAACACAATGATAATTCAAACATAGCTGTTTAGCTTCTGGGGATTTTTTTCAGCAATTCTGTGTTTTAGGATTATTGCCAGGTACAGAAAATACAAAACAGAGTGTAATAGTAATAAGGTGTAGCCTCTAAAGCCTTTAAAAGATTTATAAATAATTTCTAAAATACCATTTTAAAGCTAATATATTGTTACTGAGACAAGGGTATTGTTGAAAAAGCTAATCATCATTCTGTACCTGGGTTTTTTAAGGAGTAACGGTGTTGCTTTGGGGCTGCTGAATAGATGCTGCATGAGCTACATTCTTTTTCTCTTCTACACACAGTTTTTCCTGACCCAAAGTTTCTGTGAAGAAGAGCAACTGAGCTGAGCTCTTCTTTAATTCATGTTTCTTTTCTATAAAACAACCAAGAAACTCAAAGGTTTAGGAGGCTTAACTTTTAATTTCTGTAAAACAGGATGAACCATTGGATATTCTTAGGGAAATTCAGGACAAAAATCTTTTATTTGTATTCATCTTTCCGTATACTTTGCATGCCGTGTTTTTTGTAGCAGTCAAACTCCTTACTTCTGTCAAGATCTGCTTTTCAATTTGCATGTATCATCTAAAGATGTATTAGAATACCACAGAGGCTGGAAGTCTCTCAAGTACTGGAGAAACTGGCATACAAGCTTTACCGGTAGTCACCTTCCCTGGAGGTGTTTAAGGGACAGGTGGACGAGGTGCTGAGGGACATGGTTTAGTGTTTGATAGGAATGGTTGGACTCGATGATCTGGTGGGTCTCTTCCAACCTGGTCATTCTATGATTCGGAAGCGTTTTGTTGGCATCCTTTCTCTCCTCACACTCACTCTGCTGATGTCTATGGGATGGAAAATCTTAAGGGAATGCTGGCTGCAGCATTAATGCTTCCCCTTGAAGCAATATCACACTCTCCTCCGTCACACTGATTACGTGTATACTTACTTATTAAAAGGAAATATGTGACAAGGACTGTCAGTATTTTGCTGGAGAACATTTAGTAGCAAGTTTTGTCTTCAATATTATTTATGCAGTTGGTGAGATTTTTTTTTTATCCCGCTATGAAGGAATATAAGATTCTATAATTTTTATCACTGCTTCCTAAAAAATAAGGCTTTTCAATCACACCATATGTATTTCATTATTTGACTGTCTCGCCAATCTTTTATATTTGACAGAGGCTTGGAAGTATCAAAGCTAAGACATGAATACAGGTTTCTTGATGGAGAAGAAAGACCATATTAATATCCTAACTTATTAACCTCCAAGCTAATTAGTTTCCTTTTATTAAATGACAGAAACTTAGAAATTTGGAAATAAGGCTTCATCGGTTCTGCTGCTCACATATCTACTGGTTTACCTCTGGAAACAAGGAAAGGAACTTCCTTCAGGACTGGGAAACACACTCAATAATTTGCAGATACAAGAGGCAGGAAATTATTTGAACTACTGACGAGAAATTAAGGAGGTGTTTTATCGTTGTATCAGAGTACTGTTATGTTTAAAGCAATTCAAATTCAGCCATTTTTTGAAACTGATAGGCTGGTCATGATATTGGTTTGAGTACCTTTATATCAGTAGGCTAAGGATATAATTGGAGGACAGAAATAATCAAGAGTCCAAGGAAATCTAAGTCTGGAGTTCAGAGGTAAATTTTTTTGTGCCATTTAATATTAATGGGAAATCTGTTCAAGCAAATTTAATCTAAAGGTCAGTCACATCAGAGTTAAATAGAAAACCAGTCTAGATTTAGCCCTGCCTATACTGAATTATAAAAGGTGTCATTTATATAGTACAAGATCTAGAATGTTTGAAAATCCACTGACAGCTCTGTCCTTTTTTTTGAATAAACACCTATTTATGAAGAAGATTGAGAAATATCTCGCTAGTTAATGATGTCCAGTGCACCAACTCAATTTGAGTTTAGTTTTCTCCTCTTGTGGCATTATCTTCTCTAGCCTGAAGCCTCTCTTTACAGCCCTAGTTTCTCTTGTCAATCACTATAATGTCAGCCTCGAGGTTTTCAGGTTGTCCTGATTTTAGATGCTTTTTGGAGGTTTATAAATGTATGTCAGATAATGCAGAACAAAATTTGTTCAATATTTTCTACTTACAAGAAAGAATTATATTTCAGGTTCTTGATTAAGTAATGCATTTTTTCCAAGACATTAGTATTAAGTATTTGTCAGCACACAATATGTTTGATCCCATCCTATACTAGCCTTGTTGTTTACCACGCAAAAGGAATATGAAATGCTTCTAGAGGGATGAGAATACATTAAATTTGCTTAGGCCACATATAAATTATCACATAAGACACGGTGTATCTTGAGAAGAACCCAAAGCAAACTGACACATTTGAGACGAAGAATAGAGTTTGTTCAATGATTATAAACTACCTTTGAGTTCCATTTGAACCTCAAGGTGTAAAAAAAATGCTGGTGGGTTTAGGTTGAAGTATAATCCAAATATTAATTCCAAAGGCTTGTTGTAGTTCCCATTGGAAAAGCTTATCAGCTGTTCTGTGGCTTCTCAGTGGAGAGACATTGTCATAATAAAATACAGCTGGTACCTTCTGAGTGATGAGGATAATTCACCTACCAGGGATATTATTCCACTGGGCTTCATATAGCACATACCACACTGGGTTGCCTGTAGAAATCAGCAGACCCCTAGCTATCCTCTGTGTCTATGTGTAGGTCTGGGGGTATTTGTTTAATGGGGAGTTTGGTTTGTGATTTGTTTATTTTTATGTTTTGGGATTTGTTTTCTATTCTACAATTTCAATCTTTCCCACTCTTCCCCTACACTCTTCTTCCCCCCACCCCCCTTACTGCTTCCAGTATTTTTTATACTTGATAGTTCTTGTTTTCTTTGTTGCATTGACACTGAGGTAGATGCTGCTTCCTGTATTTATGTATGTGAACAGATCAATTTATTTGTCTACACTTGGGCTCCATGTACTCAGCATCAGAATGTTTCTACTTCATCTTTTCATTGGAACGTGAGACTCGTTCTTCTGAAAAGGTTCTTAGCTAGAATAGGCTTCACAACTATTGATAGTATAGAACTTTAGCACAAAAATAAAAGTAGGCCTAAAGCTCAGATACATAATGCAGCCTTTGCTCCCCAAATGTCACTTCAGTCAATTATTTCCTTGCTCTGAAATAAAATATGCGATTCTCCTGTCTTCCTTCTAGGAAATATTAAGATGGCATTTTATTATGTAAGAAGCATTTGTTGCACTAATTAATTATTGGAAGGATATGCAAACATTTTTAGAATGTGAAAATAGTATATTTTGCTCCCACAGACAATAGTACATACTTCAGCAAATGGGTATATCTGGTCCTTCAGATAGTCTTTATGATCCACAGGGCTCTTTTGGCAGAATGAAAAATGCTTAATATAGGATTTTCAAGGCATGAAAACAGTTTGGAATTTGAGATCCTGTGAAGGTGTCTTTGAAGGAAGCATTTAATAAAACAGCAAAATACTTGATTTCTCCTGAAAGCTTTTCTGCTTTTTCTTACAAGTGAAAATGAAACTTTAAAGTAGTATCTTGTATTTTATTATTGGATATCTGTAACCAAGCAATCTGACAAAGAAAAAATAAAATGGAAAGTGATCTGAAGTCAGTTTTTAAGGATTCTTTCTAAGTGTCTACTGCACTCATGTTTGGGGCACGCAGCACTTTGCTTAATAGCAGCACTTGCAGGTTGCAGGCAAGGGAGATTTTCATTCTCAGCACTTCTGGTTTTGCCTAGACATTTCCTAAGTGGGTACTACACCAATCAGAGGCAGCTTGTTGGAATTGGTCTTGGATAATAATTTTAGTGTGTGCTTGAATATTTCATTTTGCTCTGATTTATGATGACTTTATGTACCTAGGCAATTTCAGTAATTTGGGGCTTGTGTTTTTAAAGACTCTTATAGTTAAATGGAATTCCTAGCAGAGGGTAGAGAGGGAAGCCATGGTGCTTTGTCGCATATAAATATCCTTTAGTTTTCCGCAATGAAATATTGATCAACATTTTGTCAGTGAAAAATAGACTCTAGTAAGATGTAATTCGGGATTGAACTCTTACATGTTACAGTATTCAAATTTATAGAAATTCTTGTAATTATTTTACTGTTACTTTAATATTATTGGGCTATGCTCAGCCAGTAGGAGTTTGAAAACATGTCATTAGTTCTTTCTCTACTTGCTGCTTGAAATCGTTCTCCCACAACATCCTAGGAGCTACATTGATTAACTTAGTCATTTGCAATTAATATAGGATTAATTTTCTTTTCTTATTTACCTTGATCTCTCTTTTTTCTTGTATTACCCACATCCATATGTTTTCCTTCACTCGCTTTGCAAATAGCTTTGTTTTCACACTACCAAGTGATTCCTATTCCCATATCTGTGCATAAAGATGAAGCACTATTAAAGGGCATAAACTAACTATTTAAAAGTTGGTTTTGTAATTATCCCTTTTTCTGCAGAGATCATCTTATTTTTCATTATATAATGGTCTATATAATGTTAATGTCAAAGAGCGTTGAACAGTACTACAACTCTGAACCGATATAGCACCCGATAAGTACAGGAATTTAAAATAACAAAAGTATTGTTATTTGCAATAGTAAATTCAAAGTTTCATACACCTGTTACAATAACTTTAAACGTTGTATCTCTATTTAAATGCCTTCCCACCAGTGTTTTAACACTTCATTTGGTCAAAATTGCATAATAATAACATTTTTAATAACATTTACTGTTTTATGAAGTAAAACTAGATTTTGGCATTCCCAGAGACAGAGGATGGAAAAAAAAAGAACAACCCTGTTCTTTTTCACAGACCTGTCAGGTATGTGCATTCAGTGGGAGTGTTGCATATCTGACTGTGCTCCCTTTACCTTGCCATTGTACTTATATTTCATGAACGTACAGGGCAGTTCTGCAACCTCCCCCTTTCACAGCAGCCTCTGCTTCAGATGTGGCTGGTAAACCTCATCTATGCTCCAGGTGGACCTTTAAAAGAATAATCTGTTAAATACCACCTCATCTCTTCTCTTCCTGTCTCTCTGGTAATTTCCCATCATTTATGTCTATGTGCACCTTCCCCTCTTATGTGACCCAACCTCGTGGGGAGTTGAGAAATATATTCTGAGGATTTTTTCATTCCTACCTTCATTATAGCACTGAGCAAACCAAATCTTGATGTATCTTCTTATCTAGTATTGCTAGAGGAAGGGAGAAAAAACCAGTCTTGCAAATACACAATTCCCAAAATGTGGTACTGATCAGCCTCTTCATGTTGATAATGTTCATACTGGTATGCCGATGCTTTTATATATTTGTGAGTATGTATAATTTTTATTGAAATCAGGGAAAATTCATATTGGACAATATTTTACAACCATTTTCAAATTAAGAGTAAGATTCATGATTTTCAGGGCTTTAACACCCATCTAAATCAAGTATATTCAGAAGTTCACCACTTGAATCTGCTTCTAGGATTTATTCCACACCAACTCTCTAAGCACACACCCCTTCTCTGTCTCTTGCCCAGTGCTGTGGCATAGACTCTCAGGTTCTGAATTCCCCACCTGGGTAAGAAATCCTCCTGAGCCTACATCACCCACAGACCTTGCAAAAGACTATCCTCAGAATCCAGGATGCTTTAATCTGTCTAGATATGTTAGAGTGGCCACTGCTTATGCTGTGGTTAAATTAGAATTACTTTCTCTCTACTACCAGAAATGGTGGTTTTATTGAAAAGAGTGGTAAAGTTCCCATGTATCCATGTTGAGAGAGAATTTTACTCTTTTTGGTTAAAGAAAATTATCTTTAATTTATCTAGTGCCTTCAGTTATATGTTATGTTGCACTACTGATAGTTACTTAGAATTGTTCCCTGGGTAGTTTTCGAGATTAAATGTTCTGTGAAATGCCATTTTCTGCAGAATTAGCTGAAGCAGGTCAAATTTCTTCTCTTACTTTTGTTTGCTCTGTGTATTTCCCTGATTAGTACATATTGACAGACTTAATAGCTATTGTTTCAAAAGCTAGAGACTACTTATTTTGCCAGAGATTTTCCATATAAACATGACATTAACAATGTGTATTTTAATTAAGTTACAGATAGCTTTTTAGTAGGCTATTTGCAGAAACTGACAAGAAGAAAACAATAACGGTTGAGCTGACAGAATTTGTGAAAGAATGAAGTGTTTACCACTGTGTTTTATTTAACACAAATAGTAACAATGAAGAGCGTTTCAGGCTTTGGTAACAGCAAAGTGTCAGTGAAGCGTGTGGAGTAAGAATTCCAAAATCAGAACTTACAGTCTTGGTTCTTAGTTCTTTTTGGTGACCAAAGATAATGAGTGGCAGACCCCAGATCCTTCCTGGAAAAGGTTTCTTTCTGACTGGATGGCAGAGCTCAGAGCATTGCCAATGGTGGTGTTGAATCTAGTTGGAAGCCTTTGGCAGCTCTGCAGGGAAGTCCTGGTAGACAAAAAGGTAACCCTGAGCCAGCAATGTCCCCTCATGGCCAAGAAGGTCAGTGGTGTCCTGGGGTTTATGGAGAAGAGTGTGGCTATCAAGGTGAGGGAGGATGTCCTCCCCCTCTAGGGAAGCTGTATCTGCAGTCCAGTTCTGGGCTCCCCAGCTCAAGAAATACGAGGAACTACAGAAGAGGGACCATCAGAGGGGCACAAAGATAACTGGGGAACTGGAGCATCTCTTATGAGGAAAGCCTGAAGGACCTTGGTCTGTTTAGCCTACAGAAGAGAAGTCTGAGAGGAGGTCTTATAAATGTTTATCAATATCTAAAGGGTGAGGGTCAAGAAGACAGTGCCAGACTGTGGTGTGGTGTGCAGTGGCAGGACAAGGGGCAGCAGGCACAAACTTGAGTACAGGAAGTTCCACCTGTGTATGAGTAAAAACTTCTTTAGTGTAAGGGTGATGGAACACTGGAACAGGCTGTTCCGAGAGGATGCAGAGTCGTCTTCGCTGGAGGTATTCAAAACCCTCACCTGTAAAATCTCCTGTAGGTGACCCTGCTTTAGCAGGAGGGTTGGGCTGGATGAGATCCAGAGGTCCCTTCCAGCTCCTACCATTCATGATTCTGTGATACTTAATAAATGACTAGTGATTTTCCTATCTTCTTGTGAATGTGCAGAGTCATAATAGAGTTAATGTAACGATTTCATTTCCTAATAATATTTAGTTTGTGATTACAAAAAATGATGCTAATACTTGCCAGTGCGCTGCTAGTATACCACCCTACCTATCACAAAAGGATGGCTGAGCTGATTACATTGTGATTTTTATTTTCCCTACTGTAAAATACACAAGGTTTATAACACTGTAGATCTCTGCTCCACTGTATTTGTGGATTTTGGCCTTCTGTGTAAGTTCTTAGTTTATTATCTGTGTGGGAAATGTTTCAAGGAGGTATACAAACCTTCCCGATATAAAAATTTATTGCAAGATTACCAGTTTTTAGTTCACCTCTGCAGGAACAGGCAGGGATGTGAAACCTTCACATTGTGAAGGCTCTAATGAATGGTTCCGGAACTAATCACTCTCCGCTTCAGGTAGACAGAGGAAAAAGATTATACCTATGTGCCTTTGTTACTTTGTGGTATCCTTCAGGCTTTGGATCAGTGTTCTGCCAGGTTTACAAACTCCTTTACTTAAGTGTTTCTCCTTCAAATCATGGCCCTCTTGGTCTAATCGGGTTCCTTGAATCAGTCCCAGTTGACAAATTAACACAAAAACAAAAGAAAAAAATCTCAGCATTTAGAAACCATTACGTTTATATTCTTAAAGTTCTTTATAACCTACTTGAGAATTTGGACCTCACAAAATGTGTAATGATGTGAAAGCCCAGCTACAGTCTGTCTTATTTGAGGTAATTACAAGGCTTTTCTGTTCTGTTTTCTCTCTTTTTCTTTCTCTCCTTTTCTTTCTCTCTTTTTCTTCCTCTCTCTCTTTTTTTTCACTCTGTCTGTCTCTCTCTGCCTCTCTCTCTTTCTTTCTCTTATTTTATGGATCATAAAGCTATATATAGAGGAAAGAGTGGGGTTTATCTCCATACACTTTTTAGCATGACATTCTCCGAAAGACTCATTGAAGTAATAAAGAATAAATGAGTTTGTAATTAAATATGTGCAAAGGTTTGATGAACTTTTGTGGGTTCATTAAGCTTCTGTCTTTTAATAGGGATTATATATGCAATTGTATTCATTATGAAAGTTACACAAAACATAATAGGTCAAATACATGAATTAAAGAAATCCTCTATTTTTTTTCCCCTTTGGTGGAGTTATTGCCATGATGAATTGACACTGGCAAATTTTCCATACTGTATCCCAGTTGAATTGGTTATGTGTTATAGTGGAAAGAAAGGTATTCTCAAAGACTGTAGTATGGAAGTCTAAATATAAAAATGGAGAAGCTAAACTTGTAATTTTTTTTTTAAATTGAACATAAAGGGTAATTTGTTTTCATCAGATGATAATATTAACTATCCTTCAAGGCTGAGTGGGTGTAATTGCCCATCATATAAATCTCTTGACAAATAGTGCCCTTAGGCAGTGTGACACTAATAATTGTTCAATTACAGACTTTTAGCTTATTGAAATGGCCAGAGTCATTATTATGCACCTTGTTAATAGAAATAAAGGCATAGTTTAAACGCACAGGAAAAACATTATTCTTTTGAAGATGAGTTCGACTTTATATTTAATGTCTTTTCTAATTACCTGTAATATTCTTTAATAATCATGATTAAGTTCTCTTTAATCGTAATTGCACTTTAATCTGATTGTTTACTGAAAAAAGGGGATTTGAACCTTCAAATTTTGAATATGTTAGTAGTATATTTACCTCTTTGAAAAATTGTATGTTTTACCTATATATCTTCAGGGTGTTTTAAAAGTTTCTGACAGATCAAATTTATTCTCTAAGCCAAGGTAACCATCAAATAATTGAGTATTATAATACTGATCTTTCGGACCTCAATTCTTGATTCTCAGTTATGCGCTTTAAAGCTCCTGAAAAGATGCTAAAATTGATGACTTGATAACTCCAGTTTAGAAAAATTCTTGGAAGACACTCTCAATTGTTGAAGGTGAAATGAAAAATGGCAACTATTCTTTAAAATGTTGTTGCTCTTCTAGTATACCATAAGGGTGCGTGAGGGGGAAGAAAGCTAGAACTCTTGCTCCGACAGAATTTGTTTGCAGAAGCTGACAGGCTCAGTGTTACTGAAACTGCCAACCTCAGTCTCATGGTAACTGTATAAAATATTTCACTCTCCAAATACCAATCAGCCTCTGTCATTCACCCTGTTTCACTCTATTATTTATGTGTTACCGTGTTTAGTTCACGATCGATATGTGTAATTTCTATTGTCAAATGAAAGAAAATGCCCTGTCCCCAGAGAGTTTGGAGTCTGATGATTTCATCTGCAAACACATACCACTTGTCCTACTGCGTGGCTTTTGAGATTTCCCATATATTTTATTATCACCTGGTCACAAGGCAAAACAGCAGGTTTTTATATGAATTTACTAGAGTCACAATGTTCCATTTAGTGTTATCTCTACCAAAATAGGTTTATCTGAGAGGAGATTAATCTCGAATTGTCTGTTGTCAATGTATTTAAAGTATGATTGATTTTTTGAATCATCTCACATGGACAATTGAGAGCAAGGTCAAACAAATTTTATCTTACAGTTAAGCCTAGACTGACATTATTTGTGAGCATATTTGTATGTTTGTGTATTTGTTTTTTTGTTTCATTTATCTATAACTTTTGACTTGCTTTGGTTCTTTGTAGTTGAGGTAAATTTTAGATGAATGCGAGTACTTTCAAGTGAAACTTCCCTGAATCCTCTGGATGGTTGAGGCTCAGGGTGGGAACCTCAATGTACAGAAAATGACCTTCTTCAGCCTAGGTCAATACCATGGAGTATTTTACAGTAGTAACTCAAAGAAATAAAGATGATAATCAGATTACATCTACAAACAAATATACTTGAGTCACACTTGGAAATTTTCTGGTTTGTTCTATTGCTGACTCTATTGATTCAAAATTCTTGTGACTACTGTACATCATAGAATCATGGAATCATAGAATGGTTTGGTTTGGAAGGGACTTTAAAGATCATCCAATTCCACCCATCCTGACATGGGCAGGGACACCTCCCACTGAATCAGGCTGCTCGTGTCTTCCTCCAGCCTGGTCTTGAACACCTCCAACCTGTGCCCATGCCCTACTACACTCACAATAGATTTCTTCCTATATCTAATCTAAATCTTCCCCTCTTTCAGCTGAAAACCATTCTCCCTTGTCCTACCCCTGCACTTTCTGATCAAGAGCCCCTTCTCGACTTTCCCATAAGCCTTATGTGAGTACTGGAAGATTTCTGTAAGGGCTCCCCCCAGAGCCTTCTCTTCTCCAGGTTGAACAAGCCCAACTCTTTCAGCCTGTCCTCATATGTAGGTTTTGTAAGACTTACTAAAACTCATTTGTGCGTTAATCTGAAAGAAGCTGATGTTGTTGTTTAGACTTGCATACAATTTGAGCCTCATACAGAGAATTTGTTCACGTAGACAAACTAAAATCTAACATGAGCATGAACCTTTGAAAAACAAAATATAACAACACACTGGTTAGGTTGCAGACTGGGTGGCTGTTCCTGTGGTAGTCATAATCTAGGTTTAGGAGAATATCTTCTTTGCAAAATGAATGTGCGTTAGAAATAATATAACAATATTGAATGATAAGTAGCTACTAAGATTGTGCTTTTACTTCTTAATAAACTGGTCTAGAAGTCTTCCAAAAGAGCAAGGCTAGAAAGCAAGTTGACTGGCATTAGCAACCGAAGACCTCACTCCCACTTCTAAAACCCAGCGGTTAAACAGGTGGGTTAAGTGTTAAGAATAAATCTACTCACAGCTGGAACTGGAGTCCTGGGAACAGTGTATAATATTATAGCTTGCTTAAAAAGATTCGGGTTCTACTTTGAAACAGGGTGATATTTCTGTTTAACTTACAAACCTTTTCAAAATCAATACAGCCATCTCAACTTCATCTAACTTTCAAATTTTTGCATTTTTGACATATTTTCCAAATTATCTCCTAACTCTTTTGTAATAATTCGCATTGATTGCATGCATTTGATCAGAGTCAAAGCAATAAAATGCAGACTTCAGTACTGCTACAGTCAGCACATGTAATAATTATAGCTTCATCTAGTCTTTTTGCTTTTCAGACACATTTTGCTTCTGAAATCAGAATTTTTTTTGAGCTGTCTTGAACTTTTGAGAACTCTTTAAAATTGGAATTAGAGCCATGGTGTTCCACACTAGCAAAATTACCTGAGATGCTAAAAAAATGTTGTTACATGTATGCGTGTTTATTTCACACCACCTTGCAAAATCATGGGTGCAAAATCATGGGTACAATTAAGCTTGTCTGCTTTAATTTTGAAAGTAGGACACTATTCCTATTTTCCTATATGTAAGACGTATTCAGACAGAAGGCAGCTTTTTGTTTTACACTCTGGACACACTTTATCACAAATTATTTGCCTATGTTGTTTGATAAGAGCAAAGACTGAGTCGGTATCTTTTCCAGAGCCTTTGAATAAGACTATGTCTTTGCCACAGCTCAAGGACTGTGACTGTGGCCAGCCTTTCTGTAGGAATAAAGGAAAGTGAGGAGAGTTTGTTTACCTATAGCTGTTCCTAGGCACTTACTCATACATGTCTTTGCTCCAGTTCTACCTGGAAATTGTTCTGGATGGGTGCCTTGTCAGCAACAACAAAAACCATTCACATAGTTTGGTTAAATATTAACAGGTTCTCTCAGGTCCTCCTGATACCTGTCTCAATTTTCTCATTGGTGATACATCAGGTTCAGTTGGCCTGTTTAAAAATTTGAGCCTAAACCTTACCTCTTTCTATTTCCTCTCGAACCCAATCAATATTTACAATGTTTTTCATGTAAATACCTGATTATGAATATACTTCAGAAAGGGATTCAGCTATTCTTGTTTTTTTCCTTGTGTATGTGGACAGGGAGCTCAATAACCATGAATACACATAAAGCATGGTTGCTCCATAGCAGAACTCAGACACTGGCATCCTTTTTTCTTTACAGATCCTAGTGGCTGTAGTACTGATGATAGCACAGTTGAATCTTGGTCCTGTGCTTGGTAAAATCTGCAGTGAACTGAACTTGCCTGGGTATTTGAATGCTTTGTGTTTGACACAGAATTTCTTATGAGAAATTTGTACATCTGTGTGCATCTGCACTGTCTGAGAATCGCTACAACACGACTCTCATGTTCCTCGGGAGATCTAAGCCTCGGTGCCCACACCGAAAATTTTACCACTACAAAAGACGTGTTGTCCTTTCATGCCACCTGATCCTCCTTGTCAGTCACTTGTGCCCCGAGGATGTTTTTGTACATTGTATTGTCGACTTGACTTCATAGTATCTTTCCGTATAAAGCAAATTTTACATTGCTGGAATAACCATGCCATGTGAGTGTTTTAGGGCTAAAGGAGGTATAAGAACACAGTATAAAATGGTAACTGCTCTGATGTTATTAGGATACTGGAGAAATTATGCAGTTTTGTTTTTAAAGCTGGGAGGTTGTTAGAAATTGTGGAGGAACAGGCACGTTGGGCACTTACTCTGCAATCAACACAGATTAAAAAGAACAAAAGCAGGTAAAGGCAGCTGTTCTCTTATGAGCTGCTGACTTGAAAAAACAAAGGAAAGCATTAGTAGTTAACAGCCACCTGAAGGGTTGTAGAGAATGTTAAAAGAAACCAAACAAGAGAAACATTTGCGGTACCATTGGAAAGCCTAAGAGTGGCTGTTCCTCTAACTAAAATTCAGTACATTAATGCTCCTTCACATATCACAGACGTGTTTGCTGGAGCTAAAACTTTATTGGTTGCTTCTGAATTGTCTCTGAATGCTATTATTACTTCTATTTTAAACATCTCATTTAATAGACACTAATAAAAGTTAGCTTTCGAAATCATGCATTCTTTAGTTATCACGTTTACATCCTACATTAAGTAACAACGCTCAAAAATCGCTTGAAAACATGACTATTGCAGACTTCTCTCTGGTTCTCAGACTTGCCCGAAGGTAACCTTGCAGGACAGGCTAAAGTTGTTGCAACAGAAAACATTCTCTTTTTTTGAGAATGGCTTCAGAGAAACACTAGTTCTGTGGTATAAATGTATTATTAATGTCACCAGACAGTGGAGAACATAGGCTACCTGACTCTCATTACCCCAGATGTGATAGGGACTTAAAACATTCCAGTCTGCCAGTAGTTAATATTTGTTGGAGTAACTGTATCTGTGATAGAGCGTCATCACCATCTTTTTCTCTTTCCTACTCCTTCAGTCTTAGTTAATCCTACAGTATGAGGATGGTGCTCTGCTATCCTTAAGGAAGCTTTGGGAGCCACTTAGGTTTGATGTCTCATAGTAGCTTATTCAGGCAAGAAGCAGCTTGCAGTCTTCTGTGCCGGATGCTTTCCTAAGCCTGCAGTTTTAAGGACTGAATTCATGCCTTTTCATATTTTTTTATAAGCAATGGAGAGCAAGTCCAAGTTGAGAGCCTGAATAAAGGTCAAACTGATAAACATCCCACAGTATATATGAACATATAATGCAGCGTAAAAATGATTTATCTGATCTCTTGCCTACTGCCTTATGTGACTGCTTTATACTATTCAGTCTACACCTTGTGATATTTAAAGCATGTATCTAAACAGACGTCACTTTTACTGTCATTCCTACAACTCACACTATCTCATTGTTTTTCAAAACTGCAGAGAAAAATTAGTTTACTTCACACTACTCCTTGTTGTCTTGAATGGTATATGAGTAAGGCAATGAGAATTTGGTGTTAGATTAGAATGGTCAGGGTAACACATGCACTGTTAGGGTTTATTTGAACTTAGAAGGACATACTTTTTAAAGCCAGAGTGCAGAGTATGAAAACAGATAAAGAATTAGATTTTAAAATAGTAGAAACAGAGTACGTGAGAATGAACTCATTTGGTATGTCCGAGAGCAGAGAGAATTAAGTGTGTTCTGGCAGAAGTCATTTGTTAGCCCCCTTTCTAACCTACATAAATGGCTCAGGCAGTGGAATCCAAATATGAAGCAGTGGATCTGCTGATAATTCCAAGTTTGAGAGAGTAATGAATGCAAAGTTTACCAAAGGTAGGTGAGATGTAGAACCATGAACTGGGTTTTAAGTAGGCTTGTGAGGTTTCAAAATACTATCATTGGTTAATGAGAAGTAATATACTGTGTGAAAATAAGAAACAGGTACTCGAAGAATGACAAAAGAAGTCCGAAAGGAGTTTGGAGGACAGGAGAAAGCTTTATCTTTAGGTGGATCTGATGTCTTGCTGGGAGTCTGTTCTGGTTTGGGTGGCAATGAAAGTCTTAGGGTAAGGGTAAATAAGAAACAGAAAAATTATCTTTAGGGTATATCTAGAGTTAATAATAAAATAGGGACTGGTACTTAAAAGAGTAATATTTGAGCAGCTAAGTTTATTCCTGGATTTCAGTAGACTTACAAGAAGAGAAGCATGCTTTATATTAAGATCCTCGACCTGTTTTTCCCAGATGGCCTTTAATTCTAGATGGAACCACAATCTAGTGGGTACATATCTGCTTGAAGCTAAGTGTAAACTGGGTGGCCCACCTCACCCCAGCATTCAATCTACCTCTGACTGCTCTTTGAGGTACAACAATAAGTGGTTGTCCTCTACAGTGAATTCAAACCTATTTCATACTGTAGCCATAAGCATTGTTCAGCCTCCTGAGAAATAGCAATAATGTAATTTTTTTACTGCTGTCACACAGTCCATGTTAGTCCTGCAGTCTTGCAAGATCAAGTAATAAATCAAGATCTGCTGCTGCTCCTTTCCTGAGTCCTAGATTAAGGTCTATTCCTAAGAATGCCTTGTGGAATCCTTTGAGAGGGAAGATTAGGCGCTCTCTCTTCTGGCCTACATTTTAGGAGAGAATTTAGGCGAAGTCCAGTGATGATACTGATGGAAAACTTACGGTTTCTCACCCTAAGGTTAAATAAAACATAGGATTCTTCAGATTCATTTTAGGATGAATGCTTGTAGTGTGTGCCAGCTGGGCTTAAAACTAATTACATTAGAGGTTAATAGACCCTTGTCATCTGGCGATGTGGGGTAAGGCTTTTTTTTATATTTGTGGTGACATTAGTATTTACAATGGAAAAAATGAATGCCTGGGGTAATGGTGACAAACCTTGAGGCTAAGATCAAAAGTGATGCTGATATAAGTAGTGTTTCTTGACTAGTTCTGGTGAATAAAAGGTGTCTCTAGGGTTAGGGTTTGAGTTGGTGGGTTGTGCAGAGGGTGTGGTGGGCTCTGCACAGGTGTTGGTGGTTTAGGGGAGATTAAGGAGCGCAGGTGAAGCCAATGTGAGGGCAGGAGGGTCGCTGGGGAGCGCGGGAATCGCCTCCTGGCGGCTGAGGGGAACCTGCTGGCGGTGTGTCCGGCTGCGCTGTCTGTCCGGCCCCCTCGGGGCTGCCCAAAGCGTCGGAGCTGGTGCCCCCGAGGAGCCTCTGCCGAGCGCCTGCAGCCAGAAGCCGAGGGAGGAGCCGCTCTCGGGGCAGGGACCTGCTTGTCCCTCTGGGAGACCAAACCTCCAGTCCTGGGGTCAGCTCTGGGCCCTCAGCACGAGGAGGATGTTGAGGCTCTAGAGAGAGTCCAGAGAAGAGCAACGAAGCTGGGGAAGGGGCTGGAGAAGAAGAGGAGCGGCTGAGAGAGCTGGGGGTGTTTATCCTGGAGAAGAGGAGGCTGAGGGGAGACCTCATTGCTCTCTACAACACCCTCAGAGGAGGGAGCTGGGCTCTTCTCCCAAGGAACAGGACAAGAGGGAATGGCCTCAAGCTCCACCAGGGTAGGTTCAGGCTCAACATGAGTCAAAAATATTTCACAGAAAGGGTGATTGGGCAGTGTCAGAGGCTGCCCAGGGAGGGGGTTGATTCACCTTCCCTGGAGGTGTTTAAGGTGTGTGTGAACGAGGTGCTGAGGGATATGGGTTAGTGTTTGATGGGAATGGTTGGACTTGATGATCCGGTGGGTCTCTTCCAACCTCGTGATTCTGTGAATTACAGAACAAAAGTTTTATCCTTCTATTCTGCAAGGTCTACAAGCCTAGGATAATGCCTTACGCCAGGAATCCATTGACTTGATGTGAACCTGGGGTTTGGATTTGGAGCAGAGAACCAGATGTTCTCGAGCTTCGTTCTAATCCAGTGTAAGCCTCAGATATGCATCTAATGCTACTGTCAGGGTTTGACCAAAAAGTTTTGGAGGTGAAGGGAGTAGCTGATGCTTATCATTCATGCTTATTCTTTTATAGGGTGCCTTGAGCTAATATAGGAGTCAGGCTAGAGTTTGGGCTGTCACGTATTGCAGATGCTGAGTGTATTTTGATTATAAAACTCCAAAATTTTTGTTTGGCATGCCGGAAGAGTTGCTGGGTTGAAATACCAGCAGGGAAGAAGTCTTATCATTATTTTTAAGGTAGGCCAGGGGTTAGATTTAGAGTAAATCTCAGGTAATCTCATGGCTCAGAAAGGTTTATTGGTTTTCAGTGAGGGGGAATATTCTTAGCAGTGAAGGGTTATGGTAAATTGTGGGTAGGCGTTTTTTTCTGGGCTTGCCTAAGTGTGAAGGATTTTGTATTGTTAGGGTCAAAGACGAAAGCTTATTGCTAAGTTCTATAAATCTTATACAGTTAAGAAAAAAGTTAAGTCGCTTTGCTTTAGATCAATTATTGGTTCCTGGTTTCATTTAGGAAGTGACCAGCTCTTGGGTTTGAATCTGGGATTCCAGGACCAGGAAAATTAAGCAAGATTCAGCGCATTAGGGTGAGCAATTAGTGCTAGGAGGAAGAGATTATGTTGTATACATAAAATAGCCATCACCTTAGCTGACAGAAAAGACATCAAAACCTGGATTTTATATGCATATGAATTTAAAGATGTAAACGATTAAAACTAAGATTTCTATTAGGAGTTGCAATAGTCGCATTCTTTATCAATCTGGCACAGAAATAGCCAAGAAAATCAATTATCATCTTTAAAAATCTGTGAGTTATCATTGCTGTAACAGATTATTCCAGTGTAGTAACGTTAACTAGGAAACTAGAAGCAAAAATAGACAACTGAAAATGGGAAATAGAAGGAAGAACTATTCCAGTTTATCTGGTAAACTGACAGACTCAGATCCTTACAGATTCAGATGGAAAGTTATCATAAACTGAACTGATTTTTCATCTCTCTGTACTTTTTGTAAGGAAGAATGTCCTTGACGTATCCATCCCTCACACATACTATACTTTACTACTTGACTAGCTGGAATAATGTTGCTTGCTGAACTATTCATGCAAAAAGTGTGAGGAGAGAGGGAGAGAAAGAATAACATACTGGTTGAATCAAGCTTTATTGTGTAATTTCATATGGGAAAACAGAAATCACTTCTTAGTGATCTGCCAGACTTTCTTCAATAGTGCTAATTAGTCAAAATAAGATGCTTTTAACAACACCTTAACTTTTGGGTTGTTATTTTTTGCAATTGTAATGAAAGAGGCAAACAAGTTATTTTTACTTTTCAAGTTCATAACCAAACAAGACTGCTCTGTGTGGTAATTTGACACCCTTCAGCTCTAGGACTTACAAGCTTCAAAGTCTTCCTATCAGTGTTAATTGTTTAGAGTCTGTGTTTGGTGTTATAGACTTTGAATATTTATACTCTGTTTCAGTTTTGTGGCAGGTGTTGCTCCAGGAAATGCTACTACTCAGAGATATTTTAGAGTTAGCCAGAGTATTTCAAAGAAGAACCCCTGTCAAGAATCATTCTAGTTTTGCCATGAAGTAGATAATTTCAAAACATGTGTTACCAAAATCTATAATACTAATTTTAATTAATATTTAAGCAATTGAATAAATGTACATTTTTAAATAAACACCTTCAACTAGATTTTGTACTGCGGTTCATGTTTATTCATCTTCTGTTTACATCCACATTATTAAATTAAGAATTCATCTGCCACCCAACCAACATACCGCTATAATACCCCTTTTTATTGCCTGGGAAATATAATTTAATACTTTATAAATACTTCAAAAGTGTGATTTATGTAAAATAAACTATAATGATAAAATATTTATAATGCTTTGCATTGATAAACAAATGCTTTGTGGTAATTGAAAGAATATAGTATAATGAAGAAAACGTTGGTGTTTCTGTTCTAATATAAAGCTCCCTGGAGTTCTTATTTACAGGGGTCTGTAACAATAACAGTAACAATGATAACATAAGCCTGGTTATATTATTTGGCCGAGTATTTAATCATGAGCTTACATCTCAGCTAAAGCCTGTAGAGAATCCTATACCTGCTTAGTGACATGTGTTTTAAAGGATATTTCACTTCAGAGCCCTTATATATCGCTCCGTTGAAGCTGTTGAAAACACATCTGCATTAACTGCATGGTAATGTAGGAGGCTGACAATCAAATACCAAGTAATGGAAGATTTTTCCCTGGACTTATAAAGCTCAGCATTTCTAAAAAATTAGGTTGTGATTTAGGGGCTAATAGCTAGTGTGGTCTGTAGGTCATGTTAGAAGTGCAGCAAGAATAAATAACGCCAGCAAGAATATACAAGAAAGCATGAGCTGCATGTAATTGGCTAATAACTGCTGGCATATTCAGCTGTGAATCATACTCAGCTGAGGGAGACTGACTGTAAAATATATCAAACAGATGTAAAGTAATTTTTAAAATTCTAGAGAAGTAGCATTAATCCCAAAACAGAGTAGTGAGGATTCCCGTATGACTACTTTGCATACAGCTCATCAAGTGAAAGCTGTGTCTTCTCATAAAATGATAGTTTGTTCAGCCTCATATGTGATTTTTCTTTCAGCTGTGTCCAACAAGCTATTACTAAATACATTTAACTTGTAATGATTTGTGCAAGAAAGTGGGAATGATTTTCCAATCAGTTCTGGAAAAGTTTTTGAAGACTATAGCATTTTGAAATGAGAAAAGGTTTGTTATTCAGCCCTTGATACAGCCATCATTTTCAGCAGATGCAGCTATTATGGGAGTGCACTGCCTAGATTGTTCTACTGAAAGCAACACCCGAGATGTTCCATATTAAACAAAAGCAGCTTCTTTTGCTTATTTCTATAAATGATGAAAGGAGAATCTTGGGACGTATTTAACTTTGGAAATTAATAATACTTATTTTCAACAGAGCATTTTCTTGATATTTTAACAGCAGCATCTTTTTTGCATTTGCTGTGCAATCAGTAGATGAAGAAATTGAGGCATGAAGAAGGTGGGCAATGTCTATGAGGCCAAACAGGATTAAGTACAAGAGTTACAGAGCCTGGTAATTTGTGTGCAGCAAATACTGAGGGACGACATCTCTCATGCAATGTCACGTAATAGCTTAAAAATGACAGTGTTCCTATATTGCAGCTCCATTTGCTGTTGTTTGATCTTGGATATTAACCCTTTACAAGCAGCTTCTCAATAAATAAAAGTAAAGGTCCTATTCTTTAATGTCTCACCTTTAATAGCTGAAGACATTAAATTATTCATTTCTGATGTGACATAACTGAGAGAATCAAGTCCTACACTGGAGTTCAGGATGCTGGGCTCTCTTTCTTGCTCACGTCAAGGTCTTCAGGTTAGCCTTTAGCAAGTATTTTCACCAGTTTAGGTTTCACATCTTCAATCTGATCTTTCTATCTTTTTTTTTTTAAACATACAACTTTTTCTTTCTTTCTCTCTTATTCTCTCACTGCCCACTGCAGGAGCAGGTGTTTGTAATTGTGCAAATAATTCTGCAATACCACTATCTAAAGGAAAGTGCAAGATTTCATGCTCTCAGGATAAACACAACCTCAGAAGCAGTTGTCATGCTTATGAGGTTCAATAGCAGTGAATCATTTTGCTTTTGATAGCTATTCATTCACTTGATTTGGAATTTCATTGTTTCTCACTTATATTGCATGTTTAGGTAGCCACAAATGTAGTAATATTTTCTATTCCTTTTTTTCTGTTTTTGAAGTGATTCATCGAACCAGTATACCTTAATCTGTCAGATAATGACTAAGCCATAACAAACTTCACCATGTATCGACCTAGGGTTTGGGTTTTTTATTGCAACTTGTTCTATAAATCACAGTTGGATGACCTGTAGCTTTAATTACTGCAGCTTATTATATTTTTGAACAGCAACAGTATTAACTGAAAAAGATAAAACATCTGCGAAGTAACATCACTGTACATCATCACTCAACAGTTACATTCAGTATATTGACCAGTACTGAATATAATGCTCTCACTGTTTCCTTCTCATGCTTAAAGTTTTTTTCCCAACAAATACTAATGAAAAACAAATAATAAGAATGAAACAGTTGACCAGCAGGTAACATTCATAATACCTTTTCTCAGAGGAGGACTTAGATTGTAAAATGCACTCCCACATGATAAGAATGACCTCTTGTCATCTTATAAGCAAGGCTAGCTAGAAAATTAATTTCTCTGAAGTTGTATCATCTTGTTCTGCTGCTTATCATTAACCCCCTGCCAGTTATTCAGAACAATGGGCTCATGTGTGAACCCTGCAGCCCATGTCATTCAAAGTGATTACCAATCAACCACTCTTCACATGTCTATGCAAATTCATATAGTTGAGAAAGTCTTTTAAGAACAGCCAAGCTAGCAGATCAAAATAGGGATAAGCAGTAAGGCTGCACTGCAGACTGCAATCTCTTCTGCCTCATGAAGGGAAGGCTAAAAAATAACTTTTCTTTTTTCTCAAAATGGTAGTGGTAATTTACTATATAATGAAGTCTTGTCAGCAAAATCTGATGTATTGCAATTAACTAGAAAACCTAGCCTCTGGATTACCCGTACTTAAATTATTTTCTTTCTTTAAGATTTTGCTAAATGGTGTTTCTAGGCTGAATAATTAGTCTCACATATAATGTCTGAAGAAATTAGAACCTTGATGAGTAACTCATTATCTAGGAAAAAAAAAAAAAAACCTAGTGACAAAGCAGGTTTTGGGTCACAGAGTTGAAAGGAGGAACGAGGAGGAAATTGTGGAATAAGTTTTGGGTTTTTTTCAGCTGATTTGTATATGCACTCGTCTGTAGTGGTTGGGTGCATGTTTGAGAAGTGTTTAGATTCACCTTTTGGTAGAACAAATTTGACAAATATAGCCCACTGCTTAGCAGAATGATCCAGATAAAAAATTAAGTCACTTGAGTAGAATGGATGTAAACTTTATGGATATGGCAACACTTATGAGAAAGACCTTCATAAGTCCTACTTTTGACATGTTAGGTGTGGATTTTTAACATAGAGAAGGATGCATAGCAGTCCCCTCTTTGGATCAAATGCCATTCACTTAATAGCTTAATTCTCTCTTAACGGGGAGAGACAATAGAATGGAACAGAATGGAAGAGAATAGAATGACCTTTAGGAACAGCTTTTGGTGATGTGTGCTTGGGACTACCTTACATGTCATTCTGTGGTTCAGAACATGTATTAGTGCTGTAGAACTTGCATCACAAGGAAGCTGAAGAGTCTACTAAAGATTGTTGTCAACAGTACGTGCTAGTGTCGAGAAGTGGTGTATGCACCGTAACCAGTGTCAGTTATCTCCCCACCCCTACAATCTCATCTAAATTGATTTGGCTGGAAGAACCTAGTTATATATATATCTACTTGAGCATATAATGAGTTTAAAACTACCAGATTTTTTTCACTTTAGGAGCTTTCATGGATCCTGCTGTAATTTGGATAAAATTTAGGAATCTTGAAGGGTCTGTCACTCAGCGATGAACTCTATGCTGCTCAAGATATAATGTCTGCACTGCCAAGGGCTCATAGCAGAATAGAATCTACTGTGCCAACCTTATAGTGGTTGAAAGCAAAGTCAGTTCCATCTGCAAGTCCTTTTTTTTGTGAGTCGGAAATATTAACATGTCTTTGAATAACTCTAGTAAAGAGGAATAGAGAATTTCCAGTGACAATCCCTAAAATGGTTTCTTTTCTTTTAAGGTTTAATTTCTAGATTGTCGTCTGGCACTTGCAAATTTATCTATGCAGCCTTTTACAGATAAAATTGACAGCACTTAGCCATACAAATACATGATGCACTGTTGCAATTGGATGATTAGGACATAAATGAAGTAATTGTGTTTACGATTAATTGCCTTTTGATTGATCATCATCACCATTGATAGGAAATTGTTTATAAAAGTTTCAATGTCATATCAGCCTAATAATAGAACTTCAGACTTTAATCAAAGAAAGCAATAGGAGCAAATACTAGGCTTGATAATTATGAAGGAGTATAAGAAAGAAAACAAATTTAAACTTCTATTTTGCACAGGCTGTTCAGTAGAAGTGTTTAATATATGCTGTGATTTTAGTGAAAAACAATCATATTTGAAAGGAAAACTTTTAGTAGACAGTGTCAGATTTTTAATATAAAATGTCAACATAATCTCTGCATATTTCCCTTGTACAGTTCACTGCAGTATGAAAAGATGTATTGCATCCTTTTTGGTAGTAAGTTTGTCTTCCTTATGTGGTCTGTATTCACCCCTAACCATCACTGATTATTTCACAGGAGTAGTGTCGCTGAGTCTAGACAGATGTGCTCTACATCTCAAGCTAGTTTTCAATTTTCAAGCCATGCTGAATTTGTGGCCATCCTATGCAGCTTATCACACATTCACCCCATCAAGATGAAAAGCTATTTTCTACTACTAACAGGCTGGATTTAGTATTGCACTGGACTCATCAGTTAAGTATAAAAATCCTACTTGAGTTGCTTTTGCTAAAAAGCAGGAAAAAATGTTTCCACGAATGTTCTGCCTCATCAATTATACTAACCATTCCAAGCACTTTCAAATGACAATGTTTTGACTATGTATATGTAAAATGATTTTTAATGCATGCTTCATTGCATGTATTAGTTTATTCATTTACTGTCTTCTGAGGGCTTCCTGATGATGTTCTAACATCACAGTACCTAACCAGCTTGTGTAGCGCTACTGAAACCTATGAAGTCAATAGGATTCTATCTTCTTTGTGGTTTAATATGCCACTGTAATGTCATTAGCATTCTTCTCTGGTAGCTAGAAGAAAATTAAAGAATTGTTTAGTGATGTAAACCTTGTAAGAGGCTGAAGAATGGGCAGGTCTGACAAATTTTCTGGAACAACTGAGCTCGCAGATCACGAATACCTCTGCATTGTATTCCGGAGAAAGACAAAGCAGATGGGGAAGATCATTGAGTTGATCCACTCTTAAGGCAGAGTGGATTAATTGGTTTATTTACATGGACATAGTTTTCAGGTGTCTGAGCATGCAATAAGCAGGTTTTGTTCAGAGTTCAAGTTTTGGCTGCTTTGTGCATTTTTGAGTCATCGTGTAGTGTGATAGGAGCTCTAAGATTCCAAGTGATTGGAGGCCATATTTCAGTATGAATTCTTAAAATGAAATATAAGTGGCCTTATCAAAACCAAATGAAGGTTCTTTTTCAAGTTGGAGGGTTAAGCTGTCTGTGCAGATGTAGTCAATGCATGTTCAGTATTTCTTTTGTTAGTTCTGGTTCTGATTTTTCATTAGAAACTCTCCACCTAATAGTAAACAGTCAGGTAAATTGCTGTTCTTATTCCTATTTCCTTTATTTACTTAGAATAATTGGCTGTGTTCTACTTGAAGCATAATTTCACCATGTAGACTCACATTATCCTTTCTTTCGTTTGTGGCTCAACATTTTGTTGCTGGTTTTAATCCTGTTAGAATCCCTATTTTGATCCTGTTAGAACAGATATTATAGTCTCTGTTTCAGCATATTGGTATAATCTGATTGCATCTGAGACTTGAACTATTCTCCATGGTCTTGAAACAGGGGAGTGACTGGGGTGGTAAAAATCATCGATAACTTCTGTATAATATTTTTAATGATGGTTATTAATTGCTAAAGCTCTCCATTTGAAAAATATGCTTTGTTTCTGTGAGTAGAAAATACAAGCATGCATGAATGATTTAAAAAAAAAAGAAACAAAACAACAGAGCACATGGGATCAGTAGTTATTTCTACCCTGTATGTTGAAATGAGTATATGTTGCATATTCTGTAATTGCAAAGCATGAAAACATCCTGTACAAATAATTTATATTACAGATCAACACGTCACTCTTTTTCATTGCATCTTGTTTGCAAATACTATTATACAAATAATACATAAATATATAAATAGTATATTAGTAGTTACGTTGTTTCCCCTATAGCAGGATTCTTTTTTTCTGGAATTTTGTTAGCACTCGGACTGCACTTAACTTTCAGTGAATTTTCTGTATATTTCATAAAACCTAGTGTTAGCATATTTATAAATAAGCTTGGAAGACTGTGTTATCTATATGTATGCACACACATGTCCCCGCCCCTGCCTTCACCCCTCCGATAATTCTAGCTGCTTAGAATCAAATTCTCATAGCTTTTACGCCACAAGAGATTGAAAAGTTTAGTAGATGACGGATAACTCCTTTTGTCCCCAATATATGGTAAACGCGTCTAGTTAACACTGTTTTGCAAGAGCATTTTCCCATGAACATAGCTAACTGGAGTAGTAAATAGTTTCAGAAATCAGTGTATTGTAGGAAGTCTGAAAGCTAAACTGTGCTCTAGCAGTGTAGGAAATCTAGGATAAATATCTTTATTTTGTTATCCTTTTGTAGAGAAGAGCAATTTCTTTTGATTTCTCTTCCTGAAGATCTGGAGAATGCCTGCAGATAAGCTTGGGGAGGTAGCTGGATGTTGGCTGGAGAGCAGCTGAGCTGGTTGCCTGGAGCAAGGCTTTTGTAGCTCAATGGACCTAGCATTGATTATGCACTCATCTGAAGCTGACTTTGAGTTTTTGCTGCACTCTTCTGCAGCCTGTAGAGCAGAAGCTTGTATCTTTCCATATCTCTATTTTAATGTGTTTTTCCTAAGGCTTAAAAATTCTCACAACGGTCAGGACATTTTTATTCTCTTGGAAGTGCTTCTCTTATATTATTGGACCCTTGGTGTACAGTATTATTCTATCCACATAGGTAGATTCCAAGTCTTTCTTCTGGCATGGGAAAAGTGTTCTTGGCAGTACCAAAGTGAAAAATCTGTGAAAAATAGTGTAATAGGGAACAAATACAGGATATATCCACTCCAAATAAGTCTGGAAAGTGACATTAAAGGTCCTCATTAAATTCTTCAGCTCCTAGCAACAGCCAACTAAACCAGCTCCTGTTGGAGATGACTGAACAAAATGGTAACAGTAGGTAAAGAGGAACAGGGATACACATTGAAAGAACCAATAGAGAAACAACTGAATTGGAAAGTGCTGGTAGAAAGGAGTGATTTCTGTCATAGGAAAAACATGGATCTTCCTGCATAGTCAGCAAGGCTCATGGCTGCTGGAAGAATTGAGAAGTCTGGCAGACCCAACAGTCAGTGCTGATCTGTCTCTCTAGTAAAGTTTATTTTGGTTTTGATGAGAAAGTTTGAAACTATGTCATAGCAAAATGATAAGTTAATGACAAATTTAGGCCCCATTGTTTATATTAAACTGAAATACTGTTTTGATAATTTAATGAGTCTGCTGGTCTTGTCTGTAATGCAGTGTATATGCTTTAGTATAGGACAAAAGAAAAAGGAAGGAATTTGTTTGCCAAAGGACAGATTATTCATCTCTTAAGAAAGCAAATTCAAATACAGTCATAAAGAAACCATATCCTTATACTTAATGATACAGCATGAGGCCTTTCTTAAAAAAAATATTTTTCTGCCAAGTATATTTTGTTTTAAGACAGCTATTGAATTCTAAATGCTTTCCACAATCAACTGAATGTTGAATATTCAGAAAACATTACACCAGATCTAAATTACATGTTTACTGAGGCGCAGCAAGACTTGATTCATCAATGTTTCATAGAGACATAGACATTTTTGTTGTTTTAAAAGAGCTCTGAAAGTATTAGAGGACTCTCTTTTGCTAACGATTAGATTGTATTCGACTGGATCATTTCAGGTCGATTTTCTCTAGCCCCTGGATTATCCATGTTTCTTCTATAGAGAGAATTAGATTTTTCAAGGGTGTGGTTCAGGGGATTGTGTGGGATCTATTCCTGGCTGGCAGAGAGGAAAAAGTCACCCACTTTGGAGAAAGGATAGGGTTTTGCCATGCAGTCAGTGGCATGGACGCTGAAATAAATACTTGTAGCTCCCTGGAGGAAGGACCAAGGAGTAGGGGAAGACATTTAGCAACAGAAGGGGATTCGAATGTTCCTGTAACGAAACCCACTACCTGCAGCCTGAGTGGGATCAGCTATGCAGTTTGGTCCTCAAACTATATGGATCAAATCTGCAAAAAGCCTATTGAAGGAATGATATAAAGAGACTTAGGATTTCGCATGCCGCCATTTCAGGGCAAGAACCAATTTCTCTTTCATCCCTTTTATATGTAAAGGGAGGTTTTAAAGAAAAATGAAAGAGAAAAGAAAATATAGTTAACTAGATCAGTTGGAAGTTGTGCATATAGATTTTCTGAGTAATTTCTGTATTGCTGAACTCCAACAAGAGCTCTCCACAGATGTGTATAACCTTATCCCTTCCCTGCTGACCTTTTAAGTTGTGGAAGTTGTTTAAAAATCTGTCATCCCTTCTCTGCTGCTGTGCCTAAACATTGTTTTACCTTTCATTGTAGCCAGGACTGGACAGTGATTGAATGTCATCTACTGCTTATTAATATGAATGTTGTCATTTGTCACCCAGTCATCTCTGTCAGTTTGTCACTTCAGTTTGTGTTATATTGGCTCACAATGGTGCCACCTTTCTGTCCTTCATCCCACATGTAGATTCATGCATTATATAAGTTAAGACACCTGAAGAGTATTCCCAAAGGAAAAAGAGCCCTGCCTAAAAATTACATTCTCTTTGTGTACTCTTTATTGCAGGTGGTGCATGTGTTTTACTGAAGAATAGCATATAATTTATCTTAGACTATGGAATACATTTTATTTCTGTTTTCCTTTATGTTCCATAAGAGAATAAAAGCTACACAATGTCATTGGCAGACTGAAGGCTTTTCCTGGCTCATGCTATTTAATTGGGTTATTTTGGTGCAGTCAGGAGAATATGATCTTTCCGAAACATCATTTTAAAATTTTTACTCCTATCCTCAGAAAGCTAGAGTGTGATACTAACAACTGAAATAATCTCACACTCTCATTATCTAACCTTTACCTCCTAATTTATGAAGGTGAGTTAAGTTTACAAAACCCAGGAATTTTATTCCACAGCTGAAATAAAGTGGAATATCTCTCTGAACAATAGAAAGATAGATGGTGAGAGAATAAAACATCACTAAGAAAAGAAGTATTGACAAATGAAAGGAGCTATCTAATACTGGGTTTTCATGGAACTTACCATACCAGCAGGCATTGGTTTTTAGAATGGAGGCACCCTGATGTTGGATGAAATAGTTGAATTTTTTTGATCAGAACTTAGCTCATACTGGAAAAAAAATATCGTTTGTTTTGAGTATATGCCAGTTAGATACATGCTGCTGTTACTCCTTGATAAATATATTATAGACACTTTTATGCTGCTTGCACAGTGACATCTGGCTCTGTGCAGAGTACTTGTACGATGTATATTGTCATGGGCTACTGCACTGGGAATTGATTGTACTTACACCTACAGTGAAGGAGCCTGGTCTGACTGCTTGGTCTGTTCTCCACCTTGCTCAGGCATTCCAAAGAGAATCAAATCCATCAACATATATTGTAGGGAAATCAGATTGCTGAGGTCATAGTTGAAGAGAAGTTTAGTTTATAAATTAGGTTTCAGAGACCAAATTTGTGTCCAGAGAATGATGTCATTCCCTAGCTTGGAAACATTATGCCATAGAATCATAGAATCATAGAACAACCAGGTTGGAAGAGACCCACAGGATCATCAAGTCCAACCATTCCTACCAATCGCTAATCCATGCCCCTCTCAGCACCTCGTCCACCCATCCCTTAAACACCTCCAGGGAAATTGACTCAACTCCCTCCCTGGGCAGCCTCTGCCAGTGACCAATGACCCTTTCTGTGAAAATTTTTTTCCTAATGTCCAGCCTAAACCTACCCTGGTGGAGCTTGAGGCCATTCACTCTCGTCCTGTCCCTTGGGAGAAGAGCCCAGCTCCCTCCTCTCCACAACCTCCTTTCAGGTAGTTAGTTGTAGAGAGCAATGAGGTCTCCCCTCAGCCTCCTCTTCTCCAGGCTAAACACCCCCAGCTCTCTCAGCTGTTCCTCATAAGGTCTGTTCTCCAGCCCCTTCACCAGCTTTGTTGCTCTTCTCTGGACTCACTCCAGAGCCTCAACATCCTTCTTGTGTCTTAATGCAAAAGCACAAAACCTACATCTAGTAACAGGTCGCTGAACAATTGGCCACTGAAATTGAGATGATGTGAAGTACGTGAGCTCAGGAAAAAAAAACATCACAACTTGGAGCACTATGGTAATGTAGTTTTCCTAAGTAACAGGGAATTCAGGAAAGCTGTTTTGTAAAATATAGTAATAATATAACAGATACAAAACATATTACAAAAGAGAATGAGAAGTTGAAAAATCTACTTACCTGCACATGAATGCAAAGCTGCATGCAAAAGTTCATGCATGCATTAATATTTTTAGGCCTTATGGGAGCTGTGCGTTTTGGTTTTCAGAGGGTTTTCAGAGGGTTTTCATCATGATCATCACTTGTGTGTTTTGTGAATGTCTGTCTTGGGGAATAAAAGCTTGAAGAAATGCTGATGGCAAGGGAATCTTCTGGCATGTTAATTTTCATTTTCTTCCCAGAACTGTCTTATAATATGAAGTAATCAATATTCATTCTGCTGAGGAAAAATACTATCTGCTTTTTCTTTCTCTTTTTCTCTCCCCTTTTTACTTCAGATGAAGATATTGCTAGAATGCTTTCCTGATTTCTGTCATATAGGAAGGTACTGTCTTTCTGCCTTTGTCAAGTAAAGTGTCTTGTTTTAGCATCTTCAAAACCATCTTCTTATAACTTAATTAAAATTCATCCTTATTGCTAAATCACCTTAATTTTATTGCCATACTTTTGTACTATTCTACTTTGTTTACTAAATAATGCAGTGCAGCCATGGAATTTCTTTATGGGATTCAATAAATAATCAGTAAAATGTAAAATGCCCCAATAAAATAAAAAAATCCATAGAAAAATAATCAAATTATTACAGCTGGCATATACATTTAGCTATCTGAAGTTTGTTTTCCTTTGAAATTAAGCATCTAAATAGTTTGACAAAGGTTTTGGGGATCATAAATGCATGGGTTTGTCTGTAGGTATGCATACAAATCCAGAGAAAAGGGAAAATAAAAGATTTAAAAAATGAAGTAAGTTGATCTGTTTACTGTCCATGGGGGAAAAATGGGAAAATATCGGTCTTCAGTGCTAATTTCTTTGGCAACTAAAGATTATTTTTTGTTGTTTTAAGTCTAGCTCTGGGCAACCAGGGAAATACACAGTGTGAAATTTTTCCTCTTAAAAAATATTTTGAAAAAATCAACTGACATTTTAAAAAAATCACATCAAGCATTGTCAGCATCCTGTCTGCATCAAGGTTTTGATCAAAGTTTGTAGCGTAACAACCAACATCTAAATCCGTGAAACATGAACTGAGGAGGGGATTCCATAGTGCTCAACCAAGCACAAACTTTGAGGATTTCTTTATTTTAGGAGTTACTTCCCCGACTTCTCCCACAAGAAATACTCATGTTTTAGGTCTATTGCAATTCATACAAATCAGAGCACGATCACATGCACATCTGTAAAAAATACTCACTTTTTGCCTACAGTGTTTGTGCAAATATTTGTAGCAGTGCAGTGTGTCTTTATGGGCAAGTGATTGCTGGTTGTTTTAACTTTAATCCATCTATCTTTAATCTGAATGTCAGATTCTTTGACAGGCTGAGAGAGTTGGGCTTGTTCAGCCTAAAGAAGAGAGGGTGCAGGGAGACCTTATAAAGAGCCGTCCAGTACTTGGAAAGGGGCTACAGAAAAGCTGGGGACGGTCTCTTTATCAGGAAATATAGTGATGGGATGAGGTTTTAAGCTTAAAGAGGGGAGATTTTGGTTAGATCTTATGAAGAATTTTTTTCCTGGAGGGTGGTGAAGCACTGACTTGAGTTGCATAGCAATGTTGTGGAAGCCCTCTCCCTGGAAGTGTTCAAGGCCAGTTTGGACGAGGCTTTGAACAACCTAAAAGAGTGGGAGGTGTCCCTGCCCATGGCAGAGTGATTGGAACTGGATGATCTTTAAGGTCTCTTCCAACTCAAACCCTTCTGTCTTACAGAGGCTGTTGTTGTGGGCCAGGGTTCACTTGGGCTTGTGTAGCCATAGCTACATCCCATGGTAGGTGACCAAAAGAGTCATAATAAAACCATCATCAGTGACATTACAGACATTGTAATATCACATGTAGTTTTGATGCTTGTAACAATATTTTGTTCGGGTGAATATGCCACTTAAGGGGGCATAATATTATTACAGATCACTTGTCATCACCCCAGTTCTGGGGTGGTTTTATAGTTGGCAGATGTGTATGGTGATCCCCTTACACGCTTTCTAGTGAGATCTACTTGTTATGGTTTGAGTGATTTTGTTCCCAGGGTTTTCTATTGTTATGATTTAATGTTTTCACTGAGCCAAATCTCAACCTCACTGACTGTAATACCTATCTATATGAGGACTTATAATCCATGTGTAACTTAAATAAATTGGTGAGGTGTTTTCTGTTTTGTTTCATTTTCCTTCTGTTTTCAATAATTTCATCTTCCTTTCTATAGCAAGTAAATGTTTAGGTATTTTATAATGCTGATGGATTTTTAATATGAGGTCAGGTACTGCCTGTTTTGGAGGCCTTCTGCTTTTTCTACGAACTTTGAGTTTTCATATACACATACACACTTTATTAACAGAGAAACAATAAATATATATATATATGTAAATGTCAATTTGTCAGCTTTCTGAGCTGGATTATCAGGTAACCCGTAATGCTTATTGAAGAGCACAAAATCTTGAAGTACACATACTTTGATGTACTTTAGTTGACTTTTGTTTCAGAAAGTAGACATAAACACCTGTATCAGATGACCTCAGTATGCATGAATATTTTTACTGGTGGAAAAGAAACTTAGCAAACTGCAGAGCTTTAAAATTAACTCTCTCTTTTGGGCAAGGAAGAAAACTCCTTGCTGAAATGCATTAGACAACTTTCTTTCCCTGGGAGATGTGTCAGACCTAAGAAATGGTAATTTAGAAATCCCAGCTGTATTAAACTTGGTTGTTTTAACTTTCAGAGAAGCATAAGGAGAGGGAATAATGCTCATTCTTATTTATATGAATTTTATATTCTTCCTTTGCATTAATAATAAAAAACCCCCAACTTACTGTGGTTTTGGCTTAGACTTAAATGCCCTAAGCAAAAGATCTATATTATTCAAGAGAGATGATGCTTTAAATAAAAAAAAAAAAAAAAATTGGCAATACTGTTGTGTATATAAAAAGGTCAGTTTAATTTAGATAATATTGCTGTTTTAATAGGACAAACTATCAGCAGTTTTAAGTTATTTAAAATTCAATGGAAGACATTTTAATAGAATTAAATTTGAAGAGGCATCTCTCGTCTAATATTGAAACTGTTGCAAGTGAAATTTTTAAATATCTAGAAATAAAATGTTAATTCTCCTGTGTTGCAACTGGCCAGCAGAAGTAGTAAGTAATGAGTGTTTGGACATAACTGTGTAGTTATGATACTGAAGTATTACTTGAAATAAGTTGGCAGAGTTGTGGTTATTACGTATGTAGAAACTGGTAGACCCAGTCCTGTTTTCTTACGTCCATCTGTTCAAAAGGACGTGATGTGTGTGGTCCCATCAGACCGTATTTTAGATCTGCACTAGGCAGACTAACAGCAGCAAAGATTGTTTCGTGGTCGTTATCAGCATTTGCAATACTATAAGTGCAGCTCTGAGATTTGATTTTTGGGCAACTAGAAGTGTAGTGCAAGATAGTATTATATACTTAGAAGTGAAGAGTTTCAGAAAAAACATAATAGGCTTCTAAAATTTGGCAAATCTTAAATTATATTTGTGGAGCAAGATGATAATCTGATATTTTAATCGGTACCTTTCAGAACCAGATGTATAACTGCATTAGGATCATGTGGTAGCAGAAAACTAAGATGGAAATAAGAAACATACTGACTAAACTGGACTTACAATTTGAATAATTGATATTTTGGAAGGGCTGAAGATCTTCCCTGGGAACAGTAACTCCACATTGATGATGATGGCATTGAATTCTGCTGGATTTTTTAAGGGGACAGATATTTTTCCACAGAGAATTCTATGTTTACTGTGAAGATCACCTTTGAAGGTGAAAGATGTCATGAGATTCTGTTTCCTTCTCATGTCATCCTGTCTGTTGTTATAGTTTCAAGTTTTGGTGCTGCTAACAGGGCTGGTGAGAGAAATCACCATGTTGGGACTTTGTGCCCCAGTAACTTTTTTAGTTTTATTACACGATAGTTACAGTAACCTTTATGCACATGAGAAAATACTGCTGTGCACCATACTGGATGTCTCAATCATGCAGCTGGGCCCCTTTCCTCATATCCAGTCCTCCCTATTTCTCATTTAATTGAGCTATTAACATTTTGAAAACCATTAGTACCTAACAAGCCTTGCGCTTTGAGTTGTGAACTGCATTCTGTACATCTAAATGAAAGAAGCGTTTCTTCCAGGACTTTCTTAAAAACTTCTCTTCTCATGGATTTTCAGGTGTAGTTCTGAGAGGGGCATAGAAATCTCTCCAGATAAGTGCTCTTTGGTGACTGTAGAAATTAATCCACACTGCTGCAGAGAATATACCTAGTTTAGTGCAGTGGTGTTTGCTCATATTTACAGCATTTAGTTCCTTGTTCAATAACTTGTTGAATGTTAATCTATAAATAGAATTTTTATTGCTTGAACTTAATGAAGCAGAAGTTTTCTGATTAAACCCCTTTAGAGCCTAGTAAAGAGATATGTTGGGGTTTAAGCTAAACATCTCATGTGCCTTGTAGAATTCTCTCCTAACATATATTTTGTTTTTTAAAAACATATATGCTATCTCAGGAATTAACAGTTCACATACCTCTGAAATTAGAATCCAACCCACATGCAACAGGTCAAATATCAAGGAAATGTGAGAAACGCTGTGAAATTTGGATTATTTGAAAGACATTTGGATTATTTGAAAGACATTTGGATTATTTGAAAGACATTTGGATTATTTGAAAGACATTTGGATTATTTGAAAGACATTTGGAGAGGAACAGCCTCTTCACTGCAATGGTAGGGTCTTAGCTGAAGTTAACAATCCAGTTTAAGTGAAATGAGACATTTTAAATGACGTGAACTAAATTAATTGGGCATTGGAACAGGCTGCCCAGGGAGGTGGTTGAGTCACCTTCCCTAGAGGTGTTTAAGGCATGGGTGGACAAGGTCCTTAGGGGACATGGTTTAGTGTTTGATAGAAATGGTTGGACTCGATCCCAAACCAGGTTGGGTCTCTTCCAACCTGGTGATTCTATGATTCTATGAAATTAATTGCATGAAGCTGTATATGCCTTTTTTGATTCTGTTATAAAGCACACAAACTACACATGGATGAAATAGACGAAAAAGTAACACAGTTCTGTGGAAAAACAAGGGGCTTGGTCTGACATTCAGAAGGAAAGAAACTGTTTGATCTTTACTTTGATTGCAGCCAAAGGTAAAGATGTTAGATCTTTACATATCAATTGAAGTGATATCTCCCCACTCATGTTGGAAAAATGGGTCCTTCCACCTTGAACAGTTCAGTGCAAAACTACACAAAAATTCATCATTTTGTTACACGTATGCACTGAGGGAAGCTACCTCTAAAGTAAAATAATAGGAAGGAAAAGGAACTATGTATATCAGTCAGAATATCAAAGGATAATGCAAGCACATTACTTCATAGTTAATTATCGAGTTGATGTAATAAGGGGATAAAAACCTCAACTCTTGGATACTTTTCCACTTCCTGTGGATAGAAACAATTATTCAAATGTTGCTATCAACAAATGATTTCCGTCATTATTTCCCACATGTATCCTTTGCAATTGTACGAGTTTTTTAAATGATACATAAAAATAAATCTTCTTTCTTATGTAGGGGGAGAAAAACATCCTGCTGATATCAGTATAAGCAATATCATTTTTCATAAAAGCTAGAAGTTTTTTATACCCTGATATCTTGATAAAATATTCAAGGCTGTTTTGGGCCCTGCGGGACAACAACAAAGGCTTCTTCTACTTCAACAATTGCAATAAAGACCCTTTAGAAATCCATGAGTTTCTGTAATGAAATAGAGCAGTGGTTTGTTGAATTAAGAATATCGTCTCTGATGTGGATCACTAAAATAGTCTGTCAAATAATCTGTCTATATAAAGGACAGTATAACTTCATCAGTAAACTGCCTGTTCGTACTGTGAAAAATGTGGATTTATGAGCCTAGCAATTTATTTCTTTTTAATATAAAATGATTACGGTATTTTAAATCAAGCTATCTCTTAATTAACGTACTCTCTTAGTGTCTGGGAGTTCAGCTCAAGGACTGTTTCTGTGACCCTACAAACTGTATATGCAGTAATATGCATTCCCTGCAATTTAAAACTTAGTCTTAAATAACCCTGACCATTTTATCCCGTGGTGCATACTTGTTTATATCAGTTGAATTGTGGTTAGATTTTGCCTCAAATTTTGCAAAGACTTTCTTTAGTGGAGTACTGTGGTGTACGTTCTCGCTCTGTAAATAAACTCTTTGAGCTGATTTTCTTTTGTTTTCTTAATGCAGAAGACATTTTGTAGATGTAAGAAAAGCTCAGCTTTGTTTTGGAGAACCGTGTTAGTTTTTCTTATGCATCTAAGCATTGCATACTAATAGATGTGAATATGCGATTTGGGATGTTATGCGTGTTTCCATTAGGATAATGTTTTAACTGGGATGAGCAGTGGATTTAGTGTGTGGGATTCTTCAGATCCTGGCCAACTGACACCAATGTTGTGTGCTATTTTATCTCCTTCTTGGGTCTATGCATTCTTACTCGTATCTATAAGTCAAAATGGAGAAGACATTCTATTGAAAATTCTGGTGTTTACATTGTGCTTTCATTCACCTACAATTACACTGTTGTTTTGTGTGTGAAAAAATATGTATTTTGGCTTATATAGTATTTTATAAAGGCAAACAGAGCATAGATTAGACTGTGTGTGGTTGTTTAGTAATAGTTGTTCCTGGACACTTACATGGACAGGCTTCTGTAAAACAACTATTTCTTATGTTATTTTAAAACCATTTTAAGCCTTTCAAGTGCTCATATGATTATCAGTATGCAGAGTTTATCATTAAACGTTTATTTTTGAACAGGAAAACTGTATTTCTACTACAAATAAAAATTAAAAAAAATGGAATGGAATGTTGTATTTTAGGTTATGTGGATGTCCAATTGATTGTTGGGAATACTTGTTAGAAGAGGATGAAAGTAGCTTTAGCAGATGAATATGCATGTTTCTTAATGGTGGTCTTATCTTAAACATTACCAATACTGTAGCTGTTTATTCACAATGAAGTCAGTAAAGGTTTCAGCATTCTGGTTTTTTTATGATCTTTCACTCTTATGATTTGTATTTTACAATTACACAAAGCAAAATAGATTCTGCATTGCAGTAGCGTTTCTCTGGTTTCTGTCCCTCCCATCCAACTCACTGACCCTCTGTCTTTGGTGCTTATGCGTGATACACGTCTGTATTTGCTTATAAACGTGTATATAAATATTATATTGTGATATTTCTGAAAATACTTCCTGGAACTTGAGAACTGTTGTTTTGTGCTAGCAACATGGGGAACGGCAAGCCAATAGTTGTGGTCTCCAGGAGAACAGATGCAATAATTCCCGAATAAAAGATGACAAAAACCAAGCAGTTGTAAATATTAAGATGTATGTAATGCATTAACTTTATATTACACAGTTATCTCTGAATTTCCTTTTAACTTTGGGGTGAAGTATAGGGCAGGAATCTCTCCAATCTTATATAATCTTATAGTAGTTTCTACATTATTAACCATTTTCTGCTTAAATAGGTTTATGGATTGTACTAAATACTTCGGTCTTCTGTCTATTCCCAAACCATTAATATTTCAATGATTTCGTGTTCTATCATGCTAATAATATGGATTTTTCAACTCTGTGAAGAAGTTGATGCAATAGACCTTTAACTTTGGAAAATTATCAGCAATCTACAAACAATTAGTTGCAGTCAGACTTCAACAGGATTAAAGACTAGCTTAATCTTTGCATAAATAGTTGAAAAATAATATCTGCATGTGACATCTCCCGACACGTGTTGGGGAGAAAAATAATATCTTTGGAGAATCCAGATCTGAGATTTTAATAAACGCCAACTTTATCTCTCCTTGGAAATTCCAAATTTAAAGAAATTGTTTCTTTTAGAATGTTGAATGTCTGGTTTGATGCTACCTATTTACATGGAATAAGTATAAATGCCAGAGTATAAGATACACTGAAATACTGTCTTCTCTCAAAGCTTTCTCCAATTCTTAGCTGTTTTATTCACCAGAGGAAACAATCCTGGCCCAAGTAGGATGTTTTGGAAAGTTAAATGTAGAGGAAATTAAAATTACCTTACCCCTAAAAGAATAGTTTCCTCATGAAACAAGCAAATATATTCTGATGGAGATACTTCTGGTTTGGTTTTTTGAATTTTACTGAGAAAGAGCACTGGGGGGAAAAAAAAAGAAAAATCTGTATCTCTACAAAACATATGGATAGCTCTAGAATTTTATGTAAATATAAACAGTTTCTCAGAAACAACCCAGGATACAGCTGAATGATTGCATGTGTACTAGGACCATATGACATGCTGGGTCAATGTTATACATTTTGCTTCTGCAGTTCTCTGTTTGTAACCACTTCATTGATTAATTCCTGAAACAGAGCAGGTTCTTCTGTTATATGTCATTGTTAATCAGATTATACAGTTGGACTTCTGATACTCCTTTCTTAATTTATGAGTACTGGAGTACTGTTGGTATGAAAATGCACCAGTATTTCAGTGTGATATCACAATGACATCTTTTATTATGTTTGTGTGTGGTGGATGCTCAGAGATAATTTTGGTTTTTTTCACCTCCTCTGAAGTGTTCCATTTAATGCTGCAGCAGCCCCTCTTCATGGTCTAATGTTACATATTGATGTATGTGAGATCTCAGTGACAAATGGAATGTGCATAAGCTAGGTTTTAAGTTCATAAGATGGAATCCAATTGCATTTTTGCTGATGTCCTCAATGGATTTCTAGCTGACTGTTCATGAGAACTGCTGATGTGAAGGATAGACATGTACCCCTCAGTGCATGAGAATAATATATTCAAAATATATTATAATATATATATATTTACTGAATCTGTTAATCAGCTCTAGATACCTTCTTATTGTACTTATCTCTAATAATTTTCCATATTTATATATTTTTAATATCAGAGCTGATGCAATATTTCGAATATAATTATGTTTTGGGTTGCTGTGCTCTTCTTGCCAGTTTCTTGTGTTTTGAAGTCTCTCACTGATTGCTTCTCACTTTTCATTACTCATGGCCCCTTCAGACAGGCAGACTCCGAGCTAATTAGCAAAGCTTTGTTCTCAAATGTTTGTTTCCTCCTAAAACTCTGTAGGAAGAAAACTCATGAACAATAGTACACAATCTGCAGTTTCAGAGGCTATAATGTTAATAGCAACACGGGTTCATCGTTAAAACTAAAATCTGTATCTTTAGAAATTATTAATTCATGCTCAGTGATGCGGAAGTTTATAGTCCAAATAATATCTGAATAGGATGATACATTCCTGCAGCTTTATGAAACTCAAAACCTGGTAGGGAAGAATGGTGTCAGTGTCTAAATCACCTTTAGAAATTCCTCTGAAATGTTGTGGTTAGGCCTCAATCTGGGCTATTTTTCAGTCTTAATTTAGCAAGTTTTCAAGCCTGCTTTGCTTTCTCTTGTCTTGCATTGTTCATATTTTGATTCTGAGCATGCCTGATAGCTGCCTAAACAGATTGTACCTCATAGTGGTGAAAGGCTGTGTACTCTCTTTAGTCGAAGTTGAAAGTGGCAATACAAACATCCCCACCCACCTGTAAGATGAACCAAGGAGTATGGCAAGAGGAGGAGATGGGCTTTCTGAGATGGCAGAGCAGTGAAATCTGGTACCTCGGGGATGTAAGAAACTCTGACACAAAGAGCTATTGGTTATCGCTGTATGGTTCTGATTAAGGGTACTGATTTGAGAGCAGGGGAAGGCCATTGTATCCTTTTACCTTCTGTTATATTCATGGCATCATCTTTCTTGCTGGTTTGAGGCACTGAAGTCCTAGTTCAGTTAGATCACCTCTGCTGAGGAGGACCTTATTTCCTTAGGGATGCTTTAGAATCATAGAATCACCAGGTTGGAAGAGACCCACTGGATCATTGAGTCCAACCATTCCCACCAATCTCTAAACCATGCCCCTCAGTACCTCATCCACCCGCACCTTAAACACCTCCAGGGAAGGTGAGTCAACCACCTCCCTGGGCAACCCATTCCCGTGCCCAATGACCCTTTCTGTGAAGAATTTGCAACACTATGACTGTTTATTGAATATGATCCAGGATTTATGCTGCTGCATTAGGATTGAATCTCTTCTTTCTGGATAGTTTTCAGTTTTTTCATATTGAATGGTCAATAAACTGCTTTAATTGGTGCTGCTCATCTACAGAGGGAAGTGTTGACAGCACCACTGAAGGTGTGCAACATCCTCCTGGCAGATATTTCTGAACAGACCTTCTCCTAAGTCAGGGCATATCCCTTGGGTCTGCTCATGTTATTACCATGTGAGTGAATGAATGAAATAAATCTAGTCAAAGACATTCTAAACATAAGTCATTCTTAATGACTAGATAAAGATTTGTGTGCGTAAATTAAATTTTCCCTGGAGTTACCCAGGGGAGGGTTTTGGAAGGGAGTCTAGCATATTACCTGCTATACAGTAGATGAAGAATAAGTGTTCCTCCTGCTTCAAAGCAAGACTACCAGAATATTGATTAAGAGCAGGCTTCTGAAAAGATGTATGTTAATCCTTTTGAAGTGAATGTTTATTCAAGGAAGTTTCTGCAGAGATTGCCCATAAATTCAATGTTGCTTTAAGCAATGGGTCGAATACATATTTCCTTGAAAGGAAGTGTAGCATATTGGTTCCATTAAAATATGAGTGTATATTTTGTTAGCTTGTCATGTCATAGCTTAAACTTCCCATGACTAGGCAATGCAATGTGCTTTAGAGTTGGAAATACTTGCTAACATTGATTAAAATTTGGGCATATGAGGGTTTTGATTAAAATCAACATATGGAATGGCAGTTACTAAAATGCAGGTAAAATCTAATACAAAACGTTTGTAAGGGACATTGATAATAGAATGGCCATAGCTTAATATTTTATGTAGATTCATAAAACAGCCTTCAAATTTTGAATCAACAGCTGGTAAAAAATTCAATAGTAATGAGCTCATTTGTATGTAAATGAATGTCATTCTATTCTAGGCTATCCATGCTTTATGATATCCTGCTAGATATCGCTAGGTATGGTCATGAAAATAGACCTTTCTGGGAAACCCTTCAAAAAAATCAATTTAAATGCAAAGTCTTTGCCTGGCTTTTAAGTTTTCAAAAGTCAGTCATAAGGTTCTATCAGTTTGAAAGTTCTATATACTTGTATTTAAAAATAATAATTCAGTATGTTATCAGGAGCTGAATATCATACAAACTAGGAGCTCCAGGGCAATTCTGACAATACCACAAGGAAATTTCTTTCCATGTTTCAAGTCACTTGGAAGAACTGGTTAAAGATTGTACACTTGTGTGCTTAGAGAGATGAAGAAAATATGCAAAAGAATATACATTGCGTGGATGTCTTTATATCACTTCATATTCAATGCCTTCAATATCATTTCACTCAATGTGCAATAAAGCTCCTTGTTTTCTGTAAGTGTACAGGTTTAAAGGTAGGAAGAGTGATTTATAATATGTAGTTTTTATATGGAATCCTTGCACTAGTCAGTTTTCCATAGTACATGCGGTGCATAAGCAAGCCATGTGCCTTATGTACAATGAACAGCTTCAGTTTGAATGCAATATTTTCAACAAACATCTGCGAGCAAGACAGTTTATGCTCTGAGGTTCTTAATAGTCAAATATGAGGACTAAGATGTAGATTTCTTAAAGACGAAGAGAACATTCACTTAGTTATCTAGAGCATTCTTGCATTACTGTGCCTCAGTGCTGTACTAAACTGCAAAAATAGACCTTAATGCTGCAAACATTCAGACATTTTTTTTGTCTACCAGACACTGCATCAGTTCTTGCTTTATTGTAGCTACTACTGCAGCTCTGCTGCAAAGTGAAATGTCTTGTATTTGGAAAGAGATTAGCAGTTTGTGCCATCTTTGAGAATGATTGGTTCTGGTATGTTTTATTTGGACAGTAGTTGTGAGTACTTGCAGAAATAGACTAGTGGAATTTAAAAACAAACAAACAAATCAGATGAACAAACCCCCAGGAATCTTCCAGAAAGTAGAAGTGAACCCAGTGTTGAATGTGTAGTATAAATCTGTGTAGTAAATAGAAACTAATAATCTCTGTTAACTTTATTTTCATTTTTAAAGGCTAGCCATAAAGATGGACCACTTATAACTTGACATGAAAAGCTGATGAGTCTATAGCTCAAGCTTTGAGTTAAATAACTACTTTAAGGAAAACTACAAAAATGACTGAATATTTGTTTGATGTTATACTGCTATATACAATATAGTAGCCTTTCATTATTAGTCCTTACTGCAAAAGTATATTTTCAGATGTTTGGCACAATTTTGACCTTAATAAAGCTTCAATTCAGTTAAACCTCAAGGAAAGGATCATTTTTTTGTCAAGAATATAGATAAACCCTTACTCACTTAATTATTTCCCTATTTCTTGCTTTTAATAATATGTGTTTAAGTGTTGTTGAATTAGGGACTAAGTGCACATATATTGGAGATTAGAAGCAGGAATTAATGTTAAAACCAGCAAGAAATGTTTGATTGATAGCTCAGAAGGAAATGCCAAGGACAAATATAAATACTGTTGATTGCAATTGATGCGGGCAAGTGGCAATCAGTTGCTAATCTAAACAAACAAGACTCCAACAGATATTTCAACTCTTCACCTTTCCACTTGTCTTTGAGTTGCCTTTCCCAATCCCATTTACGAACAAATTTTCTACTTGTAATGTTGCTAGCACATTTCTTACACTGTGGGATAGCTAAAAAATAAAATAAAATAAAAAAATTATAGCTTTTAAAGAAACAAAAAAATAGTATATGGAAGAAGAAAGTGATTATGATTTGAGGGTAGAATTATCTTCTTTGTTAACTTTAGAGAAAACTAGGGTATTTCTTTGTCTGAAAGCTACATTACCCTGTTCTATTTTTTATACTATGCTATTGTACTATATTATTATATATTATAGTATTACTATACTGTATTTACAATATGTGCGTGCAGAAATTATTTGTGAATTGCAATGGTCTTGTAGAGTGGTAGAGAACATGAAGACAGACACTCTTTGCTTCTTTTCATTACTTATCTTGCCAAGGAAAGGTTTTGCTGAGATAGCATTTTGCTTTCATTACAGAATCATAGAATCACTAGGTTGGAAAAGACCTCCAGGATCATTGAGTCCAACCATTCCTATCAACCACTAAAACATGTCCTTCAGCACCTTGTCCACCCATCTTTTAAGTACCTGCAGGGATGATACTTAACCACCTCCCTGCGCAGTGTGTTCCTCTCTACAACCTCTGTTCAGGCAGTTGTAGAGAGCAATGAGGTCTCCCCTCAGCCTCCTCTTCTCCAGGATAAACACCCCCAGCTCACTCAGATGCTCCTCATAAGACCTGTTCTCCAGCCCCTTCACCAGCTTCATTGCTCTTCTCTGGACTTGCTCCAGTTATATGATGAAGCCTGTATGCCCTGAATAAAGTGATGGGACTGTACATTTTTTATCAGACTTGGAGCAGTTTTGATTAATGTGTCAACCTCCTGTTAGGTAATGGGATATTATATATTACGGGTGTTTTAAAATACATTTACCTTTTTTCAGCTCTCCCTTTTGGTTTCCTTGAGGATTGTCTAGGCTACTTCACACATAGTAATAATAAAATCTGAAACATATCACACTTGGTTTGTGACATGTTTAAGAAATCTTTTTGTCAAAGTACAACTTAGAGAAATGACCTGATTGCTGTTACTACCACTAGTTTCAAACTGCATATACTGTATATATTTTAAACTAAGAAAAACTTTTTCCTCTACTTAAGACTATGTGACTGCAAAGCAAGTATAAAAATTTAAAAAAGAAAAAGTGCAGCAAATATTAGGCAAATAATGAAAATAGTTGAAATATTCTGTGTTAAATGTACGTATTTGCACATTAAATTCAAGAATTACATTAATCCAGCTTGAGACAAGAAATAATACTATGTGAGCAGAATCTCCCATTAAACTCTCTTACTGTGAGTTTTGAGTAGCTAAACTAAAGAAAGTTGGCTCTGAAGAAAGGTGAGGTATGAATACATTCAAGAAAGACAAAAGCAGCTCATGAATTGGTTTGTTATGGATAGAGGCAAAAATTGGAAAAAAAATATTATGTATGTTTATTGAGGAGTGCCAACAGAGCTTTATGGTTTCTGGCTTGTTATTCTTCATCCATCCTGAAAGATATATAGCTGGAAATTCAACTGAAATTCAGCTGATAAGAGATAAAGAACCTATGAGAAGTTTCAAAGCTGACTGCAAAAGGCCACACCTTACCCTTTTAACTAACTCTGAAGTTTAGCAAGTTTTAGCGAAAAGAGACCCCTGACAGATTTTCAGATTGTCGTAAAGAATTAACAACAAATGTTATTAAAGCATACATTACAAACTGGAAAGTCTCTAGAGGCTCCTTTGTCAAGGCTAGTTGATAGTTCATGCAGTTTGTTAAAAGGCTTTTAGAGTCATCATGGTCGATTGGATCAGTGTAGATATTGCAAATGTGTAGTACCTCAATATTAAATTTCTTATGAAATTTTAATGTCAAAAAATTAAAAGCCCAAGTGCTGTAATCAGTTGATAAAATATTTCAGTCTCTGACCCTGTGCTGCCTGGTGCTTACTTAAGGGAAACCAGTGTTTCAGAATAAACTGTTGCAACAGTCAGCATCTCTGAGTGGGACCTCATTAGGGTTTGCCCATATCCATTGTCTGATTTTTATTTTTTAATTTATTTTGACATTCCCAGGCCCAGGCACATGTTCACTACGGTTGAGGCTAATTCAAGCTGGGTGTTATAGTCATACAAGCTCTCAAATGCCAAAGTATCCAAGAGAAAGAGTGATCTGTTTTTAAGGAAGTGTAACTTTCCACTAATCTATTAGCATCTATTCTGGGGGGAGAAATGCTGTCAGCAGTTAAAAGAAAGAAAACTCCTGCTGACTGAAAGTCTCTCTCAAAACAGTGGCAGCTTTAATTGGTTTTCATTTAGTTGTTTTTATTCTTCTTTTTAATTGTGCGCATATTTACAAAATGGAACCTTTCCTGGTGCAGTATAAAGTTAGTAACGTGACCAGCTGTGCTGTCATAAGAGGGCACCTCATATACATAGAAATCTTCATTGTGTTCAGGGAAACAAGACAAAAACACTGAAAAACTTCCAGTCGCATTCTAAGTAGAGACCAACTATTTGTCCCTGTGCTCTTCATAAATTTTAAGCTTAACAATAAGACAACTGGTAATACTTCATTTTCAGTTGTCAATCTTTTGAAAATAACTTCTTAAAGGTTTAATAATATAGTTGAAAAATGAATAAGAAATAAATGTTCAGTAATGTGGCATCCTTGGATGTCTGGAGAAGCAAATATTTGTATTTGCAAGAAATAATAATCTAACTATGAATCTCAACAGGGTGTCATAAGATTTCCAGCCAGAACAGTTTGGAGTACATTGTTTCAGGCTATTTATTCAAGAAGTGAGAATAGATGAAATTCTCCAATGGGATTGAAAAAGTTGTATAATGATATCAGAAGACATTAGCTTAGCAGTTGGAAATAACACTTATGAACCACTGGAAGTTAAGTTCTCGTGGGTTTAATATTTTCTATAGCTTCATAAATTCGATAGACATATAATCTCTTTATTAAGTCAGAAGTTCTATTTGTTTTTGGAAGCTATCAACAATTCTGTCATGAAATAAATGAGTTCCTCATGGTAAACAGATTTGCATAGAAGAGATATTATACTTAGAGAATTCTCTACAGGTAAATGCAAATATCAGGTGTCTCTTTGATACTCAGAATAAAAAGAAACAAATACTACTTCATATGATGCACAGATACCTATGCTGATACTAATCATATGTCTTAATTGTCTAGGTCCTGCAGATTTCTAATCATAGTACAGGTGGTTTTTGTGTTGAAAACCTGAGTCATTTATAATAATGTTTGGCTCTCATCTTGCAGGAGTCCAGCACAGTGTCCTTTGCCCCTGTGGTGAATGCTAAGTGGGAAATTGTGGGAATCTATATGAGGCATGGGAATCTGTAAGGTGATGAAAACCACTGTTGTGCTTGATTTCTTGCATTTTCAATCTCTAGGTTAGAGGAAAAATCTTACTTGATTTCTCTTCTGCATTTTCTTGTTGGAACTATATTACAAGAAATAAAAAGCAGACATGGTATTATAATAAACCCCATTGCTGCTTACATAAAAATTTCAGTTTCTTTGTGTTTCGTCTAAGATGTAGGCAGGTTTCCCCCTAAGGAGGTGCTGGAGAAAGCTCATAGAACAGCTTATATTGGAAACCTCATTTGGTGAAGGAAAGCCTTCTGTAGAGATGATTGCTGGTGAGAAATAAGAAATTGCGTAAGGATCAAGAAGTAATAAAGGACAGAGTTGGGGACAAAGATAGAGAATGGGGGAGTTAAGGCAGTGGAGTACTTCAGAGTGGAAGCAGTATGGGGTTCAAGAGAGATCATAAGGGAAAGGTACAGGTGTAATGCTTTTGGATTTGTCAAAAAAACCTTATAAGAACTTTCCCTTAACCGGAAAGATTTTGGTTTTTATTTTTACAAATTTTCCTATACAGCTTTGTTATAGAGGCTCAGCTCAAAAGTAACTATTGCCACTGCCTTTTGTGTTGCATGTGAAGTGATTTTGATGTGTATGAAGTTGGTAATTATTTAAAAGAGTTTGGATATTGTGTGCCAGTATACTCACAATGTGTTAAGGGTTCATTAAAACATGGTGAATATGAGATAGCAATTAATATATAGAAAGTTCTATAGTTTGGAAAAAGCAGATACAAAATAGAACTTTTTTTTTGCCTTTAATAACTTCAAAGTCATTCAACAGCCCAAATCATGGCTGTGGTGCCGTGTCTGTGGGGACAGTGAATAGCTATAGGTTTCCTAATAATTCCTAGTGCCTGAGGTGAATGCAGGTAGTCTGGGACCTACTAGCTCTTTCAAGACTTCTCTTCAGAGAAGCCAAGAGGTTGCTTGGAAACATTTTCTGAAAATAGCAAATAAGATGCTTGTCACGTTGTTAAACATTTAGCAGATGTTTAGCAAGGAGAAATGATCAGAAATAATGTACTTCAATGTGTATGACACTTTCCTTCATCCAGATGATTACATTCAAAGCTTTCCTTACATTTTACATTTGATCAAGGGGAACATTTCATATCAAATGTAAATATTTTTTTTCCATGTCTTGTTTAAAGAAAAACTGAAACGTCACAGATTTGGATTGTTCCAAACTAAATATTGTGCTGTTTATAGTGATGCCAAACAAACAAGCAAACAAAAAAGAGAACAATTTTGGATGGAGATTTAGTGAATTGCCAGTTTTTCAATGAAACTTAGAGGCGTCAAGAATTAACAGATTAGACCAGCCCTGATACAACTGAATTTCGCCTAGTGAAATATTCTTATTTTGCAGACTGGAAACTGGGTAATCAGTAACCTAACAAAAACTTAAGGTAGCTGTTGATCTTCATTTACAAATGTCAGCTCTCTCAGTTTCTGACAGTAGAAGGGAAGAGCTTTTCAGTCTGACAATGCTGTGTTGTGCTGAAGAGTCACTACATCTCAGTGGGTCCTTGAACACAGAGGGCACCTGAATGTGCTGCTGGACACAATATGGTAATTAACACATGCTTTTGCCTACAGTTCATCTCCCCCTCTTTACCCCCATAGTATGTGCCTCATTACCCAGGCTTACATAGTTTAGAAGTCTTTTAGCTGATGAATTTCCCTTATACCAGAATACAAATGGAAATGCTAACAAGGAAAAAACTAATTTGAAAAATGCATTTTTATGGCCTTCATCTAGTAAATTGAAACTGAGCGTAGTGTTTAGTCATGGCTCATAAAGACAAAGTCTGACTGGAGAGTTGTTTATCTTCAGCAAATACAGCCGGCATACTCAAAATCTGAAACAGCTATCCAAGCTTGAAGCCAGAAGAGGCTCTTCTACAGGTTCAAAAGACTGAGGGCACTTTCACAGTCTTAAAAATCTTAAGCACAGCAGTTAAATGGCCTTTTAACAGTATTTTATCCTCGAGGTTCAAGTGTTGGTCTGACCTTTTGAATTCAAGTAACAAACCTCCCATCCAACTCAAGTAAATTCTGTGTCTGACCATAATTGGTGTTTAGTCAAATTCCATGGTATGGAAATATTATGCAGTTGCTGTTAATTTCAATGTAAAGTGTTTTAATAACTTTTCTTTGGTATTACATTGAGATACCCATCCTATTTTGTGACATGGATCTTAATTGAGTGCAGACCATCAGGGAAATTTAACGTTGTTCCTTAAGGTTATTTTCTGTCAGGAAATACAACTGAAAATTTTGAAGGAGGAATAAACTTCAGGAGCAGCTGGTTTATGCAGCATCCAGTAAGATAAATGGCTACCTGGAAGAGTAGTTACCTACACATGAATGAACAGAAAGCCTGTCTGTGCCACTTGACTATATAAGGTTTTACCAAAGGCTACCCAAACAAAACCAGTTATCTCTATTAGACATTCATAATCTTCTTTTTAAGAGTAGTGTTTTTATTACTTTTCTTTCAAAACAAATGGAGAATGGTTTATAAAAGCTAATAGTTCAGTTTTCCAATTTCTTCAAGGGGTGACGCTGTTTCTGTCAGGCATTTGTAAAACTAAACAGCTGCATTGACCTCAGTTATGAATTTCACCCCTTGTTTTATGATATGTATGTCCCCTCATGAAAACAAATGGAGGGAAAAGAATTAAACATTGGCATCTAGAGCAATTGCATAATAATTTTAAACAGTGGTTTGGAAACGTGTAACATCACATGTTGCCACATAGCAGCACTCAGGTATCCTATAAATCACAAGAAAAATGTTTTCTTTTTGAAATACAGAATTTTGCGTGTGTGGCACACTGTTTCAGGTAGAATGGGTGGCTTCCTAAGTGCTATGTGCTAGGCAACATTCCTTCTTTCTTGAGACATAATTGGTGGTTGCTTTCATGTGAGAAGCCTTTCATAGCATTACAGTTGTATGACAAAGCTATTTTGCTCTTTTGGAATTTGAGGAACATTGTTCCATTGAAGGGACTTGGCACCTAATACTTAATTAATACAGTAATGTTTCACTGGAGCCTTAGTTACATATTAATGAATTAATAGAGTTATAGCTAGGTGAGTTAGCTTTATGAAGCAGAAGGTACATTTCCTAGAAAATCACCACATGTTAAAACATTTATTATAAGAAATCCACTTTAGGTTAGTTATTATTCATGAATATAAAAATCTGTAAAATACAATTAAAAGTCAATCATAACAATGGTGATTTTTCTGCAGGAAATTCTTCTTTATCAGGGCATTTATTTTGATAATGGTGATTTTATATTTGTTTTCTTAACCCTGCATTCCCAGGTATAGCTACTAGCTCCTTGGATAGCATTTATATACACAGGCTGCCCAGGGAAGTGGTTGAGTCACCTTCCCTGGAGGTGTTTAAGGCACGAGTGGATGAGGTGCTAAGGGGCATGGTTTAGTGGTTGATGGGAATGGTTGGACTCGATGATCCGGTGGGTCTCTTCCAACCTGATTATTCTATGATTCTGTGATTTATATAATCGAATAACATCCGATTCCATGCAGATACATCAGATGCCCTAAGGCATCTCTAACACTGATAGGCTAGAGTCCTCCCATTGTGCTAAAACCAAGGCAGAGATGGGGGCAACAGAATATAAATACTATATTTCCTTTGCAATGTTTCGGCAGGTGTGTTTCAAGAATGACTGGAGTTGCCTCATTCCAATGTCACTGCTAGCTTGAGGTCCCATCCCATTGAGGTTGAGTTACATCAGTGCAATGCAACTATGTGGTGTTGGAACAGGAAGGAAAACCACTTGATATTACTTTCAAGTATATATGACTTGTACTGGAAACGGTATTCATTGCACAAAGATGGAACTTTATAGGTTGTAAAGGCAGCAAATGTTTGGAAATCTTTAGATTTGAGTCATGTCTTCCTTACGACAGCCCTACCTTGACATTTTCCTGTATACCCTACTCTTCTAAATTGCCCATCTGACTTTTCATAGAATCATAGAATCACCAGGTTGGAAGAGACCCACTGGATCATCAAGTCCAACTGTTCCTATCAAACACTAAACCATGTCGCTTAGCACCTTGTCCACCAGTGCCTTGAACACCTCTCTGGAAGGAGGTGTTGTTGCCTATATAGTTCAGATTTCTCTGTTTATCTCACTAAGAAATTATTGGACAAGGCAGAATATAATTTAGCTTTGGAAAATGCTGGCAATAAGAGTTATTAATGTACACCATTCAGTCCGTTGTTCACAGTCACTGAAAACAGGAGGCTTTGCAAGTTGTAGGTTATATCTTACTTGTAATGAGAGTTTGGCTGCTGACTGGATGCAATTAGTCTGTTTCATTGCCAGGCAGCAGATCTTGAAATGCTTGTACTGTAATCAGTAATGGGAACTTGGGGTTGGGGGTGGAGAATGAAGATGGGAAAATAGTAACTGAGTACATTATCACAAGATGGGCATTAATGAAGCCAACAACAGTACCTGGCTTTGGGGGGTTTTATCCCTTCTGCTTTGAAAGCTGTAAGTGGTTTTCTTTAATATAGTAATAAATATAACATAGTACCATGAAAATAGATTGTCCCTATAAGTGAAACTGGGCTGTGTGATGCAAATTGATAAAGTAGACCTATTATTAAGGTTTTTAGTCACTGTATGCTGCAGACTGGTGACAGGTTAGATAAAACAGTTCCTAAATGTGTTGAATGTGTAAATTCCATTAGTATTTAAACTTAGTGTTTGTAAACCTCTTACATGGTACAGGCATCTGTATTTCCTGAAGTAGTTCTACTTGCTCCACTAAAGGCATAGAATCAGAAGTACCAGCAGTACCATGAAAGTATTTTTAATCATTAGTTGCTACAGACCTTTTAAATATCTGGTGAAATTCACAACCATGAGTCCTCAGGCTAGTGTTTGAACTTTGGTGCTATTGGAAGCTATGACAGGTTGGATGCTGTGTGTAATATTATATATAAGCAGGTATCACCCTGATGAATCATCTAACTGGCAGCTAGATAGTAACTAAGTGCTAAACATCAGCATCAGATGTTCAGTTTGAGTAAATCATTTAGGTACTCATGCTCCTAGAGTTTAAGTTGTAAATTGTGATTACTAAAAGCAAAAACTTCAAAAGCAATGGACATAGAGACCCATTGCAATGTAAAAGCTGTTAAGGGAACTAGTCTCTTTTCTTTTATGCATCTGTAGAAAATTTTGCATGAGATGAATCTATATTTTACTTTTACACTTATAAGGGCTCATAAAGAGCTACCATCCACCTTAATATTTTGAACATGCCATAGTTAAAAACTAAGCCACTTAAATCATGTTCTGTTTCATACATCAAAAACACATTACCACTAGAGTTATACAGCAACTGATTTCTTGCATATTCTAAAAAAATAGGTCCAGCTATTTTAAAAAAATAGATCCAGGAAAATGTGTGTCTCTTTTTTTTTTTTCTTGGTGGTTTTTTTTTATTTGCTTTGTTTTTAAAGCTGGATAGGAAATAACAGGAAAGAATTTAGCTAATTTTTCAGAATTTGTGTGGATTAAGGACTCAAGTCTGTGTTATGAACATACTCGATTATTACAGATGTATTTATATATAAAGGGAACAAACGGAAATGGAGAAAAGAAGGTGGCTAGCAAAACCTTTGGATTTAACAACACTTTTACAAATCTACATTCAATATATTGTAGAAAGAGCAAAGATTTTTTTTTAATTCAAATTCCATAAGATAGAAATAATGCTTTCTGTTGTTATTATTTTTTCTTGAGGAATATTGTCTTCTACTGCCCTCTTAAGTTAATTTCTACTTTTAAGGGGTAATTAAAATATGTATAGAGATAATGCTAGATTCCATTTCTGGAGTTTGCAAGCAGCTTATAAGGACGGTAACAGAAACTTGCATCTTCCCTTGGATGAAGTACCAAATCTGTCTAATTCATTTTTCTGTGTTGCTTAACTGCACTATTGCAATGACTTTCCTTGTGTTCTGCTGCTGAAACTTCCCACCTTATGCGTAGGTGTATTTTAGAGCGAAGAAAGGAAAAAGGAAGGAGTGACTTTCCTTGGGTTCACTGGAAGTGACCTTTCTTCTGCTACAAATGATTCATTACCCTAGTTCTGTAACTACTGAAAGCTGACATGAGCTCCTTTGCTATTTCAGAGTCACCTCTAGTATTACCAGTCTTGATGTAGCTATTTACATAGGACTAGAGAGGACATGAGTAAAGTTGTAAGGGTGACACTCAGAGAAGTAGCATCCTGTATAGATGGCTCGTGTAATGAGAAATGACAGCTGACCACAGCGATGAAAGGAGAAAGCCTAAACAGAGCAAGAGGGAAAACGGGTAGAAATTAGTATGTCTACAGATCACTGAGCAAAGGAGGAGACTGCTATGTGTTCTCCCCTCAGTTATTTAATGCTCTGACTATATATAAATACATATATATTCATACTACTCCCAGCCCCTATCCCCCACTGCAAATTTTAAGACACTTTGGAAGGTACTGACTTGCCTGCATCAAAGTCACGAGCTCAACAGGTTAATAAGGCTACCAATTTGATTACCATTTTTGTCACTGTAAATATAGTTAGAAGACATCTATGATGCTACATTGGCAGTTGAAAGGGGTGTATGTCTGCCCTGTACTCTCTGTTTTGCTAGTGGTATTTGCGCTTTCATTTGCCTCTCCCTCCCTAGTGGGTTTCATTGGTGGAAGCAACACCTGTGGCCACTCTGTACTCGACAGCTGCAAGATTCAGATGCCAAACTCTTGAATGTATTTTTTCTGTTGCTGTCATCTGAGTTAGAAGAAAGCTTCTAGGCAGACATCTTAGCTATACTGGTGTTCATTGCTTGTAGTTGGCCATCAAAGTGTCATTGGCTGGTGATCCTTTCACAATTTTCACAAGTTTAGTAATCTGCATGAGTGTGCATTGATATAGCAGCCTCTACATGAAATAGAGTGAGATCCTGTTGGGTGAAGGAGTAGGGTGCCATAGACTCAACTAGTCTGAATAACTCTCTCTGTTTCCCTCTGCTTTACTTTGAAGGTACACCATGTCTTGATCAGAGATTGGTTTCCCAAGAGAAGGGTTCTTCCTTGCTCAAAAACTTGTTTCAAACGGTCACTGGCTGTTTTAAAAAAGAATACCAAATTAAACTGTGAGCTTGCTCAGGGGTCCTGGAGGTATGACTGTATTGCATTTGTCCAAAGGAGATTGATTTTCCTTGGTCTTTTGTAGCTTTGCTGATTCTCTTAAATTGCTGGATAAGTAATTTGAAAATATAGCCAGCATAGGCTGATTCCTGAATGACACTAGATCAGGTGACACAGCAAATACATTTTTGACATGATGACCTCATCACTGTCTAATGTATTGATACGTACCACTGTTTTGTATAGCCTTTTGACTGTTCTGGAGAGGTAAAATCTTTTGAAAGCAGCAAGGACTGTGGTGCCCTATAAATGGTGTTTGATAGTGTCACTGGAACTGGATATTCAAAGAGACTTAAAAACTCTTTCTCCAAGGTGCATTGTAAAATTGGAAATTCTAATTTGTATTAGAAATTAGAATTAATGTTTGATCAATTAAAATGAGAAATACCATCAATTTCTTCCCTATCACAAGTCCAGCAAGCAATATCCTGTAATTCCATGTCAATTTAGCAGACTGTGAGTTGGAGAAGTGACAAATGCAACTTTTTGCATGAGATAGAAAGCCATTTGTAGTAAATTTTATTTCCACTGGTGGGTTTACACTCTGCTTTCTGTTCAACTGCTTAATGCTAAAGTTTACATACTGAATTCCTAGTTTCCAGATTTGCATAATTTCCTTCTGAATAAAATTAATTGATACATACTCTCTTGTACAGAGCTCTAGGCATCAGAAATATTTCTGAGAAAAACGGACCTAGAAATTAATTTGACTCACGCAATTTACTGAGGCAACATCATGGAAAATATAGTCTCTTTTCTGTTGTAAGCAAAATGTGTTGGGGGGAGAGATGACCTTCAGAGATAAGGCTGAAATGAAGCAAAAATGCATTCACTTCCTATTTCACATTGAGGACTGATTTTTATCAGAACACTTGGATGCATTCAGAAATGGAGTTTAAGGACAGGGATGGACCTTCAAATGTACCTGTGTAACTCTAAGCATTACTTGGCCAAGTTTTTTTTCTTCTGCTTATCATATTCTGGTCTTTGAGGTAAAAGCTCAGAGCAGTTAAAGTACTTAAATACGTTTGTGTGTTAAGTCCGGAATAGATGGTTGTGTATGTGTAAATGTGAAAACTCTTTTTAAAAGTAACTGCTTTAATATAAATGAATGTTTTTATAAAATGGGTTTTAGTACATTTATAAAGCCGTATTATACTCTATATCTGCAGCAAGCATATTCAAAAGGTTTTTTCATCTGTTGCTTATACATGGTTCCTACTGAACCACAAAACTGACTTAAAGACCTGCACTACAATCATTTGTATACAGGGCAAAAACCTTGTCAGCTGTTTTGTTACAAATGGAGCGAAGATGTATTTAACTCCAACAGTCATCTCCCCATCCCTCCCTGCAAATTGCGCTGGCATATGAGCTTACGGGTTTCCTGGCAGGCATATCTATCCCTGCAGCTGGGCCATTAGCTAAAACTAATACAGGATTGTGCACTTGGCAGAGAGCAGGCTGTAGCATTGGTTTACCAGGGATCAATACGTTGGCTTTGAACATGGTGCATTTCTCTGTGTGTTTGCTGCATGTGTGACTCTGTCTTCCTCCAGCCCCTACAAGGCATATTTTCTCTAGCCTGCAGTGTGGCTGCGGTATTGTTTTGGTAGGTCTCAATGTTCTGAACTGTTGAGGGAATCGAATTAAAAACAAAAGACTTTATTTCCCCAGAATTACATGGGATGTAATTCATGCTGCTATAATTAATTGATAAGAGAAAATTTACCTGGCAATGCTGCAGTCTGCCATGCACTGGATAGTGTCAAACTTAGAGGTACTTTGGTACTTATTACTCAAATAAGTGGGTCTTATTACTCAAAAAAAAAAAAAAAAGGAAAAAGAAGGAAAAGCCAATAGCAGAAGTCAAAGCCAGATCTATATATAATCAATGCACGATGATATGCAATATCTGGATGTTCTTATGTCAGCTACTGTGTATAAAAAGGCTACTCTCCTTATCTGAACTCTCTAAAGTTGCATTTAACTGAACCCTCTGAACTTGCATTTAGTATAGCCATTTGATTATAAGTGATTTTTTTGTATGACACAAGTTCATTCTTATGATCGAGGTGAGTGTTGGCCTGTACAAAACGTTTGGTAACTCCAGTTTCTAGTGCTAGTGGTCTAAAAACTTTAACATGCCTCACAGGATTTCATCAGAGAGGCAAAGATGGAAGATGAAGAGCCACTGATTCATCCTGTTTCTTGAGATGTGACTCTGTCAATTCATGCTGAGTGCTTTATATTAGAAATAGCAATGTGGTAGCTCTTACAGCTCTTTTTTTTTTTTTTTCTGAGAATTTGGCTGTGAGGATTCCGTAGCTGATCAGGAGGAAAAAAAGGAAAAAGAAAGAAATAGCCATAGCAGGAAAGTAGGAAGTTAAAAGGATAAATGGTTCTTATCTGTTTGTTACTACTCATAATTTTTGTACCTCAGTTTTGTGGGGGATTTTAGAAAGTGATCTGCTTTGGAAGAGGTTGATTTTGGGTTTGTTTTGGTTTTTTTTTTTTTCTTTTTTTCTGCCCTGCACCATATGAAAGCCTTACTGTTCTAACTGCTTTCCAGGTTTTGATTTGCTTTGGATTCTCAAATCTGCCTAGTTTTTTGAGGGTTAGGAGGATGTAGCCATGGCAAGTAATATCTGGCTTCTGTCACATTGGCATTGCTGAAGATAGCTGAAATCTCATCTGTGAACCTACATTGGTACTGAAAGACTGAGGCTTTTAGAGGTCTATTACTGCAGGCATTCTTGGCCCCTTCTCTGCAGCCCAGGCACACTCGGATCGTAATCCCCTGCCAGTCAGTTAGGGAAGAAAATGCCTTTGACTGTCCTGAGCCAGTGCCAAAAGCAGCAGATTGCCACAGGAAAAGTTTTTAGAAATTTGGTATTGAGTGTCATGTTAATAATGGTAAAATACTTAATCGTAAAACAGTAAAAGCGAACCTTTAGTGTCCATCAATTTTTTACATTTTTCCAAGAAATGTTCAAGGGTTAAACTGATTTGTTTTACCTGCTGTGTTTGAGTATACATAATATTAAAGAAGAGAGCATTCTTCTGTAAGTGTGAAAGGGATGGCAATGCACATTTTCCAATAAGTGGTATTTCCTTATGTGCAAAACTTTAGGCTCCATCCTGTAGCTCTCATACTTTTTCTTTAAAAAGATGTACTCAGCACAATGCAGACATCTGCACAGCTGACTGCAGAGATACCTCACCAGTGTTACTTTAGTTCCTAGCATAATAAAAGATTTCCAATCTGGTTTTGTTTTGAAAGGGAGCACAGGAAAAGGATTTTTTTTTTCTAAATTCATTTCCCATCGGTATGAATATTTTGTGATTCTTCTTTTTCCTCTTCTCCTTGCCCCCCAATCCATCTCATATTTCACAGACGAGGGAACAGTGTGATGGTGTGTCACACCCAATTACATCAGTGACATTGGCAGTCATAACTGACACAGCTTAATGCAGTCTGACTGATGTAATCAGACACGATGTCTCTCACAGTACTCAGTCACCCTGAGAAATCGAGAGAGATACAGGTTTCAGAAAAACACAGCTAAGGGTTGTTTTAGAAAATGAATAATAACCCAGGGCATTGTGTCTAGAGATGTACACCCAAACCAAGTTGCTTCTTCTGGACAGAACAAGACCAGTGTGCTAAATACATTTCCTTAGGGCAGAGAGTATTTTTTTCAGGCCACTTGAATGAACCTCATTTATAATACACAACTTTCTTCAACTGTAATTTTTCTTTCTGTTGCTCATCTAAAGCACTATTGTGTACAATTCAAATAGTTATTGTCATAGAATCATAGAACAACCAGGTTGGAAGAGACCTACAGGATCATAGAGTCCAACATTCCTATCAAACACTAAACCATGTCCCTTAGCACCTCGTCCACCTATGTCTTAAACACCTCCAGGGAAGGTGAATCAACCAAGTTCCTGGGCAGCCTCTGCCAGTGCCCAATGACCCTTTCTGTGAAAATTTTTTTCCTAAAGTCCAACCTAAACCTCCCCTGGTGGAGCTTGAGGCCATTCCCTCTCGTCCTGTCCCCTGTCACTTGGGAGAGGAGCCCAGCTCCCTCCTCTCCACAACCTCCTTTCAGGTAGTTGTAGAGAGCAATGAGGTCTCCCCTCAGCCTCCTCTTCTCCAGGCTTAACCCCCCCAGTTCTTTCAGCTGTTCCTCATAGGGCACGTTCTCCAGCCCCTTTCCCAGCTTCGTTGCTCTCGTCTGGACTTGCTCCAGAGTGTCTCCCTTTTTGGGATCCCTGATCGTGACCTCCTGAATGTGCTTGGCTTTAAAGAGCTGATCTGATATATATTTAGCTCTCAAAAACTGAGACTGTCAAGAAGATGAGCCATAAGAGTGTAGATTTGAAATGCATGGAAGTCTGGAAGGTATTGTGTAGGGTAAATCTTGTGATTACTTTCCATGTTGAGTGTGTTCATTGGTGTTGTTTATATATGTATTTTACTATTCTTACTGCTTAGCTGCTGCAGTTGAAATAGCTCAGTTGCAAGCAAAGCTTCACCCTTCTTCACGTGTAGTCAGTGCAAGGATGATTTTTCTTATCATTAGAGGCAGAGGCCACATTCGAAGTGCTTGGCTGGACCCGATCATCTCTCAAATTTATTTGTATTTTGTGATCCAAAGTTCAGCTTTAGATTTCCTTACCTCTAGAACAGCATATGAAAACTGAGGTCTACTGAAGTCAGTACCAAGCTTCCCATTTACTTCATCAGGGCAAGGTCAGACACGTGGAGAGTGCTTTAGGCACTGACTGAGTTTGAAGTTGTTTGAAGAAAATTGTCCAGCTTGTTAAAGTGAGAATTGGATAAGCTGTACCACTTGGAAGTGTCTCTGGAGGATGTTGAGCCTGTGAAAATCTACCTCATTTTTATCACCTAAGCAAGGGAGAACTGAAAATTCCATTGAAATGGAAAAAAAATACTGATCAGGAACAATGACAGAAATAGCTATATGAAAAAAAAAAAAAAAACACACAAACACCAAAACAAACTTTGTTGTGCAGTCCCCATCTATTTTATCTTTGACTTAATCTCTTACAAATTTTATTGTTTTAAGTGTGCTGAGATGTGTGCTAGTATCTAGAATACCAAGTACAATGTGGCCCTAAGTCCTGATTTGGGATTCATCCATATGACTAAAATAAAAATAATAAATATTGCCTTGATTCTGGACTCATAAATTCTGTCAGAGACATCATCAAGTTTATAGGCAAGGACATAATCATAATAGACCTTCAAATTAATAAGCTGGACATAAATGTGGCTACCAAAACTGTTAAAAAAAACTACAGAACTTAATCTGTATTTCTGTCTGTCTCATAGCAGTATCTTTTAATATCTGTTTTTAAAACTGCATTTCTAATCTGAATATTTTTCCCCCAAAGGGAAAAATAATGCAAATAATTTGTGCTTTTCTAAAAAAGAGAAAATATACAGAAAAGCAAATATATCTCTGCTTGCATGTCTGTTACCATCATTTTAATGCACGAGTAACAATTTTGCTATCTCTGAAGTTAGGTCCATTTCAGCTTCATCAGCATAATTTTCATTCAACATTATTTTACTGCTTGGGAAGCCTCCTCTTCTCCAGGCTAAACAACCCCAGCAATCTCAGCCGCTCCTCTCCAGCTGAGAGGAGACCTCATTGCTCTCTATAACTACCTGAAAGGAGGTTATAGAGAGGAGGGTGATGGCCTCTTCTCCCAAGTGACAGTGGACAGGACAAGAGGGAATGGCCTCAAGCTCCACCAGAGGAGATTTAGGCTGGATATTAGGAAAAAAATTTTCACAGAAAGGATCACTGGGCACTGGCAGAGGCTGCCCAGGAACGTGGTTGATTCACCTTCCCTGGAGGTGATAAGGGACGGGTGAATGAGATGTTGAGGGACATGGCTTAGTGTTTGATAGGAATGTTGGACTCTATGATCCTGCAGGTCTCTTCCAACCTGGTTGTTCTATGAGTCTATGTAATTTTAGGTGAAAATTAATTAGTGTGAATAGGCAAGGCACCCCATGGTGTCACTGTTTAGTCAGTTTTCCTTGGAGAATCACACTTTAAGAGGAAAAGCAAGCTTTTTTGTGTGTGTTCTCAAGACATATTAAAAATAAGTAAACTAAAAGTGTTTTATAAAAAATAAGTTAAATTGAATAAATTAACTGATTTGTCACCTTGTCATAGGTTTTCTTTCAGCGTAGAATGTGATTGTTCCATGCCATACATCTCACTGCCATTAGTGAAGGAAAAGGCATAGAAAGGGGTGACACACTGGCAGATTCTAAGCAAAAAATCTCAAACAAATGGTGTCGCTATTTTCCAGTGCAGGCACTGCCATTTCCTATTTGGAAAAAACTGCTTCTGAACCTGTTCATCCATGCTTTTTGATGGTAGAATATAGCAATTTGTAGATATTGGAGAAATCTGTCTCTACAATGCAATCAGAATCACCTGGATGGAAATGAGAGGTGTCAGGGGCACTTTAAATGCTCACACTCTAGTGCTGTGTGACAACACAATGACCATAAACAACATTTTGAGTCTCTAAATAACTGTGATAACTGCCCTAAGGGAAAGAGAAATACGAAAGAATACTAAGAAAAATTAGTAAGAACAACCCTCATAAGTACAGTGACTGGAACAGATAGAGCAATGATGTTTGCTCATATGATAAATCTATTAAGATGTGGTTGATCAGAAATTTAAAAACCATATTTTAGTGTGACTAACCTTAAATGTGATTGAGGTTAAAATGTCTTGGTCATTTCATGGAGATAAGTATTTGACAGGAGTGTTAGTTGGAAGAAAATGTGTTTAAAAGCAGGATGCATAAGCTTGGTTCTTATATCTGAAAATTTAGATTTTTTTTTATCATAGAGCTTTACTGTTGAGCTTTATACAAGAGTTAATGTTCAAGAAGACAGACCCACAGAAATTCATGCCATTGAAAGAGCTGCTATGTGTTTACCAGTGTGTTATCAACAGCATGTGGGAGCACATATGCAGTAATATTGTGCTTTGGGTTATTTGGCATGTTATTTAAATGAGCATTTGGAAGAGAGAGGATCTGTGATCTGAGGAAAGACTGAGAGAAAGAATATCAGTGGTTTTATTCACTATGGCTTCATCAAGACTCCTTCCCCTTAATTTCTGAGGTAAGAAAACCAGTATCAGTAGCTAGAACCAAGCCTTTCCCCTGCACGTTTTTCCAAAATTTTAGTTCTGCCAGGAACAGTCAGTGCCCTTTTTTTCCCTTTTCTACTAAAAGTGTCAAAGTGTAGCCTATTATGTGTATACACAGTGAGATCAGAGTTGTTGGATTTTTACCTTAAGCATGGTTTTGAAGAATTTCTGTAGATGTTTTTGTTAAACATTCTAAGAATAGTGAAAGACCTTATTTGTAATCAATTACTTTTTGTTATTGTTTGTGAGTGGACAAATCAATTTATAGCTGTGTGGGATTCTTTTACCATCGCTTGATGTTTAGAGGCTCAGTTCCTCCCTCTTCTCTCCAGGCAGTTCTGATCTGTTTGTCTTTTTGCAAGTTTTATGAAGCGTGACAGAGAAGGGCTGAATCTGCTGTATCACTTCTGTTAAGGGTCAGAAGCGAATAAAACCCCTACACAGGATCATGCTCCTCATTGAGAGGTGATATGGTACATGATATGATATACTTTGCTTTTCTTTTTCCATTCTGGGAGAAATCTACAACAGTTTCCTCTGCTGTTGCTTTAAGAGGTTGTAGGGTTTTTCTTCCATTATATCTACTCCATCTATGATTATGGGCTCTTCCGTCTTCAAGGGTATTTTCAGTTATATTTAGCTTTAAGCACATGTGTAGTCTTTTCACTCAGATTGCTTTCACATGAAGATGAATGAATATACTTCAAGTTGTGAAACCTGTTCTCCACAGTGCCAAAAATGGCATTTCAGGCTGGTTAATCCATAAATTAATGTCTGAGACTGTGTACAAATACCTTGTTCACCGATCTAATTAATAAATAAACACTTAGATTATCCAGAGGACACTAAGTGGTTCTACTTCTTCTTTTCTTTTTCTTTTTAAATTACAAAGTTACAAAGTTTTTTTTTTAATTAAATACTGATTTTTTTCAGTTTTTCTTGAATAATTATTTGTGTCTTCTCATGCCAAAGTATCACACCTTAGACATTGAGTGCTTATCTCAAGCTATGTGTCTCCAGTCTTAAAAGTTTATGTTCTTTCTGTGGAGAAAACTCTACAGTAGATGCTTGGTGCCACCAATCTATGACAGAATAACATATTCTAAAAAGAAAATATAGCAGTATTTTTTGGTGTAAATCGTGCTATTGATTTCTTGGTAGAATTACGATTTTTTTATTTTTCTTTACTGTTCACAAGGGTAAGTGCTTGCTCGATAAATACTTCCTGAAAACTTCCAGCTTCTTATTACTAAAATTGCTTCATAGAATTATTGCAAATGAGGCAGGTGAGAGGTGCCAACTTTGCTTTGTTTATTTTTCCCACTGACAGGTATTTCTGAGTACAGGCAATGTAGAACATGAGACCACGTTTTCCTCGGGGCCATGAGTTTTCAAACACAAACACGGGAGAGAAAACATTCTAAGAAATAGAAAATGGCTTGATTATGCTTCTCTAGATTGGTAGGGGAAACTCTAGACTGTTTATAATACTTGTAATGTCTTTCATTCTTCTTTTTGCTATTACTCAACTGTGTTTGAAGCTGATGATGTCCCTTTAAATCTGCTGTCACTTCTGCTGCTTGGGAACAGACATGCAGTTGTCCTTATTTATGTGTTTGATCAGCTATTGACTGGGATGAAGAGGAGATAGACATGTTAAAAAAATTGATTGGTAATACTTCACATTTTTCTTAGGAAAAATTTCAAATTAAAGCAGCTTTTGTTTTGCAGAAAGCAGATATATGTTTGTATCACTTCAAATTTGTATTAGACAATATTTTATCATTTACAAGTGTCATGTTGCTACACTGAATAATGCAATATGGGTTGACCTACTTTCATGTTAAAACACTGATTCACCTGTCAACATTTTTGAGCAAAAGGAAATATTTGTTTTTGTCTTCAAATGGAAGTACAAAACAAGAGCAGATGTTAGCAGGCATGAGCAAGCCTCAGGGAACCAAGATGTGCTTATACTGTATATTGTAACCTCCTAATTTCATCAAGAGTACTCTTCAGCTAAAGATAGTAGACTGAAAGCTGTGATCTATAATATAAAAATTCGTTACCCTATTTGGATATGTCACACTAGTTGTTAATATCTACTGCTTGTATTGCATGAGTGCATTTGATATTTGTACTATGGAGTTTAAATATTAGATATACACATATTCTGAATCTTGTGTATGGAATCAGCAATAAAGGAACAAATAGTTCAGCTAGTGAGCTAAAGTGCATATCTTTATGTAGAATATAAAGGGGGACATCGTGTCCAACCATTTGTTCTGTAGGTGTCATTTTAGAGTACTCGATTCCTGTATTGAAAGTTCTCCCCAAATTTTTATTAGCCATCTGTTTATAGTAGATGTGTAATTGGGCTTTTTTTTTCCTGTTTCAGTGCAATTATTACTCTGGCAGTAAGAGCATGTTGAAAGTGTAGCTTGCCTCCTGAAAAATCTGCTTTCATTACATATGGTTCTCTCCATTAAAATACAGACCAATAGCTCAAAACACCTTAAGGGGAAAGCACTCGGCATGCAGCTCCAGAAATTAGGCATGCAGGTACGTTAACAGTAGCAGTAATTGCCTACGTTATTCACTGGCTGGAGCACCAATTCTGTATAGAAATTTTCAGATTTTTTTACTGGCTGCAAATTGTTGCTAGTGAGCATCCACCACCTCCTCCTTTTAAAGAAGATGAAATAGTTTTTGTAGGTAACTATTTATGTTTACTTTTTACTTGTGGTTTATAATAATTAATGACAAATACTTCCATGTTTACTGTTCTGAATGTATGCCATATGTGTAGGCTGACCTTTGAATAACAGCGTAATTGGTCCTGCTTAAAAAATATGTAGCAGCATGGATTATGCATAGCTTTCATACAGCAATGAAGAAGCAGAGGATAGGTATCCACTTGGTTCCTGAGGAGCAGGTTGAGCTCCCGACATAAAGCTCTTTTTTGATTCTGTCTGGTCACAACACTTGGTGAAATCACAGCCGTTTTTTGACATGCATGATGAAACTTATCTCCCTTTTTTTCCTTCTGTTGCTGCCTTCTCTTCTGGGACCCATATTGCCCATGCCTAATGGGATAGGGGCTTCTTCCTTTTAGCCTTTGACTCAGTTGTCTTTAAATCTGTGTAAAGAAAGAAGAGACTGTCCTGCCAAAGCTACTCTTGCAACTGATTGATATTCAAAGAACTCTGCAAATATGTTGATATTCAAGGGGGATGCTATGACCTGGACAGGAAACTAAACCATGCTATGCCTAGGAGTTCAACAGCAAATGGAGAAGAATGTTGCTTGAAGGTTTTGAGGTAGGAATGATCTCAGCCAAATAAGGCAGCTCTGGGATTAATTGTGTCTTTTTGAAATATACCTTTTGGAATTTTCTCCAGTTTTAGCCCATCTTAATGAATGCCAATATTCTCTAGGCTGTTAATAAGTACATTAGTCCTCCATTCTTGCATATTTATGTGCAGTTTCTTTTGTATTTTTTTTTTTAAATAATAAAGAAAATAAGAGAAACTGATTCTCTCACAGAGGACGGGAGAAGGAAATTCAGAAGTAATTGTTGAAAAAGTTTCTCTCCTGTTTCAAACCCAGATATTTTTAAATACTACCCAAGAAGGCTTGTGAGATTTTTCTATCAGTCATCTCAGCTACTTACCAGCAAGTTAATTATTACCCAGCTAAGGTTCTATGTAGCTCAAATAATTGTCATCTCTGTCCCTCTCTCTTTCTCTTTCTTTTTTAACTAATATTTAGAACATTTCTCTTTCTACAGCTTTCAGATACTTAAGCTGCTCTGTCAAGCATATATTCTGAATTATCTGCCAGAATTAATGAGCAAGTTTACCCGCAATTGTGCCATTTTTCAGTGTGCATGAAACAGGAAAGAAGGGTATGTTTTAGTACCAATGGGGCTGCTGTAGGTATAATATTTTGATGTATGGCACAGCCTCCTAAATCAGATTATTGTGGGAGCATTTTGCATGTGGTTTGTGCGTAATACGCAGATGATATTTGTAGCTGACAGCAATCATCACACTGATTCATCTAACATTTGTGCTGTAAATTTTTTCTGAGCAACACATGAGCACTCTCTCTTACATATCTAGATATTACATTGTGTGTGTTTCCACCTGTATTCAAGCAGTATTTTCTCCTAGTCTGTTTTAATCTTCAGAAGTAATATTTTAACGCTAGTTTCTTAGTTTCTATGCAGTGATATTGAGGAAAATGTATTAGTTCCTAAAAAATAAAGGATCTGGTTGGACAATTCTGTTGCCATAAATGAGACATTAGCAGACTTGTTGACATGGACTTGCAGATCTATACCCATTTCTTAGTTTAGATTGGTCTTTTTAGGAAATTGCAGCTTGAGCATTTGTCATCTATTACTACTATTATTATTATCATCATCATCATCATCGTCGTCGTCATCATCTAAAATTTGGGCCTTGAGCTTGATGGAGCTTGTATCACTTTTTGCTTGGAGTAACCTGAAATTGAATATCTGTGAGGTTTCACTCTGCGCTGATCATCTCAGTGGTTTGCTTTTATTTCGCCAATATAAGTTGAATTGAACTGAACCACGACTTAAGCCTGAACAAAAGACAAATCAGTTTCTTTTCGCTGTGAGACAAAAATATTGTAGTCACTTATTGGCATCTATGCTACAAGCAGAGGAACACCAAAACATCATAGTAGAGATTTGCTGTTTAATGTAGTTAAATGTGTCTCCTATAGGGTCTTGCAACATTTGCTTTGTTGGGTTTTCAGGGCAGTTTTGGCTAAGCCCAGCAACCTCATAACCACCAAGCAAAGATGGAAACTGTGGGATCTTGCTTGCTGCAGTCTGTCCTGACTTATCATCTCAAAAAAACCTCTTGAAAGTTTTTTGCATTTGCAGTTTGGCCCTTCCCCTCAGTCTAGTTGAGCTGATAAATGATCAGTCTGCACTGTGAATGCATACCTGAGGTTTAAATGCTACTCTTGTAGCTTTAGGAGGTTTGCACATAGAAAAAAATAGGCATGAGACTAATTATATGCCAGCAATAATTCCACTAGAATGAATTTGAGAGTTCTTTTAAACAGAGTGCATTTTAAGCCTAATAATATGTTGCAATATAATTCCTAAATTCCTGTTAGAAAGATATTTCCCTCAGTTTCTTCTCTTAGGAGTCCTGTAGAGCATATTCTCCAAAATGAAACTCCAAGTTTAATCTTTTCTTTAATAGACTACCCCACTTTCACAGCTTTTTTGTCTGATGAAATATAACTAAGTAGTAAAATTGATTAAGTTGAAAATAGTAGTTTTTGTAATAAAGACAGAGCATAGAAATGATTTGAGACTAAAGTACTGATTAGATTTTAAACGCGAAATCCAACTAATGAGATATGCCAATTTGATAAGCGATATTTGGATGCAATTTTAATGAAGACAAGCCCTGGTTTTGAGCAAGAGGAATGTTAGGTTAATAGTGTTAATGGTAAGACGTTCTCAGGATTTTGTTTACCTTGGAGAGTATATTAGTTACAGTGATAGCACCTGCATACTCTCTAGAATGGTCTTACCTTTTCCAGCAATTAAATCGTGGCCCTAGGAAGCTGAGTCGTAAGACATTAACTTCAGAGAGATTGGGATTTTGCCCTGAAGCTTCATATTAATATGTGATATGTTGTTGGGCAGTATATAAAAAATGAAGGTAATATGATGAAGGAAGGACTTTGAGAGCTATTAAGGAGAAAACCCCGAGACAGAAAAAAAGTGACCTTCCTTTTCTGACATAGCACTTGCTCTGTTGGGAGAACTCATTAGTGGATGGCAATTACCAGACTGCCTGAACACCAACTAATTGCAGCTCCTAAATGTTGTGTTCACAAGGAGGTGCAAGTCACTAGTTCAGTGGAAAGCCATGTTTTCTTCAAAAAACTATGTGAGATTCTTCCTATTTATCTTCCTGATACACTGTAACTGAAAAGCTGCTGATGTAGCAGAGTCTTGAAGATGTACCAGGAGCTAAGATATGTTTGGCTGCCACTCGATAGCCAATGGTTAGAAGTGTCCAACCTGGTTCGTGCTTAGAGGCAGCTCAGGAGATCTCTCATATGAGATAATTGATGGACATTTTTGAGTTCACAGCCAATGAATGGAAATTTTCTGAAGAGCAGACACTGATCTCTATATAATAGTCAATTTGTTTCTTTTGATCTGTTTTGTCTGTATGAACAGATTTAATTACTGGTCCTTCCCAAGTAATAAAGAGGTAATATCCTTGGGTAATGCCAAATAGGAGTTTTTGTGAGTATGTACCTCTGTTCAAGTTTTCATTTGTTGGGTTACCCACCAGGTAGCATTTCTTTAAGGGTGCTGAAATTTCTTCATGATTTCCTTTATACTTATTTGTAAGTCTATCAAGCGTTCAAACCTTGACCCCACTTTGTCCTTTAAACTGAGACCTGCAGATATACAATAAAATAAAAAGACAAGTATGAAACCAGTTTTATCAGATTTGTGCTACAGAGTAAACCTCTCTCCTAGGGTAGGACCTCATTTATCTTAGTTGTATAGTCCCACATACAGTCAGGAATAAATATTGACCCAACCACCAAGGTGGTGTTATAACAGCAAGATCCTGAGACTTTTTCATACCTTTAAGAAGGTGTAAATACAAACAAGATGATGACTTGACTCCAGAGCAAAAATTAACCTTCTCTTACTATTAGATGATCTTTAAGGTTCTTTCCAACCCAAACTATTCTATGATTCCATGATTCTAAGTAACTAAAATGTAATATATGGCACTCTTCCCTCAAGGAGGACAGTAATCCCACTGCATAGTGTCAGCAAATGTGGCTCTGTAGTCATCTTGTAATTCAGTTGCCACAGCAACCTGGTCCCTACTTGCAGCAAAGCAAGCAAAACATATGGTAGAAATATTGTGCTGCTCCAAGAAACATCGAGATTTCCAGAGCAATAACTGTTCAAATTCAGATTTCCCCCTCAAAAATGTTAATCAAACTGCTTTACAGTTAATATTGGAAAATTAAGAGACTTAATGTAAAAATTAGACATGTTACCTAGTAAGCTACCAAAGGTATAAATGAGGTATTACTAGTGTAAAGCTAGAAAGTTAAAATGGGAATTGTTTACACTGTGGACTTCAGTTTGGATAGTTTTCTGTACTGTGGACTAACAAAACATTTGGGAATACACTTGACAGTTCCTAAATCAGAACTTACAGAGAAGTCCTCCTTTGAGGTACTTGTGCACGTAGGGTTCAGTGCTGGAAGTCTATATTCATGCCTATTGAAAAGCATCCTCAGGAGTGCTGGCCAAATTGTCCTTCTGTTCTGTTTTGAAAGATACTTGAAATTTGGATAAAAAACCCACTTAATGCACTTAATGTGTGAAAGTCAGTATTTTCCATAGAAAGTTACTGTTTTTCATAATTTGCAAGGATTTCTCAACCACAGGGATTTCAGGTTGACTGTTCTGTGGTTTTGTTTCAATGAAAATGTGGCTTTTCCTAGAAAGGGAAGTGGTAGTACCAAATCAAACTGTTTTCTGTTAACTTAAGGATTTTTTTTTATGTGTTGTTTTGTTTTTAGTAAGGGGTAATTAAACATAAAATACTGTGGTGAGTCTTTTAAATGCATCTGAAGGACTGCTTTTACGTATAGAATGACTCAAGCTGGAACCACACAATAGTTTTTTTTTTAAATTATGGTCCAGGATGGGACCCCAAAGAGAAAGTCATGTTTGAATATTGCTTTTCTGCTGTGGATCACCAAACTGCTCTGAGTTCACCCAGAATGCTGCATGATTATCATATCATTTCCAGTTTGCATATATGTGTCTGTTGGCTATAAGATAGCCTTAGTGTAATAAAAATAAGTTATTCATAAATATACCTATTTAAAAACAAGGATATGGACAAAATGGACCTTCTCTTGACAAGTGGGTTACAAACATTGTTATATTTGGAGACCAGGGCACAAATTATACGGTAGAAATGGTCATGCTGGTAGAAGTCTAAAGAAAGAAAATCTAGAAGCAAACTGGAAATTGCCATTCTTGAATACTTCTCTAAAAATTACTTTCATTGTTGCACTGCCAGGGAAGCTGAATTTGGTCTTCTCCTTTTGTAAAAGGTATTTTACTTCCTGAGTGAGGTCAAGTGATGAAATTCAGGTGTGTGATTATAACTAGGAAAAATTATGTAACTGCACCTGTGGTTATATACTGTCATGTTTAGTGTAAACTACCGTTTTAAACAGTGATAATTTATACCTAGTGTCCATACTCAGCAAATGTATAAAATATGCTGTTATAATTTGTCTAATTTAAGTTTCAATCTCCGGGATTTGAGCACAGTTTTTTAAACATGGTATGTTTAAAAATGGAGGATAAAGGTACAATGTTACCTTAAAAGTTCGTATTAAAACTAACATCTCTTTATTAATTTTATGGAGAAATAATGGCCAATTCAGCAGTGATTAGTTTAATTCCTTCCATTTTTGTGTTGGTTTTTTTTTTTTTTTTTAAAAACAACTTTCTGAATAAATCACTTCTGACAAGGTGGGATCTTGTAATATTTGAATCTGATGAAAAAAATGAAGAATATTTTTATTAAAAAGTGAACTGTCTCAGACTTGATTTGAGAACTGTGGTAAAAATCTGATAAGAACTGGAAATTACAGAAAGAGTAGCTGAGTGAGAACAACCCTGGTTATGTGATTAAACAGAAACATTAAATAGATGGAGGACTGAAAGGTCAGTTGTAGAGAGAAATTACAAGCTACAAGTTTTGTGTCTTATAGTTTGTTGCTTAGGTTAAAATGATACGTATTCCATATACATCTAAACTGACCTCTAGGAAATTGCAATGGAATTAGACCTGAGTGGAAAAAAGTGATTGGAGTTGGGGTGGTGGCTAAATGGAGGTGTTTGGAGGCTTGAAACAGAAAAAAATTACAAAAAATCTTTAATATATCACTTCAGACATTGAATTTGACCTAAGATTTTTTTTAATTTGACTCTTTCTTTTCCATTATTTTAAATGGAATTCCATTTCAAGCTAAAATTAAGAAGTGCTTTTTGGAAATATTTTAAGATAATATGAAAGTTCTTAAGAGGAGCCTTGCATTTATGAGGTCACTGTTTTTTCTTAAAAAAGATAGAAAGGAAGACTGGGAACTACTGATCTGTCAGCATCACCTTTGTGCCTGGAGGCGCTAAGATCTTCCCAGAAGCTGCACTAAAGCACATGGAGGACAGGGAGGTGATTCAAGACAGTCAGTATTGCTTCACCAAGGCTAATCTTGCCTGATTAACTGAATGGTCTCCTGTGATGGAGTCACATGAGTGCAATTTATATGCTTTTATGCAAGTGTATCCAGAAAGAAACAATCAGGCAGCCACCCAATACATTGTTTCTGCGAATGAAATGTAATTATTATTCAGTAGCAAGAAGTATCATTTGGCAAAACAAGGAGACAATGTTTTTGTGTTTGTAGGACTGACTGAAATTGTGGAGAGGAAAAGCCAGTCCATCCAACTGTATTCCAGATGTTACCAACAGAGTACATGCTACAACTTGACATCTCAATGAAAACTTCATGTATTTTTTGCATGCCAAGTAAATTTCTCAGTTAAAATGAGCAAAATAGACAGTTCCCGCATTCTGTTAATGGAAATAATTTTTCCTACATGTCACTATGTATTCTTTCTGAATGTAGATGAACCTATATGCTATATCTTTTTTTTTAAACTAAAATGGGATGCTGAAATATAGTATTGTGCTTGGAATGTTCATCTAGTTGCTTTTTTTTTTCTTGGTTCTTAGCTATGCTGGCTGCTCTGGCTGCTTGTAATCAGTGTCAACTTTAAGACAACAATTCCTTGCATTGCTTTGCAGTTCTTCTGAATGTATTCATTTTTCACAGCATGAAAAATAGAATATTCTGATGCATATAAAAATAATTATACAATGGTGCAATTGCAAACATAGCTTGATTTATTTATATATTTATTTCTGCATAAGAAGGGAATTAAAAAATAACAGGATTCACGTTTCTTGGACAAGCCATATGTGTTAATAATTACCTGTTTTCCTTTTTCAAAATCTTGCAGCCCAGTTAATGCGTATTGTATAAACATATTATTGCTAGAGAATCCATTTCCAGGAAATTTCTTGGCCTTGAAAATTTGTCCCGACTGATGTTTCTTAAACTCAAGTCCAAATTGATTAACACAATCCATGTTATGATGTAGTAGAGAAGGGACTTCGATGTTGCATCTAGATCACATGGAGAATATGGTAGATTTAGCCTAGTAGAACTCAAAACAGATATGATTTTTCCCTTTGATTAGACGTGGAAGTTACTGAAGGACCTGAAGGGTCACAAATATCCTCATAATGCTTTTAAACATTGAATTGCTTGTATTAGAACAATTACTTGCATTTACTTCACTGGTTTGAAAGCATCTGTTGTAGGTTGGAGCTCTGTTGCAAATCCAAATTAGTTTTTCAAATTTGAATAAAAATTTCTTCATCTGTCATCTACTTTCCAGCAGCGTAGGCCTGTCACACTCTTCGGCTGAGCTTGCAGGAGATGGAGAGGCTTTCGTGAGTCTTCAGAAAGGGAAAAAGCTTGGAACTAATAATTAGGTGAGTTTAAAAGAAGCGACTGCATCAACATTTTGCTATGAACCTTTTTGTCACAGCTGTGGGATCATTCTGGGAAAACTGCAGGTAATGACTAATAAAAATCCCTAGTAAATTATTAGAGATAAACCTCTCATCAATATTTGATTCCTTGTAGGCTGCGTTGTATAGACCTTACATTTTAAAAAGTTAATTGTGAATTATATTTAATATGTAGATTATGTGTGCGTATACAGTTCATTATCAGCAAAGACTATCTGCTCAAGATTTTTTGTGAGTAGATTAAATTGGTCTTGTATGACAAGTAGGTTTCTTTACACTGAAGGAATGACTGTTCATTCAGAACCAAGTTTATAATATAAGCAAAATTAAATGAGGATTCACTTTCCAGAGATATATGCACAAATATATATATAAAAATATGCATTTTGCCTCTTACCAATGTTATAGAATTTCTCTTAACTGACTTCTTAACCAGAAGTGTATTAAAAATTAATGTGAACAGTGTGAAGATAGTCAAATTGAAATTCAGATTCAGGACTTTAACTGAACATGCCTAGAAATATTTCTTTCTTACTCTGTTTGGAAATCTGCTCAAGATTCACTGATGATAAATGATACATATTTTGATTTTATTCTAAATTCCAAATGTTGTTTTCTAAACAATGAAGGTACCATAAAGGATTGGGTTTTGTCCCATTGTTATTCAGTTCTACAGCTGACATTTATTCCGGCTATTTTAGTAATAGCATTTGCACTTCTAGGCATTGTCCATTGCTCCTCGGGAGAGAATTCTTCACATTAGATGTTCTTCTGTCCTTTCCATCTGTCCACCCCTGCAATTTATTTTGGACTGTCATGAGAATCATAGTTTGTGCTTGGTGAATGGGCCTTTGCTTCTGTTTTACAAGAAAAACAACCACAATGAAGATACAAACGTTTCTTTCTCTGAACATTTGTTGCTTCTGCTGCAAACAGCTGAGTATCTCTGCAAATTGACTTAATGTTGCAGAGGAAATCCTAGACTACTTTCCAGTTCCCAGAGTTTATTCTTAGGTAACAGGAATATTGTGACAATGTTTGAGTTTTATTTTAGACTAGATACGATTTTTCTGAAAAAGAAAGAAAAATGATGTAGTGAAATAAATGAACAAATGAAACTAATGCCATGGAGAATTGCTTTTTGCCTCTAGATTTAGCTTTTAAAAGCGAAGGAGTTTTCCTCAGGAGTGAATTTAATACAACCATAATTCCTGTCATATATGTAACTTCTCCAAAAGTTGTTGTATGGCTGGAATAACAGACCTTAAATTACAGAGTGTTTCGTTAAATACAAAGTAATTTATAGTAAAATTGCAGACAATTCTGCTCCAAATTGACTTCAGAGTTATTCCTTTTCTCTGTGCAGCTCACCTTTCCCTCCTTTAGCTTCATTTTCTGCACTCTCTGTGTTTGAAGTGTGTTTGAAAAGGTGGATTTCTGAGCAACAGAGGGAAAGATACAGAACTGCATCTCATTGACTGACCAGTTGGTAGTGCCTGAAGCCATATGCAATTTTGTATAACTCACATGAAGTCAAGCTTCCTTACCTCTTTCTATTCAAATCAAAGCTGTGCTGCACCTATGGTCTGTATTAGATGTTACTTTTTCATGTTTCAAGTGTGCATTAATGCTGGTAAATGCTTGAGCACACTCCACGCATCCAACAAGTGGACACCAGCATTGTAAAAAAAAAAATAAAAATTCAGTCATTCCCTCAGAACCAATTCTAGGTAATGCTACCTGTGTAAATACTACTCTTAATTTTCTGTGTTGTCTTCCTCCTTACAGTTGGTAAATATTAGCCAATTTTTATTCCTTTTTTCCTGTATTCCTTGCTTTCATTTAACAAGGTGATGGCTTTTCAGTATGAAATTTGTTTTCTTAACCTTGTTGCCCAAGTTATCACAAAAAAGATCCCGAGAAAGATCAGCCTTATACTGCTGATGTAGATGATTTATCTTGTTATCTTGTTGGAACATTTGTAGCAGACTTATAAGGAAGGGAAGTTCCTTACTCTCCAAATAAATTGATTCAAGGTAGCAGAAAGACAGAGAAGTGTGTATGTACATTGGTTTCTGAGAATAAAGTATAGATTTCACCAGATGTACCAGGGTAAAGCAGTTGCTTTGGTGCTGTCTACATAGCATACAAATTTTATTCTATTGTCTTGGCAAGCACCAGTTTTACTGTTGATTTTTTTCTGTCCTCCTTTTCTTGCTGAATTTCCACTTGTCATTGAGTCACATGCTAATGTGGTAAGCTCTGTCAGGCAAAGATTGTTTTTCTTTAGAGAAGAGATTACATGCTTGCATAGAACATGTACCAGCAGGAAAGCTAAATTTTTAAGAGACATAAAGGTCTCCCAGTTGTTGCTGGGAAGCTCGAGAGTAAACGTAAGTATAGGACCTGGAGCACAGCTTGATAGAAAAGAAGGTAAGACTTGAAATAACAGAAGATGGCATTGAACACTGAGGTGATAAATATAACAGGTACTACATCCGAAAGCTGGGAAAACTTATAAAATCAGAATGATTCAATTCTGAATTGTATACATTGTGATAGGTTTATCAAGCCATATTTTGATGTGCAATGTTATTTAAGTCGTCTGCTGAGCCTTTGCAGTAAAACCAGTAGACATAAAGACACTGGGCTCTGTTCTATAAAATTGTGCCACTACTGAGTAACCTAGGCTCAAGCACGCTGTCCCATTAACTTCCACAGAAACAGTACCTAGACTTTTAGTTTAAGTGCATATTGGAAGTGCTGCAGACAAGAAGGATTAATCACGGTGTTGTTTTGCTACGATCAATAGAAGACCTCTGTGACAATAAGCTGGGAAGTGGTTTTCCAGAAAAGCTTATATGTCTAAAGAGTAAAATACATCCCTACCTGTGGCAGTGTTACCAACAGAGGATTTAATTCAACTGCTCTTTTTCCTGTAGAGAGCAGAATGTTGCTGTTCTCTGATCTGACCCTCTGTTGTTTACTTTCTCATTAGAGTCCTATGAGTACACTGCACTTTGATATAATGCAAACAATATACAGATATAAATTTCCATGAAAGATACTGTCTCTGATTTATTTAGTGAATAGCATTATTGAGATCTCAGTTCTGTGTAAACCCATTGGCCGCAGCTCTTCTGTATGTTTATTATAAGCTATGATTGCTAAAGTAACAGTGTCATAAAATAATCAGAAACCTCCTCAGTTGGGAAAATAGATAATTCCATTAATACATTTAAACCTCCTAAGAGAACTCAAGTCAGCTATTTTAGTGTTGCATTATGCTCTCTACATTAGGCCTAATAATTACATTTCAAGTCGGACATATACAATCTATATATCTTTTTCTGTATGTATACATACACATCACATTATTTTAATATCAGGAAAAAACTATCAGGTCTACAAAATTCCACCTTACACTTGAAACCACTCCGTGGAACATCTGATGTATCAACAGATGTAATTTTAATAGTAAGTTTATGCCATAGCATTCAAAAGACTGGAAAAATTGGGAAACCGCAGAATCAGAGATATTTTTTTGAAAAAAAGAAGAATCTATTTGAGGAACAGCTGCATGTGAAACTTCACTTACCAAACAAAATTTTGTCTCTGTTTTCAAAGTTTCCAGTGTTCTGCAGCATTCTGTATTTTTAATTAGCTTTATGAATTGTGATTATTTTCCTTGGAGTTCAAGCTGTAAGGTCAAATATAATTATAATGACAGCTTTACTTTCTCAAGAGGTGTTTATAACACAGAAATAACCCTTTTTTTTTAAAAAAAAAAAAAGAGAGACTATTTTCTTAGTAAAGCAAGATGCTTGACTAACAGATGCCTTAAGAAAAAAGTCCTTCATACTCTGTCACATTTCCTTTGAGTGCTTTACTGATTAGGAATAAAATTAAGACCAAGTTAAATTGTTATAACAAGGAGCAGAAAATGAGCCTTAAAACCAAAATTTTAATCACACTTCTCTCAAATCTCAGTTTAATTATGCTTTTTCTCTGAAGCTGAGCAGAAAATATTCTTTCATTGACATATGTTCTCTAATAAATTTACAATACTCTAAATAAAACCAATGAATTGTTTATAAATGTTAAACTTCTGATAATCTGGAGGACAAGCAATTAATTTTGACTAAAAGAAATTATCTAATATCCTTGAACATCTGTCTTAATATCTCAATGCTGGTGAAAAGTCTCTTATGCCCTGCTTGTTTTTCTTTCACCTTGGAAAAAGAATTATCTGGATGATACTGATGATGCACTTGTTTATGAAGAGATTTTTGACTCCGTTTATGCTCATGCTTCATGCTAACACTTGAAGTTAGTTAAACGTACTTAGACTAAGTTCCTCATGATTTTGGCAGAAAAGATAAGTTATTCAGAAGGTACGGAAATAATCACTAGAGGATGTATTTATCAGCAATTTTATTTAAAATACCTCCATCTTCCTCACAACAAAAATATACTTTAGATGATAAGTGGTAAATAATGATCTGCAACAGTTGTATATAAAAATCTGGACTGACACATCTAAACTTCTCAAATGTCCTCACTGTAGTTTATTTCTTTAAGACAGCAATATAATGCTATGGTCAATTCTCAATAGATACGCTTATCTGATAAAACTAGATTGGGATCTGAACCATGGTCATTATTTGTGCAGCTCAATATCAGGTTGAGACAACCCCCCCCACATATCCCTCACTTTGAGTTATATTCATATTTGTTACTGTTTCCTGTTGTGTCAATGTGTGACTAACAATGACTTCGACCTTCCTGACCAGCTTATATTTCTACATAATACACTCCCAACCCCCTAAGTAATAGAATCGTAGAATCACTAGGTTGGAAGAGACCCACCGGATCATCAAGTCCAACCATTCCTATCACTAAACTGTGTCCCTCAGGACCTTGTCCACCCGTGCCTTAAACACCTCCAGGGAAGGTGAATCAACCACCTCCCTGGGCAGCCTGTTCCAATGCCCAATGAAGTCAAAGCAGAGGACTCTGTTTACAAGTAATAATTAGTTTGTATTATACAATCATTTAAACCTTGAATGTATTAATCCATACATTCATAAAATTGAATCTTGTTTGAGAGAGTGAATTTATTCTGTAATAACACTGTCACTAACTAGCTGTTCTAGGACTCCACTGCTCCCTTATTGAGGTGAGTAGGACTTTGAGATACAGTCAACCAAGTCTGTAACTTGTACTAAATAAGCAAAATTACCTTATTGCATGTATAGAGTGTTATAGATAACACCATGAAAAATGACTACTCAGTGATTTCATACAACATATGTAGGCGTAGATAGGAGATACTGTTTCTTTAACACTTTATCATATTATGACAACTTAATTTCTTACTGAGTATGAATAATTCTACTGTGAAATAATTTATCACCAGTATTAATTCAGATGTTGGATAGTCTCTCTAATCAGCCAGCTGAATTATTTAAATTGTGCAGATTTTTACTTTTGTGAGTTAAAGTACTGCTATTAATATCATATTCTTTTTCAATGAGTGCCATGTTCCTTACTTTGAAAAGTAAAATAGTTCCTAGTCAAAATGAGTGAGTCTTTGGTGCTAATTTGACTAGGAAAAATTTTAAAAGGCAATACTTCTGTCAGTTAGCTCTGTGTAATCAAGAGGCAGATGATCATGAAGTGAATCTTAAGTTTTCATTTCCTTAAAAAATGCAATATAGAGTCCAGAGATGGAAAAAAACCCAGAAACTTGTATTTCATTTATTTATTTATGAACTTGTATTTCATTTATGGCTTTATCATAATACTCACTATTTTATCCCTCCTTGTCCTTGAGGAGAGTTATGAAGATTTTTTTTGTGAATAATTTAAATACCACAGCTCTAGAAAAGGCTATGACAATTAATTACTACATCTTCAGCCCACAAACTGAATTTTGTAAATATCAGAGTACACAAGACAAATTTGACTATCTACTCATTAACATGCTAATGCTTGTTTGTTAAAGCACAAAGTTTCATCCACAAATAAATGAGGGCATGGTTAAGGCCGGTAAACGAACTTTAATTCGTTCCCTTCTAATCCCTTACTTGCAGTAAGTTTATAGCCTCAGATACCAGGGAAAAACACAAATTAACACCAGTGAGGGCAATGTAACAACAGAAAGGAGGAGTATACTTAGGAATCTATTGTCATGAGGATGACATGCATGTAAAATTTAAAGTCCTATTAGCAATGCAATAAATTGTTCTTGCTCTGCAAAATTCTGGCATAACCATCTGTTTTCCAAGTGTTTGGAAACTTTCTCTAATATCACATGTGTTAATGTAGAAGCAGTATAAATATCTGTGCTTACTTATCTTTGTAACCATTAATCATTTATCTCAGTGCTATGTATTTTTCTAACCTGTTGATCATCTGAATGCATTGCAGTTTTGGCTGCATTTTGGAAAGGATTCTCAGGAGGAGGAATGTTAATGGACTTAGTTGGAGCTCCTTCAAGCGGCTGTTCACTTTGATCTTTGAAATGAATCATCACAGCTAGGAGATGATCAGTGGCCAAGGCTTAGAGAGGTTTGACTGATTTATGCTCATTCTGCATGTTAATGAGCCTACATGTTAGGATTACCTTATAGTTTCCTCCTAGGCTGTTTACGAAGTCAAGCTGCTATCATTGGGGTGTGCATGGAGTAGCCAAAGGCTCACTTCTCATTCCCTATTCCGTTATTTTGATGTTGTCTCTAACTTGACTTTGATGCATAATGTGTGATGTTTTTGTTCAGGACTTAGGAGTATACCAGTTGTTGATTTTACTGTCATAAAATCAGTGGTGCTGAAGTTAGAGATGTTACTAACTAATAGCTAATAGAATAGCTGTTGCCTGGAACCTGAAATAAAGAATCTGTGTGTTTGATGACATGTTGAACAAAATGAGTTATGATTCATAGATTCATGGGTAGATACTTTCCTGTCGTGAGCTATGGTGGACTTTTTTGACTCCTATAAAAAATGCTGTTAAGCCAGACAGTAAAACCATTATCAGCCCTTTTTAGCAAACCATGGTATTTAAAAGCCACATCTTTTTTTTTCAGAGGGTATGGATAATTTTTTTTTTTTCAATCTTGCAATGGGAGGTAAGGAAAAATAACTCACAATATTTACTGAGATTCACCCACTGGTCTAAATGTTCAGCTTCAGTTGTTATTTTTTGATTATGAGACCACAGTTGCTGATACTATGAAGATGTCTCAGCCTATCAGTATACAGATGGATGACCAATTATTTCCTGTGTTTCTGTTTATCATAGCAGTAAACTTCTTCAGAGAAAACAACAAACTGTTTTAGATACAGTTTGAAAGATCATCAGATTCTCAAAATTAGGATAAAATACCTGAAACTATTGAATGCAATTGTGTGGGTTTGCTTGAATTAAAGAGTAAATAAATAACCAAAACCTATTAACAGTTTTGCAGGTTTTGTTATAGGTCATATTTAGTGGTTCAAAGTAGGAATCTGAAAACCAAACTACAGTGCTAGGATTTTTAAAGCTATCTGCAGAATGTGTAATTTAATCTCAAGATCAAATACATTTTTAATTCATAGGGCTGTAGTTTTTGTTTCCTGTTCCTAGAAGTGCAAGACAGGTAAATGTTTTATGTACAGTTTGTGGGTTAAGGAAAATAAAACCAACAAACCCCAAACAAAATACAACCAAGTTTTTGTGAAAAGGAACTTCAAATTTACCTGAAATTGTTATTAAAAACTCTTGAGTTCCTTATAATTAATAGTATAGGTGAACTGAGATGCAGCTTTTTTTTCCTCTATGCTTTTTTTAACAAGTCTTAGACTTTTATGTAGCATTTCTTGCAGTTCAGACTTGTTGTAAGATTGAAGGATAAATCATCTCATACGGAGAAAATCCCTCTTTTATTATAATGTATGGAATATAATTCTTGTTCTACCTCTCCCTGAAGATTTCCTGTAAGTCCTAGGAGACTGCATTGCTCAATGTACAGAACACTGAAACAGCATATGAGGCTGATTTTATGTACAGTTTGCTCTGCTATTTGTCTCCTCTGCAGAACAGACTATTAATCTTCTTTTTCTTCATAAAGAACTTTTGAACCTACTGATGACTGTGAAATTATTAATACACATATTATTATTATTTTTTCATTTAAAATTATTTTTCCACCAGAATGGAAATCCGTTCTCTAAACTGAACATGTTTGTTTCTAGTAATGTCTTTTTGAAACAAAAGCTAAGGGCAGTGGTTCAAGATAGACAGACTGCCTGGTTAATATTGCATACTCAGAATCAGTCCTGCTGAGAGAGGATTTTGAAATTAGTACCCTTGGGATGCTGGCACTACAGTGCTTTATGACCATGGTGACTGTTCTGTCTGCTGGCATCCTGTCTGCAGAGCCCATAATAATATTCATAACAGGTTAGACTGATTCTCCATCTGTGTCACTGTCCCAGTTCAAACATGGGCTACAAATGAATGCGTTTGAGAAAAGACTTTGTGTTTAAGTCTGATAAACACTTTCCTGGCTGCTGAGAGAGTTTATTTTGATCAGGGGTAGGCTTTTTGCTTTTAATGACCTGTCAGATTCTTCTTCTATGAATATTTCCTAGTTTGTGAATACAAGTGTATTTTTAGCATTTGTAGTATCTTGTGTCAGGGAGTTCCACAGTTCATCTTTGCATGAAGTTAAGAAGTGCCTGTCTGTTTTTTATTTTTGAGCCTCCACTTGTGAATTTGTGTCTGAGACTTTCTTGTTACTGTAGTGAAAGAAGCACTTAGCCAATTTTTCTTTCACCTCTTCCATGTCATCATTTTTATCTGGCTCTTGATTGACCCTTTTCTAGACCAGGAGTACTAGCCTGTGAATATCTTCCTTCTCTGCAAGTTATTTGATTACTTTTGATAGTTTTTGTCAATGTTTTTTTCAAATTATACTGCATGCTTTTTCTCAGATGAAAGTGTGTTCCACAGAACAGTCATATGTGTATGACACTATCTTTACCCAGTAGCATTACATTTTCTGAGGTTTTCTTCTGCTTAGTAATAATACTTAAGCTACTGAATCTATATGCTCATAAAGCCATTATTTTAACCTGTAATCTCTTTCAGTTTTAGAAGTAGTAGAATTGGAATCAAGCACTGGGTGCATAAAATGAGCACTGCATTTTTGTCAAATTCATTACTTTACATTTGTCTACTTTAAACGTCATCTGCCATTTTAATCTCAATCACTCAGTGCCACAGAGTCTTTCTGCAACTCTTTTTTTAGTCAACTTTTGTTTTATTTCCCCTGAAAAACTTAGCATCAGTAGCAAACTTAATCTCCTCTCCGTTCTCTTTTCCTGATCACTCCTGAATGTGTTGAGCAGCTGAAGCGGCAGCAGTAATTCCTGAGGGATTCTGCTCTTGCTTGAGAAAATTGACCATTTATTACAGCTCTTTGTTTCTATTCTTTTAGTTAGTTATCCCTGTGAGGACCTTCTCTTTTATCTTATTTCAGCTTAATTTAAGACATTTTGGTGACTGGACCTAGTTGAAAACTTCATGGAAATTGGAGTTGGCTGTGTTAGCCGCTTTTCCCCATTCTCACTCAGTTTGTATTCAGCAATTTTCGTCAGAAAATTCTAGTGGACTGTAGCATAAGAAATTTCTACTTCAATTACATTCATATGTACTTTCCATAAAGGTTTATTGGTAGGAGAAACAGGTTCATATTCCAGAAAAACCTAAATATTTAATATACAATTATAGGTGCAAATTTCATCACAAAGTTTTAATGAACTGCTTTTGTCTATTTCTAATCATCCTAACAATTATAGCAAAAGCCAAGTCTGAAATCTTCCCAAAGGTCAGCACAGAAAAAAATAATGATCTAGGAACGACGTCTCAATTCTTATTCAGATGGACAAAAGAGCTTAAATGCAGGAACTGTGGTTTTAATGGGAGCAATAAATTATGACATTTAAGTCATACTTGTACATATCGATCTTTACTTGGGTCATCAGAAAAAGTTTCCAAGTGCATTTACAGAACAAAAGACTCAAAAGTGTAACTTATTACTAGATTGTCACGCTTGAGACCACCCACTTACTGAATTGATCTTAATTTATCTATAGATTGATTTTTTCCATGCTATCTTTACTGTTTTGATGCATTCAAATCTTATACTGATTATTTTTTTTTGTTATTGATGATAAGTCTGAAACAGGAGCAATAGATCTTTTGAGTCAGGATGAGCTTAAAGTGTATGAAATTATAAGGTAAAGGTGGTAATTGCTGAGAACTAACTGCGGCAGCAATGTATTAGTGCAAAAAGCTATCATATTAGTAAATCTCTCGAAAGGATAGGTTTTGGTTGGCTATCTCTAAACTAGCTGTAATTTGTACTGCCAGACATCACTGGAATTCAGCACATGATAATTACCTGAGCCTTCTCACAATGTTTCCAAGGTGAATTGTCACCCACATACTTCTTGTTCCAAATTTCCTACTTTAGAGTTTAGGCATCAAGTTTAGATTGTGATGTGGTAGTGTTCTCTGTCTGCAAGACAGGATGTCTCTGAATGTCTTTAAAGCAGTAACACTGGCATAGCAAGAGTTATAATTAGTAGAAATAACAGACCAACACAGGGTCAGGCTGTTTTGCTGGGTTTTTTTGAACCCCTAAATGTAAAGAACCATGATTCTTATATCTAGTTGTTGGTCTTTGTGAATGCAGACAGCGTCAGTAGCCCCAGAAAAGGCTTGTGCAAATTTACGAACAATAGGGCTATAAAAGCATGAGGAAAGCAACGGGACAGGCTGCACCCTCTAACAGACATAGTACTAGATTTGTGGATGCTGGGGAATTATAAAGGGGCTGGACCTCAGAAAGCTGCAAGGCTTTGGTGCTGCCTAAATATACCTTCAGCTATAGAGATATAATAGGTTCTTAAATATTAAAGGAAAGGTCTCTCATCTAGCCCTAGTAATGACATATGGATGAGTCCAGCTCTCCTGACACAAGAAATCAACTGTGTTACATTAGTTTTCCTTTTTGAATTTGTCACATTACTTTAGATTTCTTGGAAGTGTTACAGACTCAATGGAAGAGAAGTATCGAGCGTGGCCTTATACAGATTGAATAGATGCACTGCTTCAGAAATGTTTGTCTTGCCAAAGTTGATTGTTATTGTATTTTAAGATGGATTACGTTATTGGCTGTACCAAACATGAAAATAGGACTTTGGGGCTTTATTACTTTTGGTTTTTTCACCACAAAATGTCTAAATTCTTATGATAGATTCTGTTATGGCAATATTTGAACATTGTTTTAGAGGCTCAAACTAATTCTGAAACCTTAGTGCATTTCTTCTCTACATGTCCTTATGATATAAACTTTGTATTCCCAAACTCTAAATGGACATAGCAGTAAAATAACAAGCTAATCAAACTTGTTTATCACTTTTCTTGAGAAGGGTATAAATCTATAAATGTTTTTTGTGACAATATCCAAGTTCAGAGGTTGTGCTGAATATTTATTTAGTGCACGTTAGAGCAGCTTGGAGTAATATAGTACTACTTAGCCAGTTAAGTATCAGTCATGCAGGAAGTCATCTTTGGACACGACTGCAGAGACCAGATCTCCTTTGTGTAACCATAGAATTCAGGAAAGTAAATAACTGAAAGCAAGAGGAGTGAATTAGCCCAGCAGGCATTAAAGACCTTGAAATAATAAAACCAGCTATAACCAGCAATTTTCTTTCATAAAAGCACTTCTAAAAACAGCATTTTCTAAAATACAAACAACGTATTTCCCAACATGGGAGATATTAATTATTAATAAATTTATTATCAAGAAATGCTGTGTAAATATACCTCTCAGCAATCTACATTGAAGAGTGTGCACTTGTTGCTGGTGAAGAGAGTAACAGTTAAACGCGGAATGATCTGCGTTACAATGCTGTGAGATTTGATATTTCCTGAAATGCAAAAGACTCTGCAAATGCAGTTATAAGACTAGACATGAATGAATGTTATTTTAAAACAGTTGAATAAGTAAAGTCTAAATTGGAATAATGTTTGTTATGCATATAAACCACACGCACCCTGTGAATAATTCTCATAAAACTACACATTTATATTTCAGGTGTTTACACTTTAGACATTTCTACCAATGTGCCGGGCAGTTAAGTCAGGATGTTGACCTTTCACAAAAAATAATACAATTACCTGTTTAAATCTGAAGGATGATATCTTAAAATTTATATTCAAATCAAGCCCGAACTGCATATTGAAGGTCTTATTTTTGAGAAAGGAAGAGATATGTAGATGCTGTGAATAATTCTTTAATTTTCTACTGAATATATAGGAGTTAACAAATACTTAGTTGTCTCAAGGGCTATTTTATTTTCCCTTCCTAAGTAATCTTCCTGGTTTTGAATTGTTTGATTCTACAACTTTAGAGGATAATACCAATGAGTAAGTTAAGGAACTTTTCCTTTAGAAAACTGTTCACAGCTGTTGGAGTGTGTGTGTTTTTTTTAATAGTTGAAAGGATCAAAGAAATTGGATTTGAGGTGTTTAATTAAGTCTGTTCACAGACAAATGCTCTTGATGAGTGACAGGTTGGCGTAATGCAGTCCACCAGGAAAAACAGCAATTAGAATGAACCTGTGGACTTTACAACACCATCTTTTCAAGTTCAAGCCACAGAACTAATTTAAAAAAGTACTAGCATGATGTTGACAGAGAATCAATAACGAAAGCCACCGTAGAATATTTCACTAATGCAAAGTTGCTTTAACCCCACCCTACAATTAAACATTTGTTCAAAAGTTATGTAGTAACTGTGGTAGTATTTTATAAATATGCATTCAGAGTAAGATATTTTTTCTTTTTCCTCTTTCATAAAAATGCTGAAAATAAAATTATTTATAGATTGAAGAACTGTTTCGTGAAATAAGTCAATTTGATATATAAATACATTAAATAAATGGAAGTCCCATTGGCGTTGGTGAAAAACACTTTCTCTGACTTCGTAATACAGGGCAGCGTAACTTAAATGTTCATGTCTAGAACTAGGGCAAACATTTGCATTTGGATATCTACTGAGAGGAATTAATCCACTTCACATCTGCCTAGCAAGTTCTGCCGTTATGTTAGGTATCATTTTTATTTTGTGAGGGCATGATAGTAAGTACTTATGTTCTGATTTTGTGGAAGATGGAAAGGATTTTGGAAGCCCCACAGAAAACCCAGCCTGTCAGACTCTAATCAAACGCTGAATATATTTTTTTTTTCCTGTAGGCCCTTAAAGTGAGTACTTTTCACTGTATCTCTGTATTTTCATTGTTAGATTGTCTGAGTACAGACTGGTATGCATAGTGTGTATAGATTTATTTAGTGTATAAGTAAAATGATGTTCATTAGAACAAAAAGTATCTAGTATTAAAGACTGCATCTAGCTCTATTTCTTTATGGGCTGCCACTTATTTACTAAGCATTTTCACTTTTTGTCTTCTTAGCACACTTACTTTATTGTTTCTGTTTATTTATTAAAGATGATGTTAGATTGAAATTCAGCCTGTTGTCTATATAGACAAAAATCCCTTGTTGAAGTGTTGGTTTTGTTTGGTTTTATTTAATAAAAAATGTGAAGATGTTACCGTAAAGATAGGTAATAATAGTGTTCAGAGAATGTGGTAAGATTCAGCAAAATGTTGCTTAGGTAAGCTAATATTAGATGGGTAGATCTCAAAACACTTCAACTTTACAACAGCAGGACATCCACCACTGGCAATATTCTCTTCCATCATGCCCTCTTCCCACAGAAGTGCTCAATCACCTTTCTGCTCTCCACTCTCTACCCATTATCCTGCCATTTGTCTTCCCTTTTCTTCCCTTCTCAAAATATTCCAGATCCTCTGTTGCTGACTCTCCTGGGTAACCAAGAATTCTAAAGCACAGCAACTCACATCTGAAACCTAACCTTGTTTTGCAGAGGAATCAAAAGGTGGTAGACAACCCCAATTAAGACATCTCTTAAAAAGTCTGTGACCAGATTCCATGCTTCAGGCTGGGTAACTGCAAACCCTGTACTTGTACATAATCCAAAACCAATATGCATGTTGTAGGGAAATTTTAATGGCCATTTTTTGTAGTATATTCAGGAGTTTATTTCCTTTCTTTTCTAGTGAGGTCCCTACAGTGATATTGATTTCATAAACAGTCTATTTTGTACTGTGCTAGGAAAAGAAGTGTCCTAATGGTTGAGATGTGCCAAAAATCTTCCAGTGTAAAAATGACTCAAGATATGGATAATTGAATGTGAAGAATTGCACTCTTTTGGTACATGTGACCTTTACTGGGGAATATGACCAATTGGTTAAATACCAGACACTGTTCAAAAATGAATGTGCAAGAAAGAAAGAAATTCCAAATAAAAATTTCTTTTATGACAGTGGTATTTAGTAGGGAATCTTAAAGATTCTGATTCCCCTCTGGAGACAGCAGAATGCAGAAGAGAAAGGAATGAAGCTGTTCCTTGAAATGTGATAAAAACTTTGGGTTCATCACGGTGCATCCTGTGCAGGTTTTACTCTGTTACTAGAATAATGTTGGAAGGGGAAAATAAGTGATAGTTACTCTTGTGTTAAGAGAGGGTAAACCTTTTGATTTGGGAGTCAAATTCCAAACTAATGAAAGGACAAAGTGGAAATATCTTTCATCAGTGGAACACTGTGATATCAGCCAAGAGCTTTAGGGCCTATGGTTTCTGCTCATGCTCAATGTGATAGTGTATCAGTAGGTTCTTTCTGTTCTTAAAGTGCCCCTCATTTGCTACTAAGATGTCATGTCAAAGCAGTTTCTTGCTGGCTGAGACTCAAGAAGAGAAGAGCATGCACAGGATTCTGTGCACCAGGGCATATTGAGTTCATTCTCATTAAATGTTTGCTAAATCTCTGTGATGCTAAAACAAGTTTCTTGGAATTGATGTGCAGCAGTTACTTCAATTAAACGTTTGCAGAAGGCTTTTAATGTCCTTATCAGTAAAATTCAGTGTAAGCCTTGGATTACTTTATTCATGATTGTGTAGTACTTTGGAAAGACAAACTACTAAATAAGAAAGAAATGCTATTATTTTACTGTCCTCTAGATTCTGCAATATCACAATTGCTTTCTGCTAATATGTCTCTTCAATGCTAGAAATGCTTAAAACTTAACTTACCTAACAGATGAAATACTGATTAATATCAGTTATGCCCAAAATTATTTGCACAACTTTATCAGATAAATATAATCCTGTGTATTATGGCTCACATAGAATCATAGAACAACCAGGTTGGAAGAGACCCACTGGATCATCGAGTCCAACAGTTCCTATTAAACACTAAACCATGTCCCTTAACACCTTGTCCACCCGTGCTTTAAACATCTCCAGGGAAGGCAGCTATTAACAAGGTCTAATATATTTAAAACTTGAGAAAGGCAGATCTAACAATATTACATATCAGTGTCTTACGTAGTTACAGAGGTATGCTGTGACATCTAATAATATATTGCACTCAGACCTATAATTTTTCAAAAGAGTGGTTTCAGGTTCAAAACTGAAGTATCACTTCAGAGCAGCAAGGAAAGAATTTTCTTCCTTATTCTTTTGTTTCAACATACGATGCTCTTGTGCTCAAGAATTTGGGCCACAGAAGAGGAGCCTACACCTTTTCTTCAGCTAAAGCATGAGCATGTAATCTGTATTCACGATCAAAGACTGTAATTAAGTTGTCGTTTAATCACATATTTAAATACCAGTGGTCACAATTTCCCTTAAACAAATGTTTACATTTTGTTGTAGATATATATACTTTCCTGAATACACATTTGTGCCAAAGAAACTGAGACTTGCTCAGGGGAAGTGATTTGGCCAAGGTTGTAAAGCTAGAAATCAGCGCTCAGTACCTCTCCCGGTCAGACCTGTGCATTAGTTGCTGAGTTACATTGCTTTTGGCGTTTTGAATCTTCAGACTCAGCAGAGACTGCACATAGCTCACGGGAAAACTATTTGGCTGGGAAATCACTAGTCAGAATAGTATAACTGTGACATTCTTTAGAAATATGCCCAAGAATAACATTTTTCTACATTTTTCTTCAAGTAATACATGGCTTCAGCAGTGTGTTCATTCCATGGAGTTTTATCAAAAGAGAACAGAAAGTCTATTTCAGTATGACTTGTTTTTCATTTTTCCTTGATTACCTAAGACACATTTGTTACATTCATTTGCATCAATGAATCTTAAAACAAAGCAAGTCTCTTATGTGTTGTACAATATTTTTACACTGGTTTTGGTCCACATTTGTAGCTTTCCTGGTTTTAAACTTCCGTGATTTTTTTTCCTCCTAATTTCTGATATAAGGACTTCTTCCAACTTCTGTCATCTCTAGATTAATAAAAAAATCCAGTGTGCAGGTCACTGTGTTAAATCATTTCATTAGCAGTTTCACCAGTCTTTTTCTTTTTCTTCTTTTTCTTTTTCTTTTTCTTTTTCTTTTTCTTTTTCTTTTTCTTTTTCTTTTTCTTTTTCTTTTTCTTTTTCTTTTTCTTTTTCTTTTTCTTTTTCTTTTTCTTTTTCTTTTTCTTTTTCTTTTTCTTTTTCTTTTTCTGTGTCTCCTTCTATCGCTGTTGCCAGCTGTGTCCTATTTCCAAAGCTTCATCTACTAGCACAAAACAGCTTGGAATGGTGTGGTAGATTTTAGGAGATTAAAGATTGCACTGTAATACACTAGGCTTAATCCTAATGCCAGTAAACTCTTTATATGCTATCCTCCCCTCAGGATTACACAGATTTATGTAACCATATTTTTTCACATCTAAAGGAGCTTAAAGGAATAGACATAGATTGTTCTGGGTGTTGAATAAAAGCAGTAAGCCCAGATAAAATATTTTTGTTCCTCAGATAATACACCAGAATGTAGCATTTTCAAATTGAGTGGTCATAGAAGACACAGTTGAATGGAGTGAAGGAGGCAGAAGAAAGCAAGCACAGTTATTCCTGAAAAATAATAGGTTCACTTGTGAAGCGTGGTTACCCTGCAGTGAATTATCTGCTCTTTTTTAGTTTAAATGGCATAAGTATAATAAAGAATAGCACCAAATCTGCTGTTTAAAATATGTCCTTCTGAGAGTTACCCTAGGCAGATATCTGACTTGGTTAAAAAAAACCATGAACCTTATTCCTCAGGGTGGAGCTGAGCATCTGAACATGAGTACCTTATCTCCTGATCTCAACAACTGAATTGTAACTTTGAGCTTCTTATTATATGGCTGCACTCACTCGCATCACGGTACAATTTTAATTTTTTTTTTTTCATCTCTGGATAATGTAGCACAGTAAGTCTTGCTTTGAGATCCCAAAATGACATAAGAAAGGAGTAGTACGTGAATATACCATAATATACATGTCTCTGGTGTAAAAATTATTATTAAGCCCCAAATGTCATGTTTTCAACTTACGATGCTTCTAGCAGTGCTTAATCGTTCAAACATTGATCCTAGTGCCAGAAATTCATGCTGAACAACTCTTAACATAGCTGAGAAACTCAAGAGTTGCTCTTTCAGTTGTGTTGGCCAGCATCCAAAAAATCAAGGATAAAAGAAATCAAAACAATGAATCCGTTCTTTCTTTTCTAAGTCTTGGCTAAAATCTGACATGTAGGATGGATTTAATGCATTTTTGGGAAACATTTATCTGATCATCTTAGCTTCTGCAAAGAGCTAGATATCAAGAAATGCTGAATGTTAGATTGATTTATTTTCCTCTACAAAACATGGAAGCACTATTAATAGTAAGATTTTTTACAGAATAAACTACATAACTCTCTTTTAGAATCAGTCAGTAATAGCATCTTTGCAACAGAGATGAAGACTCCACTGATGAGATGATATAAGCTGGTTCATCAGTTTAAATAAATCAACAGGATTTATGTACTTCAGTAAAGGCAACAGTTTTCATAATCTGAAAATGGATCCCATGAAGTTCATGTAGCAGAAGTTCTGCAGAAGGCACAAAGACATCTACAGTATTCTTACCTACATGCATTCCTCAAAGACTACAAGAATTAATAGAAACTCTCTTCCAAAAAATTTCCTTTATATCTAGCTAATCTTATTGAAACAACAATAAACTTTCTGTTTAGCTTAGTGGGAACAAAATTACTTCTGTTTGACATACAATTAGGAATATGAAATAGATGCAGCTAGCAAATATATTTTATACTAAATGGAGGCTGAAACATGCTACATCTCTGTTCCCATCTCTGCAATACCATGCCTTTAATGTCTCTACTAACAACTAGAAAAAAACTATGTTCTTTCAGGTACAAAAATCACTTTTTTTTTTGGTAATGGGTAAATGTCAGGTGAATTTTGTTACCTAAGTTTTCCCTTTCCTAGTTTTTAGCATTAAATTTTAAGTGATGTAAATGTCTACTAGGCTGTTTGCCTATCAGTCTTTCAAATCACATCATGTGGGAAACAGGGATTGTATCTGAAGCTGTTTTGCAGCCAGCAATGTATTAGAAACTATCATATGTTTATGTCTTGTTACTTAGGAAGCTCTTTAAATAACATTATCAGAACCATTAATATTCTAAACACTGGTGTTCTCTCAGTGCAGATATTTAGCTTGAGCTTTTAAAATTTTAGAATATCATAGAATCGTAGAATAACCAGGTTGGAAGAGACCCACCGAATCATCGAGTCCAACCATTCCTATCAAACACTAAACCATGTCCCTCAGCACCTTGTCCACCTGTGCCTTAGACACCTCCAGGGAAGATGAATCAACCCCCTCCCTGGGCAGCCTCTGCCAGTGTCAGTGGTGGTTTGTTGTCTTCAGTCTTTTTGTTGGAAGGTTAGTCTAGCAGCATGTGTCTCTATTTCTACTGTTTTCAGGGTGAGTGGAAGACTTTACCTTTTGTTTCCCTGTGCCATTTTGATAACTTCCCTCTTTTGTCCAGGTTTTGACACAATCTTGTCTGGAGATTGACTATTGTATTTTTTTGCTTTTTGTGAAGGACAGAAAAACACTGGGGTCAAATGTGATCTCAGGAGGTTATGAGCCTTTTTATTAGACTCAAGAACCATTCAAATGGGTCCTGCCCTTTTAGGATGACATTTTTCACTACCTGAATGTCTACTGAGATTTTTTTAATTTAAAAAAAAAAGAGTGATTTTAACATTAACTGTTTTTAAGAGTAATAAAAGAATAACAAAAGAACCCCACATCCCAAACTAGTACTTGAGACCTCCAAAATCAAGGCAATCAGCTGTAATGCAGGAAAATATTTGGAAAATAGTTGTTGGTTTACTACAGTAGATGGAAACATTTAAAAAAATGTAGTCAGACTTTATTATTTTTAAAAGAAGCGGAGAGATAGGAGAATATATGATTTCACTCCATTTCTTGAATTGCTTTAGCAAAGTGCTTATTCAGTGAGCAAAATCACAGAGAAGAAGAAAGGGTGAGAGAAAAGTATCTAGTATACAAAGCAAAGTCTATTTATAACTGATACCTCAACAATGGCTTTCATATAGAGGAAAAGATAGGAAACATTGAAGTGTCTTTTGCAACAAATAGTCATTCAAAAAAGGGGAATTCATCACCTTTTCAGAGCTGCATAGAGCCTTTAACAGCTGTTCTGTGACTAAATGCAGAGATCTATGAGATACAGAACTTAGCATTTTATCTGCTATACAAGAAAGTAAATAAAAGCATAGCATGATACTTCAAAAAGTGAGTGAAAAAATGTTTCCTTCTTAGGTGATGTCTGACAATTCAAAATATTTAGGTAAAAGTGTTCTGCTTTTCTGTTTTGTTTTTCTGTTAAAAAATATACTGATGCTACTTTGGATTCTATATATACGTTTGATGTTGTTGAATATATCTAGTTAAAGACCTATATTTACAGAAAAGGAAAATAGGTCATTAGAAAAGTGTATTGGTGTTCTCAGGTGCTCCTTTTTAGACCATATAAATCAGTGTACTCTGTAGGGACCAGGAAGCATTATTAGGCTTGGTGACCACTGTTTCTTGTATCATGAAACAAAACAGGTAGTTGGTGTGATTCAGTAAGAGATGCTGGAAATGAAAACAAGTCATTGTTCTTTAGATGTTCAAATCATGAGCAACATATCAGTTTGCTTCTGATCTCACTGATGTCAATGATGTGGAGGGGGTTGTTTATTTTTTATTGTTGTTACTTGTGAGTTTTTTTTCTTTTCAGTAGTCTTGCTTCTACATTAGACCTCTTGAGCACCCACTTATGCTGGAGATGTGATCATAAAGGTTATCAATACTGGACTTAAATGTGAGATTTGATGAATTTGCTTGAGAGTGATTGGTCGCTTGTTGCCATCTGCTGATGCCAGGGATTTGGGGTGGTGTTTTGCTGTTGCTTGTCAAGGAGCATTAGAGCACCAGCAGAGAGAGTATTGCAGTCAGGAGAACAGCAAGGAACTGAAAGAAATGGAACTGTCTTCTGGGGACTTCAGTTAGCTGGAACACGTTGGGACATTGGTAATGCACTGGCCTGAAGACCTGCGGAGGCTGAAAAGCCCTTCAGGGTTTCTGAGAGATATTATGCCTTGATCATAGGCTAATTCCACACTGATCGTATTTTCCATGAAAAAGATACCCCAAAACAAACAAGCAAAGAAACAATTTTTTCCAATATGCTTTCTCTGGATATTGTTTTTCTTTATAGTTTCTCTTGCACCTATACAAATGTACCTCAGAGAAAAGGTACCAAGTAATGATTCACTCTCTTCCGCTTCAGTTATCTGAAAAGAGAATGATTTCTCCATAAGTGGTAGATGGACGTGTTCCTCCAAATTTTAAAAGTAAAATTCATAGGAAGCTTTATTAAATGCTTGTGCCACAGCGTAGTTCTGTTATCTATATCACCATGACATCATAGGAAATTTTCCAATTCTTTATCTAATTGGAAATGCACATAGAAGAGATTGCCACTAAAACATCATCCATCTGCTTGTACTTCTCTTTAAGGGATATTATAAATCGTGCTTCACGTACCATAAGGTTTTATAATATTGCATGCAATTTGCTACATGGAAAGCATTAACACTTCTAAAAATGTTTTTAATGTAGCTTATTTTTTAATATATTGGTTTTCTAAGCTTCCATTCTTTTTTCATGTGGTTATTTTTTTTTTTTTTTGGATAGTTTTTTTGCTTGCTTTTAAATTGGAAAGCTTTTTCAAACAGAAACATGTATAGGCAGTTAGAATGTCACCCCGGTTGATTTCACCATTATATCTAGGTCAGGTGATTTACATCAGCAAGTCCCTTAACCTCCCTCTCTGTGGTGCCCATGAGCCTATAACCAGGCTTAAACTCTCAGAGTCTTTTATATGAATACTCCAATATCACTTAAGTGATAGTGATTTCTAGGACAAAGCCCAAGGAATGTTCTCCAGAAAGACTTAAACCTATTTATCCAGCAAATAGGTCTTTACTGGGAATAGTGCTCCGTTTTTGGACAAATTCCCCAAAGAGTTGGTTGTCACTACAAAACTTCCGCTCCAGGTGTAAGACATGTTTCTGCAATCTTGCTTTTTCTTAACACAAACTCAGATTCCAATGTGTGCAAATTAATTTCAATCTTGAAATAAAAATCTAGTCCAAACTTATTGCCTCATAGGTAACAAAGATGTTATTAAGTTGTCATGGTATAACCCTGGAAGATATTCAGGGCCACCAGTTGGGCCCATTCTTAAACATACATCAGATGTGATAAGTGCAGTCACCACTGGTCTCAAATTGTAGTGGTCTGTTAAAATAATAATAATAATAAAATAATAATAATAATATTGTTTCTTTAACTCTGTTGGCAAACGTAGGGATCAACAGCAATTATTAAAGAAAAGCTAACACCCCTGAATGCCTTTGAATCTTTGTTTTAAAAAAGAGAATTCTAAGTGTTGCTGGCAGTGTTAAAGACAGTACAATTAAACCATTAATTTAAGAAAGTCATTGCAGTATCTCTGATGTGGTAAATCTCATAGTGCAAGTTTGCCAGATCTTTTTGGTCTATTGATGAATTATCTATAAACTCAGATTAATTTAACTGTATGACTGTATTTAGCCAGGAGGTGATACTATTACCTGCTTTAGTATGGAGACATTTAATTACTTTCCCCAAAAGAAATGTTCGAAAATGAAAGATAAACCTCATACTATATAGATAACATATGATAATACCCCCCCACCTCGGATTTGACAGTGAAGATCTATCCTTTCCACTCTTAAATTATTCCTTCAAAAGAGCTTGAGGAAAGAGTTTCATGTTAACCCAAAGTGCTGAAACTGTCAGACAGAGCCCGTTGAAATGATTGCTGTAAAATGAGTTTCAGTGATTTGATGATTCATCTTAATCAATTACCTAGTCTCATGTATAGAATTGTCTTCCTCAATGATACATGTGGATAATACAGATACAACATTATTCTCACCAGATACTGGATAATTAACCATGCCCATTTATCTTCTCTCATGCATGCAAATCATTAGTAGCAACTGCAAAACTAAGCTGACAAGTTTGGAAAATTAAATGGAGATACAGGTAAGAAAGTGCTTAAAATGAGTCCAAATAACTTTAAGTCTCAGTATTAGCTTTAAGAAGACTTTTGCAGACATTCTTGTATTTGGTGTCATATTTGCATAGGTTGAAAATTTGCATTTTAACTAAAGGATAGCTGGTTGATCCCTTATAATCTTTAAATGTCTGGCAGGTGAGGATGTTTTGTTGTTTGGTTTTGTTTACTTTTCTGAAAAACCCTAATTTGTCAGACTTTCAAATCAACGGTCTTAGATGTGCTGGAAGCTAGGTGACTTAGGAATTTGTTTATTACAGATGAACATTCATTGTAATTAGATTGACAGTTGTTAAGAGGCTTTGGGGTGTCAATACTTTAATGTCTTATGAGATGGTAAGACAGTTCTATCAGCTTCTGGGTTTCAAAATGAGTAGTGATATTTGCTTCTAAGTTCATTATTCGCCTTGAGAGAAATTTTTGATGATCTTAGTGTTGTCTGAATGTTAGTGGCATTTTTATTTGTGAACAATATCTGTAGAGAATGGTGTGTAATGTACAAATTATGGTAGCAGAGCATATTTCTCACACATGTAACAAAGTCAAAATCTGCTATATATCTGTGCAGGATTAATATATCTCACAAATAAGATGATTTCTTTTCAATGTAAAACAAAGAGAAATGAATGGTGGAATTCTCTTTTCCTGGGCAACAGTAGTCCATCAAATCTCTCTGTCCTCATTCTTATAAGAAATGGCTAAAATAGTTGTTCCAGTCTTGAATAGTTTGAAGCTTCCCCCAAATTATTAAAAATAATTGTGTTTCTTTACTGTAAAATATTGGAAGGGTCTGTTGTAAGCATAAAATTGGCTGCAAGTACATACAGTCCAACTAGTTGATTAGAATAAAAAAAAAATATTTACAGAAATATGCAGAAATTTCTAGATGTTTACTTTCCTTGTTGAGTACTAAATAATATTGTGTTTTCTGAACCTTGTCTGCCCTTATTCTGTTCAGGTTATTAGAGATGAGTTTCAAAGGTGACTGAAGAGAAATTGTTTGTAAGTCTTGCTTTTCCTTCAACACTTTCTACTTGACAAGTTTAGACATGCTAGGACTTATTCTCACTTGCCTGATGCAGGGCTTATTGATTTGTAGAGATCACTTCTGAATTAACACAAACGTGAGAAGCCTGGGGTGGTGTTTATTTACATGCCAGGACCAACTTGATTTAGGAGATTTAATATTGCATATTTCTACTTCAAATAGAACACTTTCTTGCAGCATCTTGGGACATAAATTCTACTAGCATGGTTGCTTTGGATTAAGACTGCTTGACATCTGACATTACATGAACTGATATGTAACTTTCTACCACCACACACTTTACCTCTGCATGTGTCCCTGTGCTTAATCAGAATAAATCAATCAGAAGTATTTTTTCTGATGCATAAGTCACCACAACCATGACTTTAGCAGGTTCTGTAGAGGTCGCAGTGAAAAGCGGAGGTTTGTTTGTAATAAGCCTTGCTTGAGTTATTATTATAGCTATCTTACAACGCTGTAATAAATGAGAGTGCGGATGTGGATGTGAAATAGCATACTTCATTGCAGTTTCATTTTGTTTCCCAACATTTGGAGCAAAGATTTCTTCATTCAAAATAAGTTTTGTGTACCTTTTATTGCATTCTGAATAAGAAAAGTTTGCCTTGTCTCATCTCAAATAGTCAAACAAATACTCAGGATGTCAGTCAACCTAAAATTCACATAAAAAATATCTCTAATGGTAATACTCAGCACTCAGACTGTTACCCCATTTTGCAGAAGACCATTCAGACCTTTCTGAATTAGATTGTGCTCTTTGATAAATGTGGATTTATCTGGATTGATGGTATGTTTATATGTACTTTACCTGTGTACTCCAATGGGGAATCTGTCTTTAATCTCAAATAACTTTGACAGTGTGTCTCATAAGCATACAAATTGAGCAAGTTTCTTTTGCAAACTAATCAAGTTCCTACCGACAACCTGAGCCATCTTTCTATTTCAAGTGTGATAACATATTCATCCTCCTCTATCAAGTCATTACTGTTGGACAGAATTATTAACAATTTTTATATGTTATTATCCAAGGGAAATAGAAAATACATTTTTAGTGGTGGAATCTATGATGCTCCTTCATTAAACAATTAAAAGGAAATGGAGAGCACATGAAATACACTAAAATGCACTGTCAGACACTAAACTAATAAGATTTTTATGATCTGTATAATAGCCTAGCTATTATTCTTATAAATTTTGGACTGAATGGATGATTTTTTTGTTAAAAGTGGTACTAATGCTTGGTAGGTTTATCCTTCTAACTGTGCTGTGTTCATAAAAGGCATGTCTGAGCCTGCTTTATAAAAATAACTTAGAGTGTGAAAGCAGAGAACACCACCTGATCCATGGCTTGTTAGACTACAAGAGTATGCGTGAAGAGTAAGCCTACAAGAGTTCTCCAGTTTGACCTATACATTATTCTGTACTCTTGTGATTTCCATAAGGTCTTGAAACTGTGCTTATCGGCCTGTGAGCGTGCCTCTAAATTAGTGCTTGAATTCCTAGCTAATGGTTATAAAGGTGGAGGTTTTCTGTATGTTTTAAGGTTCTTGTTTTACCAATTTAAGTTTCAGAGCATAAGTGAGTGACTGTATTTATTACTTCAGTGGGAATTATGAACAATCGTGTGTCTTGAGTTCAGGCTTTGAGACCCATATCCCCCTCTTAAGTTAGGGCTATGTTTGCATGACACAATCCTTTGCCATACAAATGTCATCTGAGAAGGCCTTAATACAGGTGCAAAGCTATGGGTTTTCTACGTGAGGTAATTTAGCATTCCACTACACGGTTTTTGAATGTCTCTGGTTTAAAAGAAAAAAAAAGTGCCTCCTTAATTACCCTAATTTCGTTACTGGACCTCAAGTGCATAAAATTGAAGGTGCATAAAATTCAAGGGAGAAGCAAAATCAAAATGGTCAGTGACTACTGATGAGGAGACAGATAATTCAAGGGGAATGGACTCGGAATAGTTAGATTAGATTTTTGGGACCAAAGTATCGGAGTGTTGCAAACATAAATTTATCTGTACCTTGAGAGGTAGGCAGTATGTTGTACTGACAACCTGAAAAAGTATTAAATTACCTGTAATTTAGGTGAGAACATTGGAATTAAAATTATGATTTCAATGAGTTTGTTCAGTTGCGAGGAATGAAGGAATACAGCCTTTCAAACTGCTGACTTCAGGAAGGATGGAAAACTGGTTATGCAGCTTCAAATGAAGTTGGTTGCCTGCTTGGAGATGATGAATGCCTATCACTTAAAATGCACACTGTATATTGTATTTCTTTCAGCCAACTGCAGCATTTCTCTCTGTAGAAACAGTAAAATAATTACAAACTGCTATTAAAAGTCTCCTATGGAAGAACAATTGGAAATCTTTTTTTCTTTACACCCTGACAGCTGCATATGTAGGTTTTGAAATTACTTTAAAGAAGTATAAGTAGCAAAAGAATTTTAAATCCAGTCATCTTATTTTCAAGTTTCAGATAATATGTGTGCAATTGATGTAATTTAATTATAGAAATACTGCGTCTGAAATATGGACACAATTAGATTGGTCTATCTAGCTGAGATCAGTATCATAAAATGCAATTAATCATAAAATGCCTTCACTTCCATTTGCACCTTCAGACTGTTCCTCTTACAGATAGGGAAAAAGCTGAAAATCGTGACTCAGAACTCTATAACTTTCTTATTACTGTGATGGGATAAAATTATATTAGTTAGAACTTTATTTTCAGAAGTACAAATGATCAGAGGATTTTCCCTTGGTAGTTAGTATATATAGTAACCTCCCTGCTAAATCCTGCTGTGAGTGAACTAGGCACTCTGTCAGAAGCACCAAGGGATGCTAGAATTTCCCAGTTCTACTGAGATAGAAAAATAAATCTTTTTCTTAAAACTATTTCATATGGTTGTATTCATTTATTATGAGAGATTCAGTTTGCCTGTTTGCTGCCCTAGCTTTTAGGAAAGAAGGATTAGGTTGCATAAATAATTCTAAGAGTTGTCCATTTTCATTTTATAACTGAACATATCCAAGAATCATGGTGATTGGGTAGTATAAACTATCCTGAGAAATTACTTCAAAAGATCAGAAAATTATGGCAATACTAGGGAGGATTTGCTCTCACATTTAATTTGTGTGGATATAAGTATACATTCTGAGAGTAAGAAAAATAAAATCTAGGAAAAGAAATGGAATTTCATGAAGTTAACAATAACCTACACTACCTTCTGTAGGTTTACAGAAATTGTAAACTGTATCAATGAATAAGAACATACAATTTTACTTTTACTTCTAGTGTTCTGGTAATATAAAGAAAGAATTTCCACAGCTTGCTTTAGCTTCCTCTTGAGAATTTTCTTACAGTCATATCCAGATCACTCAGACACAGATGTTTGGCAATATATTATCAAAACTTGAATTATAGAAGACCTTTAATGTCAGGCTTTTTCCTTTCACTTTTCTGGAGAAGGGAATTCTGAAACTGTACTGGTTTCTGCTCCTAGACACTGGTTGCATTTCAGACTTCAGAGCAGTTCAGGTGAGGCAGTTACCTGTTGCAGAGGTCTGAGTAGTAAGTACAAGCACTTTATATTCTGGATGTAGTTGGGTGACGGTTGCTTTGGTTAGGTCCGTGGCACCAAAATGCAGGGAGCAGACTGAAGAACAGACGGCTCCTGAATGCTCTGTCTTTTATATAAATGTGGTAATTAGGATAGGTTTGCCAAACAGTGAATGGCCTTGAAGCATCTTTATTCATTCTCTTTTCATTTTCAGAAGGGTGGCAGGATTGAAACTTTGAGCATATTAGAGCTGCAGATTACCAAAGAGCTAAAAGGTCTGGGAATTTCAAAATCCTAAAGATGTCGATCCCTCTTGGTTCTTGTTTTAAAGGCCAAACAAATGGAGCACCTGCTAGTGCTTGTGCTTTTTGTCAGAACAGTAGGGACGACGTCTGTGCTCATCCAGAGCTTAAAAATCTCACTTCAGAGAATACAGCTCTCGAAGCCAGTCAGCAAAGCAGAATTCATGCATAATAGAAACTCATCTCTCACAGATAGAAGGTCTTAGAGAAAAAAATTGAGATTCAAATGTGCCATCTCAAAGCAACAGACAACAAATTTTTTCAGCTCAGCCGAGCAGTCGAGAGCAGCAGAGACAAAAGCTCTTTTGTAACTGTATAAGATAAATGCAGAAGAGAGAAAGCTTAGGGTGAATCTCTATGAATACCACTGTATAGAACACTTTTTAAGCTCATTGTTCTGGCATATAAACATATGTATATATATTTCTGTGTGCTATAAAAATACATTGGTGAGACTACAGCTGGAGCATTGTTTCCAGTTCTTGGCTTCCCTGTTCATCGAATCACAGAATCACCAGGTTGGAAGAGACCCACCGGATCATTGAGTCCAACCATTCCTATCAAACACTAAACCATGTCCCTCAGCACCTCGTCCACCTGTGCCTTAAACACCTCCAGGGAAGATGAATCAAGCCCCTCCCTGGGAAGCCTGTTCCAGTGCCCAATGACCCTTTCTGTGAAAAAAATTCTTTCTGATGTTCAGTCTGTACCTCCCCTGGTGGAGCATGAGGTCATTCCCTCTCATCCTGTCCCCTGTCACTTGGGAGAAGAGCCCAGCTCCCTCCTCTCCACAACCTCCTTCAGGTAATTGTAGAGATCATGGACAAACTGGACAGGTGCAGCAAAAGGTCAGGAAGACAACTGAGGAGGAGGAGCAATTGACATAATGAAGAGGCCGAGGACTGGTATTAATTAACCTGCAGTAGGAAGGTCTTAGGAGGATGTCATCAATGTGTTTACATAATTAGTGGGAGATGGTACAGTATGGAGGAAGGCTTTTCACAGTAGTGCTCAGTGACTGGAGAAGAGTCAGCTGGCACTAACTAAAATCATTTTAACAAAAGAAAAAAAATCTTTAGTACCCTGCTTTAGCAGACTAGAAGGTGTAGATGATCTCTAGAGGTCCCAATAGATCTCAGTTGTTCTATGATTCTTGGATAATGTGGCAGAAGTTCAGTCCATAAGAAATTTTTTTAAGTGAAGGCAATTATTTGTCCAATATTTGCCACAGATCTCGATAAATTCAACAGCTGGGAAGATTTAATACCAAGCATTAAATATCTTCCCAGAAAGTTCAACTACAGGTATTGAAAGCTTAGGGTTTTTTATGCAAATCAAAACACTTCAAGACTTCTCAGCAGGGTAGGATTGAATGTTGTCACCTTGAGATTAAGCATATAATAATTTCTTAGAATGAATTATTTTCCTGCTGCACTGGGTGAAATTTAATATTTAAATTCTATAAATATTTTTATCTACAATTATATAGTCTGTCTCTGCAAGGATGACACCAAAAAACATTAATCTGGTTAATTAAAAATTAATCTGTCTTATTACATTTACACGCACTGCAAACTTTCTCAGGTGATGGTCTTAATGTTAGCAGTAGAGAAGATTATAAAACCCAAAGAAAATGCTGTGTCATAAACTGCTAGAATAAAACCAGCATTTTATTTAAAATCATCAAAGTAAATATTTTTTTACTAGGAAGCTGGTATCTCTGGAACCCCTCTAGAAAGTTCTTTGAAAGTCATCTTTTTCTGCAGAAATGTCCCTTTACCAATTAGAAACTTTTGGATTGTGATCTTTTTGTCTGGCAAATATGAAGCAACGCTTGACAAATATAATTGTTGAGTTGATGAATACTTTACGGATACATGAAGGAGGATTGGGATTTGTATTCTAATTCCATTTTAATTTTTATTTCTAATTGCTTTTTCTAAAATAAAACAGACAATTCAGAAAACACATGATTCCCTAGGGAGTTTCTGAGGGTTTTTTTTGGTTTTGTTTTATATTCCTTTTTTGGTAGTTGTTGTTTTTCTGTTTTCATTCTGAGTTTATTTTTGTAGGTTTTGCCTGTTTTATTGTTGTTTTCAGGAGCTGTCTTTGTTTTCTGTGGTTTTTTTTTTTTCTGTTTAGCTTGATTTTATTTTGTTTTAACTGAGAACAAAGCAGTTGCCTCTCTGACCTCATCCCAGTGAAACTCTGTTCAAAGTGTTTTAAGACTGCAGGGACTTAATTCTCTCTAGAAGATAATTAATGTGCTCCTCTTCAGCAAAATATGTTTACATTTTAACTATTTTTCTCCTAATTCAGTTGCATATCTGCCAGTTTTCCATCATCCAAACACACAGAACTTGATGTAGTCGACGATCTCTTGTCCTTGCCAGACAATTGTTGTTTTCCTGATTCAAGACAAATTTCTTAGGTCTGATGTTTGAGTGCAGTTTTAAATGACCATATCCCCAGTGACTGTCAAATTTATCTAATTCATTTTGTTTCATGCCTTAGTTTCCACAGCATCTCTGTTAAGGTGCGTTTTCTTTTTAACAATTCAGTTTGCTGCCTTCTGTCACTCTCCCAGAGAGTTTTCAAGGCAATGGCCAACTGGCAAACTGCCTTCCCTAAGCTCTTATCATGTCATATTGCAGCATCTTTCTTATTCACGATGGGTAGTTCAGGTCCAGAGAAAGACAGAGAACTAAAAGAGTTTGCAGTAGGTTCAAGGATAGTTCTTCGAGTTCTACACAAATTGTAACGGGAGCAAAGCAGCAAAATAGCACTTTCTGTAAGGTGACTCTAGCATGCATGCTTACAAAACCATCTTGTCATCAAAATTAACCTCCACCATATTACTTATAAAAAAGAAAAAATGGTGACTGAAAAGATAATTTTCATTGCCTGAATGTGTTTGCATCTTCGTATTTGTTGACTTCAAAGATGAAAGTAGTGTTTTTAATCCGTAATGTGGTTGCAATGAAATATTTTGCTTTTTACAATTTAATTTCAGTGATGTTTGTTACTGCCTTTCCCATGGTGATGTTTGTCAATGTATGTTCAGCATGATTAAAGAAAGCACTAGCAACATGATAGTAATATGGGAACCTATGAGTAGGATCAGATGGACTCTGGCTTTTCATAAGAACTGATTTCTTGCTCTGTAATGTATGGGATCACTGTCACCAAGACATCATCATTCCTCCCTTATTGCAAATGAAGAAGTGTTCTCCTAAATCCATGAATGCAGAAGGCTGATACCTTCTCCACCTCTTAGTTAACCTGAATTTATTCATGTATTATTTAACTATGGCACTGATGCTTTAAAATTTGAGTTGCTCATCCATATTTTTCAGACGTTGCTGGCATTTTTGTCTTTCAAATTTGGCTAAACATTAACTTCAAGAATATATCTAGTTGTCCAAACAAGTATTTTGATTGTATTGTTAATTATGTGCTTTCTAATTCGTGCACTGAAAAAATGTAATTTACTTCTCTATAGCTCTCAGCTGCCCTGGAATTAGCAAAGCCTGTACTGGCTTGCAACTATTGAAACCAATATTGTCTTGTTTTCCTGACCGCCTCAGATATAAAAAAGATTGACATGGCAGAGTAATAGAAAGTGTATTGCATTAGGGTTTAGTATTAAAGATAAACAACACAAATGGAACTGGAAGCATATGGCATTCTTTGCCTCCTATGCCAGCTGATGAGCAATACATTTTGTATTATGATCCACTTTGGAGGCTTTAAACCATTAAAACCTTGCTGCTTTGTTTTGCATGCTTGAAAGTTGCCAGTTAAACCAACTGGAGGAACCTAATTTAGCTGATTGTGTGACTGATGTGTCAGAACTCTGGCTCTGAGTTTTCAAGGCTGGAAGTGAAAAATTGGACAAAATTAATTGAATATAGCAGATTGTATGCTATAACAGTGCCTTAAAGATGGAACACTGAAGGCGGAACTGAAACCTTATTTATGAAAAACATAAAGGAAAAATAGAAAAACAATCAATAATTCTTATATTCTTATACACTGAAGAGCTCACAAACAATTAGTGTTTCTTTATGGTTACCTAATGGAACTATTCAATATATCGTAGAATTTCTTATGAAAATTTAGTTAGACCATTAACATTATTATGTATCAAACAAGATATTTTCAGATAGCTCTAATCCTCTATCCAATAACTACTTAAACATCTGTGCTAAGATTGAGTGTAATGGTTTCCTTTGCTGAAATCAAGGATTTTAAATGTTCACAGTCGTTGCACTTGAATGGATTTATTTGTTTGATAAAATGACATTAAGTAAGTAAACAACAAAAGAAAGAAATGTCACTCTAAGGTCTTTAGGTGAAAATAATTACATATTCTTTCTTGAAAATTTTCTATTTCAGCCCTATTAAAATAGTGTGATCTTTTATTTTTGTGGCTACAATCTGGCATATGGTGGTTATCATGTGGCTTAGTGATGATACAAAAAGACTGACCTAGAAATAGCCAAAATGAAAAGAAAATTTTCTATGGTTTAATGCATTTGGAGAGAAAATTCTGTGGCATGTACCCTTCGTTTACATGACATTAGTTTAAAACTTTAAAATATGATCACCTACAAAAGCACTCGTAAGAATTAGGATAACAATTCTATTTTTAATGAAGTATTTGTTGATCACAGACTCATAAAGGTTAAAGGAATGCTAGCTCAAGCGACAACTTTATTTTAGTTTATTTTTTTGGGAATACTTGATCACATTAGTTGTTAACTAAAATCAATGAAACCCACATTCTCTGGGGCATTATTTATCCATTTCCACTTATGTCTTTCCTATTTTGCATCAGCTCTTTTCTTCCAGAGATATAGAAGTATTTAGACAGGTCTGACATGGTGTGAGACGGTTTGTTCATGCTTATTTGAGAGTTGAAAGAGGAGGACAGGCAATACTTCTTTGCATATTTTCTTTTAACTTTCCTGTGATTAAATGTGTTATGTCAGTGAGCAATAGCCTGATTGAAGGCTCTTTGCTGTTGTGAAATTACTCTAGGATTGTCTGGATGTAGGAGGGTGGCCTCAACAAAGCAGAGTGACTCATAGGCAAAGTTTTATAGGAGTGGCAGGTTCTGGAGAGGCTGAAGGGATGAAAAAAGAATCGGCAAGACTTCTGGAAGCCAGGATGGGTATGGCTGTATGGTCTCTTGACTGAAAGAGCCTTTCACTGCATCTCCTCTTCTTCCTAACGTCCTCACATCTGTCTAGCTGATCTGATCTCCTAAGGGGTATGAGATATGTGTTGTTCCCTCCCGAAGTTGCTAAGTGATATGATTTTCAGATATCCAGTTTCATGATCACTGAAAATCATATTGTATTGGTTGAAAGTTTCATCCCTGGAATAATGTAGCTGAGTCAAAAAACTGAAAACAGTTACAAATAGTGCTGAAGTAGAAAAACTGTTGTTCACCAATAAAAACTCTTTTGTCTCACTCAGCATCTTTCTGAATAAATCTTACGTAGGAAGTTGAGTAGCAGAATAAATCGGTACATTAATGTTCAGTTTGCATGTCTATCTAAATTCAATCTCTTAATAAAACTCAGTTATTGATTACTACATTTCTAATTTGCCTCAAGGCTCTTCTACACAATTATGGCAAAGAAACAAAACATAAAAGAATTTTCCTGTGAAGAATTATTCAAAAAATGAAAACATAACATAAAGCTGGGTTAAATTTATGTTACCCAGCTTTAAATCTAACTGAAAGCTTTAACAAATAGAAAGTTTTATGAAAGTTAAACTGTTTAGAAAGCCATACAGAAAGTATAAAACTGTAAAACTGTGTACTAAAAGTAATAGATAGTAAAAACTAATGTGTATTTGGCTTATGAGACTGCTAAGTTCAGGATATCTAAACACTTAAAAGCTGGAGTTGAAAATTCTAACTGAAGGGCTTTTCCTTTTATTCCAAACAACCACGAAGCTGGAAAAGGTTTAGGTTTGGATTTGACTCTAGTTTCTCATGCTCAAGTCTGTCTCTGAATGTTTAGTTCAGAAACATTTTAATAATTTGTTTATGCTTCTTCATAAGTAAGAGGAATTATCTAATGGAGTTTTTGTTAATTACAAGGCTTTTTTTTCCCTAGAGAGGTATATTTTATATATGTGTATGTGTGTGTATATATATATACATATAAATATGTGTATAAATATTCAGCAATACTTTCTTAGAGGTATTGACATGCTTACAGACATATAGATATCATGCAAGGAAATGCAGTCTCCTGCTGCTCAGATATAAAGAGTTGCTGGCTTAATCATGCAGGGAGCTGCTTCTGGATGAGGTTTACAAAAAAAAAAAAAGTTTCCTTTTCATAAGAAAAGTTCCACCAACCAGCTACTGAGCTTCCTACTTTGTGATACCATTTATGAAGCTTGAAATTTGACTATGTACTTACTTGCCTGGTTTTTGTATAACAAAAAAAGAGACATCCTCAGAATATTTAATTAGCCCAATGATTAGTATTCAGATGGGACTGCTGAGAATTATTTTTTTTTAAATGAAGCTTCCATTGAACAGAAAATATCAAGAGTATAATCTAGAATTACTACAATGTGAGGACAGATTACTTCTCCAAAATAACAGAGTGGCTCATGAGGGAGTCCGAGAAACTCTCCCCCAGAATACTCAAAGTGCTGATTCTAGACCTGGGGAGCGAGAGGGTGAAATTTCCCATCTGTACTACAGATATTCAGGCATTAATTCATAAATCATAAATCATTTTGCACATAGGCTTTTCTGAGATTGATTTGAATTATTAGTCCTCAGTGTCAAAGCATTCCTTATTTGTAGCATCCTATAATATATTTGTACTACTTAGACATTCAGCTTAGTGAAAGTCTCTGAGCTTTAGATAACAGGTACTGTAGGCTAACGCAGCACAGAAGTGTGAAACTGCAGACACCACTCTTATTGTATAAGAGAGATGCAGCTGTGCCTGGAAAAGACTGATTTCCTCAAAAGAGGGAAAATAACAAAGGACTAACAAATGTTTAGACCTCACTATGTATTTGTGATCTGAAAGATACTTGGTACAAAAATGTATTATACAATGATGACATTGTGCAGCCTGGGTGTAGTTTGGATATTCAGATAGCCTCTTAAGTTATCTGGCTTAATGCACAAGACTAAACAGATGTTGCTGATAACAGAACCCTTTCAAGTGTATTTTTCAGTTAGTAAAGTTACTAAGCAATTTTGAAGTGTATAACAGACATAAAGAAGACATTGTCTGGCAGGAAAAGTGAAGAAGGAATCAAAGCAGGGAATATCAAACATTGTGATGTTGTACAACTTGTCTGGATCAAAAAGTTTAAGTGGTTTTCCTTGTTCAGTTTGTTTCCTACCTATCCCCAGTGGAGTGGACCACCAGTTGTGGGTAAGTGTACCTGGTGTGTCAGCAATTGCTGGGGAAAAGGAGGATGCTGAAAAGAGAAAACAGTACCTTTTAAATGAGGATTGTATCAATTTCTGTGCAATGTGGTTCCACACAGAAAAATTGGTATCCTCTAGAATCTTACGTAGGGAACTTCAGTCTCCACTATTGTGGAGCAAGCAGCAATAAATCATAGAATAACCAGGTTGGAAGAGACCCACCAGATCATCGAGTCCAACTGTTCCTATCATAGAGTGGTTTGGGCTGGAAGGGGCCTCAAAGCCCTTCCAGTTCCACCCCAATCATGTCATGTAAAAGTAACTTTTTTCCCTCACAAAAAGGAACTTTTCCTGACCAAAACCTCACTTGCCTTAACTTTTCCCTCACAAAGAGGAACTTTTCCCTCACAAAAAGGAACTTTTCCTCCCCAAAATCTCATCTGCCTTAATTTTTGCCTCACAAAAAGATACTTTTCCCTCACAAGGAAGAACTTTTCCTTCTCAAAATCATGTCTGCTATAGCAAAAGTACCTTTTCCCTCACAAGAAGGAAGGAAAAGGAACTATATGATTCTCTAGGACTCACTCTGGTAGCGGTGCAGTGCTGCTCTGAAGTATTTAGGTATATTTTCATTTCTGATAAGGGGCTATCATGGCTAAACCATCACTATAGATTTTATAATGCTTCTGTCTAACATGGCTTTATACTGCATGTTCTGTAATAATAGGCGTGATGAGAATTTAATGCAAGAAGTCAATACAACAAAGGATTTTCTTCTAGTAGTAACTGAATTATAAGACGTTATAGCAAAGCAGTGAATATGTTTCATGTTAGAGTAAGGTACTTCATTATTTATTTGACCTTTCAAAAATTATAGTTATTTAAAATTTAATGTAAACTGTAAGAGATGTATTCATATATGGAACATATAATGAGATATACAGTAATAATTCTAAAACTCAAGAGAACTCTTTAAGGATAGAAGATACCTCTTAAACCATGATGACCTTTAAAAGTTGGAGAAATATCCTAAGTAAGCACATTAAAATTATTCCTGTAGTGAGAGGGGTCATAGCTGAAATACATGTGATATTAATCTATGCATTCAAATTTGGAAAAAAATAATATTGTGGAAATGTTTTAAAGTTCTTTGCATTAAATATTTAAGTTTGTGGGGGGTTTTGTTGTTTTCATTGTAATGGATTACTCAGGAAATAGTTGAATCACACTGTAGTATTTTGGGCAATCATATTGATGCTATGTGAGAGGCCTAATTTCTAAGTTAGGTCAGAATTAAATTCCACTGTAGGCCTTATTCCTCTGTTACCGTTTACTCTTTTAAATATGAATGGATTTGTGTATTGGCTTTTCTTCATTCATTGGAAGGACTTGTATTATTTTCCTGCACTAGGTAAAAAGATGTTTTCCAGCACCAGGAAAAAGATTTCCTCAATTTCCTCTTGAAATTAGAATATGGACAGTTACAGTGCATGCCACACCTGTTGATCTTTGGGTCTGGAAGTAACTTTCTGAACAATGGTAGATAATCTCTGGAAGCATGACCTTTTAAAACTTGCTTTCAGTTGCCTGCTGACTGACTAGTCAGCAGGATGGGAAAGTCTCAGTAAGTCTTGGCATATATGGATATATCCAGTTCAGTGTTTGGACAGCCAATAGGTTCATATAATTATCAGATCTGCCCTATAAAACTGTATGATATGGTTTAACTGCTTTTCTTTTTCACTTACCAAGTCACATTTACTTTTCTGAATCATTGCAAAAAGATCTCCTCTCTATAAAGAGCATGATTTGAATCCACTGCTGGAAGAGTTCTGACCTTTAGGCTTTTTTGGATGAACTCTCATTCTTTTCTTCATAGTGTGCAACTCATGTCACATCTTATCTAATAATATTGTAATTTTTTGCTGTTATAAAAGTCTCAAACATCTGTTGTTTTTTCCCTCATTTTACAATATGAGCCCTATATAAATGTAAAAGGAGAGATAATATTTGAGCCTTGAGCATCTGAGCCAAAGCAGATGAATGGGAAGGCATTTATTCCAGATTACTTCCCTGATCAGCATCATCATTTCCCCACTTGTTCTCTGTTTTGTTAGAGTCAGAATGATCCAACCCTTCATGCTGGGAGGACTGAGCTGGAGAAGCTGAGGGCAGAGGGATGCAAGTCAGGATATGCTGTGCTGATGTGCCCACAGAAGCCAGATGGCCTTTTAGGAGGGTAACCCTATAAGCTTTACAGCTGCTGTTGTGGCTTTTTGCAGGTTAGGAGGGAGGCAGCTCTCACAGGTGCTGTGCTTATCATAACGTGTGTCTGCTGGCATTGCCTAGAACTCGTTACACATGTGCCTCTGTTTCAGGGGCTGTATGAGGTCTGCCAGCAACCCTGCGTCTGAGGAGGCTGTGGGACTGGGATGTGCTAGATCATGTGATAGTGTATAAAGAGCTTCCAGAACTTCAGGAAATTTTCCTGCAACAGAATTGTAATAACAGATGCAAAGAAACTGTGTTGTAGAGGAGAACCTTACTGATTCACTTGGTTGCAGGTATGCATTCTTAGAAGTAGTTGTTAGTAGTTAGGCAGACAGCTAAAACCAAGCAGTGGATTTAATAGTTTTAAGTTAATAAGACTAGCTTTATAGAAGTAAACACTCTATGAATATTGGACCATGAGGAAACAGAAGGTTATTCTCCCTCCAGTCTATGGCTTTAGCATTTTCACTTACATTTCTAGGGCACAAATGATTTTAAGGAGACCACTGTGTCCTCTGGGAGGCCTGATCAAAACATTTGTCTAAAAGTTTCTATTTTAGATCATGTAGCTAATTTAGCTTGTTTTTTCATGATGGGAATAAACTACCATCGAAACTATGGTATACTCTCATTCTGCTTGTCTATCCTTTCATCCAGTAGTCCGTCCATCTTTTTTCTGTATTCAAAAGGAAATATTTTCATTATCCCTGTATTATTCTACCCAAGTTTCCTCTCACAGAAGATGTAGGCTTCTATGTTGTGGATTTTCTCTACTACTTTCATCAGGAAAAATACAGTAATCAGGGGAGTATTAGTCCTTATACTGCTTGTTTATGATCAGTAAAATTTCACTGAGCAGTGGACCATTAGTAGCTATTATTCCTGGCAACAAAGGATGACTTGGTATTGGTTATATTGTATTGCTCACAAAGACCAGTATTTACATCTAATATTCACGGAAGTCCATTAACTGAGAAATTTGTTTTGATTATCTTTGTGAGCCTGCAAATAGATATATTTCTACAATAAAGACCTCATTATAATTTAATATTTTATAATTTTGTTGTCTAAAATGAATGGGGCTTTTCTATTGTAGTGTTGTGCTTTTAGATTATCTTGTTTGATTATCCCTAGCAAACTCTTCACAAGGTGGAGTGGCTGAAATCTGCCCTGAAGTATGGGATGTTAGGATTTCCAGCTGAGGCTGCTCCTCTTTCTGGCTTCTTTGCTGGTTTTGTGGTTATTAGTGCGTCCTGAAACAAGGAGGAATCTCTGGTACAGTTAGGCATGAGTGAACAGCTTCAAATCATGATAGCGATTCAGTATTGAACTTACTGAGCAAAAATCCTGTAGCCAAGAGCGGATGAGGAGTTGAGGAGGAAAAGAAGGCTGAGAGAGCCCAAAGTTTACATTTATTTATGTTTCTGTGGAACTGCAACCTTTAATTTCGTCCTGGGACTGGACTACTCAAGATATGAGAAAAGAGAAGAAGCTGTGTAAGCTTGATTTAATCTAAGTCCAGGAGTGCTTTCAGGCACAAATTTTAGCTTTGTCAGTTTTCCAGAGGCTAGATCTTGAATACCTCTCTTGACTAAATTTAGGAGAAGAGAACCTGTTTGGGTGGATATGAAGTTTGTCTTCTGCTGTGCAACACGTAGTTGTGGGGAAGACAGGTTAGAATACAAGTAAGTTGACAATAGCAAAAACTCATTTTCTGAAAGATTTTGGAATTAAAATACTTCATGGTGTGCACAATGGACTTTTTTTTATTGTGTTCAGTTCTATTAAAGACCACACATTTGTTCTTCCCTTGTGAACAAGGTCATACCCCAAACTTCTGTTTCTCCATATGTCTGGAAGTTGGGATATCTTACTTCCACACCTTTTTCACAGTCTTTTCTTAGCTCAGGTTTCAGATATCTGTAAATGTTCTAAGCTTCAGGGCTTATTCAGCAGCAGGGTTCAGATACAGTGCAGCTACTTGAACATAATGGTATGTATGTTGATGGGTGGATGTATGAAAGGTAACACAGAAAGGTAAACACAGAAAGGTAAACACAATTTTCCTCCTGTGTATTTTCTTCCTCTGACCCGGATCTGAATTTTCTTTTTCTTCTCCAAAGGACTCTATTTAAATAAAAACTTCAGACAAAGATGACTGTTTATAGAAGCTAAAGATACTAATTAAAAGAGGAGAAGAGTCTGCTCCAGACAGTTTAAAATAATTGGAAAGAGAGGTTTGTTTAGGAAATAATCCTGTAACAATTTTACATCTAATAACTCTAAAATCAATCATTAGGTACCATAAAAGCTCTGGGAACGGTTTCAAGATGAATGGTGAATGAAATGGGAATTAAAAAATAAGTAATATTTTGTCAGGAAATGTTAAAAACTGTTTTATATATAATGATTAGTTATACCTTAATTATATCAAAATATAAGTAGCTCAAATTATTTGAATGGAAAATAATTGCATTCTAGATTTCATTGAAGAGACTTGGCAAACAAAGTGGTAATTAAAAGCAGTTTTCATATGAACAAAAAGCATCAAAGCAGCCTATACGCTATGGATTTTTTATTCCTGGAGTTGAAAGCAAGCCTAGGCAGAGTAATGATTGCGATTTATCCCAGATTAGTTGAAATAGGACTGAAAATTAAAAATGTGTATGACATAACTTCAGTATAAAACTCAGATAGAAATCACAAGGCCACTGTCAAGGTGAATTCCTCAAGGCACGATACAGACCGAGCTGCTGTATTTTGCTATGACTTGAATTGTTTTCCAAAAAATTACTTATACTCCAGTAATGTCTGCTTAATGAGGTCTTTTAGATCTGTATTTTAGTGGATTTTATTTTCTTCTCACTTTTTGCCTTACCTTTCCCTGAATTTGTTGTTCTTTCATTCTGTGTTATCAACAGTGTCATTCTGTCTATACAGAAAGATACTAAAAAGCAGTCCTCATGGAAAATTCAATGTTCCTATGTAATTCTCAACCCTCCCTTTCAAGCACATGAGTTTTTCACATAAAATGACAATAAAATATCCTTTTTTTTTCAGTCTTTCCATTTGTGCTGTAGAGATGCCTTGTAGCTTTAAATGAGATTAAGGTAAATTACCTGTTATACAAGTGTGTATATATTTATATATGCAAGTCCTGTCATCACACAGTCACTGTCTTGAGGAGTTCCTGGTCTATGGAAATGATTTAAAGAGCATGTTATTACATATATGCTATAAATGGGAAACTCATAGAAGAAATGTCTTGTGCAAGGTTGTGTCAGAGCTAGGATGCACAACCAGTGCTTTGGAATCCTATTCTAAAACAATGTACTCTCAAGGAGCTTTGTTTGAGGTCAATGACTTTCAAACAACTATTTGAGTATTGTCGTCCTGGCTTTCCAGAATTCAGCATTCAAACTTTCCTTTGAGGAGTCCCTGATGAACTTCTTAAGCCACTGTATGCAGAGCAAGTGGCATTTATTTCCTTAGGAAAATAATAAATAGGTTTATTATGTTGAATTAACTAAGCAAGGAGTAATTGTACAGATAAGACCTATCCTCTTCTCACCGGGGATCCATTTACCCTCTTTTATTTCCAGCAGAAACATTGTGAGGTTGTATCACATAATTTGAAAGTAGAAGAAAAGACTAGTGAAAATTCCAGTATACGATACTGTGGTAAGTTCATCTTTTTACTCACTTGTTTTTACAGCTTGGAAAAGAAAAGGCATAATGAATGTGATGGAACTGATACTTTTCCAGGTTCCACATTGAATGAGGTTTTTCTTTGAAATTAAAGATACAAAAATCTTTTACATCTGTGTTCAACTATAAAGGCTGCTAGTTTTTAACGTCTGGTTTTTTTGCATGAGCTGGCTGCAATTTCTTTGGGACTGGTATAAGCGTTTGCCTTGGGAATAGTGAAGGGTTTTATTCTTGTTTAGTCTGATGACTCTTATTGATTTGATATCCTCTGGAAATCTCTTCAGAAGAAAACACTCTCCTTACAAAGGTAGATTAACTGTTCGACCTTTAAGCACCACATGAAAATCAACTCTCTTTTAAATGCAAAAACATCACCTGGTAATAAAAAGGGCTTCTTAATATGTTTGGGAGGAAGGTGAAGTTTTCCTTAAAATTGTTACTAGAGATTCACTCTATATTCCACAGTTTGCCTTGTGGCAGATTGTTTCATTATCCAGCTGTATCATTAATCTTTTTTTATTATCACCTTAAAAATAAACAAACAATATTTTTGTTGTGTTTGACACAAGTAGTACATTTTAATTTTGTAGGCTTGTATTATTCACTTAGAAAAACCCTGCGACGTTTCAGCTTGAAATACTGACTTACAAATATGAAAACGCTCTTCAGGTGTGTGGAATGACATCTGTTGTGCACAATAAAGTGTGTGATTTTTATCTCTTCCATGTGGAGCTTAGCATTAAATAGGAAAGTTGATATTAATTAATTTGAGGAATATTAACTTGTCATTCATTTTACTTCTATGGAAATATTTTGGCTGTTCTGAGGACCATATTGAAAGGCCTCTTTAAGGATCTAAAGGCATAATCCTGAGTCGTTTGGTGGAGTTAATTTTAGTGACAGTAATTGAAATTCAGCTGGTTGGATACCCTACATCTGTGATTTATTTATTTATTTCACAGCTTCTCAAAAATTTTTTGCTCCTTTATTTGTGTCTAGCAATTAAAGATTATAATGGTAATGATGATAATGGTTTAATTCAGGCTTATTAATGGTTTCCAGATAGTACTTTTTTAACTTTGCAGTGTGCAAACATGGGCAGGTGACAATTTATTGGTGTCTATTTCTCCTAGTGTTATGATTTCAAATATATATAATAGTTGTATGCTTATGAAGGGAATACATGACCTAGTAATTACGTCACATCTTCATTAAACTTATGGCCACTAGAATAAAGTTTTGTTTCATGGTACAGCATTCAAAGCCACGGAGACATTGCAGTCGTGGAAAAAAACCCATAAACTAACCCAAAAGCCAGCACACAAATCTACGTACTGCAGACGTAGACACAATCGGTCAGCCTTTAGAGATTTACAAATGTTAATAATAATGGAATGGAACAGAATGGAATGGAATGACAGAGTAAACTTAAGTTAGAATTTTTTTAAGGGAAATCCAAATACATATGTCTCTTATTCTTGAATGAGGATTTTAGTTTTACTGTATACTCTCTTTTTCTGTTGGTTTACTTCCATATATCAATTAATCACGTATGAAGTAGGAAGAAATAGTGATTTAAAAACTCACGTGAAAAACATTAGTAACCAGAGTTACTACAGGTACAAGAAAAACTTGTAATGACTACAATTCCATTTGGCAAATTGCATCATCATTTTTGTTTCACAACCTTGGCCTTAGATTCATTAAACACTAGTAGCATGTTGATGAAATCTATACTACTGCAAATTATTATAACATGAAGGCTACTTATTTAGCAATTATTTCATAGCTGGTAGTGGGAGTTCTCCTTTTTTGCCTGCAAATGAAGTATTTTCAGAACAATAGGTGTATGTAATAAATGTGTTTATTTTAAACTGGCTTTCTTAAAGCTTCTTCCCATTTTTAGCCTGACTCAATTATTATTACTATAGAAAAGAGGTTCTGGAGACTAGATTTCTGTAAGAGCTCAGGGCGAAAGCATTATATTTTCTTGCTCTTCCTTGGATTTCATCCAAAGCCAATTCTGTTTTATCTGCCTGCTGCTGCTCTGGAAGTGACATCTGTTCAAATTTACACTCTTTATCATGGCTGACATGTTGTTTGTGTGTCTGTTTACCCCAAGTCCTTGTTCCAACTGCCTCTTGCAGATAATTTGTGATTTTTTTTCCTTCGGTCTATCACAGGTTGCTAGGCAGTGAATTGCTGCATATTGGAGCTATGCTATTATTTTTTATTTCTTTTCCTCAACCTTGCAATTATGTTTTGAAGAACAAATGAGGAGTCTAGAAGCAACATGTGTATCAGGAAATATACTGAAAGAGGGAAGATAAGAAGTTGAGGGGTAGGAGGGATGTGGCTTATAGGAAATACGTATATATGATTACCTGATGAGAAATCTAGTAAAGTGTGGGCTCTGATCTTTATACATCTCTTTTATAAAATAAGTATTGCTTTGTAAGTTTGCCTACAAAAATATTCTTAGACCAAAAAAATAAATCCAGACCATATTTTTCAGATATGGTGATTATATTCATTTATTTGTAGATAAAACATCTTGTGTTGTAAGAATTAGGGCATAATGAATTTGATCTTAAAAGCTATGAGATGGTTTTTGAATCAGAACTGTAATTAAAAAATATTCAATCTAAATACTTGAATATTCCTTGAAGTTTTGGCCAAATGCAGATTTGCTTTTTCAGATTTTCATCAAAGTTTTGTAATCAGGACATTATTGTTTACAATAAAATTCAAATATAAGATTCTCATTTGGTCACCCCAGGAATGAGATTTAAGATAAATTAGACTTTTGCAAGAGAGATGACAAGAATTCATAATCCTTACGTACATGAGGACAAGAATCTCTGTGGAGCAACTTAATCTAAACAACATTACTAGCTACTATATGGACTGAACAACAACCTTGAGAAAAACTTAAATTTCTTAGATGTGGAGTAAGTTACTTTTTCCCTCACCCTGGAGTAGTAAACTCTTCATTTCTTTCCTACTCTTTATTCTAATTTCTTTAATTATGTGTGCATAACCAGTACAACTGAAAACTGACACAGTATTTAATGTTTTACACAGATGAAAGTTATTTAGTTGTAAATAATTTTTTAAAAAGGAAATGTGCTATCTTTGCTGAAGAGAAATCATCCAAAATAACCGTTTTCTATCACCTTGTCCTACTGTCCTAGAGTTTCAGTAAGCCCAGTCTTAATGGGAAAATGGGCTCTGAATTAAACGGGGTCTGAATTATTTCTGAAACTTGGGTCATAGGCATATTAACTCTTAGAGCAACCCTATTAAGATAGCGAAGCAGAGAATCAGCAATGCACAGACCATTGTTACCGTAGGCACATTGCAACAGAGCTGTACGTGGACACAAATTGCCCACACAGAGACTGACTTGCTCTTTTTAACATACGTCTGTATCGATCCCATCCCTTGCTTGTGCGATGTGTGCCTGCTGGCTGACTTGCTAACAAATATGAGCTGACACACCTTTCAGCCAAATATGCCCAACTTAGTGATCCATCTGTAGATTATTCCTTGCCTCTACTGGGTGACAAAAGGCTAGTTGAAAGAGACAGTGAAAATACACTACTTAGAAATCGTATTCCTGTCATCATGTTCTCTTCTAGTGCTGCAACTCTTCCTTCTGTGTACTGAGAACTGTGTTCATGTGATACATCCCACCTTTTTTAGATAGGAAACAACTATTTTTTTCTTAATCTCTTCAGAGATTTCAGCTTTCTTTCATGATATGCTCAAAAATTCTGCTTTTTTGACATGGTTGAATTCTTGCCTTTATTTCTGTGTAGTAGCTGCTGTCTATTAGTGTAAAATTAGAACACCTTTCAAGATGTGTTGATGAAAATATCTATTGGCCATAATTTCTCTATCTGCTTTTTTCTGTTAATAAACTCTTCATAGACTTGTTGCCAAGTGAGTCCCTATATTAGACAGGCTGACATGTTCCAAAATTCTTAAGAAACTGTGAGAAGGACATTACTATAATGGAGAAGTTTTTCTTTAGGTTCTCTAAAACTCTTCCACTGGAGTTTCTCCAAAAATTTCCATGGATGCAAAAATGTTTCCATGGTAATCTTAGAACATTTTATGCAGAACGTACACACCTAATAGCAGGCATACGCTACAAAATATTGAATGCCATGTTCTAGAGACCAGAAAGCCATCAGGTCACACTGAAAATTGATAGTCAAGCTATACAAAAACAAGAATAAGAGTTTTGATTTTCTTTGGTCTATTATTTTTGTATCGATGTGAGAGAATTTGTGTTTATTGCTATTGCAAACCCATTACTGTTCTGCTAGTGGTTGCACGTCACTTCACTTCAGTGTCATTTGAGATAAGGTCAGTATTTTCTTTTTTTCATCTGTCCACACATTGTATATTTTTATCATATGCTCATGGTTATGACAGTTCAGTTGTTTCCACATGCCACTGCAAGCTCCGCCAAATACATGTTTTTTAACACTGAGATATTTGAGTTTTGATATTTCTTTTGCCATATATATTCTGCTAGGTCTGTTGAGCGCTCAGCAGACGATGGATGTGAAATCCCTAGAAAAGCAGTATACTGGAGCTGATAAATTGTTGGTGTTTACAAAGTTTTTGATGGATTTTACTGTGTGAAAATTAATTCTTTCATAAGTGGGATTTGAAGAACATTATGAAAGCAAAGATTGTATTCATCTCCTATTGTTCTATTTACCTTTTCAGAGCACTAAAATAACAAAATAATGCAGTTTTGATTATTATAGCTGACTGGGAAATATCCAGCATTGCTTTGGGCTGTTTTAATAGAAACCAGCAAATAAGGTGCAGCCAAGCTTACTGTTTGACTACTGATACTATTTAGCTTTGAGTTGGATCTTATTTCATTGGATGTTTCCTTCACCTCAGTATCTAGCGAGGCAGATACAGTCACACTGGAAATTCAAATCGATATTGGTGTTTGGGTTCCCAGTACTTTAATGAGGGACCTGTCGGAGTTCTGTGCAGGTATGTAAACATAGCACAACTACTGTGTCTCATTTCAGAAGCTAGATGGTAGGTAAGCAAAGGAGGGCTTGGGAAGGTTTTTTTGGTTGGTCTTCTTTCTGATACATTTTTTAAATACCCTAAATAAAAAGGTTTCTATCTAGAATGACTCCTTCAGTTCAACACAACTAACAAGTCAACTAACCGTCTACAAACCAATAAAACTGATGTGCTCCCACTTTGTAGCACATGTATCACTTTTTCTCCTAAAATACTTTGCTACTTATGTAACAATTTATCTAGAAATAATATTGACATCCAGATGTATGAAATAGGTGTGGGATTTTTAGCATAGCTCAGCTAGAGAAATATACAGACATCTATTTTCTCTGCTACTTCAAAAACCTACCACCTGAACACTTAATGAAGTCTTATTTTTATCAATATATAGATTTAATCAGTTCCTAGTTTTGTGCAGCAAAGCTTTGTACTATGTCTTGCAAGTTAAATTCCTTCATTGTTCTGCTTACTGGTTTTATTATTTTTCTGAAATGGGGTGCAGCATAGGAAGATAACATGAACAAGTGGTTGAATTATAAGGCAGGAAAAAAAAAGTCGAATGTGAAACATATATATGCAATTACACTGATTACTGCGCTCAGTTTTGCTCCTCTTTCTGCTGTATGTTGTCCTTTATATGACATATATGACATACTATTAGTCTTTATTAAAGTAATTTGCCTTTTAAGCTGGTAGATGGAAAATATATATATATATGTATCATTGTACATTATGGGATGGATAAATTTTTATCCTACATAATTGCAACACATTTATATTAGCACTTCACTCTTACTAATTAAAGGGAAATTCTTCCTATCAGATCTTCCAGATGAAGTGCTTGTTGAATATGTAGGGTACAAACAGGAGTTGACACCTTCAAACTTGGTTTTGCAGTGCAGAAAAATAGTTTGTCTTCATTGTTCCACGTTCTTTGGGAGAAAACTCTGGAGTGTATTGTGGTCAGCACTGATATGGAATCCAAGTTGTGTGTAGAAAAATATTATAACTTTACTAAGTGACACTTCCCCCCTCCCCATTATCAATCTGGGAGAATTGTACCTCTGAGTTGTTAAGTAATAATCTTCTGAGTCCAAAAAATGCCCCAACAATTATAGGGTAAATCCACCACCAGCAGACATATAAATAAGTTGGTTTTTTTTAAAATACTCGCTAGTTTCAAATTATTGCTTCCCTTCTCTTGTTTTACAGCAGTGTCTGAGGTGATACTGTTTTCACCTCTGTGGAGAGGGGTAATTAACTGTCGTTACTTACTTAGGAAAATGTGGCTTTATTATCCTGCCATGCCATGTTTGATTTCCCTAACATTAAAAAGTAAGCTGTTAGCATAAAAGAGATGTAAATATCTCGCGTAAAATCAGCTGTGCTCCTGTCACCAGCACTCCAGAAGCAGCCTGAAGCAACCCACTGCCATCCTGCCTTTCCAAAGCTCTGCTGAGCAGCCAGAAGGGGACAGGCTCAGTTAACCATTAACGACAAATGCTCTGAGGAGAAACCATAAAACTACTTCTTTAGCCCTCAGAGGATCTCAGTGCTTACCTTGGCCAATCAAACTGCACAGCATTCCATTACCTGGGCTGTGGACTCTTCCCATGTGGAACCTCCTCAAGCCAACACAGGCTGGCATGACAACTCCTCTATTGTTTGCTTAAATGAGCCTTTTCAGTGTGTTTTGGTGTTTTTTCTGTTCTGAAACCATGATTTTATTTACCTTTGGTGTCTTGGGGATATTTTTTTAATTGGTTCAGAATATATCTTCTGGAGTATAATGAGGTTAAACAAAATTAGTCTGTCACATATGAACAAGAGGATGGCTCAGCAGTTTGCTGTCATGGGTTCCTATCTGCAATGTCCTGGTTAAGCAAAGGGACTTAGGACATACAGTAATGTTATTGGTCTGTGTTGGGGCAAATGCCATGAGTATTAGGATGACTGGAAACTAGTCTTCTATCCATGCAGGTATATATATATAATTAAATATATAGAGAAACATAACTTTTTATATTGTTCTCAGTTGAGTACGTGAAGAAATTCTGTCCCCTCACACTCTTGCCCCTGAAATGTATCTGAAGAAATTTATTATTTGCTAGTCATATTTTAAATGGAACAAGCAAAATATAATTATACCTGATGGCTCTTAGTTAAATAGATGCATGCAAAAGTGATTTTTTTTGTTTTCTTCTAAATAATGCCCTTTCTTGTGGAGTAGTCATTAAGATTTCATACAGCAACCTCAAAGTCCACCTAGAAACAGAAGTATATCCTCTAATACTTTAGTTATACTGATCCATACCTGATTCTTCCTTATTTTAACAAGACTGCAAGTTGTACATAAAAGTACCATGAGGATGCAATTCAAGCACTGAAAGCTATGAGAAGAGTGATTGATTCAGACTAGCTTTTTAGTCATTAATCACTGTTTTGAAACCTTCTCCCTCAAAGTTAACCTTTTTTCATTTAAGTAGAAAGTGAAATTTAAAAATCGGTGATCTCGCTATACTGAATAACCTTTCAGGTTTTTTTAAAATCAGTATAATGAGACTAATTTCATGGCATTTCTTTCATATTAGGACCCTCTAATGGAAGCTTAAAATGTGAGGAATAGCAGTTGTGGTTTTTCTAGAAGAAATGGGGCCATCCTTGTGTTAATGTCACACACACTTACTGTAGCATATTTTCAGTGACCACATGATGTAAACTACCTTGGTATGGCACGATTAGTTTCCACTGTTTCTTTATAGTTTCCACTGTTTCATTTTTTATAGTATGTTTAGCTTTTCAAGATTAAAGGTAGTCTTTTTCATCTTTCTGTCATATCTTCTTAGGCAGAGGGGAAATTGGAGCAGACAGCTTTAATAACGTAACATAGAGTAAGGAAGCTAAGCACGGGCAGAATATAAAAAAGCAATCTAAAATTCAGCACCTTAAGTGCCTGGAGCTTGAAAATTACTGTGGTGTTATAACTTAATAATATCTTTTTGCAGTCACGTTTTGGACTAAAAATAAGGGAGGAAATGCAGCTCAAGATTTGTGATAGAGCATATTGGTCTGTCCAGGGCATTCTCTTACTAATTCATTATAATGCTGCCTGCAGAGGTGTAAGTAAATTTAAATTAGCATGTCTGGAACGTGTAGCATTTAGTTCATAATAATTTAGATCAATAATTAAAAGATATATTTTTCTGTTATTAAAATGTTTCCTGTATACTTTCATAAACTGCAATAATGAGTGTTCAAGAAAAGCAAAAAGAGGCTTTCACCTAAGTTAAAGCTGAAATTTACGCCATTTACATGTGTAGTAACTGAAAAAATCAATTAATAACTGCCTAATTTTTGTTATTGTCTTTATATTAAAATGTTATGGTCAGCATAGATGTCATCTGATGTGGTTGCTTAAGTAAAGCAGTTGAGGGTCAGGGCATCCCTTGCAGGGTGACCTACTCTTATGTCTAGGGTTGATTGGCCTGTATCAAGGGTTAGCCGCACATGGATCCTCTTTTTAGGTTGCTCTGCACCAGTTAAAACATAAAATGATTTTTTTTTTCTAAAAATGGACAGAAACACAAGGAATCTAAACAATGAAACAAGTTTAAAAAGTCAAATACAACTTCAAGAAAGCAAATTTTAAGTTATTTCACTATCTCTTATGACTGTTCTTCTACTTGTAAGGCATTCGTAAGAACAATTTAGTACAACTTTTATTTATCATCTCCATAGTCCTTGACAATCTACTTTTATTTCCACTAGGACTTCTTTTATCACTGTTGCCATAAAACCAACGTGGTTTTTTTAAAAAAAATTAAAATCCAAGGTTTTAAATTATGCCTTTTGCTAGAAATAAAACTGATGCACGGCCTTCCACATGGGGATTTCAAAGTACTATGACACTGAAAATTTACTAATTGTCGCAAAATAAACTTGGCAAATAACTTGGAACAAATGTGAATGGAATCATCAGTTGTAGTCTTGCTGAACTAGTGCTTACATTTTACTTAGAAAGCATATGAATTCAGAGCACTGTTTTTTTCTATAGAAATAATTCTAACACAAAATTTTATCAAACATTTCTAATCTCACAGAATGCATGTCTGGCAAAGTTTCACTTGTACATATGGAAGCAGTCAGTGTTCGTTTCTAGTTGATTATATCTTTTGCAGAACTTCCCTGCAGCAGACTTTGTGATGAACCATCACACTACCCAGTTAATTACAGATTTGTTAATACAAACGAATACTCAGGTTCACATCTGTAGCACTGACCACCACAAGGTTTGTGTATTGAATTAAGCATCTGAGAGAAATGCACCTTCTTCATACAAGTACACTCTGCTTAACTCAAAAAATGTTCTGAAGGGTACTTGCATAAGATTGAAAGTATGTAAAATTATTTATGGTAGGAACTAGCTTTATAATAGGAGAACGAGTTCTTTAAAATACTGAGTATGTTCTGTATCACAGAACCCATCATGAAGGTTCTTGTAACTTCAGCTGAGAGTAATAAAAACACTTGATAGAAATTACTCTGTTTCTGAATTACTTACTGCAAATGAAATCTATCAACTCCTCCTTCATAGATTAATTTATATTTTGATTTATACTGAAAATTGATATATTTCTGGAATACATATTTTCTTTCTGTCCTCTGAAATGTTACAGTTACAATCCCAAATATTTCAGCCTAGAAAAAAATAAATATAATTTACTTTCTTGTGATGGTTTTACTATTATATCATTTGCAGTTAAAAATTTAATTAAGAAGGCTTCTGGAATAATTTATATAGAAGTGTTTCTTCGGCTTGCATTTTTTTTGAAAAAAACATTATTTCTGAATATAAGTGAAATATCACTTTACTTAATTTTATCAAGTACATAAATAATGGAAATAAGCAAGAAAATAAATTCTAAACTTCATGTATCACGATTTCAAAGTTACATCCACACTATATCATTAAGTATCAGAATACAAATAAGTAAAATGCATGGGTTTTATATGCAATTCAGAAGATTCAGCATCTGAAAGGGAAGTTACCAGAGGGCAGGTCATTGGGCACTGGGAGGCTGCCCAGAGAGGTGGCTGAGTCACCTTCCCTGGAGGTGTTTAAGGGACGGGTGGATGAGGTGCTGAGGGACATGGTTTAGTTGTTGATGGGAATAGTTGGATTCAATGATCCAGTGGGTCCTTTCCAACCTGGTGATTCTGTGATTCTACATGATTCTATCTTGCTGTAGTAGGATTATTGTTTGTATCTAATGACAAGTGTCAGAGGTGAGAAGGTTGCATGCCGTGTTTATCATCCCAGTTCTGTCTGGGACTGGAGCTAAGCAAAGGCTGTGCCCATTGATGCTGGTATTAGATCTGGTTGATAAAAGAGCCATTTCTTCAGGAAGGTATTATTAAAAAGTTTTGATCCAGTTGAAAATAGACCTGTGCACCTTGATTCCTAGATCTGTAGAGCTGAGGTTTCTCCACTCAGTCCTGTCCACTTTCTTAACAACAAAATTGTGAGTGATAATTTAACATTAATAGACTTGATTGATAGCAGTGCCGTTTTATTTCTAGTAAACTTTATATAAGTCAGTACAGAAACAATACTGAGTATCCCCACAGTGATAGATTTGGCAGGCATTTCGAATACAAATAGCTGCATAACTTATCGTGCTCCTTCTGCATCTGCCTACTCTGTCCCCTGTTTGGTTTTTAAACACTTCTGTGATGAGGTACTTAAAGAACGAACTTTTGCTTTGTCATGTAACTGTACTCAATTCATTCTTTGACTGTAAAGAAAGGGTAAACTCGTAAGTTACTGTAGAAAAGGATACAACGATGTCCCCATAAGTCAAGAAGGCAATATTAAATACCCACATAAAACTTTACTCCACATATATTTCCTCAGTTGCATCAGCATGACTTAGTTCCTTTTACACCTATACCTGGTCTAAAATGTGAAAAAAGTGCAAGAAACTTATAATGGAACTCATGTTGTGCCAGAGAAACAGCAAAGATGAGAAGTGTCTACTGTTAAGGATTTCTTTATGATTGACTTCATATGTTCTTAGTGATAGTAATGTTCAAAGGAAATTAATTATTAAATATATGAATTTCATGTGAATGTAGAAGCAAATGAAGATCAGGAATAGAAATATCACGTGAAAGGCTTGTAATGAACTAGGAAAAAAGTAAAAAACAGACTGGAAAATAATTTTCCAACCATAACTGACATTAATACATTTTAAGACTCTATCAAACTCAATGACTTTGTTAAACTTCAAATATTTTAAAATATACACCTTTAAATAATTGTATTTGAAGGTGAACTAAAACTATGATTAAAAAGAACTTCCGCCCTTTTATTTAACTTTAAAAGTTGAAAAACCCGAAACCTCTAAATATGTATTTCAGGACTTCATAAGGTAATGAAGTTTAATAGAGACAATGTTCATTCTTGGATATTAGAGGCATGTAAATCTAACCTGACTGGAATTGTGAATTCCTATGTTACTTTCTAAGGTGTTCCACACCTATTGAGTATTTCATAGGAGTTTACAGATGGACCTCTAGAGATTGTGAGACTAAGTGACTTGTACAATCTCATTGATTTTTTTGAGTGTCTGGCCAAAGCCTGAACTTCAATTCATGGAAGCTGTGTTGACTGTTTCTGTCATCCTAAGCAGAAGTTTATTAAGTCCTGAGTGTGTTACTAATTGTAAGTCGATTTCAATTTTGGTTGATTAATTTCATTTTTCAGCACATGCTCTATTCTTTTTCTCCTTTCTTTTTCTTTGTAAATGTATTTTTAATTTGCAATTTCCTTGACCGTGTTAAACTGTCTTTGTAGCATAAGAAGTTGCTACCTCCCAGTTTCCTCAATAAATCAATCAGACCATCTAACCCACTTGTATTACGTGGCCGTTTGCTTTAGTTTAAAAATTTCATTAACTGGAAGCCATTTGTTCATGTTCTCTACTGCTGCGTAGCACAAAGTGAAACTAATGCACAGGATAAACATGTCAACATTTACAATGAAAAGGAATAAGAATCTGAATATTTTAGGATTCCATAATGCAGTTTCCATCAGACTGCAAGGATCTCTGAAAAAACCATTACAAATTAGTGACCGTATTTCCATTAATAACTGCTCAGTCCAGGACAGATTTCAAGGGTCTAAGCATAACCTACAATCCTGTGACTTTACAGTTGTCTAAACTGCTGTGTCACAGACTGGAGTTTGCTGAGTCATGACTGTGATATCTTGGGACATTGACATGTGAGAATGACTGACAGTGACTTTTAGGTACTTCGTTACTAAACAACAAAGCCGATTCTGTGATGTTTTGTAAATGTTCGGTCTTTCAGCTACCTGTAAAGCAGCCAGCTCCCAAGAGAGAAACCTTTCAACTGTGCCATTCTTAAAATTATCAGATTTATATAACATTAAACTCAGAACTCAAGTAAAATTCACAATTGTTGAGGATAAACACCAATAATGGGAAATGCAGAGAGGCCCAAATCATTCCAGTGGTAATTTTGTGCCTTGCTTTTTTCTTCAGCCATTCTGTTGTCTCCCAAAGGCCAGTATTGCACAGATATTCCTTGGAAATATTTGATTTACAGTATAGCTCCTACAGTCTCTGGATACAGTGGTATTGCCGCCACCTGCCTCTTGTGTCTTGTCCCCCAGGCTTTGCAAATTCGCTTTGTCTGATCTTCCTAGACACAAGTTGTACAGAATATAAGCAGAGCTAACTGCATGCTAATCTGCTTTTGTTTGATCCCTTTTAAAACTGCAGCTCAGTTCATCACACCCAACAGTGTCACAGTTTCTGTCTCCGTAAGATTAATTTTTTATTCTGCTTTCAAGAGCGTTCTCCAGCTCCATTGCAGATAAATAGAAAATTATTTGATATCCACCTTAAAGGTAATGCTGCACTGTAAGCATTGTATTACCCTCCAATGTCTTTACTCTTCCATTGCTTTAATTTATGAGAGCAATATCATAAATTAAAGCATTTTTTTTTCAGTTGGTCTGGTTTATGTGTGATTGCTTATACAGCAGCTAGAGAGAGGGAAATGTTTGGAAAGAAATGTTTGTAAAATAACAAAACTCAGTAGAATGAGTTAAGGGCAAATGTAGTGTTTGAAAGTACTTCTAATTTTCTTTTTAACCAACTACATATAAATGTGAAAATGTCTTATTAAAGAAAAGCCCAGTAAGTCATTAGCAAAAAAAAGCATCAGACTCCAGACTCACTTACTCTTCCTGTTGTTTTTTCATGTTCTTGTTTTCCTTTGCCTGTCTTGTCATGATGAGTACAGAAATGAGTGGCTTAATTAAAGCTGAAACTATGTAAATTTTCCAGGAATACATTTACACACAATCTATAATGTTGTTAGAATTCTCTTCACTAATGTAATAATATTTACCTTAGATAAACTTTTTTTTTTCTCTTTTTTTGGAAGGATCTTAGTGTGACTAATATACATTAAATACTGTATGTAATGCTGTACTTCCTAAAGCTTTAAGGCACTTCAAAATAACAGGTCATTTTTCAGTCCCGTGGCTTGTGGAGAAGGGAAAGAGTGTCGTTTGGGCCCATAAATACAAAATGGCACATGTCTTCAGTGATACAATGTCACTTGCAAATAGCACAATAAAAGAATTTAATTTTTTATGTAATGCCTAGAAGTAGTTGGAAAAGGAGTACCCCTGGTGAAGCCTTGCTGGCTGACACTCATCACCTACCCCTTACAAGAATGTTCAGTTTTGGAACACCTGATATGTCAAATTGGTCTTTATCAAGAGCAACAGAAGAAGAGCAACAAAGCTGGGAAAGGGGTTGGAGAACAGGCCTGATGGGGAACGGCTGAGAGAGCTGGGGGTGTTTAGCCTGGAGAAGAGGAGGCTGAGGGGAGACCTCATTACTCTCTTCAACTACCTGAAAGGAGATTGTGGAGAGGAGGGAGCTGGCCTCTTCTCCCAAGTGACAGGGGACAGGACAAGAGGGAATGGCCTCAAGTTCTGCCAGGGGAGATTTAGGCTAGACATTAGGAGGAAGGTTTTCACAGAAAGGGTCATTGGGCATTGGAACAGGCTGCCCAGGGAGGTGGTTGAGTCACCTTCCCTGGAGGTGTTTAAGGGACGGGTAGACGAGATCCTGTGGGACATGGTTTAGTGTTTGATAGGAATGGATCTGATGTGTCTCTTCCAACCTGGTGATTCTATGATTCTAAGAGCTACATACACTTGTGTAAAGTTGATTTTTTAGACACTTTTCTGTAAAGCATTTTGGGTTTAGTTTCTTTTTAGAGGATCATGTAAGTAAAGGTTGTTTCTGCCTAATGATGAAGGGTAAATGACATCAGTAATGAAATATTAGTCAAAGGGGACCAAACAGGTTTCTTGCAGATCATCTCATTAGCTTATTACTAGAATAGGTTCATCACAGTGAAACTGCAATATGTGACTAGCTGTAGTGACAAACATCTGCTCCAAAAAGGCTTTTGGGAGTGGATAAAGACAAACAGTTCTTATTTAATCAGGTTAAATATAACCTGAGAGACATTTTTTGTCATATGTGGTCTTGTCCCAGTCTGCTATTACTCCTTAAGAATCACTTATGGGATTAAATTTCTCTTTAAAATTGCATGATCTTTTAGTAAAAGAATTATTTCCATCTGCTTTGCAATGATTACAAATGGGGTAGCTGCTGATCATCAAACAAAACCAGTCAACAAGCCAAATATATCTGTACTTCAGCAAAAACACCCAAGGGACTGAGCAATCCTATCTTAAAAATGAAGAAATGTAGTACTTCCAGAGGACAATTTCGATGAGTAAAACTTAACTAAACTTTAAAACTGTTTATAATTGATGATTAAAAAGGAGGCAAATGGATGGAATGTGCCTTTTCCATACTTCCAGGTAATTTGTTGGTTTCCACTTCTGAACTACTTGATTATGTTTCAAATAGCTAGGTACAGTGGCAACAAAAATTAATTGGGCTGAACAGAATGCATGTGTTTTGCCAAAATAAAATAAATTCTCCAAATAATGAAATTCTAATTGCTAGGATCTCCGGTGTCCCTGCTACTAGTAAAGATGTGTGACTCCTACATTTTGTCAGTGTTGTATGATCATCAGTTGTAGACAGATATTCATGCCTTAGGAAGAGCTTTCCAAGTCTAGAGCACTGTAATGGAAGCCAGATTGGTTTATATACAGAGTCATTTAAATGAAAGCCATGAAGTTAGATTTCTTTTTTTTTTTTTTTTTTTTTTTTTAACATATGCTGCATCATAAAATAGAAATTTCTACTTAGCCCTTTTATGGTGTTTTGGTATGTGTGTTTGAATCATAGATTCATAGAATGATAGGATCACTAGGTTGGAAGAGACCCACCGGATCATTGAGTCCAACCATTCCCACCAGTCTCTAAACCATGCCCCTCAGCATCTCGTCCGTGCATCCATGCTCAGTGAACTCAGCTACAAAGTGTTTAATTATTTTTTATTTTATTTATTTTTGAACTCCTTTATTCAGAGAACTGATTTTCCAGTGCAGTTTGCACATGCAGCCAGCTTGCTTCAACTTAACTGTTTTTGAAAGTGTGTTCTTTCCCAGCTGTCCTCAATTTGTACTAATGCTAATTCAGATCTGCTCCCAGCAGTGACCACGGCTTTCTCTCCATCTGATAGCATACTCCCCAAGAAGGGCATGCTTAGCCAAGACTCTTTGTGCCGCACACTGCCTCTTTTAACTTGTTTGTTTGGTTGTTTTGTTTTGTTTCATTTTTTTTTTCTTTTTAAGAGACTGCAGAGGGCCAGTTAGAAGGCCCAGGAGATAAATCTTGAAGGAAGAAAGCTGTTAAGCTGAAGTATTGTTCTCAGAAAGGGAACAAAACCACTCAGCAACTCAGAGCCAGCTCTCTCTGTTTCTCTCCTTGTGAATAATGCATCATTCCATCAAGAAAGTTGCTCCTACTCAGCTCATACTGAGTGGCAACACTGTATTACCTACAATTGGAGACTCGTCCAAGGAACACAGAAATGTAGGAGAAACATTTGTTCTTTTTTCCATGTATAGTCAGCAGTCTGTAGCTCTAGGGAATATTTGATCTGAAGCAGCACCACAAAGCTTGTTATTTGACTGGAGGGCAGACTACCTCACAGTGCTGAATGCACTGCAATGTACTTCAGATATGATGTCTTTGAGGATAAGTCTCACCATTACTAACCTATGAGATAAGGAAGCTCACTCCTTTGCAGAAGGAATGCTTATCAGAAAATGTTAGGGTTAACAGCTACTATTAATTGTGTTAGTTACATGTATTGCCATTCCCATCATGGAAAAAATCAGGTTATTTACATGCTTTTTGAGTTTATTTTGGGATTTACCAGTGTAACTACCTATGATGAAATAATCCAGTAGGTGGAGACTTCATCTAAAATGAGCAGGTGATACGTATCATATTCATTCCTCATGTGGTGTTAAAAATTACTCTAAAGCAAAGCCATACATGCTTGGAAGTGCTTCTAAGTTTCCCACTGTAGATGTAGGTTAAAAATAAAATATTAAGGAGTCAATTAAAAATAGCAATTAATACGTTTTCAAAATTAGGGTAATAGATTTGGGAAGACTACTAATATTTGGGCTGTAAGTGATGTAGAATAATTTGAACTACATGTAACCACAGTAGGATTGTCACAAAGAAAACTACTAATAAAAAATAAGGAGTCTAAAAAGCTCATTGAAATTCAATTACATCATTTGTCAGCAGAAAACTTTCAGCTTGAGGTCCTTCAGAAGTTGAAGTTAACCTAGAAATTCTGTGACATACAGCTACCGTTCTTTATTAGTCACCTGATGTATTATGAATTAATCATGGCAACTCAACTGGATATTGCAACATTTTCAAACAGAATAAAGAAATTCAAGTTTAGTAGCAGTAAAATTTTGAGTATTAATGCTAAAGGAAAACAATATTTTGCTGTTAGGCAACAAGCAGCAGAGGGTTTATTGTTATCCCAGTTCCACCAGATTTGCACCAGTGCAGAAGTAGTGATTTTTTGGCAACTAATTTTCCTGGTCTGCAGACATGATTGCCCTAACAGAGAATTTATCAAGTACTTTAGTACCTTATAAATGCATAAAATATGATTATTACATTTAGAAATCTTTCTCTCTATCCTAGTTTTTAATTTTCTATACAGAGGAAGATTTTAGTGCATATATAACCACATATTAATTGCCACTTGTTACAGATGGATACGGTTCAGGAACAAGCCTGAATCAAGCATCAGTTTCGCTTTTCCACTACAGCCTTTCAGGAGGTAGTGGTGCCTTTTAGAACTGTTACTGTTTGTCGTCATCATTAATGGTCCCGAACCATTCTGCGTAGGTAGCTGCTACGGCTCAGCCTTCATCTCTTGGTATTTATTATGTGCACTAAATCTTATTGATTAACACCACCTTTATCTTATAATCTGTCTTTTCTTAATGGTAGACCCTTGTGTGCCTGTGAGATACAGCAGGTGCAGGGAGGTTATTTTTTCTTGAACAAGTCTTATGAGGAACGGCTGAGAGAGCTGGGGTTGCTTAGCCTGGAGAAGAGGAGGCTGAGGGGAGACCTCATTGCCTTCTATAACTACCTGAAAGGAGTGACAGGGGACAGGACGAGAGGGAATGGCCTCAAGCTCCACCAGGGGAGGTTTAGGCTGGACATTAGGAAAAAACATCCACAGAAAGGGTCATTGGGCACTGGAACAGATTGAGAGAAATACAGCAAAAAAGAAAACACTTCCAGAGGTGGTCAATAACATTTTCCAACTTAAAATTTACTGTACATTGTTAAAAGCAGTCTTAGGGATTGACTGCTGTGATTGCTCAAAGCAAGTTTTTAGGTGATGACTTGAGCACTGTTGTACTCCAAAATATGTTGACATATGCATAATGTGCAGATAGGTCTTTGTGTGATGCTGATGAGAAACATCTTGTCTTTAATGACCTGCTTGTGTCTTCACACCCTTCTCTGCTATTTCAGCTAATGAAAGACACAGGCTGGAGTGACTCTGGTATCTGAAGTCCTTCACTGACCCCACCCTGCTAGTTTCACAATTGCTAGTGTAGACTAAAAGGTACCTGAAGGAGCCAGTAGTTCAGCTACTCTGCTTTCCAGTCTTTGGGAGTCCTGCTTTTGTTCTCTAGGACATAATTATTTACCAAGCCATAACTGTCCTTGGGGAATTCCTGTGGGAGAATTAGCAACCTAACTGTATGTGAAATGTGGTGTCTATTCTGCACTGAAAAAGTTGCTAGGGGAAAGGCTTCAGGATTAATTTAGATGTGTTCTCTCATACATACTAAAAGCAAAATTGTTGATTTTTTTGTTATTTCTCTGTTTGCTCCCAGAGGAAAGTATGATTAAAATGTTTTGGCCTCACTACTGTTGCAATAATATATAGTCTGTTTCTTTTTTAAAAAAATAGTTCTTTTAAACAAACCTTTATCTGCCAGCCTTATAATCATAGAAATAGTGCACTGCTGCTAATATTACTTTCATCCTATCAACCTTTGGTTAATTCAAACTTCTTTGCTTTAGAAAAAGGTTTTCCTTTGATGTATTCATGTTGACTTGTCAATTAAATCCTAGTTTCCCTAGTGCAATCCACATTCTTTGGTAGCTTTTATGCAGATATACCATGAAACGTAAGTTATTCTTTGCAAATAAATGGAAATTTTAAAAAATGGAAATTACTCTATTTAAACAAATGGCATCCTATCTGGGCTTAGATTCTTCCTGATTCCTTCAAAAACATAGAAGACTTCATAGTTCCTCACTCTCCTGTCTGTGTAAATGTTAATCTCCTTCAAATATTTACTCGCAGACTGCTCTGTCGCTCATGTGTTAATTAAACAGTTTGGGGGGATGATGGAGAGAGAAAGAGTGGACATCCACAAAATTTACAGAAAAGAAATTGAAATAAGTAGATATTTTAGTGCCTTTATCTTGATACAACATACATGTTTCCAAGGGATAATTCACAGAGAAAAGTAATGACATTTATTGATAGACGCTCCAGTTCCCGTAGTTATCCTGTTCATCATAATCCCTCAAAAGAAATTTGCCCTCATAACAACTATTGGCTCATGTATTATTCTGTGTAGTTTAGAGAGCGTTCATCTATCCTCTACATCTGAACCCAGCGTGCAGTCTCCCTGTTCTAAAGTGTCTGGCTTACTCTGAGCCTGTTTACAGTGCATCTGACATTTTGAACCGCAGAATGTGTCAAGCTGACAGTGCCTCTGATTATAAAATCAGCTCATCCGCTGATATTAGGAAAGAGCAAGATTATGCATAAAATAGATTTTGAATAGATCATACTGTAAGCTATGCACATTTCAAATATTTTAAGAAGAAAGGGTATACAGTATGTGGCTTTAGTTCATTTTGTGTTTTAGTTGTGTTCATTTGGTTCAAAGACTGTACCATTATTATTTGTTCTTAAAATGTACAGTGGGCACTGAAACATGTAAATCCCTTTCCATTGCTGAAGCTTAGCATTTGGAAGCATAAAAACTAAAGCATTGCTCAAAAAGTTAATGCAAGTCCACATTTTCAGAAGTTCACTACCTGCAGTTAGGACTGAGAGCTCAGCTTTACATCTAAGTGCTTGGGTAGTGCCAGCTAGTACCTCCAATTACACCACCAGTTGCTAAATTGTCAAGAGTTCAATATATGCTGCCCAAAATATTTTGAAAACCCAGAGAACGCAGTCTAACTAATCAACTAAATTGCTGCTGTATCGATTTTGGATGTTGTGAATGTCATTGCTTTCTTTTGCCAACCTCTATATGTGTGAAACATAAAATGACGAATGATATTCCAAGAGGTGTGTTTTAAATGAAAGCAGGAAATTCAGATAATTTGTAATACAATTTACATTCATTTGTCATGTACACTGGACTTAGATATGACATGATATATCCAGTCTCTGTGTTTTCTTTTCATAGCGCTTCAGAGACATTGAGGAGTATTTCAGATCTTTCAACTCACAACCAGAAAATGCTTCTAGTAAATGTTTAATATGCTAGTACATAATGCTACCACAATAAAAATATTCAAGTGCCATTAAGGATCTGGCTAAAATCCATCATACAGGGAACTTTCAGGCTAGACTGACCACTGTTTGAAGCCAATATTTTAGCTGTAATTCACTATAATTTAATTTTTGGTTGTGCCACCCTTCATAAATAGCTCCTACTGAACAGAATATGGTGAGTTCAGCAAGTGTGTTTTGCATGCAGTTGTGATTGCTAAGATATAGCTTTGGATTTCTAACAGACACCAAATCTATTAATGCTTGAATTTTCTTATAACTTAATCTGTCACATACACTTTTGTCATTATGTCTTGCTGCTTATGCCTTCATTTTCTCTGGTTGATAAATACGATTCTTCCCCTTTCCTGCCTATTCAGAGTGATGTCTCAGATTTTTCTGTCTTATTGTTTTAGTATTGGAGGACCTGGCTTTCTGGATCTAAGTTCTTTTTCTTTTGATTTTATTTTGTTCCAATTTTCTTTCTTTTTAAAATGTGTGTATGAACATGCTGCTTTGTTCATTTTGCAGACATTACATTTTTTACCAAATAGTTTTCAGGAGCAGGTCTGCTACATAACTTGATCAAATTTGCCTTTGGTTACATGCAAAACACACTAAGAATATATAAAAGGATATAGGCAGTCCTAGTTCGGTTGAGGTCAAAATAAACTGATCCTAGTGTATTTTGGACAAAGAAATGTCTTGATCAAAGTGCACTGTTCAAACAAAAACAACTCAGCTTTGATTAGAAAATGTTCTGTGATCAGGCCATGCAATGTGTTGGTGGCATTGATTATTGGATTCTAGCTTATGATGAAGGATGAATGCCTTTTACTCCAGATCTTACCAATGTCTACCTAAGGTTTCTCACTTAGGAAGGGTAAATTGACTCTCAGCTATCATTAGGTACTGTTAAGCCTGCTTTTATCACCTGCTGAACTTCAACAAAAGTACTTTCCCACCCCCCCAAGTGCTGCTCACATCTTCCCCCCACCAAATAATTTCCACTAAGTATCAGATAGGTTAATGCTTTATGAGCATTAACTAACTTTATAATTTTACCTGGTTACTTATAAGCTTATGATAGTGAATAAATCCCTCATTCACTAAGGTTATTTCCAGTCCTTCTGGAAAAGATACTGCGATACACATCTGCATGTTAGTTGTAGGATGTAACTCTCTGTACAGCAGGGGGCAAAGAGACTCGAAACAAAAAGAAACTAATCAAATCTGTAGGTTTTGGCCATAAAAAGTAAATTTCCTATAATGATGTATTGTCCTTAATTAATAAAATACAAATATAAAATCCTTGATTACGTGTAAAACCTGAGGCTAAAGAGAAGTCCTGGAAAAAAAAAAATACTTCCTTTGGGTTCTTTGTGGTTACAAAGATTCAGTGTGTAATTTGGAGTTATGATTGAAGCTAATGAATGGACTAGACTATTTCAGTCTAAAGGGACCTACAGTGATCACCTAGTCTGTCTGCCTGACTGTTTCAGGACTGACCAAAAGATAAAGTATGTCATTAAGTGCATTGTCCAAGTGCCTCTTTTAAACAGTGACAGACTTGAGGCATCAATAACCTCTCTAGGAAGCCTGTCCCAGTGTTCAACCACCCTCTAAATAAAGAAATGCTTCCTAAGGTCCAGACTAAAAAAAAACCCAATGGAGATTGCGAAGATTTTAATACCCTTTACCACTTCCAATTTAGATGCAAGCTCTGAGCCACTGATCTTGGTTTGCAGCATAAAAAATTATGAAGGAAAACTTTTGTTTAGCATCAATGTGGGACTAAGTTGCTGAAGAATTTTTTGCAATTCTTTCTCTGTTGCAGCTTTTGGGGAACTGAGCATACTTGTGCAGTCTGAGTGTTAGACCACTTGTTATACCACATTCTCATTTACAATATGTGTAGTAAACCTAACCAGAGGTGGCTTTTACCTAACACCCCAAAGGCACATGTGCCCAGTGCTCTGGCAAAGTGTTCCAGAGAATACACATACCAGGATCTAAACTGTCCAACAGTATCAATTACTGTTATAACAAATAAAAATTAAAGATTCAAGTATTCCCACGGGCAGAGGGTTGAGAATTCCTAATTGATTGTTTAACTTCTCTGGTCAGACCTATCTCTAATTCAGAATATCTACGGTTTTCTTTCCGCATTTAAGGACTTTGGTTAACATTGTTATATTTTTTCCATGAAAAATTAATTCAGCTCTGTCCTTGTAAATGTACCCTTTCTTCATGACCCTGGCCACGGCTGTGAGCTGAAAAATCAGAATCAAGTGAATAAACATTCTAGATTAGCACTTCCCTCACATAAAACTAAGTCTGGAAAAAGATCTTGGGGAAATAAAAATAATAATTGAGGATATCATAGTGGTTTTGATTAAAGTGAACATTCTTTGAGCTTTATAGTCACTGATTCTCACATATGGAAATTATGGTTGGTCTTAATCTGCTTTCTGAAGACTGGTGCAAATATTAAAAAGTAATGAAGTAACAAGATTGTTTGTTAATGCCACATAAAAGTGCTAATTATACTTCATTTCCTGCCTGCAGCTAAACCCACGAGACATTGCCTAAGAAACTGTTAAATAAGTTGCTTCACTTGAAATGTGGATAGATCTGCAGTGCTTGATGGATTTACCTACAAGGAGTAGTATGGCACATTTTGCCTTTGAAAGTGTGGCAAACAAAGGAGTAGTATGAAAAAACTTGTTTAATTCACAGAAAGTGCATTATTAACATGTTTGTGATTCCTACTAGTTTGTGAAAAGGAAAGGGCTTAATTCGCAATTGCACTTTCCCTGCAATTTCAGTGTGCTGCGTGGTATGATACTGCAACTGTATGCTAATTATTATATTAGGGTTTGAATTTTTAACACCTTAATGATGGTATTTTTTCCTCCGGCAAGTGTACTTGAAATATACCCAACTATGTCACACTGGCTGTGAATATTTCTGAAGTGTTTTATTTTGCATCTCTACTGACATCTGTATCCTGTATCTCAGGGACAGGGGCAACATGGAAGAGTGAAGAAATGTGATGATAATCGAAACCTTTTTGGGGGAGGAAGTAATTCACCTTTTTCTGATTTTCTACCATAAATTTACCCTTTTTCTCATTTCTAGCATAAAATATGAACTTTAAAAGTGCTGTTGCACTTAGTCCTTATTCAAAACATATAAATTGAATGTTTACTGTTGAAAAATTAATACAGATAATTAGACCTTACATCTATAATAATTTAAAGACAACTTAATGCTCCCTTTTCTCAAACTTATGACATGTTAAATAAATGATAAATGTTATCCACAGAGCTTTTTCTAATACAATTAAATGTTATGGTGAGAAGAAAATTGGAGTAAAATTTACTGTTAGGGATATCAAAGAATGGCCCATGTTCTATGTGATTTTGTTTTAAAACATCCTCTTGGCCAAAGCTGGGAGGAGAACCTCTATAGTACTGAGGAGAAAAAGCAGTAGAAAATACAGGAGCAAACCTAAATATGTGAAAGGTTGCACATGTGCCTTTCTGATTCTGAAATGTTAAAAAGAATCTTCAGGAAAATTTCATAATACATTTTGCCCCTATGCTTTTGAAGAGAAAGTTCTCATTAGAGAGTGTAAACATCCCTTTGGACCATGGATATTGTAGAACTAGAGAATAAAGGCTTGAGATCTCCCCTAATTCAAGCTTTGTTAGTTGGCAGGAAAAGTGTAATATCTCTGGACAGTTCTGGTGGTGTTACAATATGTTTTCAGGCTAAATACTGTGTTACTAGGCTAGTTTGTCAGGTGAGATTGTTGTTTAGATGGCTTTATTTTTAACTTGTTACTGAGCTATTCAGGAATTATTGTAGTGAGCTGGATTGGAGCATGAAAAATTCTGTATAACTTCTTGAGCCAGTACTTACTGAAAACTACCTCAGAGGGAGTTTTGTGTAAGCACAGTGTCAGGTGCAGAAAGGCAAGCAGGCAGGGACACCGGTGCCTTGAGATAAATGGCAAATTCTTTTGCATCTGGTAAATTCTTTTGCATCTGGTAAAGCCAAATGCAGTGCCAGCATATCATGAAATTAGCTCAGATGAAATAAAATGCCACTGCCAATATGAAAATACCAAAAGCATTTCATCATACTCTGCATAACAATACTTTCTTTAATGCATCTTATGGAAATGTTATGACTTATTAATACAGAAAACAAATTTAGTACGGAAACTTTTGCAAACACAAGATGAGTTTGTGTTGAGGTTGTAGAGACAACAATATACGGTTTATGCACTGGTCCAAGTAATGAGGAAGGAATAAACCTACTGCCAGGAAAGGGGATTTATCCTGTGATTTATCCAAATATGTTATGTTCTACTGATGATCTTTAAAGAATATCTACCACATAAACATATTTGATTTAAAAAGTAATTTATGCTGAGAGTTAGCCATTATACTGCAAAAGTAACCTATTGCTAATAGAAATTTCTTTTTTAAGGAATAATCAACATTCAGCTGTGACATTATGCATTATCTTCTTCACGTTTCTCATGATACGAGTTCCTGATTAGCTAATGAGGGACTACGAGATCTCAAAATATATGGCCTTTTTTACATAGAGGAGGCGATAACACTTACCATGGGAAGAGCAGTAAAACACATTTATTGGCTGTTTGATGAAGACTGCATTGAATATAAACAGGTATATCCCTCTTAGCTTCACCTCTGCAAATTGTTAAACAACACAGTGGCAGAGAATGTGAAAAAGGGAAACAATAAACTCTCAAATATCCAATAAGAGCAAAGGAATGCAAAGTTCTTTTTCCTACAGCACTCAATGCCTGTTATGGCAGAGTGTTTGAAGCAGAAAGTTCATTCTCCGTGGGCCTTTTGCTCTAACAAACCTAATTTTAATGATAATGTCTCGTGCTTCTTTATCTATGGATACATAGTAAACCCCAAATTTAATAGGAATCAGGTAAAGAAATTGTGAGTTTACAGAATTCATTTACTTCATTTGTGTGTATATATTTCCCATACAGAACTCTACATTGCCTTGGGATATAGAGCTTTTCTAGAAGTTTTAGCATAACCAAATTTTTATAAAATTCTTACTAGTTTAGGGAATTATTGAACTGCAGTATCTTCTTTATGCTACAGTCAATAGCACAAGCAAATGTAGTGTGATATATTTTAAGCCAAACAAAGGCACATAAAGGACATGGCTTTGATACTTAATCATTTGGTTTACTTTCAAAGAAATTTAAAATAATCCTGCCTTTAAATTGTGACTGCAGTAGTAAAACAGAATGATATTATGAATGGATTTCTTATTTCCCCTCTGTATTACTATTTTTTTATTTGCTATTAGCATCATTATCTTACTTATAATTGAAGTCTCTCTATTGTACTCAAGAGTCTAATCATATTGCACAGTAAACACTGTCTAAGAAATCATTTGAGAGTACTTGGTGATCATGAAATAATTGTGTATAAGCCACACTGGTTTTCCACCTTGAAATCTTTATTGGGAACCAGAAGCATGTTATTCAATGTATTTTTTCCTTACAATGTCTTACAAAACAGCATTTCCCACCAGCACTTCTAATATCTTTATGACATGATAATGCAACAATTATGGTATTTCCTCAAACTGCACCTATAAACCTATAAACTAATAGACACTGAATGTGAGAAATAGGTTGTATAATGAGCTCATTCACCTTTGACTTATTCTAAAGAGCAAGGGCTTTCAGTCTCAAAAGCTAATATAAGTAGATTTTTTTACCTTAGTTGTGTTTCAGAGATAATATTTGCCAGAAGACTGAGATGTAATTTTCATACTAGCCATAGTTTGGAAATGATTTTAAACTTTGAACAGATTTATAAATCTAGATTTTTAAACTTTTCAATAGTCTGGTTTGCCCGATCTACCTCTTCTTCCCAGGTTACTGATGCTGTTAATATGAAAGAATAGGAATGGTTAATGAATCAAACTACAGGACACTGGAAAGGTCAAAGCAGTACACTTTACTGTTATCTTCCACAGAATATATGAAGCATTAAAATTCTATTGCTGTGGTCTTATGACAAAGAATATAATGAGGACTATAAATAATAAACAGCACAACATGAATCTTTTCTTGTGATAATGATTGTAATAATCATAAGAGGGAGAACATCCTTAACCCATTCTCACTGTACTAATAGGACCTCTCCTTGGATGTGTGTGTTGTAAGCATCTGTAACGGTAAGAACAAAAAAAGCATTTTACAGTATAATTGAATCCAGCAAAGAAGACAGAGGTTTTAGTGTGCTAGCGCTTGTGGACACTCTCTTCTAGAATGTAACATTTTTTACATGAAAGGTTTTTGTGGATAAATGTCAATAGATAGTTAGTAATAACTAGAACAAAAATAAGACTGTGAGAACATCCATAGGCCTGAAATAAAGTCATTGCCACCTTTACATAGAACTGTGTGGAGACCCAGTTTGTTAGAAAGATATTATTGACATATTGCCCGTATCTGGCTTTGGTTCTACAACTGCAAATAGTACAGAAACTATTTATGATGTTCATAATGATATCCAACTCCTTCATTCTGAGGTGTGAAAATGCAGGAAGTATATGCTCACACTGCACTCAGGATGTTTCCTTACAGCTAGGAGCTGTGACCTGATTTGCTGAATGAATCAGTTCAAGCCATTGTAATTTTTTGGAATCACATCCATCTTCACAATGTACAGAATACAATCGGAAGTTCATCTATAATATTTGGATATATTTTTAAAAGCTTGTTTTGCTATTTATGATGTTGCTATAACTAAAAAGGAACAGCTTGTTAAAGAAAAATGTATTCATCTTGGGGAATCTCCTGACTGAGTCATTGAAAACTGTCAGGAACTCCAAATTGTCAAAAGTTCAGCTCACTGAACTTTAACCATTGATGTGTCTACTAGTTCTCCCAAGAAAGCCTCCTTGTTTTCATCATGCTGTTACCAAGACTGAATTGAGATTAAGTTTTACCACTGGTATAAAATGTTGAATTTCTCATATTTTGGTGAATTATATACATGAAACGAAGACATAATGATGTCAGACCAAGAAATTCCTTCAGGTTGAAGTAAATCCAAGAAGCACTAACAAAATACATTCTACTAATTTAACTATCAGAGAAATAAAAAACAACTGTACATATGTCAGTGGTGGAATTATGGTAGTGGTACATAGTATTTAAGAATAGAAACCCCTAACCCTAACAATTTTCTTGTAAAATTCTGAGCAGTGTGTAGGTGGAGGGTCAGGAGATGTAAACCAGCTTTATACCACTAGTACTGTCATCACATCTCCAATTGCATTTCATACATATCTGCTTGTCGTAGAATCCAATACATCAGATTCTTCCCAAAGGCTTAATTTAACATTAGAAAGGATTGCCGAGATCACTTAGCATTTTCTTTTTGGATCTTTGAAATAATTCATAATTATTTAAGGTTTTCATTTCCCTTATTATGAGCTCCCTCGAGTCATGTACTCTAATGTCTTTTAAATCTACCTCCAGCAAGTAGCCTGGCAGCAAATTGAACTCATTTTTCCATCTCAGTCCCTTATCAACCTGAATCTAGCCATGTGGGTGGGATGGGACTTTGGACACTTAGATATGGGCAAGGAATTAAGCAGAACATGAGTAGTTTGATGCAATTTCTAAACCCTGACTAAGGGGAAGGAACACAGATAATAAGAGAATTAAGTATCTTTGAGGGTGCTGGATGGGTAGAAGAAATTGAGGACTTGCTGGAAAAGTGGATGACTTCTCAGTCTGTAATGATTATCCATGGCCTCTCATCTGAAAAGACTGTAAAGATTATTTCTGTGTTGTTGAACTCTTTTGACGTTTATCTTGAAATTCCATCTGGAAAGCTTACATGCACATATTTACTCTTTCTTAATAATAGTGAAGCAGTTAAAAATTTTCATTATTGCAAAAAAAAATGCATTTTTTCTTGCAATGAGCTTTGTGTAAAACATAAAAAGTACCATTTAAACTTTTGGGGGTTTACTTTACACAAAATGGAGGTCCAAAAATGCTTTTAATAAAGAGCTTCTAAAATATTGTGCTTCCTGTAAAATGAAGTCTGAAAAAATGAAAGATCTGCTAACAGATGTGACTTAATGCTGTAAGTACGCTGCTTTGGGCCAGCACACATGCTTCACTTTGTAAGTGTTGCTAAGAAACTGTGAGACTGGAAAGACTAGAATTTGCTAATTAGTAAATAATAAAGACTTAAAAAGTTGAAATGTCCGTGCTAGAGTTGCGTTGGGATTGTGATTGGGTAAAATACAGCTGTCAGTCAGCAGCTATCCTGCTCTCACATGAATCCCTCCTGTAATTAGGCCAAGAAGGTCAAAGAAGAAAAAGACCGAACTCTCTTAATGCTGAGCTGAGTCAAGGGTAAGAAGTTTCTAGCTAAATCAATAGTAACTACTTCAGCACTAGCTCCAGGCATCCCTTTAAATGCTAATTGTAATTTTCAACTGCTTCTCTTTTGCTCTCGCTATGATGCATGTGGTTTAGAACTGGAGGAAAACTGACTGGGGAACAGTTGCATGTCAACATTTAGGGAGAACATTTTTATATGTAATGTACTATTTTTGGTATATTCATTCTATAAGGCAGAATTGATATCTTAGAGAGAATGGTTGTTATTATTATCAAGCACTTAGTAGGTGGAGAAAAAGAAAAGTGAAGTGGTCTATAGAAGAATACCACATAGCAGGGTTGGAATGATTCCCTGAAGCATCATTATGAGTGCTGGGGCCTGCAGTAAGAAGGATTTGGTTTTCAGCTATTTAAGTACACGGGACATTTTCTAGAATCTTAAATGAATACAGGCCATGTCACACAATAGAATTCTGACAGTCTGATTTGCATGAAACGCCTGGATAGGATTTCACTTAAAAAAAAATGCAAACAGAGCTATATTAATATGAAAATTAGTTAAAGATGAAATATTGACTGAAGTTCATCTCTCCATTGTTCACTGCAGTAAGTATAAAGAAGTCTTGCCAAGATATGTTTTTTCTTCTGAAGAGCTGGGATCGCATTTCTGATGCTTAATACTCTGAAGCCTCAACAACTAAATAACTTTTTATCTTTTTAAGTCTTGAGCCTTGTATAACTGGCTGCTGTTGTGTTTTTTGTCAGAGAGCTTAAGAACTTTTTAAGAAAATAGTAATGCGCATCAGAAATAAGAATTCTTGTTTTGTTCCATTTAATGACCGCAATAGAAAGCAATGTGTAATGTCCTAGCATACAGACAAGAGGCTGGAAGCATTTGTCTTTCTCTTCTGTAACATGGAACTCCCCTTTTAATGGGTGCAAATTTGTAATTAACATCTCACCTTTCAAGAACTGCCTTAGATTTTGAGTTTAACAGAAGAAAGCAACTTGAGGTTTTCAGATGATTAGTTAAATTACTCAGGAAGCATGCTGGATATTTCCTTTGGAGAATGTTTGTGTGATCGATTAAATGATTTTAATACATTAAAGAATTCTAGTAATAATTATTTCCTTACATTGCCAAATAAACAGCTTGGATATACACCCAAGAAAATACGCTGATGGGGCATCAAATTAAAATAATTATACAAGTCCACCCGGAATAAGCAGTCCTAATTCTTCATTAAATTACACAGTGTTACTGCGTTGCTGTCACTGGGTTTGGTAAAACTGCCTTTTAATCATCACTGACAAAAGGTCTATCTCTTTATTAGTGAAGGACAATAGGACCTCCATTCCCCTCCATGCATGTTTATCTTGTCTTTTGATATCTGTTTTTTGAAGGAAATGCATTTATTAGATGTGCTTTTAGCTGCAAAACACAGAAATGTTTCCTCAGTTCCAAAGTGCAAATGTAGGTCCAATGTCAGTTGAAGACAGCTGTCTTGCCTGGAAATTGTTTGCTATTACATGGAAATATTGTTGTTATTTTTGTGCATTTTATTTATTTATTTATGCAAAGAAACAAAGAATTTGGTACAAAACAGCTTGTGAAATTTAAACTACTGTGACAGAGACATAAACAACAGACAAGAAGCAGTTTATAGATGATTTATTTGAGTGGTCCAAATTTTGAAATGGTAAATTTTGAAGATGGTAAATATGCACATGCAAACCCCAGTATTTGCATCACCGTTTAGAAACTGATTAATTATATGCTTTACTGCCAATTGAAAAGCATGAAAACCCTCTTTAACTGCAGAACTTTTTGATGTGGAGCTGAAACTAAAGGTTGAATTTGTAAATTGCCAGATCTGTCTAAGCTAGGGAGACCACTGCTTCCCTGCATTAGCAGCGCTGTGTAAATTCACATTGATGAGTTAAAAATGTAATGACAGATTTAATTGTTTTTCACCTTGCTACAGTCAGCTCCAGCCTATTCTAAGTGTTTTCTAATTTGGAGGGATTGATATTCATCAGATCTTGTTTAAAGAAATTAGGTAAGAATTAGTGCTTAGACTGTGACTCCAAGGCCTTTGACAAGGGACATTGTGTTCTTTTGAAGGAACAATAATTTACCCTTATAATTCATAAATGCCTCTTCCCAGTCACTGCTCTCCACTTTAGTACATTATTCAAAGTTAATAAATAAATTACAGTGTAATAGAAACATAAATATCGTCTTGCTCTTAATACTGAAACCAATTAAAGGGAATAAATGAAGTGTAAGATGGATTCCAATGAGCTGAAATCCATACTTTAATAACCAGAACAGCAGAGAGGTTTGCTTTCTTCTCTCCTGAGATGGGATTGCTCTTCCTCTGAAAATATGGGCAAAACTGTCAGGAGGAGGGTTCAAGATTACACTCTTCATACCTTGGAAACAGAAATGTTCAGAAGCACTTGTTCAAAATTTGCTTATTTCTCATTGAAATAGAATTCAGAAAGGGTGAAAAAGGCAGCATGTCCCAGCAGATGCACTAGTAAACCGAGATGTAGAAAAAGTGAATTCCTCTTTATTTTAATCTTAGCTTTCCCATTTCAATTTGCGTTTGCTATGAGTGTCTGGAACACAGACTGTTTGCATTGTTAGAGTTCAGCAGTGTGAGTCCCTTCAGCTAGTGAGATCTGAATACAAGCAAATATAGAACTGGATATTTAGAAAGACCCTAACAATTAGGAGCTCAAGACTGAATGTATTTTCACCTTCTGCTTTTCACTCTCTGCATAAATCTTTCAGGACATGTATACGTACATAAATTTGTGTGTCCATGTTTCTGCAAATGTATGTGCTAGTCTGATCATCTCGCGTGGGTATGTGTTGATTGACATTTAAATCAAGTGGTTCTCATATTCTCTGTTATCCTCATAGATACTTTTCACCCTGTGCAGTTCGTTAGTGCTAAAAAGAATTGGCTGTCAAAAAAACCCCAGATACTAATAAACAGTATCCAAAGGCAGCAGAAGATTCAGCAGGGCTCAGAGTTCTTTTTTTGCCTCCTGCTGAAATTGGATTGGTCATGATTCATGGTTAGGATCTCTATCTAATGTGTCAGAAGTGTTTGGAAGTTGTGAAAGTGAATTGGTTTTGCCCTTTCAGACACATTGTTGTCTTTTCACTCTCTGTCACACACTCCAATGGTGCAATTTGACTGTAGCGGAGGTGCTTAAAGTTGAGACACTACAGCTCAAAAATACGAAGGTATCTGGTACGTTCTCTCCATGTAACAGATGTATTTAAATGTACTGAGAAGGTAAGGGTACCTGACACTTAGTGGCATCAAAGTTATAACATAATAGTTAAGACCCATTTTTTTTTCATTCGCATCTACTAAATCAACCTCAATTTTTGCATCAGTCATAAGAGATCATGGGTGGAATTTAAAAATGCCAGGATTTGAGAACAGAGCATGCCTCAATCTATGAGACTGCAGATAAGCCATCTCCCAGGGAAAAGATGGGTGTTTTGAAACATCTGAACCAAGTGCCAAAAGTCTCAGGTACACGATATGGTTTTCTTCCTCACCGCATCACATCTGCGTATGAATCCAATGTATATACAGCAAGAAATCAGTGTCTCTTTCACAGATAAGTTGATGTCCTGCTCCTTTTTAAAATTATTTTTTCTTCATAGAAGACCTATTAACCAATCTGTAGGAAATAGCAGGAGAAACTGTAGAGATCTAATTATGTAAATGTTATTAGGAAAGAAAACAAAGAATTATGTTAGGTAGCTTTGATGAAACTTCTTTGAAGTATTCACTGGTGCCATCACATTAAATTTTGTCTTAAATTTAGTATAAGGATTACAATATTTAAACAAACAATAACGTTATGCAACAAAAACTAATTATGTTTCTTTAGTCTAGCTAAAATGAAGATATGTGGTTTGGCATGTTTGCAGGAAAGTTTAGAAGTGTCAATGTAGTGTATTTATTGTTCTTCATAACATACACAGCTTGTGTGGGCAGTGGGCTAGATTTTAACTCATCAATTCTTTTGAAGTCAAAAATATTCTGGAGTGCTTGGGGAATTTTTTTGGAAAAAACTAATCCTTTTTGAGCATTAAACCATGAGGGGGTTTTCGTAAATATTGTTCAGATTAATACAATAACTTAATGGAATCTAAATTTGACATGCCATCCTGAAAGCAATTACCCATGTAAAACAGATTATGAAGTATTAGAAGTGTGATGACTTTTCTGCTAAAATAAGGGCTTAATTATTTTAGGAGGAAGTTCTAAATTTTTGATAGTACTTCAATGACATGAAAAGTCTATTAATATTTAACTTTGCCAGGCAATGATTTCAGATCACAGATATTAAGCTAGTGCTTATATCTGAATTCCCAAGAAAGTACAGTTGCTAAGGACAGAGGTCTTTGATGGATCTCTGGAAGGATGGACTCTTAGCTCTAACACCTTTGGAGATACTCTTCTGGTCTCTAAGTATTTTAATTTTCTACTCCAGGTATGATTTTTTTTTTCCCTAGAGAGACTCAAGGCAGAGAAACTTGGGTACAGACCAGAATAGTTCAGACCAAGAAACAGTTTCTGTGGTCATTTATCTACATGAGATTTAGCTCATTTGCTCAAAACCACCCTCTAAGGCTACCCCAAAAGGCTTCTTACCCTCTCACATCCCACAATCCATTCACATCATGTCCCATCCAGCCTATACTTTCTGTGTCATAGATGCCATGAATCAACTCTCTTGTCTTGGACACATATTTGGGTTAATATCTCAGGGTCAGCAACAAAAATGGGATACCAAGTGGAGCAAGAACTTGTTTGAGCATAGTCTTTCTGTTTGTGGATACCTGGGCTGTATAGATAGCTTTGTTAGCAGGAATGTACCCTTCCACAAGAACAGGAGCAGTTTGCTGCTATATTTCTTATTTTTTATGCTCTTGTCAGCAAGAAAAAGTTGAGAGAGTTGTTGTGACAAGGTAGTAAAGAAGATAGTTAGTCAAACTGAAACTTGTCTCCACTGAGGCATCTACAGGTAACAATAATAGGAGAAGCAAGAGTTGGTATCTTAGCAGTAGCACATACAGACTGATAAATGCAAGAGACAACCTGTAGTAATCAGACGTACAAGGTGGCCTAATGTACTGAGAGCCTCAGAGGGGGTTTAATGCATCAGTCTGAGCAGAATCCATGGTTTTCAATAGGCTTAAAATATCCTAGGAATTAAAACTGTCTCTTACTTTTACACTTTCAGAGAGACTTTTTGAAATAAAGAAGTAGCCTGTTATTTTAGCAATTTGTCAAAGCAAGCTTATTTGGCAAGCAGCTGCGTGTGACTTGGCATGAATAGCAGCCGCAGCATCAGGTGTACAAGCAGCTCCAGGTGGTCTGAAGAGAACCGCTAGATAGGAGAGATGGTGTTACTGTAGAAATTTATTTTTGCTCTGATTTACATCGGTCAAGGGTTCATTAGCTTCTTGTAGATGGACTATTTTCTTTAGTTGTATTTCTTATTACCCTTTTTGACCATCCACACTTAACATATTCGCTCTCTCCTTAGTTTCATGCATGTGATAAACAACACTTGATATTAAATATTTTTGAATATCTTAGATTTCATAGAATGGAAATATTTGCCAATTTAAGCTGTCCAATGTCATCTAGAAACAAGTCACTCTTCATTTCACTACACAGAGTTGATATTTTTCCTCCTGAATATCTAATTACTTACATAATATTTACTTGATCTATGAGTTTTGTAATTGTCTTTTTGTGGTTGTTTTTGTAAGCTAGAGTCCAATATCAAGGCCTAAAATACTTTTGGAAAGTAAAGAAATGTAGAATAATATTTCACTGAATTACATGATATCAAAAGAGAATTTCAAATATTCTTTTTTTAAATATGTATTATTGTAGGAGAAAACCAAAGAGGCTGATCTCATTATTGAATAAAAGAAGAGGAGCTATTTGGATTTCACAAGTAGTAATTCTCTGCATGATATATTCATATACTTTTTGTCTGTATTTTTTTCTGTTACAGGCACTGTTTCAGAAGCAAATTATATTGTAATATCACCTTAGAATTCTACCTTCCACCTATTCTATTTCATTCCAATACATGCAGTCCTGTACAAAAACCCCATGAATTTCAGCTGGAAAGAGTATGATTTTTAGATTCCAGAGATATGTGTTTGCATGGTGTATTTGAATTTATCGATTGTTGAAAACTTACAGTTTCTCTCGAGAGTTTCATATGTACCAAAATTAGAGAGTGTGAGAGTGATAACTGGGTCAAAGTAAACTACTTGGACTTTCAGAAACATCCATTCCCTAAAAACCTCACCAGATACAGATGAGAACCAGGAGGAAGGCTGCCAGAGAGTTAGGGTCATCTTTTCTACTGCTCTCTTAAAGCAACTTGCATACAGATGTGCTGTGGCAAGATGTTGTTTTTCAGAATCTGGTGAGAGCTGTGGTTTTGTCCTTTCACACCAGACAGTGTACTTCTTACTGTTCAACTAAGGGAACTCCCTTGATAGTAGTATGAGTTTAGGATGTTGCTTGAGAGCACCAAATGATTGCTTTCCTAAGTGTGATGTGATTGCAAATCCTAAGGTTAAAGTTTGCCTTCGTTAATTAATACTATCACTCGAAAGCTTTATTTCATGTATTGCAGAGCAAACTTCTCTCAGAAGTTTCTACAGTTTCCAACAGTCTACAGAAACACAAGCTATTTCTTCAGAAACAAAAGTTAAGCCTAGCAAGTGCATTAACAGCTGGGTAATCTTTCTTTAATATTAGTGACGAATATGTCCAAAGTGTAGAGCAAGATGTAAAAGAGTTCAATTTACAACTTGTTCTTTCGGAAGGGATGGAAAAGTTGCCAGCTAATGAGAATAAAAGCCAAGATAAAATATTTTTCAGTCTTTAAATGAAAGTGCAGTTCCATGCTAGAGAAAAGTTGAAATTCATAAAATTTATTAGTATTTTACTTAATCGGAACAGTGAGGTTGACGGTGGAAATGTGTATTTTCAGAAATGTTCAGGCATTGTTTAATAAATAAAGTTAACGCTATCATTAGTGGTGCTCTCAGCAAAAGCTGTATCTTTTTCCCCCTATAGATAAGGACTCTTCTGGGAGAGGAATATTGCAGCAGTCATATTGTACTTTCAGTTAATGAGGTGTGGGTTCAATTTGTTAGACTTTTATGATAATGAAGCTTATAATTTACTGACAAACTGGCTTGCTTTCAAAACATTCTATTATTGCCATGACATTTTTTATTTTCACCAGAAACACTGATGTGCAATTTACGTGTTGATCTCAACAGATGTGTACCTTCATAGATGGGCGGAAAACCATTTAAAAAAGGTGAAAAAATAACGCAAAAGTGAGAAAAGTGTCGCACTGGGATGAAGTGTATGGCCTACTTGTGCTCTTAAATCTAGACATAAATTAATAAACTCTGTTGCTCCTTACACGTGAAAGTGTTGTGAGTAGAATATTATCAGTTATGTTGACTATATTCACCATAAAGCTCAGACTTTTGCAAAATGTTTGCAGAATTGGTTAAATTCTCCCCATGCAACCCTTGATATATCCCATAGTTGTTACAATCTTGAATTGTGGTATTAACTATTTGAGCAAGGGGTGAGTTTAGATCAGCTAAATGTTTAAAACATTACCCACAATTTCTTTGCTGAATCCTTGATAATTAATTCAAAACTGGACACTGAGATATATTTCTTTAGCTTCTTGTATTTTGCTTTTTTAAAATTTTGCTTTTAAGATGACTTCTAAAATTTAACCAAGTGCTGTGGAACTTCTGCACAAGAGTGAATGAGGAGTCTGATCAAAACCTCCTAATGACAGGAGATTTTTGTCTTCTTAGGTTGGGTCTTCAGACCAACACTAGATTTTCTGCTTTCTTGTTTGTGATGTTAGGCTGTATCATCCACCAGGTAATCCAAGTAATATGCTTTTCTGTGAAAATACCATCTCTATGTTGTTTTTTTCTACAGTGTGCTCTCTGGTTTTATTATACTATTTTGGTGGTAATGTGAGGGATCATAGTAAAGTAAAGAATAAATATTGACATTTAGAGTTTTCTGAGTTAGGTTTTAATAATCATCATGTCAACTTAAATACTCTGTATATGCACTGTAAGCAAAGTAATTACATGGCATTTTTTTAGCACTGTTCTAATATTTTATTAATTTAGTTTACAGAAGATTGCCTAAGGTGAAAGTCTGTTGACTAAGGCCCTCATTAGCATAATAAAGTAAGCATAGGTTTTATAAGCTGACACAACTACCAAACCCCTCCTTGGTTGAATTTTTCTATGAGTGTATGTTCATGCATGGAAGAGAGTTAATGTATGAGTATAATCAAACTTTCTACATGTAATTACAAACTTAGTGCCCTCTAGGACAAACATCTCCCAATTATCTCATTTTGCGCTTCATCCGTTATGCAAGTCTGTCAAAAAATACCATCTTCCTCCAAGGCAATTGATTAAAATTGACCAGTTTTTCCTCAGTTACTGTTCAAAGTCAGGTAGTGAGATTAACACTGCAATTATTTGCAGTGGGTTGAGTGTGTCAATTAAAATAAAATAAAACTGCCCACAGAAAGGAACTTGTTTGCACAGATTTGTCCAAGTAAAACCGATTTCTGCATTTTAATGTATGCATGAATCATTTTATTCCCCTTCCCAACAAGGTAAAATGTTCATTTTCTTTTTAATGTATCTTACTAATTTTAAATGGCTAAAGATCTGGTGATTTTGTTTAGTAAACTTTGAATGAGGGAGGGAATTTGCTAATGTGACATGGTGGTAAAGGCTTGAAATTGCCTTAAATGTTTGTGATATCAGACTGCAGTGCCTAATTATTTCTTTAATTACAATGTTTCTAATTATATTCCACATTTGTATACATACCAAAAAGGATCAAATAATAAAAAAGAAGCATTCTTTAATTAAAGTTTCAATTTAATGTCTGTTATTAAAATGATATTAGCATTTCTAGAGAGACACATTATATTCAGCTGCCCAAAGCAGTGGTCAGAAAACATGCATCTTAACTGGTGTCTTTTCAAATGTGTGTTAAATATATACATAACAAACTGTACGTAGGGATCATAGATCAGTAATCCTTGGAGGCATTTAAGACAAACTTGATATGGTTTGGTTTGTTTTTCTTTTTTTCTGTAAGAAGCACGGCATTTTAATCAGTAATTTAAAAGTATAAACACAGATGAATAATGAATGGCCTGCTATATGGGTGAAAATAATTCTTAACAGTCGTTTTCTTTTAGCTGACTGTATAACTAACTGATACTTTTTTAATTATAACACCTTGGAGCTTTTACAGTACTGCTGCTTTCAAGCAAGGGAAATCTCCAAGGGAAGGCTTCATATTTCTGTGTGTCAAGATGATATAACTTTGCCTCAGGCACAGCCACAGGCTGAAAACACTTTGAATGGATAAAAATGAGACAGATGGGCGTCTATAAACTCATTACCGTTACAAGTTTGAGCATAGTTCTTTATTAGACACTGCTGTAAAAATACATGGAAATGCACTTGTGATGCTACCACAGGATTTTAAATATAGACATGTGAAATAAAGTATGATAATACTTGAAGAGTTCCTGTAGAATTAGTAGTTTTGTAAACTATGTATCTGCAGATATGACCCTAACAGACTTCAGGGCTTTAAAAGGGGAGGAGAAAACCCACAAATACATATCTTGTTTCAAAATCAAGGCTGACTTTGGTTCACTTGTTCAAATATGCACTATTGTGTTGAGTTATATATTACATAAATCAACATTCTCACTATATAATCTGTGAAGATCATTTAGCATTTCTGGTACTTTGTTAAAAATAACTTAGGAATTGAATGATCTAAGGTTCTTGAAGTAATGCAGCTGAAGAAGAAAGAACCTCACAGGAAAGAAACACTGAAGATCTAAATGGTGTATTTGCTTTTCATCTGTTATTATTTGTATTACAATATCTAGGACTCTCATGGGTGACTGAGGCCAAATAATATCAGGCAATGTTGGAAAAAAGTGTTGTCACTGCCTGGAAGAGCTATTATATGTATTGGGTGCAACAAAATTGCTTGAAATATTTTTCACCCCTTTCTCTGACCTCTCGCCATATAACCATGCATTCCCCCTTCTTTTTAATTCTTTTTCCTCCCCCTCTATGCTGTTGTTTTAGAAGATTTATTTTAAACTCAGAACATTTCAATAAAGCTAGGGAGCAGTGAGCTTCCACTCAGAAGTGAGAGTAAGTGGGCAAAGTAGAAGGGAGTGGGAGCTGAATTTATGTAATAAACTAGCAGAGCTGGTTGAACTACACACAAAATGTGAGTAGGGATAACTGGTTTGAAAAAGTAAAGTGGTTATACCTTTCTCTGCTGTACAGAAAGTTGTACTAGTAATGAATCCAGAAATAGGGTTGTTAACTCCCACATACTGGACATGGGGACAAAGGGAACTAGAAAGAGAACAAAAGTCAGTCTTCATCCTCCCTCAGGTTGTATTTTAATAAGGGATGAAGATGTTTTACTTGCTTGTGTGGTGTGTGCCCTAAATTATATGAAAGATACTCCATTATTCTTCCCTCTGTTCCTGATCCAGCAGTTGAGAGAACAGAAAAAGAGGTTCGAGGGTGTGGATGAAAGAGGATAATGGCTTCTTTAATAGAACACTGTACAAAATAAAAACCCCCCAAAGGTGTCTGGGTGGATGTGAATTCAGTTCCTTGATGCCAACATCTGAACAGTAGAACATGAGTTGAAATTTTCCTTATCAAAATAAACAGGATAATCTGCAACTAAATACATGAATAGGACATCATGCATAGATGTTGCCATAGTCATGTATTACAAGCCTGCTGCTGTTTTCACATCTGAATTGCAGCTTGGCCTACAGTAATAATGAAGAAATACTTACTCAATTTCAATACAGAAGTACAATTGTAGTTTGTAGAAGTACCTTTCTGCATACCTTATTTGGAAAAAAACAAAAAAGAAAGTGTCTGTGCAACTCATTCAAGTTTGATACACCCTTATATTCAACAAAAAGATGGCTCTGTTTATGCTGTTAGGTTTAATCAACTTTGATAATTCCCTTCAGGGTTAAATGATAAGCTTTTACATGGTTTTCTCAGTGAAGGTGACCTATACCTCAGTGTATTATTTCTTAGAATACCTGTTCATCTTGTGTATCAACAGTTCTCGGGTTACCATCAGGGTGTATTTTTCTTCTGGTTCATTTAGAACACAGTATCTTACTGGTATTTGCCCCCATATGGTTCAAGATCACCTTAATCCATTTTTGTTCATACATTCATAATTCTGGGTTCCTGAATTTATCAGGGACCCTGGAAATTCAAGTTACATAACAATAGTAAAAGAATACACTCCTTTCTACCTACTTGCTATTTACATTTTAGCATCTCACTAGTTAGTGCAGTGTTGATGGTTGTTGTCAAACTTGTTTACTTTAATTTGTTTGATTTTTCCAGGCAACAAAACTGTACCACTGCACAGCTTCTTTCCCACTCCAAGAGTCGCTATGGCAGACACAGCTGGTTTATGTGCATGTTAGTGGAAGAGGAGCTAAAGAGAAGCCATAGGATTTCTCTTTAGGGATTGTGCAAGTGGTCCACAAAAGCAGACTGAGAAAAAGAAGGACAGTTAGTCTTTATGGGTAATTGATAATATACCTTAAGAGAATGAATCCTCTACTCAAGGAGGTACTTAAGCATCAGGAAAAACAGGGACCATTAATTCTGGCTATGCAGTCAGGGTTTCTGTATTTCTCTTCTCTCTCATGGCCCAATGACAACTTGATATAGCGCATTAACAGTTGATTTTGAAACTTGAGAGGGGAAAAAAGTGTTTTCTAAGACGATTTAGAAGGATTGTCTAAGAGGAAAGTTTCATGTTCTTTTTTTGCACATGAATACGGGGTTTGAAATGCTCAGGTTAAGCAGCTACTTCTGAAATTGTACCCTGTAGTACCCATAATATTCAGGGGAACGGCACAAGCCCAGTTATTCTTTAAACTGACAGAAATTACTCTCCTGGAGTGCTTATTCTCAGTTATCTACAATTTAGGCAGAAGTCAGATTGTCAGCAAGATAAATGTGTTACATGGATTCATATAATGCTTAAACTGATGGAGCTAGTTTAGTGCAGGCTTGTAAATCAAGTGTAGATGGTGGAAAACTCACTCAAAACAATCACAGCTTTTGAGGGAGACTATAACAAATTCTGACACACTTCTTAAATTTCCTTTGATAAAATATCCTATTACAAATGTCTGATTATTGAATCTAAGGAGTAATCAGTTATCTGTTACTGATCACCTTCCCATACAAGTCCTAGATGATAGATTAGCCTGAATTTTGTATAGCTTCATGAGAATAACTTGCACTGTTAATTTTCTGCCTGAGATGGAAAAAAAAATGCTAGAAACAAATTCTGTTTGCAGTCTGAAAAGATCGGATTATTTTGCCAGTCAACATACTTTAAAGACTTAACAGCTTTGCAGCTGGTTTTGTTTTGAAGTAAACTTTAAGGATTTTGAAGTTTGGTATCGCTGGGGTTTTACAGGGACTGCACACTAGAGGGAAGTAGCATCCAGTACAGAGTATATCACTAACTTTTGGGGATGTTCCTGACAGTATGGCAAGTGAACTTTGGATTTTCATAGCTGCTTGAATTCAAAATGGGAGAAAAGTATACACTCTCATGTGATAATGTATTCTGTGTTTTTGCTAGATGTCAATCTGTATATGATGAATTTTAAGTGAAATTACAAGTACTGTATATTTTATGCACATATTTGAATTCTCTGATGATGATTACTGAATATAAGATGACTTTAGAGTAATTCTAGTGACTCTAGAAGGGAAAGGGAGCCAGGTAGCTGTCCACTTAGCAGCACCCACAAAATAATATTTTTCTTAGACTTTTGTGGGTTTATGTGAAAGTTCGGTAATTTGAAAACCCAGTGAAGTGGATACAGAGGACAAAAGACTTTGCTTAAAAAAATTTAAACCTCCAGGAATTAGGACCAAGGCACGGTTGTCAGGTGTCTCCAGTGCTTTCTCATTTTGAGTGCTAAGATGAAAGGACACCAGGGCTGTGGTATCTCATTTAGCAACTGCACTGTTTCATCCACCCTAAGCAGCATCAACTTTTGTTACCAGCTTTCATTCTCACACGACTGTATGGTGTGTTGCATCAAGGAACTGATCCAGCTTGAAAAGCAATTTACAGTTTCCTGCTGGAACAGCTCCTATATTCAGTTCCTCCTTGGTCCCACAAGAGGGATGAGCCAGCAGAATGTGAGAAACAGCAGCAGGGCAGGAAGAAGCAGCAAGTGGTAGAAGGGATTAAGCCTACAGGAAAGCTAAAGTACAACCAGACTGGAGCTAGATCACAGGACAGCAGCTTTCCCAGCAGAGGGGGACAGGTGTGGGTGGCTGGGAGATGCAAAGAGGACGGGGGGACAGAGAGGGGTTTGTCAGCAGAGAGCCCTGCACAGAGGGAATCAGGGACTCAGAGTTTTAAGAATGCCGGTAATAAGGGAGAGCATAATATAGCATGCAGAGGAGGCAGTAGACAGTAGAAAAAAATAGATAAGGTTAGAGAACTGCCCTCTTGTTATGAATGGTTAATCAGCAGGACATTTCTGGTCTGAAAGCTTCATGTGATTTACCTGAGATAAAAGACTTGAAGTGTAGCAGCTGAGGAGGATGCGCTTGGAGAATTCATAAAGAGACTGGAGATACTATTCGTTTGAACTATGACAGGACCTTTTCATCACTTTCATTCTTGCCATAAGACACACTGGGTTAGTATACGTATTTAAGAAACTAATTATGATAAGCCTAGCAGGCTAGACCTAGATTACCCAGTGAAAACAAATTTTCTGAAGGATCAAAACATTAAGAGATTTCAAAAATGCTGGTGAGTTATGATGCTTGTCAGTTTTCAGTATCAAGTAATGATAAAACCAAGTGGCTGTAACAAATTATTTTGTGTCCAGTTGAATAGATAATGATGACTATCCATCCCAAATGTCCTGCTGTTTAAAGTCTACTTGCTACAGTAGTGAACTGAAGCCGTATCAACTATGATACCAAGCTATATTTTGATTATGCTGTGTGATAATTCACCTCTGTAGTCATTTCCATTTGTACAAAAGTGAAATTAATAAAAAATTATGAATTCAGCTTTTCCAGCATGAAATCTCTAATTTAGTATGAGATTGTGGACCATTAGAAAATATTGTTTTTATTCAAGAGCTTTAATCCTAATTAAACCTTCTGTCAGGGGCCAGGTAAGAGCTAGGTCATATGGCACTGGGAAAGCAGTAAGAAGACTGTTTTTTTTTTGGGTAGGCAGGATTAATTTTTTAGTTCTTTAGGAGCGTCAGAATGGGTTTAGTTATTCCTTGAAAGTGCAGGATATTACGCTGGTCTGTGTGCATATTAAAAATGTGATCCCACCCATTTTTGATGGCTCTGTGGCTTCTATAGAAAGGGAAGAATATAATCTTACTGCTCCCTAAACACCGTAAAACACTTACAGAAGTCATTGTTAGCCAGAGTCATCTTTAGACCTAACAAAAGCAGATTGAGGGGCTTGGTTTTGCAGTTTTTTAGGGGTTGTTTTCCCTTTCTTATTTTCTTAGTCTGTTGCCTTTTGCTACAACGGAAAGTAGTTGGCAACACATGAATATTTAGAATCTTGTAGATAAAGATGATGGCCTTATTGTTGTGTACATCTTAGCCATAGTTCCTTTGAGAAATATGTGTTCTGAAAGTCATTGAAGAAGAAGGAATTTGAAATCATGTGTTTCTGGTGAAAGCCTTTTCTCTTGGAGAGTAATTTCAGGCATCAGGCAGTAGGGTTATTAGACTTATTTCTGCAATCACATTTTTCTCTGTATTATACCACAGTGGAAACGAAGTGATGGTGTGTTCTTTTTGTTTTGGTTTTTTTTTCCTTTTTTTTAAAAAAAAGAGAGAAAAAGAATGTATTCCAGCTCCATAGCAAGTAAACCATGGGAACATAGAAGACACTGGAAGTTTTTATCTTGTTTTTCAGTTTGCTTGAGGGGACTGGGATTTTGTGTATCAGTTTTTTAATGGATCAAAACAGCAACAGCAAATTCCCTTCAGCCCTATTGATTCGAATTTAATAACTAAGGGAAACAATCAGAAGCAGTAAGTAGAAGTGGTTCTTTTGTTTGTTTTTAATGAGTAACTTTAGGGTTTCTTGATACACATGGTTATGGGTTTTGGCATGTGTAATTTATAATTATAGTACAACTCTTCACACTTTGGCATCTTTTAGTTTTCTAGTTTCAGACCTCTGCCTGCAAGTGTTAAGACAGTTTTTAGACAGCTCAGATAGACACTAGGATAAACATGCATATGCAGACCTAAACAGATATGCAAAATCATAAGCAGTGAAACCTCTTTGTTTTCCTTTCTGAGGCTGGCAGGTCTCTAAGTCTGAGGAGTCAGACATTCTGGCTCCTCTCTGGAGTAATTTCTGATACAGAAAGTGTTTACCGGAGGAGAGACAGAACAACATGATGTCTAAAAACATATAAAATCATAATTTGCTTGGGAAAGCTAATCATTAACAGACATGAATTGCTGTACTAAATGTGGTCCATCTTGCTCAGATTTGCCTTCCAATAGTGGCTTGTCGCAGATACTTTAGAAACTGCAAAGCAGATACATGTAAAATAATGTTTTCACATCCTTTCTTGCCTGAGGTCAGATTTTAAACTGCCCCACTTAGATATCAACTTAACCCTAGAGAATGAGGTTGAATTTTCTTTCAGCTTTCTTTTCTATTATTGTAATTCAGGATCTCCTTAATCTACATGTATAAATGTACAGACCCAGCTGACATAGATCAGCCTCTTATGTTTGATAGTGTTTGATAGGAATGGTTGAACTTGATGATCTGGTGGGTCTCTTCTAACATCGTTGTTCTATGATTCTATTCTATGTGCACCCCTGTACATCCATAGTACTAGTGGCAGGACGTTTCATAACCTAACCGTGCACAGTGAAAGCATTTATTCAGTGATTTCAATTCCACAATCTTTCATTTTCATTAGCTTTCCTTTTACTCTTGCTTTATGATGTGTGTGGAATCGTAATGTCAGATCTATCTTCTCTGCTATTTTGTTTTTCGAGTATGCCCTTTTCATGTCCTTTGTTATTTGTCTCTTTTCCGAGATAACCTATCTAAGACTTACAGTCTCTCTTTGCATGAAAGCTTCTCAGTGCTTGTATTATTTTTATTTTCTTCCTTAGTATGACATACAGCATTCCAGGGGAGGCTGAATTAGAATGTCTTGCACACCATTTTCCACTCATACCTAATGCATCTTAATGTGATAACGGTGTGAACAGAGGCTCTCACAGAGCCCCCTGTGTTACAACAGCCAGGTGCAAGCCCAGAAGGAGTGCATATAGTTTGAAATTTTCCCTTTCTTTTGCACTTCTTCACCCATTAACTGTTCACTTATTGGGGCAAAACTCTCCCAGAATTCTTCACTGCTTTCCCCATATTGGATCTGTTATTCACAAAAAACTTCTGCTTCACATTGTATTAAATGTGAAACCTTGCAACAATTTTAATGGTCAATACAGTATACTTGTCACATACTGCTCCTCTTTCCCTATAAATACTACTGATGGTATTAAATAACTCTAGCCCCAGCGCAAGCTCTTGAGCTTTGTTTTTATCCTTTATTTGGAAGACTAAGCCCAAATACGTGCCCAGAGGACCCTGGCAATCACTGTTGTAACGAGTTCTAGCTAGGTTATGGGTCTCCTAAATTAGCAAACAGCCCCACAGCCTAACAGTGCCACCTGTTTTGAAGATGAATTCTGCTGGATTCTGAATTCCCCTGAAACTGGCACCTATATGCACCCCTCATTCCTGGCAGATGGAAACCGAGGTCTCTGGCTCTGTAAATGCAATAAGTCAAAGACAGTATTTGCACACAAACTGTCTTAATATCTTATGATCACTACAAACACTTTGTGGCTTTCAGTTTAAAATTTAACTCCAACCCTTTGGAAGGCAGAAAGAATAGGAGGTGAGGCCTTGTGTAATGAAGAAAGTCCTGCATTTCTTTTCTGAACAAAAGGACAAACCCACTCCTGACAACATTTCTGCATTGGCAAGAACCCAACAGTCATTGCTCTGTCTTGTATACTCCACTAAAGTCATCTAGCTTATCCAGTTAGACTATTCCTTGCATAAACAAGGGTGCTTATTGTCCTAAACTCACTGCTCCAAATCTAAGTTCCTGACAGTCAGCTGGGAAGAGTGAGTAGGCAAAGGGAAGTACCGGATGTGAACTGCTTATAGGACATTGATAGAGATGCCATTAAGAGAAATGCTATAGAGAAATGCTATGTAAGGGAACATCGTCTATCTCTTTTTCTAAGGCTGTGAGAATAAGTAAGACTTTATTCTAATTGGAATGCAGCAGATTAGTATTTCTGGATTATCTTCTCTATAATCAAGAGAAGAGGTGACCTGACAAGGTAAAGAAGAAATGTTTTTCATTGTCTTGATGGACTTCACAGTCTCTTTCATGAAGAATAAACAGGCTTAAACCCCTTGATCCCTGGCATGTGAAGCAAATCTTATAGTCATCACCTAATCTTTTGCCTTACTAATAAGGTTGTTTGTGAAGCCTTGTCTACAGTGGAGGGCTCCACTGGCCAGACAGCTCTGTGATGGTGCATCTCTCAGGATAGATGTGTAACTGCTAAGCTTTCACGTGCTTTGTTGCCCTTTTGTTTTTGTACTGAAACGCAAAACTAGCATGCATAGAAACTCTTATTAAGAGTCTCCTTGTTGTCTGCTGTATCTTTTGCAAATCAAGTTAAAGAGAGAGGCATTTAGAAATGTGGTTATTTCACCTAACAGTTCCTTAATGACTCTCTCAAAGATAGCAGTATCTGAACTTCTGGTATGTAATTTCCCAATAATTGTTTTTCTCATAGAAGGAGAGAAGATTATATAAGTATTTATTTTTCTATCACTCATGTTTCTTACTGAGAACTGAGCTTAAAATAACTAGTAGATGATGGATATCCTTTAGATACTCTCAGATATCACTTTCTAACCCATTATAATTACCCTTTAATACTTATCCACCTTTCTTACTTATCAATCATATACTGTTAAATTATTGGATTCTGAGATACCCTTCTGGGTACCCTTCTTTTACCTTTTGAGGTCGATGAAGTTGGTGCTGCAATGTAGAATTTTACACCTGGCAGCTTCTCATTAAATCTCCTTTTTTAAGGCCAGTGAGTATTCAACACCTGCGTAGTTTCTTTCTCATTAATAAGATAATGATGCATTCTGTTGTAGTTCTTTGACCTCTCAACAAACACTTTTTTGAACTGGATCATCAACTGCAATAGGCTCATTTCTAAATGAAAATTACTTTCCAGGTGTTGAAATTCATTATCTCACTACAGTGAAACAAACACAGAGATAGTTAGATTATATTTAAATGTAAAACCCAATAAACTGTGGTGTAATTAGACAATTCCATCCCTACCACTGGGGCTTGTAGGAATTTAAGTGTAACCAATACGGAACTAGGGAAAGAAATTAATTCATTAGAGGTGAAGGTAAAATAAAAAGAACGTTGAATGATTTCTGACCTAAGACAAAAGAAGACAATAAAGATTTTAGTGGTGCCAGAAGGATGCTGCCTCTCCAAGATATCTTATTTGAAATCTTTCATGGCAAAAAATAATGCATGGAGGACTACTCCTAGAACAGGAAAGGTCACTCTGATTTGCAAAACAAAACTGAAGCAAAGTGTGTAGTTGCAACTACTTTATGTATTTAACACCAAATTAACCTGTACTTATCACTGCTTCTCCAGCTGAGAAATGTGAATTATTTGGCTTTGTAAAAGGACTTTACAACACTTATGTGAAAAATGTTAGGTTTTTTTTTTTACAGAAGCAGCCATTTTAAAAGCTATGGAGTGTCCAGATCATGCTTTCTTACATTTGGTCAACTACACCAGCAAGTGCATAAAATATGGGTTAAAAAACCACAGGTAGAAAATGGTCCTAGTTTATCTGTCCCCAGTTTCTATCAATGTCTATGTGAATTGAAGATATAGCACCTTTCAGAAACTCTTGGTATAAAGTAGAATCAGATTCAAAGAGTTGTAATAAAAAAATGACAAGGACTACCTAGACCCAGGGGATGCGTATAAGCAGTAAGTAACATTAATGCCAATACCCCCTTAGGCAGGTGAAAATGGAATTGTAACTGGTGTGATGAGAGTTCTGTATTGCTGATAAGTTCATGTCAAAGGTCTCTGAATATCTGATGCAATTTATATGTGTATTTTTATTTATTAGTGTCATCAGTAAACAATTCATCTTTCTCAAAAGGGGAGGAAAATTTTAGTAAGCGTTTGTGAAAGAAAGCAAAGAAGGGTGTATCAGTAGACAGTAGATATATAGTTTTAAGCAAGTGATTTTTTTTTTTAAATGTTACATATATGACACTCAGTTCATGATGAGCTGTGTGAGCTGCTTAGATATACTTCTTTGGTAGTGTTGGATCTTGGAGCAGATGGCATTGGAATCCTACATAATTGCTTGGTACCTCACATTCCTGTTTTAATAATATGAGAGTTATTGGGCCATTTTAATGACAGAGATGTAATGAAGTTGTGCTTTGATTTCTCCTTCTCTTTCTCTTCTTTTCTCTCACTCTAATTTTGAATCTGCTTGGTAAACTGACTCTGCAGAAGAGGAGGTAAGTCAATTCAGTGCATCTGATGAGTGCAGACAGCTCAGCAGCAGCAGTAGGGCAGCTTTACATTCTGCAACTGTGAAGTGTCAGGAGCTAGATCAGAAAAATGGGTTTTCTTGTCTCACTTCTATGTTTTCTTTCACAGTATGACATGTGAGACTGCAGCTTCTGATTCTTAAATTCTCCAAGGCAAGAGAAAAATATGTAAAAATAGTGGTAGGTACTTGTGAATTTTGCACTGCTGCACATTGGGGCCCACACAGATGAGTTTACAGTGATATCTGTGGAACCATATTTCTGGACTGATTTAAATAAACATAGTGCTAGGAAATCAATACAACTCTCAGTATCTTTATCAGCGGAGTTATCTGTTTCATAAACAAATGGATATTAAACTCAGGGATTTAGAGCAATTGTAAATATACATGTTGAATTACACAAATACATACATTAGTGCATAGAACAAGTAGAGCACCTGCATTACATGCATTGCAGCTCATCAGGGAAAGCACTTTTTGTCTATGCCCCGTTTTTCAAGGAAGAGCTATATTTAAAATTCTGCAGCAGCTTCTCCTGAAATCTTTACTAACAGAACCCTTGAGCTGAGTTTAATAGCTGAGCTGAGCTTCTAGAACTTCAGCTCCCCCTAAGCAGTTGCTATGGGAGTCCCCAAACCTGGGTGCTGCAGAAGACTGGGCAGTAACTCCTACAATACCCACTCACGATGCAGGGTGCTCAGCGCAGCCACCTGAGGAGGGTGGTGAGAGTTCCTTTGTGCAGTTGAACGCTCACTCTGGCTCCTATTGGTGCTTCATCTCAGTACAGGGGGTTGCTGTTTCTTCTCTTTTGGGATGCCCTGTAAATACTGCTTTCCCCTCCCATTGTGGAATTTTAAGTGAGGAGAGAAGGGATAATCTGAGAGAACAGTGGACAGCTCCTATTTTAGTGCCTACACTATGTCTCTCATCTACCACCATTACATTCTCAACATGTATTCATTATTTACAGATTTTTAACGGTTTATAGAAAAGTCATTGCCATATGAGAGCATATAAAGTTACGCAAGGGATCTCTAGCCACACCCAGGAAGGATGCTGGGAGCAGTAAGTATTCACTATCTTCTTCTTTTGTAGTGGGAGAAAATGCCTCATCCTTACCAACAGCAGGAAACCATTATTGCTGTGTTACAGCAGTTGGTGAAATATGATAATTATGACAGCATTAGCAAAACTGTACAGCATCATTTGTAGCTCATAGAGGGAAAGGGAATTAAGGAAACTTCTCAGAAGATTAGCTTGCAGCCAATCCTGTCACAATTGTGAAAAGAGAGAAGATACTAATGAAATGTGAATATGTCAAAAAGATGTAAAAAGAAGAAATGATCAACTCATTTGAACCCAGTACCTATCCAAATGATAACTATTCTAGGTTGACATATTCAAATGTCACACAGCTGTAAGTTTTGTTTCTTGGTGAATTTGTTTCTTGGTGTATGACTTTTCTAATTCCATTATGTTCTTAAAGTCTTAGCTTTGTGACTTTTACCATGCAACGTATATTGCTCAACACACATTCCTCTACATTTCTAAAAGACAGACTGACTTTTTGTCAAACATTAAACTGATGTTCAGCATATTCAAACAGCTGGTTGGCAGTATGCAGTTTAAGCATTTCCCCATTTAGTGGGAGGTCCATCTCCATATAAACTTGACATCCCTAAAACTGGGGATAAGTGTAATGCAAAAGAAAGAAGTGAATCGAATGTGTCAGCTCAGCTTCTAAGTAATCTTCTAAGTAATCCCTGCTTCTTTTTCTTTCTGACAGACTAGTTAAATGTCTTTAAACTTGTTAGATTTTAAGTGCATTTGAGAAATTTAACTTGAATTACGTTAGTATGTACTATTTGAATAAGTAACATAAATCAGTGAAAATCCATACTGCATAATTAAATCAATAAAGCACGGAAGTTTGTGAAAGGCAGAAGGACACTGAAGAATAGTGATCAAATATCCTCTGATTAGTGTTTTTGGTGCTAACCAACAAATTGGATGAAACATTTCATATAAAGACTAACAAAATTGGGACAAGTAATTTGCATTCTGCTTAGCATGCATAGTCTAAGATCCGTTGCACATTCTCTTACTCTTTGGCCAATTCATCTTCTCGTTTCTTACCACTTGATAGTGTTCTCTGTTTATAAAATACTGCTCTTACTACTTCTTGACTGGATGGGATTAGAATATGGGAATAACTTAGTGTCATGTGTCCCATGGAAAATGAGGGAGTGATACTTGTGGGAATATTGCTTCGTTGTGATGCAGAAGCAAGAGACAGATTAGTTTAAGCAAACCATCACAGATGACATACCACCTCTCTGCAGTGCTCTGAAAACTATTTTCATTACAGAATGGTTAGTATGCAGCATACTTTTAAGAAACGTATTTTCTGACCTGCATTTCAGAACTGACAGTAGCATAGCAGTCAAGTTCACATGTGACTCACATGTCTGGCATACCTATGCAAGTAGACATGCCTCCGAGTTACAGCAAAAAGCAGTTCCCATATCTTTCTTTGTGGATTATTTATGCATAATGCAACACGTTCTTGAAAATGTGTTGAACAACACTACATGCCTCATGCCTCAGGACAGAGGAAAAAAGCAGAGCCTAGTGTTATAATGTGTTTGAAAATAAATCAAATTATTTATAAGGAAGATTGAGGACAAATTATTTTCTTCAGGTTTTTACCATAAATCATTCTGCTGAAACTGCTTTGCTCACATACCTTGAATTCAGCTTAGTGATACTGGCACAATTTCTTTTGTCTTTCTAGTCAGCTGCTCTGTAGCACTTTCTGAATTTTGTTCAGATGAGCCATTTTCAAGTATTGTTTTGAGAGAGATCATAATCTAACAGAAGGGGAAATAAAGGCAGCTGGCTAGAGGCTCCTTCAAATAACCATGGCCAAGGAAGTCATTAAAGCAAATTAAAAACCAAACATGTTTTGTTTTTACTTCTTTACTAAATGCCACAGTTATTCATCTCTGAAAATGGACAAACACAATCTCAGTCAAGCTGTCATATTGAAGAAGAATGGGCAAGTTATAATTTGAATGCTAATTAAATTCTTATTTATCACTCTCAGCTGTGCTGGTTTGGTAGGTATATGCCAAGAAAATTAACAAAATCTTCTTCTTCCAGAGAGTGAAGTCTATGTTTCCTTGTTTTTTCCGTAAGTGATTTTTAATACATAGTGTTAATGAGAGACAAAAAAATAAAATACAAGACAATGAAAAGATTGAACTTGCTAAAAGCACATTTTGTGACACAATATTGACTGTAGTACATATGAACAGAGAAGATTTGATGGTAAAACTCATTGTGATGGAGAGGGTTACAGTTGTTTGACATCTGCCTTTAGGGACCTGATGACAGGGAAAGGATGATCCCATGAATAAGTAAGACAAAATGTTTAAGAAACTCCTTCAAGATAAATAAAATGCTTTGAAATCGAGATGCTTTTATTTTCTGTAGTATTACTACAGACTATCTGATACTACTATATGAATATCTGAAAAAGCTGATCAGTTGTTTGATATTATTTCTAGGGTTCTGTCTTGACAACCCCATGTCTGTCTTGTTTTCCAGTGAAGTTCCTGTAAAATAACTCTCTTTAGATTTTATCATACTTTAGTAGAATTTGATTCCTATGGGAGATCACTTTGACTTTCTCCGTGTTAAAAGTAGTTGTGACGTGTCCTTTGGAAGGGTAGTGTGTCTTGAAATATGTAAGCTTGTTAACAAAACCTGAGAAAATAAAAGGGAAGGGGATGGCGACAAGGTGTTTTCTGTACATGTAATAAACAAACAATAACAGTACCTCATGTCTTCATGTCTTGATTGCTTTGTGTCCTTTGAAGATAATCCGTGTTTCTGAGTCTGGATACCACATAACAATAGACCACTCATACCAACCTATGGCTGAAGCGTTGCTGCCTGCGTTTTTTTGGTGTTGACATTCTGGCACAGAGAGGAGTCATGGACAGGGTCATACAGGACTGACAGGAGTATTAATATAGTGATGAGGTGCTGACTGTACAGCAAAACCATGTCTGCATGATGACAGTCCTGTGTCTTCTGTGTACCTTGATCACAGTCCCTTAGGAAATATTGTAATTGTTCAGACAGTGCTGAATACTTTTAAGATCCCCTTCTGCCATTAATATAATGCAAACATCTTAAATGTCTTTTCTAATGACCCTTTTGCAGATCTTGCTGATGATAGGCTGTATTTTATCTTTGTCTTTCAAGAAGTAACCTTGTCCTAAAACATTTTTAGGTTGAAAGCATGGATTTAAGTGGTGATTCCAGGACAGAGTGCATGTAGAAGCAGCACTCACAGCTACAGAGCAGTGTTTGCCTTACTGGGCTATCTTCAGGGATTTTATGGGTCACAGGTGTATTTAGGAGTAAAGAAAGCATTGATTTTGTGCCATAGTTGATGTTTGCCTTGCTTTTGGAGCCTTAGTCTAACCCAAATTGCATGAGTGAAGGAATTCAGCGTCTTTGGTTCTAGTAGGAATTAATGTTTCGAAGTTTACAAGTTCAAGTTTCTTATGCAGTATCTCCATTGACTTACACAGTAGAGATCAGAATGATTTACAATCACTACTGGACTTAGGAATGATTCCCAGAAGTCAAAGCCCAGTAGTACTTCAATAAGCCACTGTAATAAGATATTTTATTATTATGGCTTTAAATGTCCTGCAGTGTACGGTAATTCAGATATAAAATAATTAAAGGCAATTAAAGACCATTATAGTAAGGATTACTTTGTGCTAATGACAGACAGCTTGACTCAAGGAAGAGTGCCTTCTAAAGTCATTCAGGGAACATGATACCCAGTCAAGGTGGGAAAAGGAGAGCATCTCTCAGATTTGAGTGGGAAGAAGTCAAAAAAAGATGAAGAATTTTTCCTTCATCATGCTCTCATTTTCTTTCATCCCCAAATTATATTGTATCTTATAATTAATTAGACATTTGATTCATTAAATAAAGATAATAATGAAGTACTACTGTCTTCATGAAAGTGTATTCCTCAACACATAAGGAGAAAATAGAGAACATTTTGTGTTTTGATGTTGATTTTTGATAATATTGTTTTATTAACTCTATTAAAATCAATACAGCTAATTATACAACTTTGTCAGTAAAACTTTTTAATAAAAAAATCTTTTATTTACTTTTAAATGCAACTGTGTATCTGAGATATTCTTTGTTAGGCTGTTGTCCTACTGAGATCCACAGCTCCGTCTCTCACAGCAGGTTTCTCTGCAAGAATCCACTCATAAAGTTCTCCAAATTAAAGATTTTATCTTTTACAGATAAATGGGAAGATGAGAGGTCTTGCAAATATCTCGCAGGAGAGTTGTACAAAGGTTAGTACATTGAAAATAATTAAGTTTTATCAATGTAAATGCAAATAATATTTCCAGAACCACAATGTACAGAGATGCTGGAGGAAAAAAGGACTTTAAACACATCAGGAACTTAAGTCAAAAAAATTGTTAGCCCCTGAAGAATGCAAATGTTAACACAGTTTTTATGTGAGGCATAAAGACAAGCATATAATTTAAATGTTACTCTTTGTGATAATAAGCTAGATTTTCTGGTTTTTTTTTTTTTTTTTTTTCTGCAAGCCTTAAAGTGATTTCTTCTCCTCTGAGAAGTTAAATAAAAATAGTAGTAGCTAACTCCTGCAAGTGGTCAGTAATTTCAAATACTTGCAGCATTTTTGAAGAGGACCTGGGTAGGGAATTCTCTCTGAAATCTTTTTGTGATCTCAAAAATAAGAACTGTAATTCCCAACACTATGTGTAGTGAGAATCCCTAAAAGTAATGGAATAGAATCCTTTCTCTATCTATACTTCATAAGCTGCAAGACCATAACAGAAAGCGACAAATCCATGAACTTCCAGAAACTAATATTTAGAGTTTAGAAATATGGAGCATCCAGTGCAAGGAATGTTAGCAAATTTTAAAGCATAAGTAAGAAAATGGCATTAAAAATTCTAATCAGTTGACAACATTTCCAAGGCTTCTTATTGATGTTCCAGTTGTCTAGTTTTGGGCACTACTGCAGAAGGTGTATCTGCTACAAAGTTCTGTACATCCTTATTTCATTCAGCATTAAATGTTATCACCTGGAAGGAAGATTCACAGCCAATGTTTAAGAATCTAAACATAATAAAACTTACACTGAGTTTAAAGACTCAGTTTTTTCTAGTTGTACAGATGAAAGGAAAGATAAGCATTATCTTATTGTGTTAAAAGGCAGAACATGTAAACCATTTCAACTGCCCCTATGTCCTCTGTCCTTGGATCGTGATGCTGATATCCAATTCCTGCAGTAATTCTTCAGGCAACCACTGTTCTCAGAAAATTCTTCCTTTATTTTGCAGAGTCATGAGTCTGGGAGGTGATTTTTTTTCCCTTTAGATGAAGAAATGAGGATGGGAACCAAATACGTGTTTCATTGTCATTCCTGTTAATAGAATATGTGCTTATCGCTACAATCACAGTTAAGAGAAAGGTGCAGTAGCTGAAGGAATCATTTTATATCTAGTAGATTTTATATTTTCAATTAGAATTTGACTTCCCTACTCTTGCTTATATCCAGAAGAAATTATTTTTCTTTATTCTTTATTGATTCAATAATAAAGGGAAACTCTGTTTTAAAATAAGAGATTTTTTATTATAAACAAAGCGTCCTGCTGCTGTATTTCTTTAGTTAATTTGATACCTATTTGTACTAACATTTTTTGTACGCTAGGTTGCTTTACTGTGCTAAAAGCAAGGCTAAGAAAGCTTTGAAAACCCTATTCTTAAATTGATAACTGCAGGGTCTCTAGTGAAACTCTCCAAGTTCTTCTGGTTTACACTTGATTTGCTTTAATAAGGGTTATGGGGAAAGAAAAACTATTGAGGCTCCATTTTAAAATTCCTGGCAACAGGCAGGTAGAAAAGACTTAGAATTACTATTTTTCATTACTGAGGGCCCCTTAGGACTGCACTAGAAAGAATCCTGTCTACCCCAGATAAGAGTCTCCCCGCAGTTTAATGTGCCAATCAGTTGCGCTCAGCAGCCCGGAATCATCATATTGCAGCTACTGAATAGTTCCAGACCATATGCTCGGAATGTGATGTATGTCACACTTCCAAAGAATGATGATGAAGAGCATTAATATGCTGATGAAGAAAGAAAAAAAAAAAGAGAGAGAGAGAGAGAGAAATCCTGAGGAAGCAAACCCACCTGTGTTACAGAGCCTGATAGATATGCTGTACTAATTCTTCCATTTCATACATAATTATAAGTCTGGGTTACCATGAGGTTTACATCACACTGAATTATTTGGTCTCTTCCTCTCTTCACCTCTGCTAATACCTTCTCTCTTTTGACTTTTAAGGGAGGAAAGAGTTAAATCATATTCCAAATATCTACAAAAGCAGCAGTAAACATTTTATCCAGCTAGTAGCCTGGAAACTATTTGGGTGCGTTTGGGGTCTAATCACTTTATAACAACTGAGTGTTGGACAATATACAGCTACATTCATATAAATAACACAGTAGCTGCTTGAAAGAGAAGTGCTAATGAAGGATTTGAGAAAGTAGGAAAGCAAGAAAATGCATTTTTATGTATGTTTTATTCTTTCTAAAACAAATGCAGCAATGTCATCATGTAACGTACACTATGGTAGTAGATGCGTAAAAGAGTCACAAGGAGCTCATCTTCTAGCCAGGTTTTTTCAGGTGCCTCACCCAGTGATATTTAATACACAAAATGATAGAGCAAATATAGAGTTGGTATAAGCGGCTGATATTCTAGTGAATTCTATATTTACCATGGAAAACCTTCGCATACTTCCAATTGTTCATAAATTCTACTAAGCTGCATTTTGGAGGAGCAGAAACAAAACATGTAGAATTTGTTGTGCAAATAAGTTCTTTTAATCTGTTAAAATGAATTTGTTCTTTGAGGACACAGGGAATTCTGAGTCACTCAAAAGAATAATTTTTATTTTAAACCATCCATACCAATGTCTTAAAAGTATCTGTATGTATTTAATGATCTCCTCTGATATCTCTGTGGTAATAAATTTCCATAACATAGGCATAAATGCACTGCATTTGCCAGGATTGTGAGGCATAACAGATTGTACGGTGTGCTTTTCTAGAGGGAACTGAAATCAAATTCAGAGAGTCAGACAGCTTCTAAGAACTGGATTGTCTGCAGTCTGAATAGACATCTTAGTTTTGGAGGATTCTCTTTTCCCTTTGTCATTGTAACAAAAGTCACTGATTGACAATCCATTCAGTTGTTATGGGATAAATTATGGAATTTTTCAAATTTGTTCTTATTAATGTCTTCCCTTTGGCTTTCTGATTACTTATGAATTTTTCTTGATACTTTTCTGTATTCCAAACCAAAATTTAATGTTATGTATTGTGTTTCATGTGAGGTTAAGTTTCAGCCTGATGAAACTCTATGAACATTGGCTCTGGTTGTATAGAGTAGTACAGATTGTTAATTTTTAAATATAAAATCTTAACATGGAACAATTTCTTGCAAAGCAGGACCTCCCTATGATTTATGACCACTATGATTTGTTTATGATTGAAAAAAGAGACACCCAGATGCTGACTTGGGATGTCAAATTTGTACCAAAAGCTTGCAAAAGAATAATCTCCATGTGTTTTCATTTTGGTTTGTTTTGGTTTTTTTTCTTATTCTGAACTCTGCTTATACTATTTAAGAGAGGCAGTTGTGTATGTCTATTCTGTTCTTTAAAATTTACACTGCTATTATTAGACCTCAGTTGACATTAGTGATCAACTAGCTATGATGGATTTATCTTTATGGATTACTATTAATTATTATATTTGTTCTGTATTACAGTAATGGAAGAAAGAAAATGTTACACCACAACATTCTGTAGTATATGTTACCTGTCTAGGAGAGTTGGTTCTTTGCCATCAGTATCACTGAAGAAATATTTTTTCTCTCCCACTTCATGTTTTCATCTTGGCTCTAGTACTGGTTTATGAGACTATCTTTTTAATATGTATGGCATGAAAGTGACTGATACAGAAAGTCTTCTATTTTAGATGGTTTGTAAAAAAATGTGGAAAAGTAGACTTTTATTGTGGAAAAGTAGGTTTTTATGTCTTTTACAGTGTTTACTTTTCCACTCAGTTCCTTGGTTTCAGAATTTTTACAGGCTTCAAAAATGAAGTTAACTCTTGCATGCCCTCTGCTACACCAGCAAATTACTATTTCAAACCAGTGAAAAATACAACCTGATACTAAATGGTTGCATGTCTTCTGTGGATCCAGATGAGGGAGTTGGCTGCCTTTCTTGTCTTATACTTTACAACAGTTCTTTGTCCCATCAGGTACTTCTCAGAGATGTGAAACATCTAGTTTTAAAATGTCAAGTGTTTCACCACAAAAAATACATTTGTTTTTCTTACCATAGGTGATATAGCCTGTATGTATTACTAACTTAAAGCTGAATATAAGTGTACAGTTCTCTGAATCTTTTCAGCATCCTGGTGAATCTTCCCTACTGTGTCATTTTGAGGCTGCAGGCTGCTGCTTGCTGCTTACTTCCACAGAAAGAAGGTTGGTTTGGTTTTGAGAGGCAGAGCAATGAAATCATATCAAAATGCCTGGACCTCAATCTGTATGGCTTGACTCACAGACCATGCAGCCAGTAGTCAATGTTCATACCTTCCTCATGGTTTGCTCATTGAAACCAAATGAAATCTTGCCTTTACTCAGATTAAACACAACTCTTATAGTTGCTGTAATTAGTTCTTTAAAACCAAAGAGTATGAAGTTGGCTAATGAAAAGTAGAAACTGTACAGTTAGTTCGTGTGTAGACAGATTTTTCTGGAACAAGGATTAAATGTGTTAAATTACAGTTCCAATCAATATAAAAAGTAGTTTGGCTCTTGCTGGACGTGGTAAACATTTGGCTTCAGTCTGTAGTGAGACTTGTTTACAGAAGCAATTTCTAAATGCTTCTCTTATCAAAAAGAAATTTTTATTCTTTTTGATAAAAAAGCCTATCTCCTAAACTGCATTATTTACAACTGAAAGAGAAAGCTTTTTTCTTTCAGTTCCTTTGAAAACTCCCTAAAGACATTTCTTTAAATAAAATATATTGTCTTTGATTCAAACAGGCCTGCTTTCTACACTTAATGAAGTATCATTGTAATACTGCAGTTTTTAATTCTATTTCCATTATCACATTAACTCTAATCCTACCAGAGCTTCTGATACAACTGATTATTAGGAATGGGGCTTTGTCTTAAACAAAAAAAGCTGAACCATAATTCTTAGATTTGTTGCATGCTTGTTAAAATCCCAGCTGCATTGCGTAGCCTCAGATAATAGGAACTGAACAGGAATTCAGGTACCAGAACTGCACCCAGCCATGTGTGTCAGTCCCCTTAGGGGCTGTATCCATGCTTCCCTAGTCATCTGAGCCAGACCCACCACTATATTCTGGGGCTGACAGTAGCAGAAGGACCTTGATCCCTTCTGCATTAGAGAAAAGCTTGTCATATTCACTCTTCACATCGCACAGCTGCACAGAAATGGCAGACATTAGGCTGCAGATGTTAAGCAGGAAAACAGAAATTTGGAAGAGATGCTCTGTTCCAATCAAAATTTCCAGACCTCCGTGCTTGTTCCCCTTTGGTTTGGAATCAATCTGTGTGTTCTTATCTTAAAATTATAACATTCTGCCTTCCTTGTCCCTCAGCTCCCATTTTTTCTTGCTCCCTGTATTTCATTGCACTAGTCCATCTTCCTGACCCCCTTCTTGCTTCTGACTTTGCAGGGAATGTGGCCTGGCAAAACACCAGTCATGCCTTTCTGCCAGTTCCCTCTTTAGTTTTGTTTTGCCAGATTCTGATGTGTGTTTATAAGTGCAGTTATTGATCTAGTTTCTTCATTTTTGGGGTTGGACCATCACATTTAGCAGTTTTAATGTTTTCCCTGGCTAAGATAATAAACTTTTTGTAGAAGGAGTGAGGTTTATGGTTGAATTTGGGGCTTCTTTATAAGTGAATTTAAATTTGCCTAGGTTGGGGTTATTTTATGAGTGCAAAATGAGATATTATGTTGTCATGTTTTTTCTGCATAAAAACAGTAGCAAGTGGAGTCATTCTTCTATTTCTTTAATATTGAGCTAGCATGACTTGCTTTCTCTTGCCACATGGATATGTGAGACATTGTGACTAACGCTGTTACCAGAGCATTACCACTCAGTGATACGGATTCCTCCTTCTAATTTGGGAATAAGAGCAGCAATTTAGTACATGTCTTCAAAGGGCACAGAATTGCCCATTTGACCAGTGAGGTATGCGACTGTGGTGTTTCAAGGAGGACACCCCTTGGCTTTTCAGTAATTTTATGCTTATCCTCTATTCTTTTGATTACAGAGTAATACTGGTTTAGATTAGATTTAGGAGGAAAACAAGGCTTCAGGGAAATATCACTATGCTAGGCGTCAACTGAGTGTTGAATGTATAGAAGTTTTCTGTAAGATGCAATGTAAAGTTGCATTGCTTTGTTGCCTGCTGTTCACCTCCCATTTCCTCTAGCTGTTTAGACACTTCTTCCCTTCAGGAAGTAAGAAAGATGCTTTTTTCTTAGTCTGAACTATTCATTCGCTTATTATTTCTCAAATATTTTGATAGATGATGGATCAAATTGAGTGTTAGGGACTTGCTTGCAGTGGTAAATAGCATTTGCACACCATTGTTAGCCTTTCAGCCATTTTTTTCAACTATGTGACTAAAAATGAGATAGGCAAGTGTTTGCAGTGTTTGGCAAAGTAGATGATTTAATGGGCCTCTTTAGATTCTGCAAAACAGATGTCTTAATAGTTAATGTTATTTTGTAGGATAGCTTGTGTATGTGGGCATTAGGGAGAGTGCAGACATTGTCAAAGGTGAATTAGGCCAAGTGCAAGGTCCTACACCTGGGTTGGGGCAATCCCCAATTTCAGTACATGGTGGGAGATGATATGACTGAGAGCAGCCCTGCAGAGAATGACTTGGGGTGCTGATTGATGAGAAGCTTGACGTGAACCGGTAGTGTGCGCTCACAGCCCAGAAGGCCAGTTGTGTCCTGGGCTGCATCAGAAGCAGCATGGCCTGCAGGGCAAGGGAAGTGATTCTGCCCCTCTACTCCTCTCTTGTGAGACCTCATCTGGAGTATTGTGTCAAGTTCTGGAATCCACAACATGAGAAGGATGTGAAACTGTTGGAACAGGTCCAGAGGAGCCTACAGGGATGATCCAAGGGCTGGAGCATCTCCCATATGAGGACAGGCTGAGAGAGTTGGGCTTGATCAGCCTGGAGAAGAAAAGGCTCAGAAGAGACTTTACAGTGACCTGAAAGATGCTACAAGAAAGCTGGGCTTGTGGTGATAGGACGAGGGGACAACAGGTATGAACTGAAGAGGGGCAGATTTAGAGTAGACAGTAGGAAGAATTTCTTCACTATGAGACTGGTGAGGGCCTCACCCAGGTTGCCCAGGGAAGCTGTGGCTGCCCCATCCCTGGAGGTGTTCAAGGCCAGGCTGGATGGGCCTTGAGCAACCTGATCCAGTGGGAGGTGTTCCATGGCCAGGGGGTGGAACTGGATAGGCTTTAAAGTCCCTTCCAACCCAAACCATTCTGTGATTCTATGATTCTATGAATATGTTTTGATATATTTGGTACTGTTCCAACATTTTTTCCTCACAGTTTAATTGTGTATGGATAGTGGGTTATCGTATGGTGTATGCACCCTTTCTTTACTCTGCCTGATAGTGTATTAAGCAAAGTGATAATCAGACAGAATTTTGTTTTCTCATTTTTTCTCAGAGAGATACCATGACTGTGGGAGAGTTTATTTGTTTCTAGATAACACTGTGTCAGTATGTTTGCTATGAAAGTCAATGTAAGTATCTGTGTTCTGTTCTTGGAACAAAAGGTAGTAAGCTTTGTCTCTTCAGGCTGAGGTTGAGTTCTTCAGTACTTTGGCTTCCTGCACAGATGAGAGATGTTTAACCCTGAAGAAAATCCTATTGTGTAAGAGGAGCAGACTTGTCACTAGGCTTTATGCTGCCTCTATGGTCACCAAATGCCCTGAGCCCAAGTCACAGGTACTGATTTTATGGACTAGGACTTCAATGTTGGCTGAATATTCTATGAGAAACTAATTTAGATGGAAAGGTTTCATTTCATGAACAGATGATATTGTGTTTGGCTCTATCTTTCCTAATTTACTCTATACTTATACAACTTGTATACAACTTATGACTATTTTGTTTTACAGAAAAAGATGCCTATTGTATTGCAGCTTAGTCAAGCTAATTCAGTACAAGCTCCAGCTGAAAGGAAGAGCTTTGAGTAACACATGTGTGTCAGGTTCTGTTGATTTTTTGGGTGGAAGAAAATGAGGGTCTATAATATTTTCTTACAATTCAAAACCTTGTAAGACTAAACATTTTTATCTGTCTTGAAATTATGAAGTACCCTGCTATGTCTTTACCCTACAGCATATTTGTAAATGGTTTTTTTTATACAGCTCATGTAAATACTATGTCATGATAAAATTGGATTTCAAAGATAAACTCGTTTTAAGTATTAATGGTTTAGTTAACTAGAACCAGAAGAAAACTGCCTGTAAGGTAATGTTACTCTTTTGCTGAAGCTTAAGGCAGAGTTCTTGGAAGACAGATGTAGTTAGGAATATAATAATGTGTATAAAACTATCAAAGACATACTTTCATTATAAAACAGCATAAAAAAGGAAAAGTTATTTTTAAATCCTATTGCACAGGGATTTCTGAATCTAGTTCTATTAATTCTCATTGAGATAAAAATATAATGTGTTGCTTACTATAATTAAGCCACATTAGATATAGCTTAGATTTATTTTACAGATATGTTTTATTCTAATAAATCTCACCATTTAGTTTCCAGATAATGTTTTGTGTCTAGAATCTATTAAATCCAGCTTGCTGAACTTGGTTTAGGGTTCAGCAGCTTGATAATTTTCAGTTCTATACACTTTTTTTTCTAAATTATTTTCTAAATATTTAAGTATTTGAATAGAGAAGATACACAACAAATGCTCAAAAATTGTAGGTAATTGAGAAAAAAAAATCAATAAAAGTGACCAAACTACCATAACTTAGCTGTCCCACTGTAATAAGAAATGTTCTTTCTTACAGTATAACCCTCACATTTTTGTTATGAGCATATATTCTCTCTGTGGGGAAGTCTGAGTATATCATATATATCATGTCTCATTCAAAGCTGTGCAAAAGAGATGTAATAAAGATCTTTGAGCTGTGAGGATACCACTGTAGATCTGGGTAGGGTGGGGGCTATCTCAAGGAAAACATTTTACAAACTAAGCTTGAATGTGGTTTCATATTTAAATATCTGGGGGATATGTTTACATGAGCATTTGCTGTAATGGGAGCAAGTTTCCCGCCTTTTCTTTGCTGAGCTCCCTTGATTACGATATTGGAAGAAGCTGTGGAGGGCTCTGACCCCTCCACCAGCAGAGGCAGGAGACAGCCAGCAAAAAGGAGAAGAAACAGCAAAGCTGCCTTTGTGCCTGCAGAATCCTTTCAAGGTACAGCTTTTAAAATATATTTTACTTAAGAATTGTATGAGTTACTGAAGGAGGGAAAAGTCTTGCTAGTCTGATACAGTTTCTGTGCAGGCAAGGGTGGGCACAAGTGTTGCTGAAGCTGCATTTTGGGGTTTTCAAGCACAGGCAGGGACAAAAAGCCTTGCTGGATGATGTGCAGGTGATTTTTTAGCAGAAAGGGCTGCATTTTGTGAGCAGCAAGAGAATGACTTCATGTTTGTGGTGCAAGGAGTTGCTGGAGGCCCAGGAGCAGATTCCTCTAGTGATACTGAGAGTGGGATGTGCCCCTTCTCGTGCCTGCTCTCGCCCATGGGGGCTCTCCAAGAGGACCCTTCACCGTGGGGCAGTGGTGCCGGCTCCTCTGCCCACATTCCTCCTCTTGGTTTGGACAGGGAGGAGAGCAGCTCTGCACCATGACATTAACAGGCTGCCCAGGGAGGTGGTTTAGTCACCTTCCCTGGAGGTGTGTTAAGGGATGGGTGGACAAGGTGCTGAGGGACATGGTTTAGTGTTTGATAGGAATGGTTGGACTTGATGATCCGGTGGGTCTTTTCCAACCTGGTGGTTGTGTGATATCTATCTATTTAGGCTACTTGTATGCAGGCAGCACAATCAGTAACAAGCACTAAACCACAAAACCTGTGGCTTAGTTCAGCATCTTGAAGTTAATTGCTTAGGGCTGTGCAGGGGCCAGTCAGAACTGGCGAGTGAAACAGCTGCTGCTGCTGAGCCAACATCCACCCTACAAATGAGTCGGGAATGGCTCTGGTCTGGCTTTAGGCTGCTAGTGAGGGCTGAGTGTCTGTTAGTGCCTGCTGTGTCTCAGAGATATTCCTCTAGTTTCATCGGAGCAGTGTAAATCTCGTGTCCTGAGTCTGTTCCTTGGGGTGAAACACACGGTAAGTGGGGCAATTAGGGGATCCTAAAGCCAAAACACTCATGTTAATGCGCTATAAGAATGCTGTTTGATTTGTTTGATGCTACACTAACCAGGTGCTTTCTCTGGTTTGAGGAGAGAGAAATTTTACCCTTTTGGTCTTCAGTGGTGTTTCTTGTGCATAGAAAAAGTGAGTTTTTACAGAATTGTTGCCCTAGACTTAAGGTTGTGAAAACAAGTTTTCTTCTTTGTTTTATTGAATATTGAATTCCACCTAAACTGGGAAGGATAGGTATTTTCAGAGCATTTCCCTGTGATGGCTTTGTTCCTGAGGTTAAGAATCGTGTTAGAGGTATAGAAGAATGAGAAAAAATGAGGCATGATCTTGAGGGAATGGATTCAATTTCAGAATTGAGCAAATATAGCGGAGCAAAAATGTGTTCCTATTACTTTAGTTGCATTTAAAATTGTTTGGTACAGAAATACCTCACTTCCTGGTATATATTCATTTTATTCCTCAAACTTACTTTTGTTATAAGAAGATTGTGTGAATGGCTCAGCATATTCAGCTTTTACTTGGTGCACTTTTAATTATGAATTTTAACTTACGGCTAGTACAGAAACCAAACTGCTTCTGAGTGAATCAAAACATTAAGTGCAAATGACTCAAGATGCCATTTGTAAGAACTGTGGTACCAGTATAACTTGTGTAACAGACTTGTCTAAGGAAATAAAAACTTTCACCTGCCATCTGGTGGAAAAACCCTGAAAAGCAATAACATGTGAACCTCCTAACCTGTTTTTAATTTGTTAATAGTATAGAAATTTGGAGTACTAACTGTCTATAAAGGATATCTTGCAGTTATGTTGTTGACTTTCTTACTGTGTATACAAGAATTTTTTTTGTCACACGTAGTTCTACTGGGTGAGACTTGTGATTTCCTCAGTGTTCTCAGATGTGATTTGTGTGGTTTTGAGGAGAGGTTGTTTGTTTTAGTTCAGTGGGGGTTTGGTTCGGTTTTGTCTTCTACTAGAAAGCCTTTCAGATAGACTTTTGCAAATCTGTACCATAGAAAAATATACTCTAGCCTCTCCGGAAAGCTATTAAAATATCCTACTGGAAAGGAATGCAGGTGGATATTGTTAATAGTTTCCTTAATGTAATTTGTTACCATGTGCTTTGTATTGTAAATGACAAATTAAATGATGAGTATCTAAGTAATTGGGTTCTCCATATTTGCTTAAATATAAAACATCTACCCCTTATATTTAGAGCGTGCTCAGAGGAAATAAAGCAAGGTAGATATGATAGGAAAACATAAAAATGTATTGATTAAACCCTGTGGGAACTGTGGTTCTACAGTAATATTCAATCACATGTCACCTGCAGTACACTAAATGAGTTCTAAAAGTTTTTAATACTCTGTATTACCAGATAAATCATGGCAAATCACTGACTGCAGCAGTTCTCTTTTAATCAGGAATGTTGCTATAACAAGCCCTATATTCTTCCACTAGAGTAATGCTTTTGAAAATATGGTAGGAAAAAGTTCTGAACTTTGCTTTTTAGGTGAAAAATTGCACTTAAAACTGGCAAACTGTTACTGCTGCCTGGAGGTAGTTCAGCTCTAAACATGTATTTTGTTAAGAAAAAGTAGCTGCTAGATTTTTAATTGTGATAGTCCCACAGCAGAGACAAAAGTACTGTGTGTGTTTGAGCTGGGTTCTCTTTGGATACTTTGGCTGATAAAGGTTGCAGTTAAAGGCTCAATTCCACTTTCATGTTAGACAACTGAAAACAAGCAATAAAGCTGTGAGATTAACTTTAATGTTCGTACTTGAATTTGTAGCTCTGTTTTGAGAATGAGTACTTTTACTCCAAACTGAGCAAAACCAGGCAATATCTTCAACATGACAAATGTGAATTAGTAGTAATTTTTGCAGCAATTTCAATGCACCTCCTACTTCATATTGTAAAATAACTACAGTGGTAGTATTTAACTAGGGCTTCTCTATAAGTGGAGTTAATAAGCAATGTTGAGTTTATAATGTGCTAGCTACCCGTGCGAATTTGCTGCATGAAAGTATTTGCAGCTGAATAGTTAACTGCTGTATTTTCCTTTTGGGCACTAGAAATGTCCACATGAGAATTTAGCAGGTGTACCAAAAGTGCTTTCCCTCCTTACTGCAACCTCAAGCATGCTCTATCCCCCTCTGGTTTTAGAGCTTAAGAAACATTGCAGTTCAGAAGCACCACAATTTCTTTTTTATTTATGGACCTTAAAAGTTTAATTGTATAAAATAGCTATTGGTAGTATCACAGCATGGAAGAGTATTAATAGGGCTTACTGGAAAAAGCCCTTCCAATATATTGTTAAGCTTCTTGACATCTGATCCACCTTTTATCTCGAAAATAAGATTTTCTGTCTGTCTCTGAAAATACAAAACCTTGGAAAAGGCTATTGATGATGAGGCAGAAGATGCAGAATGTGCTTAAGCTCTGTTGTTCTTCCTGAATTTTGTAACATGAAATAGTTTTAGGAAGAAATAATCATAGACTGAGATTCATTTCAGTAATGCATACCAGAATGGGAGGGCGAACATTGTCTAGAACACCTTATAGATCAGGATTTCAGCTGGATGTGTTTTACTTCACCCATTTTTCAACATTAGTTTAGAAGGCTAAACTGCAGAGATCTTAGCTGATGTATAATGTGAATTTAATATCACAGTCAATTGTAATTCCTGTATATTTATACTGGAATATTTGCACAAGAGGAAGTTTCATCATTCTGCTGAGTTGCCTGCAAGATACAGTTAATGGTTAAGCAAACATTTTATTTTTATGTGTCTGTTCATCTCTTTCTTCATACAGTCATTTCCATAAAAGTTCCAAAGTGTCAGCTCTCTAGGATGAAAAGATAACTTTCTCTCTTAATGACCCCTGAATCTTTATAAAACTACTTTAGAGAAACATTTAGAATATTCTTTATTCCCAGAAATTAATGATCTAGCACTCCAAATCTCACTGGTGCTCTTGGGCACAGAGAAGCATTTATGTATTTACTTTCACAAAGGGTAACTCATTTTTAGCCTCTCTGGAACAGTCTAAATACCCCTTATTTCACTAGAAAATTACTGTTCTCAACTTTTTGAGGAATATAACTACAATTATAGATATATCCCTTCAGGGAGAGAACAGCAACCATAATTAAGAATTGTATTACAAAAAAAAAAATAACCAAAATAATGTCAGGAATATTACTTGTTTGCTTTCTGTTGCAGTTTGGTTTTATTTTCTGTTTGGCAATTTAGTTTTCCTTATCTTCTGGAAAACATGAATTTTATTCTAAAAAAAAAAAAAAAACAATCTCACAAAAACTCCACTTTTTTCCTAGTTGGTTTCTTATTGGCTGGGGGAATCAGGATTACTAGGGGAGTTTAAGAGGTCAAGAAGCAAATGTGACCATGAAGAAGCAATTGTAAAACCATCCAAAATATAAATAAATTGAAGAAATGTCATATTTGCATAAGACTCATAATTAATAACAAATTATAAATGAGACTAGTATGTGTTCAGCAAATAAAATAATACCCCAAAACAGCGAAAAAGTGACCAGAAGCTTGAGCAATGCTTTTATTCAAAAATTTTTATGAGTTACTAAAGAAAAATGGAAAAATGATGTGACACATCAACAAATAATAGTGGACATTCTGGTTAGTCATGTCTGCTCCTTTTTGTTTTGCTCTGAAACAAGTGAACAGCACTGCAGAACATTTCCTCCCTCCCCCCCCCCCCCCCCATCTCTCATCTCTTACTGAGGAAAATAGAACAAATAAGCAGAAGCTTGCATTTTTTCCCTTAGAATCTTAGTTCAAGATCAGTGCAATTTCCAAAATACTAAACTCGTTTCAACACGTGTTTTCTTTCCATAACTTTGTTTAGGTAATGTTGCAGAAAGTTCAGGCTTAGAAATCTTGAGAAATGAGACTTCTATGACACAGACCTAATTTAATTCTCTCAGTTTACAAATAGGGGAGTTGGGGGCGGGGGAAAAAAGTACTATAAACAGCTTGCTGAGGACACTACAGATCCAGTGACTAGTCAGGCTTAGGAATATAATTCAGGTGAACAATTAAGATCAGTAATAGCTTTTCATTAATTGCTTTTGGCCAGAGCATCACATGGGGAGTGCTGCCTTCCACTTACTTCCTGATCAGTGGGCAAGGACAGATGTTCAGGTGACAAATTACCTTCACAATTGATGGAAGGGGAGGAAATGTGGTTACATTATTATTATTGGTGTTATCAGAGGAACTTCCATTCGCTATAGTCAAATGAAGGCATTTCTCCTAGCTCTGTAGTAAAATGGGCAAAGGATATTTGAAATGAGCCAGTTATATGTGATTTATTAGTGCAAGTCAAAACTCCCTTTCTCTGTTCGTTTTTTTTCCTTTGATGTAAACATGCAGTCTATGCAGATTCAAACTTTCTTGCAATTCAAGTAACTTCTACAATGGAAGAATAAGCCTCTTAACAAGATTGAATTTGCTATTGTGCAAGTTACAAGCTGAACAAACAGAGATTGGGCAAGTTTCTGTTCATTCATGTGCCTCCTTTAAAAAACAAATACCAGTTTAATATAAATGGAAATGAGGGCGATATTAGTGTGAACGTAAATCTTGATCTATTGTAACCTAATAATGAAAGCCACACTGTTCAGAGTCTGGATAAACGAAATGAAGTCATCGGGTAGCTTTGAGCTTTTTTTAATAAGCATACGAATCATCACTTTTAGCACAGATTTTTATCCTTTTATTTATTTAATGTAAATTTTCTTAAAAAAAATTTATATGGGAAAGTAGGGTTTTGTATTGAAAGAAAAACACCTCACTCTCTTGAGTGAATATATAATTGTTTCTGGGAAAAGTAAAAAATAAAGTGACAAGGTATTCTTAAAGAACATTTCCTAGCTGACTTCATAAAATTTAATATTTATATAACCTTTAAGTAGTCAAGAGACTATGCCTAATGACAGTCAACTAACAGCTTGACCTTTATTGAATAGAAGAATAGTAGCACTCTTACAGGAGTTTCATTTCAACAGCAACCTAATGCTGAATTTCTTTGGGCTATTAATGTACATTAAGCACACTGAAATTCATCCCAAGCGCTGCAATGTAGTATTTGCATAAAATAAGTCCTACAAAACTCCAGAATACAGGGTTCAAAAAGCAATCATCTTCAAATTTCTGAGTTCTTTTTGGATGATCTTGCTTCTAATTAAATGTGAAGTGTCATAAGTTTAAAAATGTTAGAATGGGTACATATGTAAATTAGCTGTTACCACATCCAAGATCTTTGTTTATCAGCGGTTTGATAGTTCATATGCGTCTGCGAAGTCTAAACACATTGTGCCATTTTTTATGCCTTTTATAGAGTAATTCATCATACTGCCATATCAGTTTGAAGTAATTATCAAAGCGAGCTTGAAAGATTAAGATTTAATACTTTCAAAATGCTTAAGCTGGGGTGTTCTTCTCAAACATACGGCAGAAGGACAAATAATATGTGAATTTCACTGGGTTCTTTGCAGTGCTGGTTTGAAAAACGGTAAAGCAGTTTTTCCCAGTATGAGGCTTGTTTTAAGTAGCTGTTGCTAGTTCAGGATTCTAGTATATATACAAACATCAAGATCTCTTCAGGTCACTCGATCAGAGTGTAAAGAATGTGGTTGTGAGGTTTAAGGAGGCAGATACAAAAACCCATTTGTATGTTCTGGATTGGTGTTTGAGGCTACTTTTGTTCCACAATTTTGTTTTTCCCCCTGGAAAAATTGTGTTATTCAGTACCCCTGTAATAGATGGCCCTTGGGGATTACAATAGCTTTGACAGCTCTGTTTTAGCAGAAATCCATGGGAATTTTATCGTTAACTTAGGAGCTAATAGACTACCCTTTATTTTAAGGCATAACATGAAGTTAGGTCCCGTTCCGAAGAAACGCCATTGTAACAAGAGCATCATAATTTAATTTGAATGTTGCATTGTTTGTGGACTACAGTTGGAATTCTTTTGAAATCTTACTGATGCTGTCTAGCACAATTTATTAGTGTGCAGCAACTGATAATAAAACTGTTGGAAAACTTTTGAATGGTCGCTACTTTGTCTTGAAGCTTGTAACTCATCTAAAGGAAGCTGCTCTCTATTGAATTTGGCTGGAGTATCTTTATAATATCTCACATATTGTCTAGCTTCTCTTTTGGAGACTAAAACATCAAGAGGACAGAACTATTTTATCTTCTCCCACCAGGAAAACAAGCCACTTGTGTAGCTAGGGACTCCTACAAATGGTGTGTTGCCACCTACTTACCATTCTGACTGGTGCTGAGGAACATGCGTACATGCCCTGAGCAAGTATTTTATTAGTTCTGAAACCAGCATGGCAAATACTGGCTAAGCCACCCACTTGGCCTGTTTAAAAATTTGTATTACAATCTATTGGTACCTCAAGTTTCTCCTTGCTCACACTAAGAAAGAAGAGAAGGTAATGTCGGCTGAAGGTTGTCTAGATAGAAGCAAGCTGGATGTAAAATGATTCCATATTTTTTTAATTAAAAATTCTGCTTTCTCAGGATGCATTTTGTTTTCATATAAATCTTTGCAGAGAGCACTTTGAACAGATTGTAGGAAAGGCATCACTACGCAAACCAAACCTAGTTTCATCAAGATGCTCTGATCTTTTAGGATGAACAACTTTAAGAAACGCAATGCTGCACTTCATTTGTTTTGATAGTTCTTTTCATGCTATCTAGTTCATATTATTTAAAATGAAATATAATTTAAAAATAAAATAATACACATGGCTTTTCCAATTGACTTTTCATTACTTTGACTTGCACTTGTAAACCTCCAATGTATGGCTAATACGCAAGTCCTTGAGGGGCAAATGACTACTTGCATGAATAAATATTCACTATGATTGGAGGCAAAATTTGGTGTCACCATAATCCTGATGAAGATTCTTCGTTTTGACTTGCACATCCTAATCCTGTGCTGATCTTGCTGTCTTCAGCAAAATGATGAGCGAAAACGAAGTCCTAATTACATGTATGAAATACAAAGATGGAGCCAATTGAGGGCCAAACCAAAACACACAGATGATTTTGAAAATCCAGTTGAGATTCATATGCATTTTTAAACACTGACTGCATTTTTAAATAATGACTGAAAAATCTTGCCCTAAAGTCCCAGCTGACAAATTTCTAGGGTCAGAACATATCATGGCATTTGTCTTTTCAAGTGCCAGGGGTGTTCTTTGCGCTCTACAAATAAGAGTAATGAGGGAAAAATGTTTGATGAATAAGCTGCACAGCTAGAGTTCTTGAAAGCTGACATGAATTTATCACACTCAAATATTGAAAATGTGGGATTTTTCATTCGTGTAAAGCAGGATACAAATTGCTGTCGGAACTGAATAACATGCACTTAGGTCCCTTCCCCCTGCTCCTTTCTAAATCTCTATATGCAGCTTCAATGTATAACCATGTGAAAGTTCAGCACTAAACATACTACTCAAGTTGCTTGCTAGTTTTTCTTAGGTTACTTTAACTGGGGTATTTTTCATTTATATGGCTTTTAATTAATGACTATACTAATACCTTAAGTACCTCATCAACTGTAATCTCAGTCTGAGATTACAATCCCATGTTTCCCTGTGGGAAAATGCAGCTAGAGACCTCTAAACTTCTGTAGCTTCTGCAGTCCTTCTTCATCTATGGATCCAAACATCTATTGCCTGCCATGCTTTTCATCACAGTGATGAAATCTGACTCCTGGAATCAAGAAGTTCACTTTATCTTCCTCTTCAATATGCTTATTAAAATGAACTAGAGGTTAGCTCATTTTAAAGGCCTGAGGAAGGATTATTAAGGAGCTGATTAAGTCAATTAGGCTGCTTAGGGAATCCTTTTTGCTGTGTTGTTGTTAGCCAGGAGCCTTAATAGGACAATTAGGATTAATTAAAATCAGCCAGATTGATTAGGATATATAAACCCACATGTGAGACGTAGTTGTGTGGCTGTGTTTGTGCAGCCTGTGAAGGGGAGGTGGTGGATACTGAGGTGTTTTTTATTTTTTTTATTTTTTTTCTGAAGCTATTATCTGTATGCAGATATAAGAACTGGTTACTTGGAGGAGGCAATTGGTTTTAATAGTCATGATTCCATCTGAAATTTAGTTTTTCTGCATGTCCCTATTGGGATTGATAGAACATGAAACTGAACAACAAAGCAGCAAATGGATTTTATCTGTAGATGTATGTAAAATGGTGTGGGGGGAAAAAAATTAACTTTGTAGAACAGTGTGCTTCTAAACTGACTATGGTTACTTGGGACCAAAGAACAATGATAATTTCATGAGGATTGTGAAGTGAAGGAGGAGGGCACTAAAACTAGGCATTCCGTACTGCCTCTTTTTCAGTGGGCATGAGCTTTCAATACAGGTGACTGATTTGTCATCAGAAGTCAGCTTCTTCATAATGACCAGCAGACTGAGCTCGTGTCTTCTGGGTGTTTTTAAATAGATGATGTCCAAGCAAATTTGAACACTTGTGAAATGGCTGTTTCAAACTGTACCAATACCACAGTTGATAGATGTGACCATATGCTCACGTAGTCCTGGGATCTCAGCTTTTTCAGTTAGATACAATTGTATGTGTTCAGTCACATAATGGGAAAGCAGGTGATTGGGAACGGTCACATGGCTTTCAATTCTCTGCTGAAGATTGTAGGATGAACAATCTTTTGCTCTTTTAAGAACTAAACAAGATATCTTTTTTTAAGTATGATCTTCTTTTTTGCCTGCTTTTCATATGTTGCTTCATTTTGGTAATTTCTAGTATTTTTTTTCCCCTATCTGATGTCTTGCTTTGTCTCTTTGAAACAGCTTTTCTCTAAAAGGAACTTCTCCTCTGAAAAGAGTTATCCAAGGAGTGTGTCTTAAAGCTTCCTCTGTTTTACTGCCAATGAAAAGAAGTAGCTCCAGCATTTGTTCTTTTCCTTTATCCAAGATTTCCTTGGACATAGACTATGTTTCCCCACATAGACATCGCTAGACATCAGCAAGGCTTTAATCAGAAACACCATTTTTGTTCTAAACAGCTGGATCCTAGACAAGTGTTGTCAGTCATAATTTCTTTCTTCAAGTGCTTCAAAAGGAACTGTTATTTATTCATGTGGGAGGTAATGAACTGATCTTTCAAAACAATACTTATAAGCATCTCTTCACTCACTACACTGCTGAACTCATGCATGTCTAGGTAAGTATGCTGTCTCAGGTTTTATTATTCCTCTTACTGGAAGGATCCACCTGCAAGGCCTCTAATTCTATCTTATTACGAGTATCTTACTCGGTTGTTAGTCCAGAAAAGAATCACCTCTTCAAGTTGCTATTTGAAAGTCTTCAGGGTCTTTTTGTGTATCTCGTGCTGTTAGAAAAATACCTGAGGAATCAATAAACACCATTTAGAAAACTTTAGTGTTTAACGAAATAGTATATTATCCTGTGGCATGTATAGTCTGAAGTGATCAACACAGTCCAAGGGTGTCTCTTAATCTGTAGATTTTCTGCTCTCACAGACATGGATAGGTAAGGAGAAAGACAGAAGCAGAACACAATAGTGTCACTGAAAATAAATTTTGTGCTCTTTTAATCCTGAAAAACAATGTTTATGGATGTCAAGTGACAATACTTAGTAAGACTCAAAGACTATCCTTGCTCCATAATCTCAGATGACAAAAGTAATCAGACACAAGATTATGAATATTTTAAATTATATGGGAATAAATCTTAGTAGAGTCCTCACAACTGCAAGATATTAAGAAGATATTAAAAGTCATCTCATTTTTTCCTGCTTCTTAAAATCTCATATTCTGAGAATTTCCTGTATATTGTCATGAAATGTCTGAAAAATCATAAATCTTTCACAGGGATTGTAATTGTGCTACTCTCTGGCAATAAGTAACCTTTTTTAAGCCTTTCTAAAGTTTAAGTAAATCCAAATAATAAAATAAAAAAGCCTAGGACACCACATGTTTATGGTATCCTGCTCCCAGCTTTCATTACTGATTATAGATTATGGAAAGCTTTAGTACTTCTTTCCCTTGATTTATTATTTGGTTTTTTTATAATAAATCACTTAACATTTCCAGGACTTTACTCAGTCTTAAGCATACTCATGCAGCTTCTTGAATTAATAATATCTTCCTTAAAGCCTGAAGGGGTAACAAATATAAACTTACCTAATATAATACAAATGAACAACTTAAAATCTCATTTTTTCACCAATAGGTGGTAGTGCTAACTTTTTTTTATCGGTTGCTTCTTCAAACTTCAGAGGAACCATAAAAATATTGACGTGTTTCTAGCATAAAAATATTAACCATAGGTGGATTGAGATACTTGGAGCCAGACTGACTCTGCCTCAGCTGAGAGGGAGATGGGGAGGAATGCGGTCACCCAAGAGAGGCCACAAAACCCCTACTCCATTTTGGTGCCTCTATTTTTGAACCTTAACCCTAATTGCTTCAAAGCTGCGGCAAATTAAACTTGACCTCAGCAGCCTCTGTTCTGTCAGTTCTGTGGCTGCCAGAGGATCTGGAGGATCCCAAAACGGATGAGCCATGTTGCAGTATTGGAGAATGAAAAAGAAAATCATATTCACTTTAGCTCTTGGAAAGCAGCTCCTTTTGGTTTTAGTTGTTGTTGCAATGTTTTCCACTAAGGAAGCACTCTTGGAAATGCCCCCTTGTTATTGTGCTCCTCCCTTGCTTACCAGTTAGATGGAGAGAGTAGGATTTTGAGATGGAAATGTGGGGAAGTGATCGCTTAAGTTCTGAAAGATCCATAGTCTGTGCATGGTTAAAAGACTAGAAAAGAGGAAGATCTTGGAGAGATAAAAAAAAAAAAAAATGATTGGCTTGACAGTGGTAAGTTACTATGCAGAAAACATTTTGGAGTAAAAGCAAATATGATGTGTTGAGCACAGAAAATGAGAGATGTTCTTCTCTCAGGCTCCCTCTTTGAGGGATAAGGGGACTTTAATCGCAAATCACTTTTTAAAAGCGTTTGGCTGAAGACAGTAACAGCACTTGAAGATGATCTGATGGGTGCCACTCATGCCCTGCCATAGGACTTGCATCACAACAAGCAGTTTCAGTTAGTCATGAGTTCCTCTAAAAGAACAATTAAAAAATGACACACTTTAAATGAACTGAAGAACAAATTAAAATGTTCTCATGGCAAGGACCGTGTTTTTAATTTTGTATAACCTTCATTAGAGCCTGTGATAATGTGATACAAGAACTCTAATACTAAAAAAAGTACTGAGAGTACAACTGCATTCATCATTTGCTTTGTAATTAGGTGTGTGGAGGTGTTATTTTATTTTATTCAAGTTTTTCTCCAGTCTTTCCTGTATCTCTGGCCTGTTTGCTTGCCTGCTTTTCTGTGGTCTGCCCTCACTGCAAGGAATAAGATAACTCGTGACTGGCAGCCAGCAGCTTGCAGTGAGAATTCTCATTTGTCACATTCTGCTGCCAGCTGCCAAGTGAGATATGCAAAACCTCGTTTCAGAAAGTTCCAGTATTGTCAGATTCTCTTGGCTGCTAGTGTCTTTCATTCTATTATTTCAGAAGGAAAAAAACCTTAGGTAAAATATTTGAGATTCTTTGTCTTTCCTTGAGAAGAAAAGAAAAAAAAGAGAGAAAAGACAATATTTTATTACAGGTTAAACCTGATTTTTGATTTATACTGATAGGTAACAAGTCTTCAATGTGTACATAGATATTATAATTACTGATGAGGTTCTAAAAGTGCTGAGGTACGTAACAACTTCAGCTCATGCCCATCTGAACTGAGTTTATAGAAACGCTTGCTAGAGGTATTCTAACTTTTTGTGCTATTTCCTTATTTAAGTACTTCTTTTGTACATGACACCAGGCCTAAAGACTGACCAGATCTAAACCTTTTTTGATCTTTCTATACTTTCATATTAAACTGGCCAGCTTTATCGTGGCTTCAGCTTTCTAAAACAATTATTTCCTACTTTAACATCAGCTTTTGCACTTCCCCAAATTTTTCTAGATGAGAGCTGTGCGTTCATCCTACCTCTCTAATGTGGTGTCCTTAAGTAACCATGTTACTGCCAACAACTGCAAATCCACCTGAGCTTTTTCAGTGTTAGAATGGCCCTTTTCATAACCTACTGGGAAGTGTTTTACAGGTTTCACTGATTTCAGTTTGATCTAGTATTATCTCTGATATCACTTTGCTATTCAGAACTGCCTCGTGCTTGAAATTGACAATAATTATAGTGAGGCATCTATTGATAAAGTTCTAATGATAAGCAAGAGTTGAGTTCCCCTTAGTTCTATTGTTCTTCACTATAGTGAGCACTAAAAGAGTTGTTAAAGATTTCCAGTGCTTGTTAAATCAGAACAAGCTCTGGATGCAATCTCTGACTAAAGCCTTAGTAGATGATTTTCTGACAGTCTACTCTCAACAAAGTGTTCTTAACATAATAGCACTAATCTGTTACCAAGCCTGTATTTCAACTCTGTAATTCAAGATGGGACATTACCTAAAAATGCTTGAGAGAAGGAAGCGGTAAAGGAGAATTTGCGACATTGGAAGGTAGAATTGAGCAATAACGGTTGAGAAGATGGCAATCTAGTAGCAGTTGGTGGCTTGAAGTGCACCAATCGTGTAGAGACATGTTATCAGCTAGAAAGAAATAAAACATAGGGTCCTGACAGCACTTCTGCAGCAATAAGCATTGATGAGGGATGATGCATGGAACAATGTTGGATATGTGGATTCTTTAATGTGCTCTTCAAAAACATAATTTTTAACAGTTAAAAGATGAATTTTACCATGAGCAGTCAGGTAAAAATGGGCCAAGATAGCTCTCCGCTACAAATACCAAGACCTGTACATGTTGGAGGGTGGTGGTAGTGGTGGCTTTTGGTTTGGTTGATTTTCTTTCATGGTTTGTTTTTTGTTCATATTTTAAATAGTGATGGGAATAAATATATTTATATATGCACAAGATTTGCATGGATGCCAGTGGATCACATACATAGGACCAGGACCACATTATGTTTTTAAGATTGAGAAAAATAAATATTTACCTCAAATAATGTATCAGCTGAGTGAAGTTAGAAAACATCAGCTCGTCAAAATGTAACATACAGACATGTTGCAAAAGTAATTAAGAAATATATGAAATTTTGACATAATTGAATTTGGTTTGTGCATCTAAGACTGTATAATATCTGCTGGAAGTAACAACATGTTAGATTAAACATAAAAATAAATGTTGAATCGACTTGTGCTTCATAACTGTGTTGATATACTGTTCTCTAAGCTCCATGGGAATCTTCTGTGGACTTGAAATATAATCCTTTTTTAATTCTATTTGTGCTGTTGTGATGTTAATTAAAAATCATTGAAGTTAATGTAACTACTGCTTTTTTCATAAAAATATACAACTGTCAGCTATGTTGCTTTTATAAATTGGTGTTGGCTTTACTTGTGAGCTCGGGTATAGTTGACCAACAGAAATGGAGATGTGCCTTTTAATATGAGTAAGTTCAGAAAGGAGGATAACTAGATGTGCAAGTGGAAGAGGCTGTAAACAAAAGAGCTTAGAACAGACACATCACAGTGAGCCAGAAAATCTGAGAGAGCTTTGAAAAAACTTAGTTCCATGAATATTCTAGAGAGAATTTTGGATTTGATGGCATGTAGAAGAGGACTATGAGTAAAACCAAACCTCTCAACCCTGTATTAATTTATTCTTGTGTTCATGAAAGTAAGGCATTATTACAACTTTATAAATAACGTAAAAAGAAGCATCCTCAGGGTTTTGACTTTGTGGTGTTTTCTTGTTTGTTACTTTTTCTTCACCGTGATTTTTTTTCTATTGTCATCATTATTTCATAGTCAGGAATGAGGATGAGGTTGTGTTTTGGAATTTAGTTGTTTGTTGGTTTAGTTTTTTATTTATTTTTGTTGGATTTTTTTGGGTGGTGGTGTTGTTTTTTTGTTTCTTAAAAGTGAATTTAGCTTTCAGACAAGTCTTTCCAGTAACGCTGCTAAATTTACCATAATGAGAAATGTTTCCCAGAATCTCTCTCCTCATCTGGAATGACTTAGCTTTTGTACCAAAAGATGCCTCAAGGTTGAAATCCATTAAACAATTGCAGTTAGTTGTCTAGGGGTGCCGAGATTCTTCTAGATGTTTGTGTCACTATTGTTTTCCTTTCTTTAGCATTTTCTTTTTCTAAGAGTCAGCAGAGAATTGCGATTGAGAAATACTGTACTCTAAAAATGACTTAAAGACTGAGTTGCCTTCTAATGCTGTCTTAGACTGTTGGTAATCAGCAATCTCAGATTGCTGATAATCACCTTAATTCATATCAGATCTGACTTATTTTAATGGCCAAAAAAAAAGTGTCAGAAAGAATGAGAACTGATGCAGGCCACTGCTCTTCTGTTTTTAATGCCCTATTTTTGTGTGTCTATTTAGGCAAGAGTACTCTCAGCATGATGTTTTGATTAACTGCTCGAATTCCTGTTTAGCAGTTGCTTGTTTCAAGAACTTGGTAAAATTAGACTGCATTTTCAACAGGGAAGTAGGATACCTGAAAAAGTGTTCTTGCCCACATTTTCTTTGAAAAATATCTCCTTTTTCCTTGCATATGGTTTCACTTCCATGTTATGCATATTCCTCATGTATTTATTGAATCCTGTAATCGGCTTCCCCAGATCTTAGAAAATATTTAATAGAGAGATAGAAGTATCGGTGCTGGCTATTAAAAATAACGAATGTGACCTTTAATTGATGATCTGAAGAGGAAGATCACGTTTTGATATGCTCCATTCTGGGGGTATATCTGAATATGTGGGTCCTTCTTCACCTTTTTTTTTTTCTTTTAATAAAAAACCACTGTTTTCTGTAATTTCTTGAAAGGGTCATCTATGTTACGGCTGCTAACATTGTTTTCCTTACATCTACTTCTTAATCTTAACTTAATTTTTCATGTTTTTACAATGAGCTTCAGCACCTGGCACACTTGTTTGGGCTGGTTAGAACATCTTTCCCAAGATGGATTTTCTTTCATGTACATCCTGCTTCAGATTTTCTTCTGGTAGTGGCATCTGTCGGAGATCAAAGGGAGGATTAGTTCTCTGTACCTCCCCAGATAAGGATATTTCATGGAGTGAAAGTATTTTATTTACTTATGGCTGAAAAGCAGCAAATGATAAAGTTGTTAGAGCTTTTTTACAGTTCTGCCTTTAGGGTGAATTATCAGTGTTTACCAGTTCATTACCAAATGAGCCATTGCAAATTGACTCGAGCTTCCAGAATTCTACTGAGTCATATTGTTCAGTGGGACTGATTTAGTATTTCTATTAAAATACTTTCTTGCCTAATTTTTATGAAGGAATTCCAGAGGTGAAAACTAGGACAAAATGTTTTTCTTGATTATTTTGAAGGGACTGCCAAGGAATGGCAGATCTTTCTATGCGTAACCATACAAGAATAAAAACAGATTTGAATGTTCCTTGCCTGCCCCCACCTTGTGGGGGAGTTGGGGGGCAGGGGGAACAACCTAAACCCAACCAAACAGCCTCCACCCACCCAACAGCTGACATGTGGGAGCAGATCTTGAGCACAAATGTGAGAATTTATTGCAGTGTTTTGCACAGGTGAATCATAGTAGGAGTGATGCCAGGAGCACTTTAAATGACTTCAGAGGAAAGTGGCTTAAGGACAGTGATTTCGGAGGAAAGTAGAGTCGTATAAAGGGGGGGTTTGCAATAGAAACAGATTCAAGAGCAACAGAATTTTGAAGATAGTTAGTCATTAATAATCCAGTTGTTCTGTCCCAGGATCTGGGTTACCAGCTCAAAGTCATATTGGGTATTCACAGCACATTTCCTCCCCTCCACCTCCCTTGAAGCCTTGTCTCCTGAAGTGATACAGGTGAATGCACCTATATCTTTAGACCTAAAACCCAGCAAATACTGCTATGACAAGCTTATCTCCCTCTTTATGCTAAAAATCTTCTTGAAAATCTGCTATGTAAGTAATGTAAAATAATTTTGGTTACTTCTCAAGTCTTGACCTTTCAAGGTCTCAGTTTTAAGTAAGGCTATCTCCTTGGGCAGCCTGTTCTAGTGCCCAATGACCCTTCCCATGAAAAATGTTGTCTGTTTACTAAGCTGGAAGTCTCTTAGTGCCATATAAATGCTACTGAGATTTGCAGAGACAAAATGTGCAGCTATTTAAATGAAGCAATGATAGGAGCTTATATTGCGAACACTAAAGAACCAGAAGTGATCACATCTTAAAGGCTGTTCTATTCTCCCTTTGATGCACACTTGGCTGTGATGTGGAATTTATAGCTTTGAACAGTTGCTGAAACATGCTTGGAAAGCCTCTTGATGTTTGTAGTGTTAATAGATTCTGCCCTGGTGTTCAATAACTATGCATTTTAAAATCTGACCCTCCACATGGCACAAGTCATTCAAGAATTTTATACCACTAAATGTCAAAGTTCTGTACATTCTTCACAGTCCTTGTACAGTTTCCTTATGGAAAGTATCTAAATCTGACTGTGCTGCTGAACGACTCGCAGAGTTAGAATGTCATTTTCTACATCTGGTGCTCTGTTTAATTGTCATCAGACTTCGGTTCTGAACAAGATAATTGCTAAGCTGTCTTTGGTGCTTTGAAAAGTAAGTTGTCTTCAAATCTATTAATGTTGCTCAAATATGCACTTTTCTGAAAACGTGTTTCCTGTCATAAGGCTTCAGTGGTATTGAGCAAGTTAAGAGTTTACAAGGCTATTACCATCACAGATGAGAAAACAAAGTGTCACAGATAAAAGTCCTATGAACGTGACTCTCCTCTTTGTTACTGTGGAAAGAAAGAAACCTATTTCAGTTACGTTCAGGAAATTAAACTAATAGACATAATATATTAAAATGATGCTTCTTTTTGACCCAGAAGAGTAAACTGAAGGATTATTTATCAGGCCCTACTTTACTTGCTTCAAGTCCTTTCTTTACATACATTGTTCCATTACTGAGCAATGAACCCTCAAAAGCAGAAAGAAAAAAACATGGAAATTATGATGCCTGGGAGGCTCAGTGGCTACTTGCTTTGTCCTTGAAGCATCATCTACAATGAAAGATCTTACTTGGGGAAAACAGTGGCTGGGTGAGAGCCTCCCTTCCTTCTATCCCCTGAGAAGCACTTTTTGTGTGCTTTGCAGAAACCAACTAATTCTGGAAATGTATGGGGAGTTATTTGTATCTTGCAATTTGTGTCTTGGCCCAAATGTTTGGAGAAAGAAAGAATAAGCTCTGTAGAACCTTTTTTTTTTATGTTTATAATTATCCGTTAGGCCTGTTGAAGTCAGATTTATTTGACTCTAATGTGTACAAGAACTTGTGCTTTAAAAAGAAAGTTTTTGTGTCAGATTTATAATGTAAGACCCCAATATTTTGAAAGCAGGGCTACAGTTCTAAATTATAAATCATATTTTCTGATGGAAAGAAGTGACTAAGTATAAAATATGAATCTTGAATGTTACGGTACTTAGCCATGCAATCATAATTTGAAATTCTCTTTCAGGTCTTTACATTTATATTCATTTGGTTTCCTCAAAATGGACGTGGCTAATGTATTATTAAAGGTTTAAAAATTGGCGTCCATGTAGTAAGTGTTGATGTGTTTTATGGTTCAACAGAAACTGATGTAGCAATGAACTCTGTGGTATTTGCCAGCCCATAGGTAAACTGCTCATGCTATTTTGATTTGCATATGAGGGCATCAATGTGATTTATTTGGTATAGCTGGGTAATTTTCAGCAGGAGAGTAAGCAATAGTGCTTCCTAAACGGAAATGCAATGGGGGATTATAATCATTCTAGAACCAAATTTACATCCACAAATAATTTATACAATTAGCCATGTGAGTTAGGTGGCAAATGCTGAGGTGCCTGAGCACTCCTTGAGTATTTCTCATAAGCAGAAATAATACATGGTTTCAAAGCTAAAGAGATGGAACAGCTCAAGAGATGAAAAAGCTGCATTTTTTTCCCTTTTGTTGGCCTTGTGAGCTTGCACCTGATTAATTTATTGCATTTTTATTAATCCTTTGTCATTTACTTGGACAAATATTGGGAATGGAAAATGTTGGTATATACAGGTCAATGGTCCCCTGATATCTCCTGTATATCCTCACTATTTGACAGAGGGAGGGTGTTTATTATAATAAAGTTTCAATAACATGAATATGTATAACTGCATATTTTGGCTATATTTATGCAGTTCCACACTGTAGCTTTTTGTAGCTTGTTGAACTCTACGTAGATTCTTGTTACTGTCAGTTGATTTGACCTCCTAGTGCTTAATGTTCCACTCTACCATGTGCTTCCTGTTAGTAGTAGTTTGATATGGTGACCCCCTAGTGACAGGGGACAGGACAAGAGGGAATGGCCTCAAGTTCCGCCAGGGGAGGTTCAGGCTCAACATAAGGAAATAATTCTTCACAGAAAGGGCCACTAGGCACTGGAACAGGGTGCCAAGGGAGGTGGTTCACTAGCCTTCCCTGGAGGTGTTTAAGGTGTGGATGGATGAGGTACTGAGGGGCATGGTTTAGAGATTGGTGGGAATGGTTGGACTCGATGATCTGGTGGGTCTCTTCCAACCTGGTGATTCTATGATTCTATGATTCTAATGCTAAGGTTATTTGAGAGAGATGGAGAGCTTCATTGATTATAGAAACTATTAGATAAAGTTATTTATCTGTTCCAGGGTAAGAGTGTAATATTTGGAACAACATATTTGTGTAAAATGTGATCATAGTACAAACTAACAAAGAAAGTTTTGCAAAAGCCTGAGACTGGCATTAAAAGTATCTAGTCTGATTTCTTCTCATCAAATTAGAAATTCTCCTTGTTATGTGATCTCTAACCAAGGTTTTCCTAGCCTTCAAAGCACTGTAGAACATGCTAAATATTTCACAGTAGTAAATAGAAAAGGGCAGTCAATACAAACATGCTGGCTGCTGTGCTAAGCTAAGATTGTTTTTGGAGTAGACTAGAGTGGTATGAGCTTATCACTACACTTATTCTCGGCTTTTCCAGTCTTATTTGTACAGTGGAAAAAAAAGAAAATGTGAATAGAAGTGATTATTAGAAAACTAGTGAAAACACTTCAGAAATCCAGAAATGCATTTTGCTGTGGGTCCTCTAATTTCTGGAGCTGTTTAAACTTTCAATTGAGACTGAATAGGTTCCAGAATGAATACAAGTAGATCAGAAGACTGTAGTATTCTCTTGGCTTTGTTTTGGCTCTGGTATAAGATACAGTGACCGAGCAATGGGACTGCATATTCAGAAAGTATATCTATATCAATCAATTGAGATACAGACTTTCACAATTATTCATATAGTTTCCTATCTTCTCTTAAACAAAATTTTTAATTTCTTAAAAATAATTTCAAAATCAAATTGATCACAGACTAAATTTGGAAATCAAGGTAGACTTTCAGTCATTTGTTTAGGGGTTTAAATTTTTAGCCAACGAGATTTTTTCAGATAGTATGAACCGGTCCTAAAATACGTCTCAACATGATGATGCACAAAATTGACACTGCCTCTGAAGAGTTCCTCAATTTTTTTTGTTCACTGTACATTTAATTCAGCTTTAAGAAAGTGTGTAATTTTTTTTTGTAAATATTAGAATGGGGGGGGGGTTATGGTGTTATTAAAAATGAGAATCCAAGCTAGATTTTTCCATGATCCCAAGAAATTTCTGTTGTTCAGAAACTGGCTAGGTCTAAGCCCTGCTAAGTGGAGTTTCCCTTCCTCCCTATACAGACAGGAAAACTTCATTTACCTGGAGATTCTGTTAAGCTCTTCTGTGCCAAATCTCTTCTCAGTGGAAGCAGAATAGATACTCAACCTGTGTTTGCAATGATCACTAATCTTGGGTCACTAGGCTATATCATTTGTGACTTGAGACTTCCAAAAAGATCATTGAAGATAAAAGAAAGACTTACTACAAGAAAAGAGGTTTTTCACTTCAACAGTAACAGATTGGTATGATAAATATTTGAAATATTTTTATGCTGAAATGAAGATATCGAAGATGTATTATTCTCCTCAAAGTTGCTGCATAAATAGCATTTTCATAAATTTATTTGTCACAATAGTAGTGTTAATAAATCTAAGAAACCATGTTGCATTTGAGTTCAGTGGTGTGCTGTGTAAGGACTTGCCTTCAGTTTACACTCGAGTGTAAAACATTTCTATTGAAAAACAATTATTAGAACCTAATTTTTCAGCAGTGACTAAATTAATCACCTGTTAGGTAATACACTCATTTTTGTGTTTTAATAATTCTTTCATTGTCAAGGTTTTCATACATTGAGTGTGAATGTCTGGTAGCTGTGCTAAAACATTATTATATATAATCCAATTCATTAAGTGCGTATGTGTAGGGAATGGGAACGTACTGTTTGTCCAAGACTTAAAAAATATATAAGTAATCATATTTAGAAATAGAAAATCTATTGAAAGCATGCTTCTTGTATTACTTGAGATTAGAACTGTCTCTATAGACTTTTTCCCTGCTTTTATGAACTAATTAAAATACCACATAGCTAAAGATACTACAATTTGTGAAGGGAGACTTATAATAGGATCTATGTATAGGAAACAATTAAAGTGTATTTATTTCATTGCTTCTAAGAGATGCATAGAGGTACTCACAAGGTTAAGATTTCTTTGTGTGTATTTATATTTTTAATACAAAGGAGAAAAACATTGACTGTTGAAGACTGATTTGTGTTGCAATAATACCATAATCAGTATGCCATTATATGCAAATTCTTCACTGTTGTATGTAATCACTGAAGAACTTTGCCTGTGGTTGGTTCTTTATGCATTTAATGATTTTTTTGACCATGATACAGGCAGAGAAAGTCATCTTAAAACTTTGTTTTAAATTAGGTGTCTAGAAATAATTAGGACTTATTTTTTATTGTACTTGAGGTTGTGCTTTTATTTTAATTGTGTTTTTCATAAGTGACACTTTGGTAAAAAGTAGTCTATTTTTGGAAGAAAAAGCACAATAGCTAATATCAAGTCTGAGCTAGTAAAGGTAAGTGCCTTCAGTCACACAAGGAGAGTTATAATGGAACCTATTGGTGTTTAAGGAGAATGAAGCCAAATGATAAATTGAGCTTGCTATACAAAAGAGCTTGGGATTACATCTCTTGGGCAAAAAGGAAAACTGACAGCAATAATGACTCCAGAGCCAGCAGTTCCCAAACTAAGGTCAGTAAGTCCACCTCATGCAAATCCCGGCATTTATCAGCCTACCCTCTAAAAGCAGTGTATAGTTCCATTTAAATTCAACTCAGTAGCTACCAAGCTTGTGTGACTGAACCAATGAACCAATTCTCATGAAAACTGAATCTAGGTTTGCTCAAATCCTACACAAGTGAGGCTATGAGTGGAGATGCAGCATAAGTCTTTCTTCCTTGTCACCTCACACAAGACATTGCTATACAGCCTCCTGTTGATAGCACACCAGCACTTGTATAGATGCCTGGTTCTTATTGCCATACAGAGTACTGTTTCCTTGTAAAACTGTTGATGCGGTGGTGTTTTATAGCTAGAGTTTGGTTGATCTGCTGGGGGATTTGGGTGCTAATGCCTCCCTCATGATCCTTCCCTCTTGCAGTTTCTACGGTGGCTTCCACTTGCCGCAATATTGGTGTGGGGCTGAACTTAGCCATTGAATGTATTCAAATGCACCTTTCCAAATTGACTGTTAATTCATAAATTGTCTCTTATTAAATAATTGTTGCCAGTGCAGAGGAATGATGCTCTGGACTCATCTGCTTCCAAAGGCTGTTGTTAGGTTTACTCTCTGCTGTAGAGACACCTGCTGGTTTTGGCCATCTGTTTGGGTGTGCCTGTGGTGCAATCAACTGAGTTTGCATAATGTCTACCTTCCCTCCCTGCCCCAGTTCCAGTGCCCTGGGGTGAACTCCTGCTGTGTATGCCCATGGGAGGAGATGCCTTCTCCCTTCTGTGTTCAAGTTTACTCTAACGCAAAGTGTAGAAGCCAGGACATAGTAAATGGCCAATCTATCTTCCTGTTGTCTAGCCTTGGATTGGCGTTTTTTGGGAGATATGATTTTATTTTTTCCCCAAACAAAACAGGCAACACTTTTTTTTTTAAATAACATTTTTAGTTATACACTTCGTGGTTTAAGGGAGGCAGTGGGTGGGTGGATGTTGGTGTGTCTGTGTCCCACCCACTGAAAACTGCTTAAGACTCACTTTTGCATATAGAATTGGGGACTGAAACCTGGGTCTGAAAATGATTTGCCTCATGGTTGGATTTACATTATAAATATGCCTGTACCTCCTGGCTCAGTGAACTTATTGACAGTTACACAGTATTTTTAAGGTAATACTGCAAAATACCTGAGGAAATAGATTCTGTAATGATCTAATTCCTTGCACTCAGCACTGAATCAGGACTAAATTTATTTTACATGACAGGAGCAGAATGAATATTGCAATGTCCTTGGAATCCAGCGTGGTTTTAATTGGATTCTATCGTTTTCTAATGCTACTGTGGAACACCAATTTAAATCCTTGGGATTGAATTTATATGACAGGCTCCCATTCTCGCTATAGTGGTGTATCATTTTTATTTATTTTGCTTTGATGCTTCTTGTCAAGTTATAAAGCATCAGGTCCTTAGTTGTGAAGGTCTTGTTGCTGTTTTTTTTTTTTTTTTTTCAAGAGAGTCCTTACATTTCAGAATCCTTTTGCTGACACACGGCAAAGTGCAACAACGATCACTTTAAAAAAGGGGCAAACAGTTCTCACGCTCAGCAAGAATTCTAGTGAGATACAATTTAAGATAAGGAAAGCTTAATTTATGTAGTAAAAAATAACCCCTAGTAAATGAAGTTTGTAATGCATTATTCTGCTTAGCCTTCCCCTGGGCCTATAATTAAGTAGAATACCTAATGTATTCTAATAATCAGATTTTAACTTGATAGTCTTCACTTTCTATAGAGACTAAAACACTACAACCCCATAGTTTATAAAATAAAGACACTGATTGCTTAAATGTAATAAATACACGATGCTGTGAAGGTGAAGAAAAAAGCATGATGTGCAAAGCATGAAAATAAAATGCTGGGAAACAGGTGTGAAGGGACTTTGAAAATAGGGTTACACTTTTCATTATGGTGTTATTGTGGTTCCATGGCCCAATCACAGTCAATTCTACTGGCAATAAGATTAGATGAAAGCAGATGAAAGTAAATCATTCATTGGTTAACAAGCATATTATTAAAAATTAAAAAAAATACGGAGGCATTTGGAAAGATAGAATTGCTATAAATTAAATTTTAAAAGCTTGTTATCTGGCAAGTACGAGATCTTAAAAATGTTGTTTCAGTTCCTCTGTCCTAGACAAGCAAGCCTATTTTAATTTTCAGCGTACAAGACTTGTGTATGTTTACTAACTTAGTGAAGTATATTGACTATTATGACTGTTTAAATTGATTTTACTGTTTTATCAGCTAGGATTGAACAACTGGAATTGATACTGATGAAGCACTATACTGTAGATGTATCCAAAAAGTTTCTGTTGGAGACATCCCCATCTGAATGACTTCATATGGCACAAAGTTTTATGTAAATATTGATCTTGGAGGGAATGAAACAAGCAAAACCAGGGATTTGCATTTGGTAATAAGTTTGCAGATCACAAACAGACATGCAAAGTCAAGTGTCGAATGATGAGGTCTATATCTTCTGGCTAGTAGAAGCCTGTCTAGAAAGCTGCCTGGAGGAGAGGGACCTGGGGGTGTTGGTTGACAGTGACTGAACATGAGCCATTAGTGTGCCCAAATGGCCAAGAAGGCCAATGGCATCTTGGCCTGTATCAGAAACGGTGTGACCAGCAGGTCCAGGGAGGTTATTCTCCCTCTGTACTCGGCACTGGTGAGACCGCTCCTTGAATCTTGTGTTCAGTTCTGGGCCCCTCACCACAAGAAGGATGTTGAGGCTCTGGAGTGAGTCCAGAGAAGGTCAATGAAGCTGGTGAAGGGGCTGGAGAACAGGCCTTATGAGGAACAGCTGAGAGAGCGGGGGGTGTTTAGGCTGGAGAAGAGGAGGCTGAGGGGAGCTTGTGGAGAGGAGGGAGCCGGCCTCTTCTCCCAGGTGACAGGGTACAGGATGAGAGGGAATGGCCTCAAGCTCTGCCAGGAGAGGTTTAGACTGGACATTAGGAAAAAAAATTTTCACAGAAACGGCCATTGGACACTGGAACAGGCCACCCAGGGAGGTGGTTGATTCACCTTCCCTGGAGGTGTTTAAGGCACGGGTGGATAAGGTGCTAAAGGGCATGGTATAGCATTTGATAGGAACAATTGGACTCAATGATCCAGTGGGTCTCTTCCAACCTGGTTATTCTATGATTCTATGTTAATGTATGATGAGTTGACCACCCACCTGCTTGTTCAGTCCAATCCCCTCAGCAGGAAGGAAGACAAAATAGAATTAAAAACCTCATGTGTTGAGATAAAGGCAGTGTAATTAATAACTACTTACTGTCAAAGAAATAGCAGACTTAAATTGGGGCACATTAATGTATTGCCAATTAAAATTGTCTCAAGATAATGAAGGATTTCTTCTCAGGATGATAATACATTTTTCCTGTGCTTTATGTCACCTATCTGTGGCTAGAGATAGGTAAAATACCAGTTCTCTTGGTTTTTGCCGTAGTTCAGAAGGAGATATTTCCATGAGTAGAGAGTTGTTGCAGATTGTTGAAGAATGACCTAAAGGATAAGAAATGCATAACTAATGGTTTGGCAGAAATGCAAGTTTAAGATTACATTGAATTACTTTAGTGATTGTCAGTATTAGGCATCTTTGATCTATGTTTAACTCTTAATTCATTTTATCTATGCCTGGAAAAATAAAAGAATCCTTGAGCATCAGTGCTGAATAACAATATACACCAAACACAGAAGAGAGAGTCCTCCCACATCTAGAACTGTAACAGACTTTCCACAAAAATGTGACCATGTGTATTAAGACTTGCATGTGCATCCAGGTGGATTGGAGTGTTTATCTCTGTCGAGTCTCTGATTCTAGAGGTTCTTCGCAGCACAGAAAAAACTTAAAAAGTTAACAGCTAAAGGATAACTTCTGGATGAATTATGTGAATGTATAGATTAGATAGAATTTATACCAAAAGCACGACCCAATGTGAAAACTGTTTCTTTTTACCTTTGAATCTCTATTTGTAAAATAATACATAGATAGAAATAAACTGTCATAGTTGATTAAATGAATTGCAAGAAATTCATCCCAGATTGAAAGGTGTGGTGTTGCTACTAGCAGTAGTACCATATGAAAACCTATATTTTAGCTCCATTAGATATTCATATATTTGTTGTATGGTATTTAGGTTTCATAGTACCTGACCAAATGGAAGTTTCAAGTGCGTAGAATAGTAACTTGGCAGTGACCCACATAGTGTTAAGTCTCTCTTGCAAGCACTTTCTGGCCTTCATGGTTATTCATGCGTGTTAGTAGTTTTGTTGTTATTCCATTAAACTCTGGTGCAAGTAAAGCTTAAAAGCCCTTGTACAACTGTTTCTTGTTTGGGGTTTTTATTCTGCATATCATGTGATGACAAAATGTCAGAAGGCTTATGAAAACAAGATAAGTACCATTTCAATACAGGAGCAACACTCTAAACTATATCAATTAAACTTAAACCTGGAAGTAAGAGGGTAACAGTGTAGGAGTGGTTGTGAAAGAAAACAGTCTCAGATAAATGGCCTCTAAAAAGGATGCTTAAAGCTATATGGTTTTGCATGGAAATGCCTTACGGATAGGCCTGATTTCCACCACAAATTTTAAATGTTATAGGAAGAATGAGTCATTTTCTTTTTTTTTGTTTATTTTATTCCTTCATGCCAACTAATTCAAGATGAGTGACAAGTAAAAATTAAAATCTTTTCATTATAACTAGTAAGTATGTCTTAGCTACACATCTTTGCTATGTTTGCAGCATCCAGAAGTTCAGGGGTATTTTTAAAGCTGGTTTGCCAACATATTGAAGACACTGGAGGCTTGATATTGTTGGAGATTCTAGCATATACATGGTTTTTGACACATAATATTCAGTTGTAACCAGGATGGGAAGGAAAGGGATGTGGGTGTTCATAACAGTAATGCAAAGGTGGTACTATGTCTCAGAGCTTCTCAGAGTGTCAATTGTGCAACAAACTGGTGAATGATTTATTGGGACCTTTATGCACCTTTTGCCACTATGCATTATTCACATTTCTGCTGGAGCCTATTGATGGATTCATAATCAATGTTTTCTTCCCAAAGTTTCGTGTGCAACCAAATTATAATCTGTTGTCATAGTCCTCCATTAGTGCTCCTTTCTCTCAGACAAGCTGAGTTTCTTACTTCCTTTTCCCTTCCATGGCATTAATTTGATGCCTAGGAAGAAGGTAAGCTTTGATGTGGTTCAAAATGCCTTCTTCTCTCTTGCCATGACATATTCTTCCTCTCCTGGAACTGCAGGAGGGCATACATGGGGCATGAATGGTTTTGTAAAATGCTGCCTCTTGTGCACCAGCAAAGAGCCTGTCAGGATCTGCTCTGTGGTAATAGCAGGGGAATTCTTAAAGGCAAGAAAGGCAATTGGAAGTTTTGAAGAATGAGGACACTTGTTTAGAGATGCTTGGCTCACTTTAACTTCAAGGACAGTTAGATATATTGAGATTTGTCACCAGCTTCTAAACAAAGAGGTGCTGGAATTAGGTTTTGCCTGCAGAGTAGCCAGAAGATGAGTGATGACACTTTCCTTATATGATTTTGTGTATAGAGATTTTTAGTTGTTTTGCATATTGATTAAATAGTAGTTAAACTGGTTGTTCTCACTGAAAAAAAGTGCTAAAAATGAATCTGAAAATTTTTGCAAGCTATGTTTATGCTAAAGTGTCAGGATGCCATTCTTGGTTAATAGGTAGTCTGAGTTGGACGTATCCTTCTAATGGAAGGGGACTCAGTTGATACATCTCTCTCACTCATAAACATTTCTTCTTCTTTTTTTTTTTGATGCAGTAAACTGATATGCAACTAGCTGACTTGATACTTTAGATGTCCTCAAAAAGAGCTGCCTACTTAAAGTAGGTCTTTCACTACTTAAAGATTCACTTTTGCTCATTTTTTACCAAGGCAGTATGTGGCTTATGTAGTTTGTTTTATTACACCCACTCTGTCCACTGAATTTGCTGTTTTTCTCTACCACTTATAAGTAACAATCGATAAAATATTAATGAGATCCTTTGATTTACTCCACATTGCATGTAGATGGTATAATAAAATCATCTTTTTTCCCTTTTTCCTAGACTGTCTCAGTGCTGTTTAGCTCATTAGTACTTTAATTCATGCAGATGAGGTTTTTCTCTATGGAAAAACCATTTCTGAATCAGGATCCCCACGTTATCTTTGATTTATTTCTCCTTGAATTATAGTAGATATTGTGGCTTGGGAAGCAGGAGGTATGAATCAATATGGTAAACTGGGAAGTGAAAGGGGTCTTTATTTCATAGAAAGAAAGAAATGGTACCCATCTGAAAACAATTGAGGTGTTTATGCTGGACCCTATTAGATGTAAACCCAATATGCTATATTCACAGCAGAGAAGATGCATAAAATAAGGTATTTCTTTTAGTGCCAGAAACCACTTTATATCTGACATATCAATAACAAAATATTTCCATCAGTTTCCTTTATAATTGGGCTAACATAATTTGCAATGTACACTTGCAGTCTGCTGGCAATGTTGTCCAATAATGGGGGTTTTTTTTTGTCCACTAAACTCTAAAATGAATCTCTCTAACAACATTATGCTATAGGGGAACATAGACATTTCCCTTAAAAGTACTGCATGATTCAAGAACTAGGTATTTCTATTTTCCTGCTGCAGTACCTCAACAGCAATGTTTTAATCTTAAAAATAAAACCATAAAAAATATAATTTGCGCACTACTTGATCCCTGTGTCACTGGCATTTATCTTTTGGTGTTGATAAGGAAAAACTGGAGGTAGAGGCTGACAGTGCTCTTTTTTTTTTTTTTTTTTTTTTTTTAATTAAGTTTACCATAGCCACTGCTTTAAGCATTCACTGTATAATGGTTACAGGGAAGTATAACTTGTGACCAACTCACTTGGGGGTATGTACTTGGGTATGTATTCTTACATATTTTTTTTATGCCAGCTGGCAGATCTTTATTATCCATTACATGTACTCCTTGCACTCATGGAGTTGAAGGTCTTGAAAACTGCATTGGCTGAGGTTGGGGAAGAGGAATGCTAGTAGAAGTTTGGTCCCGATTTTATACATACAATCTGTTTCTTATAATGTGGTTTGATTAGTTGTTCCTGTGCTATAGGATTAATAGTATTTGTAGAAAAAGAATCTTTTTTTTTTTTTTAATGAAAAAGTAGCTGTTAATACAGACTTGAATGTTCTCTGGCTCAAGTTTGGGCACATTTCCCTTTCTCCCTCCACCCCCACGATTTTGTCTCTGACCAGTTCCAGTGAATGAGGATTCTGCCGCAGAAAAGAATGGAAATAGAATTTGGCTCATAATCCACTTGCTCTGCCTTTTTTCATAATGAACTTTCTCTGTAAATGAATGAATTAACAAGCTGGTGGTTAATGCATTCTTTTATCTGGTATGAATGTAATTAGTTTTCGGAAATGTAGGACTTCGGAGACCTGTGCAACATCTGTATATGATGCATAGTAAAAGAGATAAATGCATTAAAATTTTTTGGGAAACTTTATTCATTTTGATAGAATTTTACGTATTTGCATGAATGATTATACTAACATTTGCTATGCTATGGGGGATAGTGTAGTGACTCCAGTAAAATTATACCTCATATTTTATTTTCTCTTTGAAACTGCCATTCATGTGTGAAGTAATTTTTTTCATTGTTTCTTTAACCCCAGTCTTACCAGTTTCAACTTGGTCACTAGAAAAATCAGGTTCAGTGGTCAGATCAAAAATCTATTTGATGTTGCAATACTCAACAACCTGCTCCTCCTTGCTATGGGGGGAACATGTATCTCTGGAGCTGTTGATAGACTACGAAGTACATTTGCTATTAAGTGTTATCTACTTCTTTCTGCTGAAGCATGAACATGTGCAGACAATGATCTTCTAATAGCTTTTCATTTTTTCCTTTTTGTAAAAATACATTTGGAGGCATCCAACCTTCTCTTATACTCAAACATGGCAAATTTCCTTGCTATGAAACATAACTTCCCACTGCCGTGGCTGGAAAGGGGCAGCCTCGACACATCAGGGAGAAGCCACATTTCCCGAGCAGAGAGGGAATGCAGATGCATTGTTGTCCAAGTTTTATGTCCCCAATAGATTCACTAGACTTCAAAGCTGAACTAAATCTAACACCTACTAAATTGTTTTCTGTGCAGCTTACGCTCAGAAATGTATTTCAAATGTCCCCAAGTCTTCCCTGTAGGAAAAAGAAACCTTATTGAGCATACAGAGTTGTGAATAAGTCTCATTGTAAAGATTTATGTGGGCAAGTATGATTTATTAGCAAAATACGCCTCACATCAGCTGTTGAACCAATGAACAATTCTTTGGGCAAGGGAGAAAATGAATGTCATTTAATCATTTTTTGTCTTTTTAACTTCCATCCTTTTCTGACCACGTGAGTGGTGGTGTGACAATATTTCATGCATTCAGTCATTCACTGACTGCTGCATGTTTCTGAAAACTCCTGCTGTTGGGGAAGAAAGCAAAATAAAACAAAATCATTACCACAGGTCAGACTTTGAGGAATTCAATTTTATCAGCAGAAGTCTGGAATTCACGAGCTCCAATCTGATATTTTAATGTCCCTAAGGTCAACACTGAAAAAATCCAATGAAAGCATCTTAAAAATGTAGATCTTTATAGAATTTGCCTCTGGAACTGCTTTAAAACTACAAAACCACTGGCCTAACCTGTTAAAAATTGAATGGATTATTTGATTTGGTGAGCAGGGGTTTGTGCTATCTTATTGTAGATGATTTCAATTTATTTGGACTAAACCTAAAATAAAACAATGACAGTTTAGTGCTTCACTAGGGAAAAAGGCAGAAATGTGAGCATAATAAATGGATATTCTGATGCTCTTGCTTACTTGTCCTAAGGTTGACTTGGGGTTAGCCATGGTTAATATATTGTATTTGCTACTTTATCTTTTGATTTATGGTAAATTAAAAAAATATTCTTCCATGAAGATGTGGAAGGAGGGTATTAACAGAACCAGCATGGTAATTGCTCACAAAACAGCTTTCATACATAGCTTGAGATTGTTTTAATGAAATACGATAAATACATGAAAATGTCCAAATTCTGACATACATAAAAAACTTAATTTTTAAGTAAATACTTATTTGTTCTTTCCTCATATTTACACTTTGTGATTAATTCAGCTTCGTGCTACTAACTTTAAGAAGTAAATGAAAAATACCGTAAGGATACACTGTTTTAAGTCTATAAACTTCCTTAAAATACTTCAACAATACTTTCAAGACAAATGCTGCTTCTTCATGTTATAGATCTTTTATTGGTCTTTTAATTGAAAGGTAATAAAACGCCTGGTTTTAAAGACTGTATTTATATAAATGTTTAGTGGGATGCAGTTCATACTACAAATAATCCTTTTTTCTTCCTTTGCAGTATCTCTAGGAATAGTTACTTGCTTAAGTAGTACTACTAATAATGTAGGATCCCTGCACAATTTTGAGACTAGATAAAAATAATTCTTAGGTCTTAATTTAGCAAGCACTTGCAAACTGGCAGTGTGTTGATGAACTGGAGCTCTGGAGAGATGAGTGCTTCTTAACTTTAACACATGATTAAGAAAAACTGTCAAAACTGTGCAGTGTTTCTTTGGTTTAGTTATAGTGGGGAGGAGTAACACCTCTGTGTCATTTTTATTGTTATTAATCTTTCTTTTGTCCTGGTTAAGGTGCTCTTGGGTGGGACACATGGATCAGTGTATAGATAGAAGTTGCATCTTGGGCTATTAGCAGTAGTTGAACTACAGTAATATTGAAAGATATCTTAAACATGGATGAAATGAAGGAAGAAATTAACACTAAGAAAATAACCCAACTCTTTTTCTCCAAAACTAGGATTTTTATTTAAATTTGAAGATAGTAATTTTATTTCATTCATTTCATGCTCATAGAATAGCACTTTTTTTTCTTCCAATTCTCATTAAATTCTAATACAGGACTAATACTTCTGTAGTAAATACAGTGTTTAGTCTTGGTCCCTTTTTGTTAATTACAGGTAGAAAGTATTGAATGCCTTTGCTCTAGAAGTACAACATAAAAATTATTCCAAAAGTATTTGTAGAAGAATAATATATATTGAGAAAACCTTGGCTTGTCTGTAATATACAGTATTTCTTTCTGCAAAATATCAGTTGTATAGAAATCTATAGTGAGAGATAATGCTGGACAGTAGCTAGCCTAGAACATACATCAGTCCATTCTGTCTTCATCAGCTTTAGAAAACATCCTAGTATGGATAATATAAACTAAAACTTAGTAATGCAGAGATTTATCAGTGTCTTTTTAAAAATCTCTACTATCCAGCAGATTGCTCTTCTACCCTAAAAGTTAGATACAGCATTAATCTTTCAAGTTTATACTAAGTGTTGAAAAAAGATGGAAATTTATACACTTACTCCCTAAGAATAATTTCGTAAGCATTACCCTGTCCACATATGACTACACTCAATCAACAAAAACTTTTGTGACATTAAGATTTGATACAATTGTTGTTTGAAAGGCAATGCTCCATTAAAATAAATGTCTTTCTCACTCATGGTAACTGCAATGTGGTTCTTAAACTAATGAACTATAACTATGAAATGTTCTCCATCGATGTACAGTCTTGGAAACATCAAATGCACCAACAGTACACTGGCTTTTTGTTATCACGGCTTCCACATTCAAAGGGTAGAAGCTGCAAGTAGAGGGGGAAATGAGATAAAAATATGACCTATTTCTGACTTTTCAGGCTGTTTTAGCGTGGGGGTTTTTTCTGGATTTCTTAGTTTTGTTTCCCTTGTACCCACAGCTGGGTTTTGCTGGGGCATATTGATACTGTGCTCCTCCCGAAGGGGACGTTTGTAAGTCCTTATGCTGGTAACAATCTGCATGATTTCCTACTTAAAAAGATAAAAACAGCTCTAGAGTTTCTTTGCTACTGACTTCCATTTTACCTACCTGTTACATAATCTGAGTTACAAGTATAGCAGGAGGAAATTATATCTCTATTACGGTAATTTCTGGCTTTCAGAAGTGATATTATTTCATGATTTCCAATTGAACTTATTGCATTTTATCACAAAAGGCTTTAAGCAACCTTATATTTTATGACAGCTATGTGGACAGAGCTGCTCTGCATTCTCACATTTTAAACTATCCCTCTTGGCTTTAGCTTTTCAAGACTTTAATTCAGATGTAAAAGATAATATCACGCCATCAATATTGGAACTCTGCTTGGATGCTGGTGTAATTGACTTGAAGTTGATGATCTTGTGAATTTTGACATGTACCTCTCCTAATTTTTTTTTTTTTTTTTTAGAAGCACAGAATTGATGGTTTAACGAGGAAAGCTGTCTTGGGATCACAGTCCCCTCCTCCTCATTATGAGAGTCAGTCTTACATTCAAGAAATAGTAAATCATATTTGATTTCCCTTTCATGAAAGGCTGAGCTACCCCAGGCGCAACTTTTCCTTCTTGTGGATCAGGAGGACAAGCACTAAAATAATGACATAATCAATAAGCTTTGGTTTTGTATTGTTTATCTTGCATACATTTGGGCACATGGTATGTTTTCCTCAGCTTTTGCTCCTTTGCTAGTCCAGCCTTCTAATGATAGTCAAGCAGCTCTTCAAGGTCAGGCAGTTCCTTGGGTTCAAACTTTTCTTTGGCTTCTCTCCTGCTGAATTAGCCTTAGCTCATCAACAGAGCTTTTAAAAAATGCCACTGATATCATGGTTTAACGAACTGAGAAATGAATGTGTTGACCTTACAGTTTTAAAGGGGACCACACTATGGTTTTGCTCATGGCCTCATTGATCTTACTGTGGAATAACACCTTCAAGTCAATGTATTTTTCCACAGCTCCACTCCCAGGGTTTAAGGATATCTCAATTAGCTGAAGTATTCTACATTTAGAGCTCAAACATCTTGCAGTAGGTTAGCAGAGTGGTGTAATTTATTGGAGATTTTTTATCAGGTCATTGAACTTTTAAGCTGTGTTAAAGTCAGTGTGTTATAACCCTGCAATGAAAGATTATTTAAATATTTGTATTTGAGTATTACCCAAATCTGAGGATTTTGCAATTCCTCGCTTCTCATTTTCTGACAAATCACCCAAGTACTATTATACAAGAAGCTTTCCTGGCTGCAGTGGGAAGGATTGTAATGAAAAGAGGAAATTAAATAAATCGTAAACAAAACAAAACACCACCAAACCAAAACAGAGTTTCAATATATTTTACTTAAAGCAATATGGCTTTAATTTCAGTTCTGTCTCCAGGTGCTCTGTGTGCACAGCCTTACATGATGACTACCCATACTGGGATGAATTGAGTATGCTATATTTTATGTCTAGAAAAATATGAAAATACATTACTTAATTCCATTCATTCAAATTAAAGTTCAGTAGGGTGTGTATATTGATGCATAATTGTTTGACTATGGCGTGCAAACCTTTCCTTTGCTTCCTTTCCCTATTCATGAAGTGATTTGCATAATAATTCCTTAAATTCTGGGCTGTGAATATTATCTCATTAACATAATTACCTAATTTCTTGTTTTGCAAATTACAATTGATAGGTAGTAATAGTCTCTGCTTATTATCGCATTTTCCTCTGTGCTTTGTGATTATAGTAAACAGATTAGGAATGTTTGGGTTTGTTTTGTCTGTTGGGGTTCTTTTTGTCCATTTTTCTTAACAGAGGGATTATTCAATTAGCAGAATGATTATACTACCCTTTTACGCACATGCAATACCCCTGGGAGATTCCATCTATGATGGGCTGCAGCATCCTTTCAGGCATCCTACCTACAGTTTTGGTCTTCCTTAATGCTTCCTTTATATCAGGGACTAGTTTTACTGTATTTGGACACCACAAGGTGCATTAAAAAATATTTCCTCCTTTTGTCCTTTAACTTCAGGAGATTAAAAGCAGATTAATATAGTGTTGTGTTATTGTCCCCTCTCACTCTTCATAAATTTCAGTTGATTTGGCCATGTTATTTTTGATCTATATCAGATTAAAAAAGAAATCATAGCGTAGCAAAGCTGTAGAAAGACCTTGTGAAACTCTCTGTGTCAGTTTAAAATTAATATGGGAGAAAGCTCTTCAGAAAGTAGAAGGGTCTCAGACTTGGGTTTTTGCCAAATGATTTGTTCTGCAGCGATTTGATAAACATATATGAGAGAGAATTTCATGGGCGTTTGTTTTTTTTCTGTACCAACTCAGAAGTATCTGAGCTGGTGAAGGGCCTCTCAGCCTTCACCACCCTTTGTGACTTAGTTAAAAGCGAAAAGCTATAGAAGGAGAAAGGGTATGTTTAATATTGGCTGTTGTAGTGATTTTAGGCACAAGACATGTTTAGAACTGATTTTAAGGTATTTTTACTGAATGCCTAATCTTCCCAAGATATTAGTGAGCCAAACTATATTTGTTTAAAAACTCCTTGAAATATATAGGATTGTAAAAGCAAAATTGACAGATTGAAGATGACAGTGGCAGTACTATAACTTGTTTAATTTCTGCTAAAGTGTGTTTGTATAACACAGTCTGTTGCATACTTGGTGTTTATCTGCTCTAGAGAAGAGCTATATTACCTCCAAAGGTGCACTGGAATAACCTCTGTTGTCACAGTGGCTAGCAGAAGGGGCTGATTGGGGAAGAAGAGTGGCATTTCCTCATAAATGCGACAATTTAAGAAGATGCAATCAGATCAGAAGACTTGGAGCAAGCAAAGTGCCAGTGGCAGTCTTTAGGAAACAACGGGTTGTCTGTCAGCTCATCTTTATACTGGTGGTGGTGGTGATGCAAGTTGAGCTGCAGAAATTTCTTCTTTCAGTACTTTCTGGTTTTCTGCCATGTTTTATGTTGGCTAATAGCAATAAAGCCTCAAGAATTACATTTGGATTTTTGTAATTTCAGTCCAGTGTTGAGCAGCAGCACGTATTCTTGAGCTAGGTATTTTCTATTGTGCAAAACAAGTGAGAAGAATGACCAAAGCAGGGTTTTCACATGTTAAACTGAGCATTGTGGGGAAATTAGTGATGGGAAATGAAGGCATGTCTTAAACTGCAGAAAATATAGGGCATAACAGACAGTGTTGGTACCTACAGCCTAGGCAGAAGGCTGCTACCATAGTCCAGGTGAAAGACAATAGATGATTTTCTATACTCAGTGAATTATTCATCTTATCAAGTATTTCGAGAGAGGTTCTGTATAAGAATTGGTTTTGTCTTTCCAGATACAGTTTGGCTACCACCGTATTTCATTTACATGGTTCCATTTAAATCACTAATGTAGAATATATGGTTAGTTAAGGTGACTTGCTTTGCTTTTTGGTAATGTAATATGGAAAACCCCCAAACCTTACAGTAGTAGAAAGTGTGACGGGAATACTTAGGTTTTGAGATTGTTGCAAACCCTGAGGTAAATGCTTAAATTTAGATATAGGATCTATATATCTTGATATTTTACAAAAGGAAGTGTTTTGGTGTCAGAGAACTTCATCATAGAAAGGTGAATTCTTTCCGCTGAATTCCTTAGAAGATAAATATTTGTATTGTCAAACAAGTTTGGGGAAATAATTAGGCGATTTTGGCCTAAATAAAATATTTGTTATGTACTTTGGGCTTCCACTGATACTGTACCATGTTTCCTAAGAGTAAAAGGGGTTGTTTCAGGAGCCAGTGGAATGCTTTCCTCTTAGAGTGGAAAGGGAGAGTCTTATTTAATGGTTCTGTGTTGATATGGAAGCTGTCCAAAGTTACACTGGAAATTCTGGTTGTTTCCTTAGATTTTTCACCTCCTGTGGCATTATCGCAGCCCAGAGTTGTCTATCCATAGCATCCCTTTGAATTTTTAAAACATAAACACATTTAATATTTTATTGCGTTTTGAATCCAGCTAAACATAAAATGAACTTCTTGTTTTGTTTGCACTGTGTCTTTAAAGTGGGCATCAGTAAAAGGATGGAAATAGGACCTTTCTTTTCTAACTTCTGCAAAAATCATTTACTGCAATACTGTCCTTAAACACATTTTTTTTTTTTTTTTTTTTTTTGGTCAGGATCAGTGAAAATCTTCTCATAAAAGAAACAAAGTTTTCCATAAAAGCTTTTCATTATAAGTATGTCTGACAGGAGTAAACATTGCATCTCTAGAGTCTTAACTTACTGGAATAAATAAAAAAGACAGAATCAGACAGTAGTTTTATAAGTGTATTGCCTTAGACTTGTATAGGTCACTGTAGTCCAATAGACATACACAGCGCATGCTTAGAAATACTACATCTCTAATTTCCAGTTATATTGAAAATGGAACCTCTGTTATTCACGGAGGTGAACAAAAGGAGATACAGAGTGTTTTCATTGGAAAAGATCTTTACGGACACTTCTGCTTAAAAACTGCATTGCTTTTTATATTGTAGGACTGAATTGTTTTAACAACCAGACACAGGGTAGTACTCTTTTAAGTAATATTATTTGAAAGAGCACATATATGGAGCACATACCACGTGTTAATATAACCAGTACAGTCTATGTATTATACAACCAGTTTCTTAACTCTTGGTATCAAGCCCCTTCTAACAGCAAGAATCAAAATTAGTGGGGAAATTCAGCTTAAAATGAGTAATACATTAAATTGCCTCCAATTTATGTGACCAGATTCTTCAACTGTCCTGCACATGTAGTACAGGAGACACTGGTTTTGTGTTTCATTAGACAAGGGTAGAAGAGACTATCTAAAACATATCATTTGCAAAGGTAAGGATGTGAACGTTTCTTAGCTCCCAGACTGATCCTGTGAACAGAGGTGAATTTTGGACTATGTAATTGAAAAGTGATTTAGCTACGTTTACAGAGCTATACAAAATCAAACTTTAATTTGATAGCTGGAGAAGCAAATTTCTGACACAAACCTTTGCTTAACTCACGTACGTTTTTGACAAAACACAAAAAAAGCAGAACTTATTTACTTCAGTGACTTGCTAGAAGATTGTTTTCCCACTGAACAAATTCAAAGGATTGTATGGAAATACGGACAGTTTTTGATAAATAAAATTGCATTCAGGTTATACACTTTGTAGGAATGATGTAGCAGTAACTTTTTTCTATAGGATCTTAATTAGATATTTATCTGCAAAGACTTATAATTTCACAAACCTGTTAACTAATACAAATTTAAAAGTTTGATATCAGCAGTATGAAATCCTGCTGGTTCTTTGGGCTCCAAATAAAAGCTTGTCAATAAATATGCAGTATGTATCTAGAATTCTAATTAATTCCTTGAAGATTCATTGTTTCCACCTGTACTTGCTATAAGTAGACATTATCTACTGCATAATTTCAGAGACCTTTCTTTTAATAAATTAAATAGATAATGCAACAGAAAGAGCAACTCAATACTTTTTTACAAGCAAGGACAACGTTAGGAACATAAGGTAAATATTATATTGACCTGTCTTACAGATGGGCATGAATCAATTTAAAGGGCAAAGGGACAGTCCTAAAAGTCTGTTTAGAATCATAGAATCACCAGGCTGGAAGAGACACATTGCATCATCGAGTCCAACCATTCCCACCAATCTCTAAACCATGTCCCTTAGCACCTCATCCACCTGCACCTTAAACACCTCCAGGGAAGGTGAATCAACCCTCTCCCTGGGCAGCCTCTGCCAGTGCCCAATGACCCTTTCTGTGAAAACTTTTTCCCTAATGTTCAGCCTAAATTTCCCCTGGTGGAGCTTGAGACCATTCCCTCTTGTCCTGTTCCCTGTCACCTGGGAAAAGAGGTTATCACACTCCTCTCTAGAGCCTCCCCTCAGGTAGTTGTAGAGAGCAATCAGGTCTCAGCCTCCTCTTCTCCAGGATAAATACCCCCAGCTCTCTCAGCCGTTCCTCATAAGGCCTGTTCTCCAGCCCCTTCACCAGCTTTGCTGCTCTTCTCTGGACTCGCTCCAGAGCCTCAACATCCTTCTTGTGGTGAGGGGCCCAGAACTGAACACTGGAGTCAAGGAGCGGTCTCACCAGGATTAAGGTCAATACATACTTCTTGTTTGTGAAAACAGCAACATCCTTCTCTGTTTTTTTCTTTTTAAAAATATTTTTCTTCTATTAACTTCTGTTGTTACCACAACTCTAAGTTAAAGCTGATCCTGGCTAACTCTCTTAAAGCTTTTAGCTCATTTGGAGCAATGGAAATCGACACTAGTAAAAGCGTGTTGCCAGAGCAGATATGTTTGCTAAGGCCTTAACAGCATTTTTGTGGTTGTGGTGATGCTGTTTTAAACAAATTTGCAATGCATAGAAAGGTGCCTGAAGTTGTGCAGTGGAGTTTCTTTATTGTATTGAAGATCTAGCAAAACATACATGCTTATGATCAAGGAAGATATAATAATAAAATACATGAGATGCAAACTGCCTTTCACACGAGTCTCTGGTGTTAGTGATAATCTTCACTGACCAATTAACTCTGTCACTGGGTGAGGTGGAAGAGGTTATAGTTTGTTGTGAGTCAGTGATTTTTCAAGCTTTTTTTTCTCCCTGACAGTATATTGTTGATACAAGCCGACTCAGAAGTGGCTGATAAACTGCTATAAGTGGGGGGGGGGAGCTGCAAATGCTAGAATTACTGTTCTTGTGTGTTCAGAATCCATCTGTCCAAATCTTTATCCCTTAGAAGTAGGAATGATGCATTGTAGCTTTGTATGCTTGAGTTGCACTAAGTCAGTGTTCAGTTATTCTAGTATTACTCCATCACTACATATTGGTGAATACTTGAACTTCTGAGTCTGCAAGATTATTTCTAGGCACTAATCTTAGTTACTTGCCTCACTGTAACTCTAACACTGAACCATGGCTTGCAAGGAGCATCCCTTTCAGATGGGTAACATAGCTGGAGGGTGGGTTTGGTTTAAGGGAAAGGAGGTGGGTTTTTTTTTTTCACAAATCAAAACAGTGTGATATAAAGATTTTAGATTCTAAATATAGTCTTTATTCAGTAACAAAGTGTGTTCTTGCTTCGATTAAACTAAATGTTTAGATCACAACAGGTTTTTAGCACAAGAGGATGGTTGACTTGAGTATATCATGGCAGTTAGGCATTGGGACTATAATCAATAACGATTTTACATCACAAGGTTCAAGTCTTTTTTGCTAAAGTATTGAAAAAGGAATGAAATATCAGTGGTACAATAACAGGACTTGAGCTCATGTAATTTTTCTCCTTTAGTTTTGCTGTGAAAGCAAATTCCAATTGATGTGTCTCTCCTATGAGGAATTATGCGACAATCAGTTCATGCTGATGTTTTTGTACTTACTTGTGATGTACAATTGGAACTCTCATCCCTGGCAGTGTCTACGGACTACACCACTTAAAACATGGAAATTTTCTATATTAAAAGTCACTATAACCAATAAATAGTAAGTGAAAAGACCCATAGACCATTTCTCATTGACACCAACAGACGGCATTCTGATTCTAGTAAGTCAAAAGGGAATCAAATATTTGTATGTAAATATTTAATAAACCAGCTTCTCAAAAATCTGAATTGAATGATAGCATCTGACTTTTTCCTGCAAATAGAAGCCCCAGGATCTTCTGTTATACCAATATCTGCTTCAGTATATTTTGAAGACTTTTCAAGCATTGCAGTGCAGAGCTGCACATACTGGTACTTTATCTTCCAAAGACCTTGTACTCTAGGAGTGTTCCCAAATTAGGAAATTACTGCCTTTATAACCTCTTTTAAAGTGACTTGGTGCAATGCAGAAATGGCCTCATATAGAAACAGATCTTCTCTTGACCTTTTAACGTATGAATGCTTGCAGTATTTTAACTGTCTGCCAAAGTTAGTGCACCATTGCTAAAGAGAGGTTGCATTGCCACTGATGCCTTGCTCACTCGGTCCTGAGGGAGGTGCTTAGATGCCAAAACATGTTGACCTGCTTGTTCATTGCTCACCAATAAAAAGCTATGTGACCACGTAACTGTTTTTTGGTACATAAATTTTTCCATTTTTGCTGAGATTGCAAGTCTCTATTTCTTCCTAGTTATTATCTCACCCATGGGAGCAACAGTACCAGTAGGAACTACAAGTGTGAGATTTTCCATATGTATTTATTCATGAAGTGTGTTTTAATATCTTTGGCTTGTAATTATAACAGTTGGTTTTGTTCCTGCCATTTAAACTTAGAGGAATTTATAGATTGTATTTACTTAGTAAGAGACATCACCAGGAAAATGTTCTTTGAAGATTTAGTATTTTATAGGATTTTAGCCCTTTATAAGGGTTTGTATTTACTAGTTAATCAGTCAACCTGGCTTGTGTCACATAAAGCAATTGTATGGTTAAACTGCTTTTTTCAGCGTGCAAACTGCAATGGAGGGAATGCTTTTTTCCCCTCTTTTTTCCTTTTTTTTTGTCTAACCATAGTCTTTTCGACTTTTGTTTGGCAACTTTTTTCAATCTATTGTCCTCAAAGGGTATTTTTTGTAACTGAAGTAAAGCTAGAATGTGTTGAAGAGTCTACATCATATAATAATGAAGTAGAAACAACTGCAACTTTATTTACTATGGTTAAAGAATAATCAGACCTTTGCAATATTTTTGCAACAGACTGAAAGCATACTTTGTGTCCTTGTATATCAGGAGACCAAATATGCTCTGTGAAACCACAGCTCATGTCAGAGTGAGCGATGATTGCAATCCCCTGATTGTTTAATGGTGCATGCATTTAGTTTAGTTAAAATATATAGAGAGAAGTTTGGTTTCGGTTGTTGGGTTTGGGTTTTATTTCTTTCCCCATTCAGGGGATATTTTGCATCTTTGTACAGATGATATAAATGTTTTTAACTTTAGGAAGAGTGTACATTTTCTGGAAGTTCCTATGCATCTCCTGCCTTTACTCTTCTGAAATCTTTTTGAATGTTTAGGTATCTGACTTGCTTTGTCACTGTCTTGGAAGTAATTCCTTTTGTTTAGATCCATTTCCATCTTAGTATATGAAAACTGTAAAATAAATGATGCTATTGATGGCTGTGTAAGAAATTGAAATATGGACTGTGATGCATTTAGCTGGTGATCTTTGTTCTGCAAGAGAGTAAATGATAAGGGCTTATGAAAGTGCTTTTATAAGCAAAAGCAATTTTGTCCGACTGCTACCTTTTCTTATCTTATTTAATGATGTAGTTAAGACTAAAAGCTAATACCCAAGGAGAACAAATGCTTCCTCCAAAAAAATAACGTAGGGATCTGGTTTTCCCTATATCAGAGATTTATACCTGTCGGATCAAGGCATGCTATTGGACTTCAGTGTCTTGCAGAATTTCTGAGCTGTCTGTTGTTTGCTGTGGATCTGTGTACGTGCCTTCCTCAGAATGAAATTTAGTGATCTTGCAAAACAATTACCAAGCATGTGGAATTGAATAGAAAAATATGTAGTGGAATTTGAACTCTTTTACTTGCATCTACTGTGAGATCACAAACATCTTCCTACAATACTAGAACTTCTTCCTACATAGCTAAAACTAGTTCTGCTATTGTTTATTTGCCTCTTTTTGCCTTTTAGTGTTATAATAGCTATTATCTTTGAGATTTAATTTGTATTAGATTAACATTGCGTCTTGATAGATATTAATTGCAGCATCATTTCTAGCAATCAATATTTCCTGGAAAATAGACCAACAATTATTGCTTTGACTTGTAACAATGTAGGCAGTGGTTTTGCAGTTTTGACACTACTATTTAGTGGCAGAATTCTAAATAGTGTGCTTGTGAGTTCAGACTGTAGTTTTTCAAATACGGTTATTCTTCCCATACTAACATTAATAGTTAAGTATGGATGAATCATATTTTCAGGTACAACAACATAATTGTAAGTCGGTGTACTCTATTTAAATTTATTTTGTTAAAATTAAATTTGGACTTAAGTGGTAATATCTATATTTTCAGCATGTATTTCTAATTGAACTGGCTAAATCTGCCTCTCTTATTCCAGACTCTCACTAAATTAATGTAAGAATTTTTTTTTTCATTTTATCTTTTGTATCCATTTTATTCAGCAGATTAGGCAGTCCCTCTGTAATTGAATTATGAACATCATCCCATCTCCAAATGAAGCCTAAGGGCTACTAGATATAGTGCTTCACTTGAAATGATTTGGATGTGGATTCCAATTCAGATAAGCAGCTGGTATTTCATATTAGAATCTTACCTTGAATGCTCTGGGTCTGGAAAACTATGTTGTTGTCAGACTTCTTTAAAGAAGTTGTTATAAACATGATAACTGTTTATAAGAGCTACTTGGAAAATGTATAAAGACAAGTGGAGTGTAATCATTACAGTGATCACTGAAGCAAAACCAGTGTTTTCATGTAAGAATTGCTGGCTTTGTTCAGAGATTTTTTTTTTTTGTGTGTGTATTACTTCTGATTGTTTCAGAAGTATTTATGATGGTTCATACCATCTAAAGGGCTAGTATCTAAAGGACTGGTCTTCTCCTTAGCTTTATGTTCTGCAAAATTAAAATGTTTATTTCTACAACAATGGATTTTCCAGTTAACCTGTATTTGTGTAGTGTGCAATTCAGAGTAGTATACATTTATGTAATATGATATGTATATTAGTTGCTATGTAGTGATAGTGACTAATTGTGTGCGTGTGTGTAAGTATATGTTAGTTGCTATATAATAGTAACAACTAATTGTTCTCATAGGTAAGCCAATGTACAAGGCTTAATACCATGCTTTGGATCTGGATGGGAGGAATTTTGTGTTCTGACTTTCTCAAAGAAGGGAGTAGAGGTCTTCACTCAGGCTGTGTAGCTCATTGAAGCAAGTTGATTCAAAAACAACTTTTTTTTTGATTTTTAATCCCGAGTAGTATAGTGTCACAAATTAGTATAACTGGATCTCTATCAGGATGACTGTTCTTACTTTCCTTCTAAAGTATGTGTTACCTTGTAAGAGTGAAAGAATGAAAACAGGATAAAGCCCACAGCAAAACACCTTTTTTATCATCTATTTGATTTATCTCTATTTTCAACTGCTTGTGTTTTAGAGAGAAACCTGTTTTCTGTCCTCAAAAAGATGAGATTCAACGTCCCTCAGCAGCTAATTTTTAGCACTTAGACATTCCCTTGGGCTGCTGTCAGCTACAACTTATTGCATAGGTACTTTTCACTAAACTCATTATAAAGTGATTAGCCTGCAGAAAGACAGTGCAGTGTTCCAGCCTGCTCTCATTATATGCAGTTTTGCAGCTGAATTCTGCATCGTCAAATTTTATCAAATGGTGACTGTCTAAACAGCCACACAGTTTAACAGATAGGTTGTTAATTGGGCTGCTGTCATTTCTAAGCTATAGCTGTTTGTAAGAACAAGTGTTTCTAAGTCATGGTAATTTTTTTTCTACCAGGTTGTCATTTACTGGATTGTACTACAGCTAGGACTGTGACAAATGATCCACCAAGTTATTAATGCAATTTAGTTTTCACCTCTTGTTAGGCAAGATTTTTTTTTTAATTAAATAACATGTTTATTTTGTAAGTAGAAAATGTCTGCGTTACTACTTTGCCACAAAAAGGTGGGTTGTGGAAAATAGCTCTGGACCAGGAAATTTGCCTGTGATAGCAGACTTAGTGCAAGTAACTCAATTACATCCAAAGATACAGAAGTGCAGTAACACAGTCAGTACAGCCCAAACTCTTTTGACGTAACCAAAGTCAAATGCCACAGGTGTGTGTCAGTTAAGAAGCATCAATATTGCTGGAAACAGCCTTTAGAGACTGAGTAGTCCTCTCCAGAGGGTGAGTGAAAACCTGTAAGTAAAGGGGTTTCTGGCCTTGTAGCTATGGCTAAGTGTGTTCTCTGTGGGAATGGAAACAGTTTTTTGTAAGACAGGCATTTAGAAGTGAATTTTGAAAAGTTAGCTGTATTTAAGTATTGTCCTTGGATTGTGAACATTGTGAAGAGAACAAAATCATATTAGTGCCCTATTACTTCTGTTTCGGGAAGCTGCTATCAGGGAAGAGTTTAAAGTAAGAGAAGCAGCAGGGATACAACCTTCCAGGTGCAGGAAAAAACTTGCCAGCAGCTAAAGCGTATCCTACCAGGGACTGAAAGGGACTTTTGTCCAGACCAAGAGAGAATCTCTTTATTTAGAAAGAACCTTTGAGTAAAAGGCTCTTGCAGGAGCAAAGGCTGTAGGAATGGCAGCAAAGACCCCATCACCTAAGCCTTTGGGGTACAGATGAGTTCTTGAAAGAATGCTATGTATTTACATTTCTACTACCAAGGCAGCAACAACTGTCAGTTTGTGTTTCCATTTCTCATTTTAGTCTGCACTGAGGATTCAAAAAACATAACCAACTACCTTTAGTGTGATATGCTTCTTTTTCTTTACTGTGTGTGAGGCAGGTAAGGGTGTAAGAACAGCACTTAAAGGTTTCCAGAGGACTTTCAATCTTTACCTCTTTCAGAAAACGTAGGATTAGCCTTCCTTTTTCTTTCTGGAAAAAGTACATTTTTCTCCTCTGTATTTTATCATGTGGTCAAAGATAATGCTTTCCTGACAGTAAATCAATGAGGCCATAGTTATTTATTTACCTGAAGAATAAAGGTGCATAGCAGAGGCTTCTATGACCTGGGGAACTGCATCCCTCTGTGCTTTCATCATTTATGATTCACTCTTCCTTGTTTTATTTGGTTTTTCATGTGTCTTGCTTTTTCACCATGTTCACAAGTATTTCACAAGCTGCTTTTTAAGGATTCTAGCAATTTTGAAGAACATCCTTTTTTAAATCATATCTCCAATATGCCTTAGTGCTGTTAAATGTTTTATCATGGGAAGTACAGTAAAAATTCCCTCAAAATCATGGCACATGAACAGACCCTTAACGGTCCCCAAAGAGTTATTTACTTTGCAGAGTGGAAGAGAAGCTGAAATGTCAGTTCTGGCAGCTTGAAAGGGTACAGTTAGCCCACGATTTCCTATACGACAACCATCTGAGAGGGCAGATGTTTCAATAAAAATATTAAAAGTAAAACATCCCTTTTGTGTCCTCAGGTCCCTAATTAATTAGTGTGAAGTTACTGGAGCTCGGTGGTACTTCTTAGTCCTACCACCTAACCACTTTGGGGCCAGCCCAAAAGCAGTTGCTGAACAAATGGTAGACGACAGCTCTGGAGTTATTCCAGGTAAAGAAAGCATCACACCCAAGAGCTCTTTGGGGAAAGTAAAATGGGGAAAATGTAAAAACTGGAGAGAGAGTACGTAACTATGACTCTTCCTTTATTAAACAGAGCTGATATGGGCCTGTCATGATAACAATGACTGCTATTTACAACTACATCTTATGTTATCATAAGCAGAGCTAAGTGTAAACCCAAGGATGTAAATAATGAGAGGGAGAGGAAAAAAAAACCCTCTTCTTTTTTTCATCTTCCTTGTTTTAAATAAATGATTGCTAACTCCTTCAGTGCTGTGCTTTTTTTATTTATTCATTTTTGAGAAATGATGCAATGAAGGAGTAAGAGGTTTGTCTGTATTTTTTCTCCAGAACTGTCTGAGAATGCTTTTGATGTGAAATTAGCTTTTTTTTTCTTGACAGCTAGCTGCATATAAATGCACACACATGCATATCAAAGGTCATTTGCTGCTGCTCTTGACTACTTTACTTTTTCTCTAGGAAGCATCCTTAAAAATAGCTGAAATACTGATGTTATTAGTACAGATTGTGACTGCCTAGTGAGTTATTTTGTAAGTATGTGAAAAGAAGATGCATCCTAATATATATGTTGATGCAGTGCCTAATATGGACCAACAAGACTCAAACTGACATGTTTGAAAACCCAAGCCTTCTATTTTGCTGATTTGGTCAACATCTTGACAACAAAGGAAATGGTTTTTCAGCTTTATAATGAAGTCCTTTCAGTGTAGCAGAAATAAGGTAGATACTAAATCGTTATGGAGAGTAAGAGAAGTACTAGTCATTCAATATATGTCAGTAAAACTTATTCAATATGAGTGACTGTGGGATCTGCAGTCTATCCATGTACCAAGAAACAGTGTTGTCGTTATGGCATGTTTCTAGAATAAAATTCCACTTAATGTAGCTCTTTGTCATTAGAAGTTGTTATAAGATGTTGTTTAGCTTTGTCTCTGAAATGATGACAACTAAGCATTTGTAGAATTTCTCTTGCATATCTTTTATCCTTTATGAACAAGTCAGAGTTCAGGAATAAAAGATGTGAAATAGAGTATTTATTTCTTAGGGCCAGTACTTGTGGTCACCATGCAGTAATGTCTATGTAGAGGGTTTACTGCAAAAGCTAAAGCTGTACAATAAATATGATATCCCAAATACTAATGAGGATAACTGTTGGGGTTTTGTTGTTTTATCAGGGTTTATTTTTTATTGTTGAGATTTTTTTGTTGTTGTTTTTGAAAACTGAACCTTAAGTCTAACTTTTTAACAGGCTATGAGAAAATCTTCATTTTTAGACAAGGTAGTGCTTCTCCTCTAATTACTTGCTTTAGTAGACCTTCCTGACTTTTAAATTTTGGTTCAAGATCTTGAAGAGCACAAAGAATAGTGTCTGTTTGAACTATGAAGAGGAAAAATTTTTGTCTTCCTACTGTGTACAGATATCTTGATAAATTTTTTTGAACCAGATGAAGGTTTATTTTTCCCCCAATGAAGGTCAAATGATCTCATTTTAATTGACAATGCTTGCAGTCTGATCATATCTAGAGAATGTGACTGCCTTAATGAAATTTAACTAGGTTGGCAGTTTTCATCTCTGAAGTTATGTCACCTTGTGCGTATGTGTCTAATGTAGCTACAAGAGCATGCTTACTCCAGTAGATTTTAATTTACTGATCTTTAGGATTGGAACAGTATCACTGAAGAGTATCCTAAGTAATTACAATATACTGCTTTTTAAAATTCTCCTACTCTAGAGTTTAAAGTCCAAACTTTTCTTCCCCACTTAGAAAGATATTAACTTGTTAGTTTGTTATATCAGAAATTTTCACTTACATGATACGTTGTTTAAGAACTAAATGTTTCCAATCTCACCTTTTCCCTTTGGGTGTTTTGTAACCCATTCGTATTTCTTTGACGTCCTCTAATTATCTTGGAATCAAACAAATGTGTTAGGTTGACAGACTCTACAATAAGAAAACTCAAGAGGTTTACAAAGAAAACGTTATGAAAACGTTTCAAGCATATGTATATTTCTTCCTACTGTGCCATTCTACCAGTCTAGGTCTGAAGGACTGCTTGAGCTTGTTCTACCTATTGGGCAGCTTCTGTATGGGTGATGTAACCTTAGCGTTACATTACATTTTGATAGGTATGGTTGGACTCAATGATCCGATGGGTCTTTTCCAACCTGGTGATTCTATGATTCTATGATTATTAGTTGGTTATTTCTATTCAGTTAATGCTTAGCAGTTGTTTATCTTTTCCACAACATTTTTCCAAGATCTTTAATGTAAAATGATATTCAAATATTCGTGTGCACCTGCTAAGGTATCTCTTTAAGCCTGAACAGTTTTAACAACTTAACATAAGTTTTCACTACATCCCTTCCTTGTTTACATTGCCATAATGGACAGAAATATTAGTAGATTTTAAAATCACAGAAGGGTTTGGATTGGAAGCCACCTTAACAATCATCCTACTCTAACACCCCTGCTATGTGTTCCATTGGATTGGGTTGCTCAAAAACTCATCCAACTTGGCTTTGAACACAGGTAGGGATGGGACTTTGGTGGCTTTTCTGTGCAATTTGTACCAGTGCCTCACAAAAGTTGATGATGAAGGAAGTATAGTTTAGCACTGTCTTATTTTTTTTCTAGCCTTCAATAAAATCATTCTTCAAGAAAGGTTACAGAGTCCAAGTATTTCTGTATTCTCCTTACCTACTTCAGTAAGTTGTGGTGGCCTGTTTGTCACTTGCTAGTCTGGATCAACTGCTCTTGTCACAATGTTGTGCTTCAAGCAAATATTGGCAGACTTTTACACATTTCTGCTTAGTTTTGATTCAAAGCCATATAAAACTTCACATTTAGCATGATTTAGTCTAAAATCATGAATGTGTTGTGAAAACATAAATATGTTTAATCATGCACTTCAGGCAACCATCTGAGGAATCTAAATTACTATAAAAAATATTTCTCTGCTTCTCTTGTATTAAGAATTTTTTGAGGAAGAATTCACCTCAGTACTAGAAAATAAATGTATTATCACCATTTTCATAACATTAGGGCTTAAGGCTGGAGCAGATGAGGGCAACACTACAGCCCAAAGTAGAATCCCTTCATGTGTTGGGGACAGATTGCATCTGGCATCAGCAGCTACTCTGCATCACACAGTGGGTCTCTCTTTCCTCGTCTGGGTCTGGCTCACGGTACTACAACTTTCTCTGGTCACGTTCCACACAGGGAAGAGTGTGTAATTCAGGTGCTGCTTAGGTAACAAAAAAATTCTTGTGTCCTGACCTAGATAAATCAAATATTATCCTAATTGGATGGACTTAATTGGTGTTTGAAGGCATTTTTAGAGATAGATTTCTATTTCTACTGGGAATATTTTCATATTTTTGTTTATAATTTACTCTGCAAATTTGTTTATTAACAATTCTTGGCATTTCTTTCATCTTTGAGTAAATTTCTGCTTGAGAGCAAGGGAAGTATATCTTTGTTCTTGGGAAAGAAAAGTTACTTTGAGTTTTACTTTGAAGCCGTCAAAGATATAACTGAAATGTCATGAATAATTTAAGAAAACATTGATGCAAATGTTACTAGAAATAATCAAGGAACTTTAGAGGTTGTAAATAAAACCAATTTAAAGATTAAAATCGATGCAACTTACAATTCTAATTTTGTATACGGACAAAAGTAGGACAAAATAGTTTTCTTGAACATATGGGAATGGAACAAACAGCACCAATGTTCATGTGGATGATTCATTTGTGAGTAAAATAACTGAAATATCTTACTCTGGCTTGCATATGTACAGAAGGAGCACTGAATATAAAAGTCTCTTAACTTTCATCGTGATATTTTGAATAAACTATGGGGCTTAGTAGCGCACATCTTATTGGTTGTCTGAATATAAATAGTTGCACAATTTTTCTCTCGTGTTTCAACATCTTAAACTGCTTGACTTAAATAACCTTGTGATACTTACTATATCATATTATTGATGATATAATATTATAGGTCTTACTCCTAGCAATTTAATTCAGGGGAATTATGTTGGTGGAGGGAGTATTCGCCAATCATAATGCCGTTTTTTCTGGTATTTAAGTGTTTCACTTTTCGTATTCTGGGATCCCAGACTTAACCTGTTGCTTTTTTCATCTTGGTTGTCTGTATATTTCAATCTATTGTTACTAGGCAGGTTTCATGCTCTGGGACACATTCTATATGTGTAGATAATCACAGAATTGATATTTCACCTCAGTGTTTTCATGTGCTTCACATGTTGTTTTCATGTGCTTCACGTGTTCAACCCACAAGTGTTAGGAGGCTTGTAGGCTTTTTCAGGTCTGTGCTGGGCAGCAGAGCATCGTGCTGCAGGGGCCCCAGATGGTAGCTGCAAAGTGCGATCACCACACGGCGGATCTCAGTACCACCCCATTCACAAGTATCAGCTTGGGACCTGTATATATATGATGGTGTGATTTTACATAAAGATTGTCTAAACAATGCTGCTGGAATCTGCAGGATGCATACAGTCTTCTGGATTATGCTTAGTTTTAAGCAGATAAAGTGGAATCTTTGCCTCAGTAGTATTTTGCAGACAGGCTAAAACGTATTTCTCTCAAATAGTTTAGAAGGGTGTATGAAAGCCACAGTGATACTAAGACAGAATTTCAGTCAATTCAGTTTACTATCAATCATTCCGCATCAGTACTGGTAAAACAAATAAATGGAGAAAAAAGAAATTTAATCTGTACGGTTAGGATCTTTAACAAAACAGTCAAGAATAAATTCATGCACTGCTTTTAGTTTTGGTTGGTTTTAAATGTTATGGTGATGATAGCTTTGCGCTATCTGATTCAGATTTAATTGTGTTACTCTAGTGTATTTCTCAGCAGAAGAGATTATAAAAAAATCTTGAAAGATTTAATTAAAATCTGTTCCCTCACATTTAATACTACCTAATGCTTTTAATTAATCTGAATATCCTTAATTACTTCTGTAATTTTTACCATGTGTAAATAGCTAATTACAGTATTAACCACTATCAAATGTTGTCTAGAATTAAATATATAAATGCTCTGTTGCTGATTAACAGGATTACATGAAAAAAATAGTTGAGTTTCAGGTATGAATGGTTTCTGAATTCAAGTATATACAGATTAGCTGTAGTAAAAGGGGAAGCAGATGAAAGAAATGACCATGGTTTCCTACAGAGCCAGCCAATATAAGACTTCTATAGCTATAATGATACTAAGAGAAAATGAGAGGTTTTCCTAAACTTCATCAGTTCAGTCCTTGAGGGACTACCTGTCAATGGAGATGGCTGGCATGCAATATTCTCAGCCTCCTTTACTGTGTTTTAAGGACCAGATGGTAGGGGACGTACCTACATGTCCTACATCCTCTGAGAAAACGTCCTTTTTCCTTTCCAGAGTCATACAAAAGGGACAGAGCTTTTCTTTGTCCTAGAGGTTACACTAAAGAGTAGCCTCATATTTGTATGTGAGCCAAAATGGGATGGTGACAAATGCAGTGTAGATATTAAAGGAGAATGAGTTGACCTCTTCCTCACAATCAGCTTGGGAAAACCATCAGTACAAATTTTCCATAAAGGTATGCTCTGGCATTGCTGTCTGCTGTAATGAAAGACAAGCCAATAACCTTTTAGTTTAGACCAATTAGTGTTCTGTAGTGTTCTCTTTACCTGTTATGGCTGTGGAATTATCTTATGCTGAACTAACCTATCCCAACCCTGTGCCATGGAGTTGCCATAACCAGGAACACAAGGAAATCTCTTAGGACAATAGTCAGGTAGTGGGGTTTTTTTTAATATGGTGAAAATAAAAGCTGCTTTTCAAGACCTGTACAGAAAGTTTACTTGAGAAGGTCAAGCCAATAAACTGATTTCAATTTCCAACAGGATTTGATTAGTCTGGAAAAATCAAACTTCAAAGGTTTCCAGAACTTCAGGTCATTTCTCTAGGCCTTTGTGTTACTTGTGACAGCATTCCCCCATTAAAAAGCTGTGGACCTAGAGAGAGTCAAATGAGGTGTTTTAATACATGGTACTGTTACTTTTTTGGTCTCCTGAAAAGCTTCTATATATGAATTAAACAATTAGGTCTTTTTGCAGACCACACTTCCATTGGTCATTCAATATCCTATTTAAAAAATGAGGTGGTGCAGACTCTTGAGTTGGCAAAGCCTCAGAACCAGTAATGAAAAAATGAAAAGCTGTGTTCTTTAAAATAGTCTCCAGCGCTGACAAAAGACATATCTGAAAATGTATAGAAAAATCGAGTTTTTCTTCATTATTTTAGTAGCGTCTCAGATATAGTTCATTATGCCTCCTGTATGCATGTTCCGAGGGCTTTTATGAGCTTTTCTGCTGCTAATTGGAAAGTAAAGATACGGACTAGGTTTGGTGCCTTCCTTTTTCATGGACACTTAAGCTAAGAATTAAGTTTGCTACTGCTTCTTCTGGTACTACTTTGACCTTATCCGAGTGCAGTGCTCCTGGAAAACCTTGCCTAGGATGTAGCTGTTCTCTGTAGGCAGATATACCCATGTTACTGAGGTGTGACTTTTGGAAATCTCGAGTAGTTTGCATTTCTGTTTTCTGGTTTAGAATTAGTAGGCCCAGCCTCATATCTCAGTTATACAGGTGTGAGATTCAAAGGATAGTTTTCTAATGTCTGTCCCAACTGGTTTTTACTGTCTTACACTCATTCTCTCTAGCTCCTATCCGTAAAGACAAGGGAACAATGCTATATGTCTCTCTTCTTCCTCAATACCCTGTAGACTACATTAGACAACTCTGAGGCCTCTTCCTTCTGACAGAGAAGCAATATTTCCAGTGAGAATTACATCCAAGTTACAGTGGAATTTTTTGGTGTGTTGTTTGGGTGTTCCCCCCTAGTTTTTTTACTTGCAAATTGAGAACAGTGTCATTAGAAAGCATCATTTGTCTCATTGAGTATTTTATTGCTGCTTAATGATTAGGTGCATTTTATGGCTTTGTTGTTTAGTTGATCTGGACCCAAGGTACAAACAGGAAATGAATATTTTGATTAGTCTTTCCCAAGAACCATCTTTTTATGGAAAGTTACCTGTCTACTTCAAATGTTAAACATTCTGTCCTTAGCTATGCAGAATATTCCACTGAATACTGAGCTTGAGTTTTTGAGATGATCCCCTGAGATTCTGGAAATCTTACAGAAAAAAAAAAGTTCCATTTCCTTTGTCTTCACTGACATTTTGTCTTAATTAGCTGAAATGCTAATATCTCCCTAAAGTATGGGGAAACTATATTGACATCTCTTATTTTTTAGGTTTTTTTAACTTATATTGGTGGCGTATTGCAGATTTTTCAGTTTTATTCTGAAATGTGTTTGAAATTTGTTGTGATGCTTTCAGAATAACAAGATTCCCCTCATATACATTTACAAACTTATTTCTGGTATCATTTAGAGAATTGAACTATTTTCTATATCAAAATAATGATAGTAATCTAGTATGGGATCTCTCTCCTTTTTATCATGACAGTTTGTGTGTGGGTACTCTGATGGGAATCATGGGCAGGACAGCCAATGCCCATATTTGCAAAGCTGCCTGAATAGATGTGATAAGGTTACTTTGGAGTAGATTGTCTTACGTAGTAAGTGTATCTTCTCTGTATTATTTCCAACTTGTTGGTCACAGAATTTGGAGAATGTTAAGGAAACAATGCAGAGGACTGTGAGGAATAGAAAGTCTCATGTAAGGCAATTCAGCTGAAGAACTAGTTAAGTCCTAGCTTCTGCCACAAACTTCTTCTGTCACTCAAGGAAAACAGAGTTTCAGAGAGAGTCACTAACTGTCTGTTTTTCATTTTGTTGTTGTCTAACTTAATAATCATGGTCTGATTTACGGAAATGCTGAAGACTAACACCCTGTAGTGTGTTGTACCTTGAAAATGAAGTGCTGTAACAGAAAATACTATTATGTAAACAATGAGGTCCTACCTTTTCAAATTCTGCATGTGAAAGAAACAGGCTTATTGATTACTTGATAATTTTTGTGCTTCATCTATAAAATGAGAACAATGCGGCTGTTTTTTTCTACCTAAGACTGTTATGAAAATTATCCCTTTCCTTGATTAGCAGTTGCATATAACAAAAAAACATTTAAAAATTGGAAGTAATTCTTCCAATCCCCTTCAAAGGAAGGTCCGAGCAGTGTATGCAAGTCAGCATTGCTGTTTGGTTTTTTTTTCTTTCAAGGAACAGTGGAAAGGAGGAATTTTAACATGGGTCCCTGAAAGTAAAAAAAGTTAGTCTTTGATCTGAGGTCTCCAAAGACTGTTTTTAAAATTGCTCTTAGAATTCAGTGTTTTCTGACACATCCTCCTTCTGACTTAGTTTCAAGAATAATTTTTTTTTAAATTTTATTTAGCACATTTGATCAAAACCAGTAGACAATTCTGGGTATTTTTCTCTTCATCGGGATGAACTTCAACCCTGAATCTGTGTAATTAGTTTTAGCGAACATTTATGTGCTTAATTTCAGAAAGTAAACAGTTTCCTAAATCGTGACTAATACACATGAAATACATGCAAAGGGGAAAATACAGAAAAGGAAAACTACTTTAGCACTTAACCTCACCTCTTGTCTAATGCTGCACAGACTGGAAGTGCTCCTTTTCCTACACATAGGAAGAGCTTGCTAATATGAGACTGATTGTCAAATCAGACAGCAATGTTCTGCATATATATCGATTTAAGCAGATATTATACAAGCTGATTTGAAATCCCTGTGAGAATCAGCAGTAGGGCTTTCTTAGTAATGTTAATGTAGAAACATTGACAAAAAAAGTGATAAAACAGTGGAGAAATGTGTCAGAGGAATGATGTATTCTGAAAATGCTGCTGATGTCCAACTTGTCTCATCTCCTTGTCCCATTTTTCTTATTTCAGTCATCAGAATGTAGTGAGAGTTTCGCATAAATGCTTGCAAATCACCCAGGAAATTCAGGACAAATAGGCTGACTAGTAATTTGTAAAACCCAGAGAGTGGTTGGCAGCCATAAATATTTAGCTTATGTAGGTGTCATTTTGAAAATCTTCTTAAACCCTTGCAAAGCTTTACTCCCGAGCTGAAGAATTGTTTTTTGATTTGGGGTTGTTTACATTTTTAGGTTTTTGGTAACAAATTAAAGAGTTTTAACCAAAGTATATTAAAAAGAATATAATGCTCTAGAAGTTAGATGTTTGGGAGTTTAGTTCTCCCCCTGCCCCCCAAAATACAAGGAAATCAAGTTCTTATCTTAGTATGAGTTCTGCGTGGAGTGACCTCTGAGCCCTTGCGGAGTAGCCTATGCTGTCCATAGGTTCAGCAATATAGAGGATTTTACACAATTCTGTACTAGATAGCCATGCAAAGATGATAAATCTCACCTGTGTTCATGCCATTGTAGACTTCAGATATGTACTCTTTTAAAGAATTTGTAACATCAACTTGTTTTAGGCTACTTTTAATCTTCATATCTACTGCTCCTGATGAGCCCGTAGGATTATGTGTGATAATCAGATATCTACTATTTGCATTTCTTGCGTTCTGCTGTGAGAGAACAAAAAAATTCCAACTGAAGAAACAGCATAGTTGAATAAGAAGAGGTTTTATATAAAACAAAAGGGCTTCGAATCACAAGTTTCAGCAAATATTTCTCCCAACCACATCCATATTTTAAAAACAAATATCTTAATGAAGATGGGTAAGACGACTGCCTTGTTCTGCAAACTGATAGTTGCAGGTGACTCAGGGGAAGAGGCCTTGCTTGCCTGCTGGGGAGACTTTTAGCTCTGGAGGGGCTGCTTTGCATTGGCATCATGTAGCCTGGTGCGCTGCAAGGCGCATGGTGGGATGTGGCACCTTCCTGAACCATCCTGCATAACAACACTGGCTGTTTACGTGAGGTCATTGCACTGAATTCAGTGTCTCGTATGATGCATTGGATTAAATGGTAATATAAAATTAACTACAGGTACGGGACTATCACCGAAGAAACTGCAGTCCTGACTTACCCAATAACCATGTACAGTGCTTCTTACAGATGTAAATTTTTCATAGCTCTGCCACATAGGTGATCTTTGTGCATTATCACTGAAAATCTAGATTGATTTCCCCCTCTGAAGGGCTTTTTAGCCTGATGCAAAGCTTAAAATGTAAAGTTTGGAGTCTCTGTAATCAGCCCATTTGAAGTTTCAATATCTGAAAATCCAGCAAAGTGAACCAAACTTTAAACACAGATACATTTTGAATTTTAATAGACTTTATTACAAGCCTTCAAATTAAAAGCTGTCAGGAGAGATAAAAGGTTGGGAATTTGGATTCAAAGGGACTACGATTAGACATAAAGGTCAGCAATGATGTCAAAAAGTCGATGCATCTAAATTAAACATAAACCTCTGGAAGAGAATATGCTAATCTTTCATGTAAAGTACTTGTCAGGCTGATCTTGGCTCATATCCACAACAGTTAAACTATTTTCTGTGATGAAATTTTAACAAATGGTAATCCATGTGTAATTTGCCTGTCAAGTGCGTGCCATTTGTTTTTACAAATGTTAGATTTTAACTGCTAGGGTATCATATTAAACTACATAATGTGCTCCATATTAAAGACTTTGTTTTGAAATCTTTAGTTCCGTTTTTAACGGCAACTTTTTTCCTTGGGAATGTAAAATGTAAATGAGAGGGAAGGAAAAAGAAAGAAAATCGAAAATCTGAATGTCATTTCTTTTTATAAAGCCAAGTATAAACGTATAAATTGCACTTTAATTGAGCAGCTACTTCAGATGCTTAAAGTTATAGTAACTGTTAATATTTCTGAAAGTGAAATTAAGATTCTTCACTGTTAGTGAGCAAACTCATTAAAGACATAAAAGCATGACAGGATGAAAAAGGATTTACATTTGTAGAATCTCCTGTAAAATTATGAGAAGTGACAGGCTCCATTTTTTGATGTTGAAATCAAGGTTGCATGTCTAAACCACAGTGACACCAGGGTTGGTTTTTTGCATAGCTAAGAACTAATAGGAAATTAATAGAGTGTAATACAGACCTATTGAATTCAGTCTAACTTTGTAACTTTGATGTGTAAGAACAAAAGGCATAATTTCAGTCTTTGTTTAGTGTCCTGGACGGATAGCTTCACTAACATCTAAGTATGGTCAGGATTAAAAATGTGATGGATAACACCACAGCACCTTCTTGACAGCTTTTCTGTTCAAATACAAATTTCTGTCACAGCCCCAGAATGTTTGAAGGAGCATTCAGATATGAAATATTGTAGCTGCAACAAACCCAGTGTGAAGCTATTATATTTTGAAAGGACTAATAATTACAAACTGTACAACTCCTAGGCACATATCTGTATTAATAATGTATAGTAATAAAGACACTGGAGTATACTAATGAAATGTTATTGAACATTAAAGTTTTGGGAACCGTAAGGTTATGAATCTGCCAAGAGAAATGTCAATGTGTCTGCCTAGTTTTAGATCTTTCTGCCTGTTTTAGGAAAACAAGTATTTGAGAAAGTTATGGTAGGTCCCGATTTATTCTACTTTGGATAAAAATATCTCTGGGATATTTTCTCAAAGTTGAGATTTTTTTTAAAAAAAAAAAATCCATCCATTTCCTTACTGAAAAACATTGTCTTTCATATAAGAATGTCACTATTGCCTCCAAAAATTTGTGGTAAAGGGAATATTTTCATTGCAGTGCTCTGTAGATGGAATATTGTCCTTATCACAGCAGCAAAGTAGGACAGAACCTCACTATTGGACAGGGGTGGTGCACAAAGTCTTCACCCTCCACATTAGTAATGTATCACATGAAAAGGAATCGGATTAGTGCAAAAGAATGACTGTATTTAAAAAGCTAATACTTGTGTTTATTTTCTTCTTTGCGTTTAACCATTAATTGAAAGAGAGACTTAAACTTTATCCTGTTGTAATCAATTTTCGAGAGAATTGACGCTGCGAGATGGTGTAAAGCATAGCAACGCGAGACGTTGATTTAGGAGAAAAAGATATAAAATAGTATAATTTAACTCTTTGAAGTAAGAATAAATTTTGAACCTGAACCTCTGTCATGAAATTTCCTGGTTTTCTCATTTGTTGTCCCTGTGATGTGGCCAAGTGCCAAAAGAACCTGTAGTTCTTTACTGATGCTGTTGTGCTGTGGGATGCGTTAGTTATCTTAACAAAGGTAAATACAGATCAAGTTAAGATCTATCTGTCCTAAATATCTTCAGGCATAGTTTGACGTGTACTTTTTGGGATAACTGATGGAAATATTGTTCCATTTTCACCCAAGTACTGTAAATCATTCTAAAGGTAAAAGCATAGACTCTAAACACCCACTAAATAGGTCTGTCTCTTCAGCACAGTCTAGGTCTCATTGGGACTTATTTTTGTATTTCTGAATATTGATGTTAAGTGGGCCTTGACTGTGCTCAAAATGATGGCTGCATGTTCCTCAGTCTCTAAAACAGATTCAGAATACAGAGACTGCCTCATTTCACACAACGCTGACTGCATCCTTGCCACAATGAAGTACTGGTTTTATTTATTCTTGGCTTTAATCTGTCAACTTTGTAACATGTGTATCAACATTCCTGATCCTCCCTATAAAAGCTAGTGATTGATAAAGCTGCTCTAGAAGGCTGAAAAACCAAAGTATATAAAGAGTTTATTGCGGTCAAAAAGTTTGATATTCATATCTGAACATGGGATAGGAACATAGCCAAACAACAGGTGAATGTGACAAACCTCTTTTATATTTTTATGAAATGGGGGTAAATAGAATTAGTGTTTCTTAATAGTGCTCTCTATGGCAGAGTAGATTATGAAAATAAGAGAAGCATTTGAGTGGTAGCTAATCTTAGACTGTAAGCAAGGGCTAAGCAAAGACAACTTGTCTGTCTCCCTTATTCTTCAATTCTGTCAAAGTTTTCTACACTCTGCCTCTACTTTATTATACTTTAATACATTTGTTTGTGGTTTTGTTATGAAAAAAGTTTAAAAAAAACCCAAGCTCACCTTCCTGAAGAATTGAAATTATTGGTGAGGGAGGAAGGGCAATCTTGCTCAGTGATTAAAAATATGAAATTCAACCTAAGTGTCAAAAGCAAAATAATTTGCTGGCTAGAGATAGACAGGAGTTATTTGTTTATTTCCAAATATTTTGGTTTTACTATGCAGATTTCCGGAGGATTTCTTGACCGTGGAGCAATCTGCATGGTAGGTCTTCACTAGAACTAGATCCATGTCACTGCCACAGAAGCAGTCAATCCTATGCAAATCTTGGATCTGTCAAAGCTTCCAGGGCAACCTTCCCAGAGAACTTTCTGGAAGCTGCCTTAGTTACAACTTATTTCTGTTGTTTAAGATCAATTTTGCCCTTAAAAATCAAATTACACCATTCCCTGCAGCTTGGTTCACTTCTGTTTTTTCAGTTGTCTCTTCTAGTTCCTGTCCATCCTCTTAGCTGAAAATGGCTGCTCATAATTCCTCGTTTTCTGATGAAGGACAATGTTGTCTTATATCACCAGAAAGTTGCATTTTTTCACTGAAGTGGAGAGAAGGAACGTGTGATCTGGAGAGTTATGATGGATAATGTCTTGATATCAGTCTCTGAAACTGAAAGGGCTTTCAGGCTTGAATGCTTTCCCTTTATACCATATTTAATGGAGAATATGATCCCTCAGATAGGCAGGAACCTGGAAATGAAGATTTTGCAAGTCAAATCAAAGACCTTAAGCTTCATTTAGCAGAGAGGGCTACAAGGGGAGTGATTACCTGGCTTGTAGTGGTGCACATATATAGTCCTTGTCTGGGCATCTGTCATGGGTCAGGTTGATAGGCTGCCTGAAACAGTGAGTTGAAGAGTATGTTATTTTCAGATGTTTGTTTTCTGAGACTTATTTAGAATAAAACTCAAATTTATAGGATAATTTTTGTTTGCATTTAGAAATCTGCTATATTTCATCTGACTCTGAATGACTGACACAAAATGACTTCTGCTGGTGATTAAACAAAAACCTGAGCAACTTTTCAGTCTGTAAGACACTGAAGTGTTGGAAGGAGTGCATTCCTTTGCTCCCCAAGACTTCTGTACTAAGTAGATGACCTATAGCTTGAGGAGGGATTGCTGGACTCCCAGAGCATTGTATTGGTATCAGATTTAGTTTTCTGGACCACCAGCAGAAAATCATGCTGGGCTGTCACAGCACCTTCATCCAAAACATACTGAACTGCACATTTGATCTCTTGCAATGATGAAGGTAAACAATATCTAGTTGCTCTCTCCCTCTCTCATTGTTTCCCAAGTAATCTGGAAGTAAACGAGCATCTGTGTTTGATACCTAGACATTTTCTACTCTGCTTTCACAAATGTGAGTTTTCTCATGTTATTTCATTTCTTGCCATCCCCATACTCTGCGAAGTTAGAAACAAACTCCTTTACAAAGCAGACTCGGAGCCAATATCAAATATATTACAGATACAAAATTTCTGAGTAAGATATTTATTTTGTAAAGCTTTTGCTTTGTGAAATTTTATGGTATCAGAGCATATAAACTTTGTTACCTTGTTTTCATCTCTAGGAATTGGGTAGGATTATGTGTTTGGGTTTCCATTGCCTTTTCAGAATGGTTTTGTGACTAAAAGTAATTTGTAGAATGAGAGTAAACTTCAGTAAGTAAAAAAAATGAAACAAACAAAATCAGCTTCGAGCCACTAGAAGTTCTTTTCTCAGTATGATAGATGAATGTGTGCACTGACCCATGCAGCTGCTGGTTGAGAGTATAGCCTGCTGAGGTGAGAGCCTGCTCACGTTTTAAAGCAACACAATTTCTAATCATAGCTGTGTTGCTAAGGGATCTCTCATTTCTCCTATTTCTTATTCTCTGTCAGATTTCAAAAAACAGCAGCAAAAAATGTTGCATTGTGTCTATTGCCTGTTCATGGCAGACTTATGGATGAATAGTAAAAGCAAGCAATACTTTTAAACAGAATGTGTCTCATTTCCTCTGAGATATCCTGTGCATGCACTTGTTAGAAGATACTGGTGTTTTCTAGATATCAGTCCTCCTCTTTATACCAGCAGATTTGGTGATTTCACACTGTGTTAAAGGAAGTGGCATTTTCAATGGCATATTACTGCCTAGAATCATCACCTGCTACCTGCTTTGCACCTTGGTGCTCCTCATGCTTCCTTTTTCCTTACTATTAGTGTGTCTGATCCAGTGGAAAAATAACCCTGAAACAGCACAGCGTTTAATTTCATAAGATAGCTGATTCAACTCTTAGCCAGAAACAAACTGGCAAGGAAAAGCAGAATGGTCCCTTTCATTGCCTGCTCAGTGTTAAACTGGCTTAGCTACAACCTGAAATCATGTACATAGAAATACCAGGGATCCCAGAGAGCACAATTGAGTTTAGGTTAAAAAAACCAAAAAAACCCTCATTTTTTATACTTCATTAACCATAAAAATAAGCTGCGAAAATTAGTAAAATTATCAACTCAATTTGGATAAGCACATGAGTAAAATATGAGAGCCCTAGAAGTAGAGGGAGGAGAGCAGTGGAGTTTTCCCATAATGAAGAATGCAAACCAAGGCTGACATGTAACTACCTTCCTAAGAATACAAAAGCTGGGATGCTACTAATGAAACACGATGAAAAAGAAGCATTAAAATCATTTGTGGTGTAAAAGGAGTTTAATTCTCTATCTCATGGTTTTTAAGATACCAAGTTAATAATTTGAGTTCTAGTAGCCTTTTTCAGTTTTAGCCCAGTAATGACAAGCTTGCTTTCTAATGTTTAACGCCTACTGCGCAAGTTGTACTTCTAACAAAATACATTTGCTACAGGTTTTTTGACATGGCTTCACACGGAGATAAACACAATTAACATGAGCTATTTAGAATTCCATTCTTTTGTGCTTGTTTTTTAATGACCTTTTGGGATATTTTTGTTATTAATTTTAAAGAGTGTGTAACAAATTTGATGGCACAGTGAGGGTAGTAATTTAAGTCTTTTGAGAAACTGCTGTGTCATTTCCTATTTTTAACAGCGTATTCAAATACACAGGCTTAAGGATGACCATGCTGATCCTTTCTTAACATGCTTTTTTTAACAGTAGAATGTATTATAGCAGCAAATGGAGGATAAGCCAAAGGAGTGCAGGCAGGCTAGCTTACATAATATAAAAATTTCATTAGAAAGTACTTCCAGTGAATCCTATTTTGTGTAAAAAGTCTTATCTTTTCTATATGTCACATCAAAATGGCTTTTAGTAAAAATGGTCTTGCAGAGAGTGGCTTCTGGAGGAAGGAGCTGTACTGAATATTCATAACATGTAGTACATCTGGGTGTGCTGAGACCTTTTTGAATAAATATATTCTCTTTAGGTTAAGCTAGTTCAGAATATTGTTGCTAATCTTCTTTACATCCTTCCAGACAGTCTGTGGAAGACAATTTTTGAATTTATATATATATATATATTATTTTTCAATGAAAGGAAAGAAATGCTGGCCTCATTGAGGGCCCACACCACAGCTCATTAAAGTGAGTGGAAAGACTCCTCTTGACTTTGGTGGAACTGGATCCTCTCAGCGTGCTTTTGAAGGGGTAAAAGCAAGAATACATTCTTCAACAAGACAAATATCTTTTCGAGCCCTCAAAGATAAACCTGTTGTAAGGCACGTTTGGTGCTCTCCTTTTCAGGCTACTACCTCTGCTGACTCATTGAAACACTTCTGTTTACTTTCCTTGCTTTTTTATAGGGGTTAGTTTGAAAGTGCATCCCTCATGGCAGAATCAAGGAAGACTGCTCTTTGCATGTTCCTGCTTCTGTGCATCTGGGCAAGTGAGAGCTACAATTGCTTTTTTATGGATGGATTTGAAAGAGGCAATGGACTGACTTGATAATAGGCAGGTCTTCACCTTAATAAATTAGCATAAACTGAAACTGTCCTGTTTAGTATTGGGAGTACAGTAAATACTATATATTTGCTTATCATGGTCTTTCTGCCCAGTGAAACTTGCAGCTGTTTGTTCTGATAAAGACTTATATATGAATTCGAGCAAAATGCTAAGTCTGACAAATGACACAACTGTTGAGTTGGCTCTGTGGGGACTGTGCGTTACACCTAGGGAAGGGTATATCTGAGTTACCTGGACTGTTTCCCTCGCCTTTGCTGCAGAGTGAGACTGAGCCCCTGGAGAGAAAGAGCTTGTTCCATTCTTGAGAGCAAATAAAGTTGCTCCTTTTGCAGGTTGTGCAGCAGGGCTGACAAGACCTGGAAGGACTTGAAGCTGGAAGGCTGTTAGGAGTAAAGCCCTGAATGTAGTAGGGACTGTTGGGATAGTTGAAACAGTAAAAGGCACATTGATGGCATTTTAGTGCCAAGACTATACCTGTTTGCATCTAGCTTTTTGAAAGTGAAAAAAGATGTAAGAAAGACGTCTCAACTACTGGACAATTTCATCACTTGGTTAATATTAGTGACTTGATTTTTGAGGTTTGATGTTGAAGTATAACACCTGAGGATATTTATCCTAAGAAGTTTAAATACCTACCATTCTTTTCCTCTCTGTAATAAGTTTTTATGATGATGCCAGTATTATGGTAGTTTTGTCCAGACATTGAGCCTTACATTTTTGGGAAGACATTAAAATTTCAACAGAATGGTCCTTTAAAAAGGATTTGTTGGTACAATAACAAAATCGCTTCAAAAATGTTTTTGTGTCTTGCAATGATCAAAAGTCTTTTCTTTAAGAGAACTGGATTTGCTGTAGGTCAGAGTACTGAAACCCTACTTTCATTTGAACTCACATGCCTGGGATGTCTGTTACATTTAAATATTTATAGCTTTGAAGGTTCACCAAGTCTGTAATAAGAACAGAGGAAAATAAATACATTATGCAAAGGGTGATTAGTTTTATCACATAGTCTTCTACAGGGCAGCTGTTTATTTTCAGCATTCATTTTCTTGGATCGCTCAGGTAGACAGCTGTTCTTTTAGGGCACTTTTGTTAATTTAAATAACTTCTTTGAATTGCAAATCTACCACCAAATTCTCTTCTAAAAATTCAGCCTCTAGCTCATAATTATATCATCAAAAAAAAAAATCTTTAGATCACTAATTCAAAAATATCTACATGTCATAGAGATTTCAAACAAATGGAAAGCATATGCACTGTAAATCACCCAACGCATCGATATCTGTATGAAACTGAATATAATATGTCCAGATCTGCTCAGTTTCTCTAATAAAAAATATAATGCACATTATGTGCTTTCCCACAGGGCTGCAGCCAGCTTGAAATACTGTTGTCTTGTGCATATGACTTTATAAACACCTTTTAATATCAATAGGCCATTGCTGAGATAGAAACATGATAAGTGTAAAAATGGAGAAGGAATAAGTTTTTAATATGCGAGGTCAGTGGGGTTTCTTTTCTTAGTTAATAAGCCTGGGGTATTTGTTTCTTAGGATCAAGGAGTTTTGACAAAGTTCAGTTCACTTGCATGCTTACTGCTAATAAGATACGTTACAATTCTAGCTGTTTTAATTTTGAAATACTTGACATATCAGAGGAAAGTTAAGTGAAGATATTATGAGTAAGTACAAATGGCATTACACTAAATCAGTAAAATGTGGTACCCACAGTTAATTGTAGGAGAGTGAGTACTATATCTAATTAATTAATATGCTAATGAGCTAGTTTAAAGATAAAAGAAGTATTAAAAGAATCCAATAAAGAGCTTGTATTTTCTCTTTTGCTGTGCAAACACAGCTTCTTGCAATAACTTAATGAGGAAATTTCAAAGGAATAAAACTAACAACAAATGAATTAGAAGCTTAACTAAGTAATTACATGGTATTTCTAAGACCTTTTGGGTAGGCACTAATGTGACTACGTGTTTAGATTGTCATAACTGCAAATAATAGAGACTGGGATAACTAATTAATAAACATTTACTTGTTGGAAATCTAGTTTTCAAAAGTAGCTTAAGCAAAACATAAATAGTTATTGTTGAAAGCCATTCATTTATTGACAGTAATAAAATTGAAAATATTTCTAAGGTAGAGGTATGTAAGTGCTTTGTGGAGAGGAGAGCACAAAAAGAAAGATAAAATAGTAGCACTTTTTCTGCAGTTATGAGAGTTCTGTGAAGCAGGCTTTCAGCTAACCTTTATTATGTTAGCAGAAAGGGATTGGTGTTCAAAAGCCAATCCCTGCGTTTGTCCAGGAAATAAGGATCCTGAATTTGGAATTCTCTGAAGGCTACAAGAGCTGGGTTTGATTTAGACAGGAAAATCAACAGAAAAACATAATAGTGTAACACTGAGAAAGGAGAGAACCTTAAGCACAATGAAAAAGTGTCTTACACTGAGCCTGAAGATCTAATATACGCTAAAATAGTATGCAGAAGAGTTCAGAACAAATTAAGGACAGTCTTTCTAGAGAGAGGATGTGAAAGGAGAGTGTGCAGCAAATCAAGAATGTATGGGTTAGAAAAATGCCTTCTGAGCTTTAACTGCTTTATTATTGCTAATTTTTTTTGTCTGTAAACACCTTTCCACAGCTGCATAAAGCCTATGTTTGGAGTTTTCAGTTCTGCCAGGAAGTTATACATACTTCTCTTGTCAAAATTATGACACTATCCACACTAGTGAATGCATCTTAAACTACTATGTACTATCTCAGCTGACATTCATGCTTGATAAAGTCAAAAAGACTATCTCCTAATCACTTTAGTCTTTTACTAAGGGTCTTGTTATTAACACAGAATCACCATTGCAGCTAATTTCAGAAAGTACAAACATATAAAAGGAAACATGCAACAAATCACCTGTTTGCTTTTGTATTTTTTAACAATTCAATAAAAAAATACATCTAGCAGCTACAAATGGAAGCTAGAAGTTGATATACAGAAACAGTAAATATCACTCTAAAAATCAATAATATCAAGTATTCTTAGATTTATTATACAAGGAGACTGATTTTAATATGAATATAAAGCACCTGGGACCTTTGATTCAAATCTAAACCTTAGCATGTAATTACTATTGAGGAGCAGCAGGACTGATCCATTCAAAGTATCTCAGTGTTGATAACTTAAGCTGTGTTTGCATTAAAAGTGAGCACTAAAATAATCTGGACATTGTACTTCTCTGAAAGGGAAACAAAGTCTCCTCCTTGCTCTCAGCACTTTAATTGAGAACAATGATGAGTCTCTAAATGTCTCTAAGACTTTTTCATTGGAACCCAGAATTCTATTGTGCTTTAAAAGATGTTGCAATTACATCCTCTGAATATTTGGCCATATAGAACCAGGGAAAAACTTTAACTCTGTTAAAGTAAACATCTCCACTTCTTTTAACTTCAAGTGGATTAGAACTTCTCTCTCTCACAAGTAAACATGCTGTAATATAGCAGGCAGTTTAATGCATTTTTTTATTGGTCTTTTAGTTTATTCATTCCAGTTAGAAAAAGGTCTGTGATGCACTATGTTTTTGATCCCTTTTTCTAAGGAAACAAAGTTTATCCCTTACATCTGTTTGAAACTATTTTGAAACTCATTTCACAGAGAAAGTGAAGTCTGGCAGACAGTAAGATCCTGCAAACAGACAGTTCTCAAAGTACTTCTCAACAGTCAAGAGTTCAGTGGCTAAGCCCTTATCAACAGCTTTTATGTATGCTCCTATTGAGGGTGTAGTGCGGGTATGTTCTTTATTAGACATCATCTATTGCACACAGGAGAGAAACAAGATCAGTGTTTGCACTCTGAAAATTATAACGTCAGTCCTGAACTACTTGGATGCCAAAGCATCCACGCAGAAGGAAAAATTAGACTCTGAAGCAAACTTCACTAGGTCTGCTGTTCGCTTAACAAGATGTTTCATATGCCAGGTACTGTGGTCTCACGCTTGGGTCAATCTCATAACTTTTTTTAAATAAATTGTCAAAGATAAGCTTTGTATCAATATAGATGGCTACTTTTAGCACTGCCAGAAAGGAAATACAGGGAATTCACAAAAATGGAACAGACTCAGCAGCTTAGGAAAGAATATCTTTAATGAAATATACCCACTTAAAAGGCAGCGTTACATGAAACATAAAATAGTCTAGGTAACAAATCTCATTAGCTTTGAATAAACTCAGACCTTTGCTACAGAACTGAATTACTGTGCCCAGATGTGGCATTAGATAGAAATCTGCCTGGGGAAGATTATTTCTTCTTTAGTAAAGAATCATATTCTACATGGGGCTTTATCTCTCTCCTCCCAGGCTATTTTTTTCTTTTCTAAATTGTACTTTTCTTTATCATTCAATGTTATCAATAGGAAAAAAGTAGGTTTTTAGGCTTTGGCTTACTATTATCATGAAAATGAAACTCTAGTTAAACTTTGTAGCATTTTTATGTCACCCACAGGGTCTCTCTTGTTTGGGGTTTGTGTCTAAATCACCAGGTTTAAAAATGTCTTCTGTATGATTTCTGCTATACCTGTGAATGACTGGCATGTCTTCAGTAAAAGATCTCTTGTCCCCAGTGGTGGTTAAAGTCAGAGCTGTCCTTTTTTTGAATTATTTTATTTCACAAGCTTTTAATCATACCCCAAAGACATGTCAAGCTCTCTCATACTCTTTCTTTCAAGTATATTCTTACACAAACACATGCTGAGGAGATGTTGTCATTTCTTCTTTTGTTCTATTCTAAGCACATATTCATCATGATAGGGTAATCTTATAAGAAATTTAATATGATAGTAAATAGCAATTTGGTGAATTGTGGCTCTCTTTCAAGCGCTGCAGTTTTTGATGGTTGTAAAACAACAGTTAAAGCAGTAAAGAACATGCTGGCAGTAAACCAAGTAATGAGGTTATTCTCTAAATAAATATTGAGTTTCTTAGTTAGATGAAGTTTCTTCCTTTCTCTTAAAGTTACGTTTCTGACATTTCTGTGGATGTGAATTAATTTGAGGATCATTTTGAGATTTATTTTGCTCTATGTTTCACCACTTTATTGAATTTTCTGTGCTTGAAGCATCAATTAGCATATTTATAGTCAAGCTATTCAGCAATTTTTATTTTTCTTAATAATTATTCTCATTAATCCCAACCAGGGTGTTCTTGTGTGTCATTGCATGAAATCTGAATGCCTCAAGGGTTCACGTATTTCCAGACACAGCCTTACAGCTACTTTGTCTTGCTTTTACTGTTCAGGATAAGATATTGTACTTTTTTACTTCTGGCAGGCTTTAGTAGAAAACTATAATCATGGTTATTGTTGTTGCTGTTATTTTTGTATTTGTTATTTTTATATCTCCATAGGCAAATAAATACATTTTTAAAATTAGGCAGGGACTTAGTATCTATCTGGGTCTCATTTAGAATACAAGGCTCTAAAATTGCCTCCTGTGAAACTTTGGTAATGTTTTTGAAAGGCTATGTATTGAATGACTGATTTAAATGGGGGTTTTTGTACTAAAAGAAGTGCAGTGCTGCTTGGAGACCTTGCAGTTTGCAAGACATATTTGAAATGTAGACAGAGAAGCCTGGTAGTCGTGTTTAAAATTATTTATTGATGGAGAAGTGAAGGAGTGGTATTTGGACAAAGAATTGTTTTCAGGAAGAAACAGCCTGTTTTCCCCTCAAGGCGATTTCTGAATTTCAGTAGAAAAAGTGGCCTTATAAACCCCTGATGAATTCTAAAGCTGAATTACCAGTGTGGAGTATCAGTTGCTTCCTGTCTTTTGCACATTGGGAATCCACAAGTATGTTATTATCTGTTGGCTAGGTCTAAGCTGACAGTGTAGGTTGCTTCTGCTTTGGTTCCAGCTCTGTGTAAGTTAAAATCCACTCCCCGTATTCATATTGCCTTTCCTCTAGAATCCCTAGTGTCTGTCTTTGCACTCAATGAAGATATGATATCTGTTTCTTCTCTGTTGTCTACCAGGTTGAGGGAAGGTGGGTGTACCTGGTGGGTAATGGAAAAGATCTTGATAATACAGGAACAACTAGAAATACTGGGAAGCAAGATGCAGGCACCTACATGAATTGCTGCGCTCAGACTTGCTTGAATGCAAAGGTTAACCATGCTTGCTCAGCTGTGCTTGGTCTGCACTGGTTCTTGCACAGCCCCTCCTGTAGGACTGAGCTGTGATCTCTTGGCTTCTGCTTCCTGGGAGGGTATAAGGGGGCAGATGGATATGACACAGAGAGAACTAATCTTGTCCTTGCTTGTTGTCTCTATGCCACGCAAAGAAACTGCCTCTGCTTTCTATCCCAAGCAGCTTTGCAAGACGTATTGATGTGTCTTGGGCTAAACAATTCTTTAAAGGAAACTATAGACTAGATAATCTGATAATACAGATCATATATAAATATAAGATAGACTATGGACCAAAGCTTTGCTATTGCTTGCAGTTATGTAGGTTAGGTCATCAGTAGAATTCAGAAACAAAACTGCTATCTAGGGAAAGATTATAAAGTTCCTCCAACACTGGTCAGGCTACAGACTTGACCTTAGGTTTTCCATTATTATTCTGTCCTCATTTTCAACAGAAGTTTCCTCTTCATCCAAAGAGATGCTTCTGTTGGGATGTTCAGAAAAGAAAGTTCAATAAAAAATATTGCTTTCAATCCTGGTCATAAAGAGCAGTTTAGTCTTTAAAACCCCCATCACATCCTACATTAACAAAGAGTTAAAAAATAAATTCACTACCCATCCAAACTATCATTATAAAAGGTGCTTTTGTAAATATGTGTGGTCTTACAGCAGTTCCAAATGCCATCTTCTACATGGGCTTTAGATATATTTGCTGCATTAAATAACAGCAGTATATGTAATTGAACACACTGATAACTAGTTGCCTACTACAAAATGTCTATTGAACTCCAGTGCCCTAGTGTGACTGAAGTCATGGTACATAAATTTGATTGTTATCCCAAATTAAATTTACACAGAATTGCTGTACAATAGCAGTGATATAAGGAACTGGAACACAGCCTCCTCCCCAGTTTAGCTTCCAGAACCTAGAAAATTTCAGCCCAGTTGGTCAGAGTAGGATTGGTAGAAGTTACTACTGGTCCACTGAAATTATTGTATTAATACCCTTGTAAGATTCTGGGTCTATAGTCTTTTAAAACACAAAGTGAAATTCTCAGAAAAAAAATTAGGAGCTTTGTGATGTATCTGAGACTTCTCATACTGTTTGTTTGAATAAAGACTACTAATGCAAGAATGTAATTTTCAGAAATAAGCAAGCTACTCATATGCTGAGTTGTTTTCTTTTATTGGTTATTTGGTTGTCGCTTGCCCAATACTAAGACATATAACCTCTGACTCTAAAAAATTGCTTTTATGGTTTTCTTTTATAGAGGTATTTATGTTTAGAGCCTTTGCCAGTCTCAAGAGAAATGAAATTTCTTTCACTATCTTTTGTCCTGAAGCTTGAATAGTTTAGCATTATGTCTCAGTTACCATTGAGTCATATTGCTATATAATGGTTGTACTCTGTCAAGCATTCATGGGGCAAAGAGCGTATTGCAGCAGCATAAAAAGCCCAATACTATGAATGTTATGCAGCAATGGGAAGATTTTTAGGTTCAACAGAAGAAAGCAATTATTTTTTTTGTACTTAAGGCTTAATGGGTGAATTCTGACTTATTACTAATAAGCGGTGTACTACTCCTCTAGATGAGAACTATTCACATCTATGCTTCTTAGCAACTATGCCTCCCTCTCTGAAATCTTGGGGTAATGATTTTATTTTTAACGTGATTTGACTAATATTTTGTATACCTGGTGAAATCAAATACAAGGAAATATGGTAAAAGCTGTCTAAAACAGAATACATGAACTCACTCTGCCAGTAAAATTAAATTATTAATGGTTTAATTTCTTCTTTTTTTCCACAGGATTTGAGGTTCCAATTAAAACTGTGTTTGGACCATTGCTTTGCCTGCCAGTACTTAATCTTTTCCGAAAGCCTCATCACTTATCTAAAACAAAAGAAGAACGAGGTAAGGAGAGAAAGTAATGAAATGCAGTATAGCACATCTGTCAAAGGAACAGAAAGTAGCTTTAAAAAAAAATATCCAGGATCAATGACATTAAAAAATTATTTGTTGAGCACTAAATGTGTTCATGTTAAGCATCTTAATTCTAAGGGATCTGTAACTACTATTATGTTCTTACATACACCAAGCGTTTGGTTGTTTGTGTTAAGGAGATTTACTGTTGATGTAACCACAGGATACAAATGAATAATAGGGACAGGAGCTCTGGAATTGCTAAGTGCCCCTTTCTGTACTATGGACTGCTTAGGAAGATTGTTTAACATCTTGATGCTGAACTTATGAATATAATTAACATTTCTGAAATTATTTAAAATTCAGGTTTGGGTCAGTCTGGATTTATGTTCTCCACATGTGTATAATACCATAGTAGGTACTGTATTAAGTGTTACTTATTTCACCATTGGAGCTATGCTATCCTTAGTTGTTGATAATAGATGTTTTTAAAATACCTGAAATTGGCTTTTGCTATGTCACTTAAGATTAAAATAATAATAAGGCAGGCATGACTAGAGGTGACTGAGAAGACTAGTACAGTGATTTAGCCTTGATGGGATAAGGATGTTAGGAAGGCACAGCTGGAAAAACATGAGATTTTTTTGTGTGTGTGTCTGAAAAGCGTAGCCTGCAGTGCCTACCTCTGCAGTCACTGCTAACAGTTACCAAGACAGAATATTGGGATCTCGGTTCTTATTTTTCCCATTTATGCTTTTTTCTTCTGCATTCTGAGATTTCTGCCAGGTTTGATTTCTGTTCAAACTAATGTTAGGTGGTGCAGACCAGGCTTGGTGGCTCCTAGATATCCTTTCACTTCAGTGAAAAGAACCTTTATATAAGAACCTAGCAGGTGAGAAAACTTGTTGGTTTCTCATCTTTTCAACATCCAACATCATATATTTTGTTTGGAACTGTTAAGCATGCATCTTACCTAGAGTCTCTCTCAAGAGTACCATTTATAATGTTGCTTTTCTAGCTGCATAAAGAGTATCATTAAGTAACTGGGAAAAAATGTTGAATGTGGCATGCTCAGCTATGCGTAGCTGTAGACTATGCAGAAAATAGCTGGTGGTAGTTATCAACCCTAAGTGAAACTGGGTTTAGTAGCTATGGCTTGAAAGCTCATGTACTGCTGAGGGGGAGTTGTACCTCCAGATCCAAGGGTTGATAATATATGTAACTGACTGTTATAAGCAATCCTAAGGTGTTTTCTACCATTACTGTCACAAACTGCTCTTACATACGTAGATTGTTAGATATCCAATGTAAGTACTTGAGGGTTGACAACTAGCTTTGTGGTTTCTGAATCCCATCTTCCTGTAACTGTGTCTTACAGCACAGTTGTCTATATGACCCATCCAGGACATCATTTGATCTTACAGAATTTGACTGAATAATCCAGTTGTTGAGCCACTGTAGTACAGATCTCATTTTATTAGTCTCTGAGATGGAAAAGATGATGAAACAAAAAATATTCGTATAATTTAATAAAAATTACTACCTAGTATTGCTTATGGAGGCAAGATGAGGTGTTTATGTAGAATTAGTTACTCACAGGGTCCATCTTAGGAAAAAATTAATTAAACTTTAAACTAATTACTCTTAATAAGATTCAAAAAAAGCACACTTGATTTGTCTGTAGCTCTTCAACTTTCTTTCAGTTGCATTTCAAAGCTACTCTTTCCATAGATAGATATCTCAAATTTAATGCCTTGAAGATTGTCTCATATTTGCTTGCTAAAAAAATTAACTTTTTCACCTTCAAAACCTTTCTGCTTCTTCAAAACCTGTTAACAACTTAAAACACTAAAACTTGGAAATTATTAGCTACTTATAAGCATAATTACCTTATCATGATGAGTGTGGATGGCATTAAAAAAAAACTTACGTTGAATTGGTGTCTAAAATGAATAATGTGCTAATTGTGTATGCAGTTTAAATGGAACCCCTACTGATACTGAAAACAATCAAAGTTTTGTTGTGGTTTCTAACAAAAACAAAGCTTATATGTGTACAATAATACATATGTATGAGTGGGATGTCTGTGTGTCTGTATGCCCCAATAATTTTTAACCTGTTAACAGATACGAAGGTATTATTCAGTCCAATGACTGACATTAACAGGAAGACAGACTTTTCAAAGAAAACTACATTCCAAACGTTCTAGTGAAGATACGTGGCTTTGCAGAAAACAAAAGGATTTTTAAATTACCCTGATTAAGGGAAGGCCACTCTAAAAGATTATTCAACAGAAAAATACATAATTCATGTGTCATGTTTGGAGAGGTGTTTTGGTCAGAACTTTCACCTTTTATACACAGGAGGATCCACAAAGAAAATTTGTGAATGCAGGGAATCGTCCAAGGGTTCTTCTCAGGAAATCAGACTGCCTTAGTCCTTGTGTGGCTCTGAACATCTCTCTTCCTCATGGTACTTATATCCTCTTTCTTTGTGGATACTGATAGCTGATATCAAAACAAGGAACTCAGTCTTGCAGCAGTAGGAACATTTACTTTCAGGTTATAACCTCTGTATTTAAAAGCAAAAAACAATATTGTCTGTGTGGTTGGCAAGCATTGTGCTTTATGGTTCGTTATATTTGCAGTAAACACAGAGAAACCTCTATTTTGCTTATGGGACAGCTTATTGTCCTTATTGAACACCAACAAACCTTATGCTATAGGACAAAGAATTTGATCTGTGTTATTAAGTATATTAGGTACGTGGTTAGACATCACTCTCATAAACCATATCTTACATCACTACTTTATAAATTCCTGCTAGGTTGTACAGTCAGGGCAGGGTTCTGCGATGAAGTCCTTTAAGAAGATGCAGTGTATGTCAAAGCATAGCTCATAGCCATTGACAAGTCTTGATAATATTACAAGCCTTCAAGATGAAATGTGGTTTCCTGGATAATTTGTGTAATGCATCTTTAAGGCATTCATATTTTCAAGATGCATTTGGATTTACAAGCTGTAAAAGGTAAAACATACTTTGCAGTTTTTATTTAGATATAGTACCATTTAAAATGTTTGAGGCTTCCCCTCTGTACAGTGGATGGTTTTCTCTGAGGATCTTGAACGTTCATTTTGTCTGGTTCTCATATCAAGATTCTCTAGTAATGTTGCCATAGTGCGACAGGAGACTGACTGCTGGGAATATCTAGGCAATCAATGAAAAATACTTTGCAACAGTACCATCCCTTTCACTTTTATTAAAGGTTGTGAAAGCAGTTTACAAACATTAATAACGCATTAGGGTAAACTCCTGAAGCTAGATCACTGTGAGCATTCAGTCCTCGGAACTTTTAAACTGAGGCAAAAATAGTTAACAGCTATGCTATGACAGCAGAAACCAGCTGTTCCTTTGCTGGGCTCCATTTATTGTGGACCTACTTGGACACCTATAAAGTTCTATTTCAAAAAATGTTCATGAGCTGGAGTTTTTGCGTTTTGATGGTAAGCTTTGATTCTTCAACTAGGGCTTGGGTCCATCTGGATTTTTTTTTTATTAACTTGGTCTAAATTCTGAAAGAATCTGATGAATCAAAAGCAAAAAAAAAACCTGCTAACTTTAGAGGAAATACAAATTATTGAAACTCCCAAAACCAAATTCAGCTTTCTAATAGCAGTATTCACCTTCCCGAGGGATGGCAACTTTCTTAGTTAGAATGATAACATTCAATGTTCTATCCATTTTACCCCATAATTCCATAAAGTGTTTGTTTTACACTGTATTTTGTATATCAATGTAAAACTTCATTCTGTGTTTACTAAAATGTCTTAATGTAGGGTAGGATCTACTGAATTATCCGTTGCAATCAACTGCCAGGCAAATTATTCTGCTTGCGTCTCATTAACATCTCATTGTGACATCATTCCAACTTTCACAGGCTAAAAATGTTTGCAATATGTTTCACACTGATTCCAGGATACGTTTACAGAGCCAGTGTAAGTTTCAGATATAGAAAAGCAAACAGTGGTACACTTGATTCCTTCTTTTGTGCAACAAAACGTCCTTTTGATATGAATGGAAATCCATGATGCAAAGGTGACAATTTTCACATTGTCTGGTACTATGAATCATGTACACGTGTACCTTACCATTTGAATTTTGACCTCATATACTCTTCTCGTTTCTGCTTATAATATCAAAATACTATTTTTAAAGGTAGAACTAAAGCATTTTTTTTAGAGCTAACTTGAACTATCAAGCAGTGACACTATTACTCCTTTAATTATGTGCATAAAATAAAACAAACAGAAGCTGTTATGGAGTTGCAGGAATGCAATTTCTCAGTAATTCACCATGGAGACAGTTCTTTGCAATATTACAGAGTTGTATCCTTCAAGATAAATACTTTCTTATGCAATTCAAATTATTTTACAGTCTTTCAAGCCTCATTTTACAAATCACTGATGTATTAACTTAGCTTAATCATCTCTCTGAGTTTAGTCTAGTAAAAGTGTGTATGTGGTAGAGATGTTCTTACTTCTTCCAGCAAATTCTATAAACCAGTGAATTGGGAACAGGCAATATAAAATGAGTAATTTTAAAGATCAATGCTGACCCAGGACCAGACATACTTCATCTATTGATATATCCTTGGGTTTGTGCCTGTAGGCTATAATTTTACAGGTAAAACATGTTTTTCAGTAAATACAGCTGTTTGCTATATACTATATCTATAACCGTGTTTTTACTAGCATTAGAAAAATTGAATACATTGATATATTTTGCTAGTATCAAAGAGGCAGCAAATGATTAAGTATATATCTTTCAGCTGATGCATTTCACAGATACTTCCATGAAAGGGATCACATTCTGTTTCTTCTGTCTTTTGACTCTTAATGCTTTCCTATACAAGGGAGGCCTGTGACATCAAGCATCAATTCCCCAGACACTGCTGGGGCTGAAGACTTTGCTGCCTTCCTCAGAAGTAAATCAGCTCTGTATTGTGTTTCTTGGGCTGTCAATGAGCAGCAGGGCTAGAAATATCAAGACATTAGAGGAACTCAAGTCATTTGAATGCACAAGGGCTCAAAGATGCCTCTTACTTTGTGAAATCCTACCACAGACTTGTAGCAAGTTGGCAGAGTCAAGGTCTTTCACTTAAATTGCCAAGCACCTTCGTGCGCTTGTTTGAACCTCACTGCATTCTAGAGCTGGGACAATGAGACAGAGGAGCACAGCGTTTTGTCTGTTCCTTGATAGCATTGGATCACTAGAAGATGCTATCCACGTTTAACTTCACTTAAGACTATATATTACAATGCCTTTTAGTGATAATTTGATTTTATTTACAGCTAAGAGAAAAAATAATGATTTTTTAATTAACATTCTGAGCATGTCTGTTTGGTTGCAGCAATCTGTACAGCATTGTTCTCTCTATTCACAGAAAGATTGTTTGGTGTTTTTCTTGGCTCCTAATTGTTATGTAGCTTTTAGGTGGGTTAGTGTACTATAGTTCTGCCTCTGGAGACTTAGATAAAATTCTTTGTAAGCAAACTGATCTCATCCTAATCTCTGGTAGGCACTTTTCCAAATTTTAAAACTGCAATTGCAGTCATGTTGATATTTTTTTTTTTACTTTTTTTTTTTTATATATCCCAAGTAGCTCAGTACTTGTAACTGCAGGTCAGGACTTACATAGCTGGGAAAGCATGAACAGTGGTAACAACACTGTCTTGGTGGCAGCATCCTTTGTGGCACACATTAAATTCACCTGAGACACAAAAATATAAGAAGGTGTCAAGTATGAAAACAAACCAAAACAGCATGTGTAAGCTCTTAATTTAATTACTACAGATTTATTTTGATTTGTATCTGAAATACAGCAGGCAGAAGAAAGAGAAATTGTATTTGCTAGAGTAAAAATAGATCATTCCAGTATTTTCCATTAAGCTCTCTGTAGGTTTACAGGCTTAAAAAGCTTGTCCTTGTGTTTTCTATTTCCATATTTAAGGAGATCTTGCATTTTATTTTCGGCTTAAAAACATATCAAGATAGACACTGGATATGGAAAACTGTTTTGGTGTAGGGTAGCTTATACCTCATAACGTCAAGCAGCTTAGGGCCAGCAACTTGGGGAAACCTGGATTTGTCAGATTACTCTTCTTCAGAAACCCCCTTGTAGAAAACTCATATTCCCAGTGTCAGAAAGACTCTTTAAACTGTGTGAGTGTGGGCCCACTACAGTCACCCAACTCTTAGTTTTCATCAGTAGGATGTGTAAAATCTGCAGTTTCTGCACACCAGTTGTCCTCTCTACATATTTATAGACCGTGTAAGTAGGGATGGAGAAATTCAAACCTGTCTCCGTGCATTTTACTAGAGTTCAGGCAGCAACATCCAGACATCAGCATGCTGGACACTTCACTGTTCCTTTACTAAGTGCTGTGCCACCCCCAAATTAGCCTTAGGCATGGCATGTCTGCTGGTCTTGCTTACTTGGAGCGCTTTGAGAAAGTGTTTCCAGAAATCTGATGGCAGAACTGCTGGGAGCCGTCAACTGTTAGAGAGCAGAAGTGAACTCGGAGAAGAACGGTTATTTGCTAGTAAAGGTTGTTTGAGTACTTGGCATACACCTCCGCATTTTACCTGCTTTTCCCTTTCTCATTCTCTTTAAAATACAATTACACATTTCCTGTCCAGGGGTGAGGACCAGGAATAACCCTAAATGTTGGTGCAAAAGGGGATGTGTGTGCATCCTGTTAGAAAATGCAGTGCAAAGGACCATTTCACAGCAAAGAATAGATTCTGGGTAAGCAATTATCCTTTTGTGGGTACCCACTGTGCATCAGGTATATAGCAAGGCTGACAGCAGTGCACTGAGGTAGGAGCATTCAAATTCGTATATAAACAGCTATACCTAATAATACTGCATGGACATTTTAGAAGCCATTTGGAAATGGAAATACTGAGAGAGACCAGAGGAAAAGATTGAATTCTAATTCAATGATCACATTTTATAAATTATCTAGTATCTATAACACTTTAAAATAGGATTTATTTTCTTTAATAATTCATAGAATGTTCGCAGTAGGTAATTTATTAATAATACAGTGTCATCAACATGAATTTTGCCCAATTCCTGTTTCTATTCTCTTGAGCTTATTGGTCTGTTTTATTGCAACAGCAAAAAGCTCAGTTTTAAATAACAGCAAAAGAAAGCCTATTGCATTGTTTTCAAAGTAAAATATGGACGTATCTGGAATACAAAGGTCCAGTTTGAAATCAGGAATAGCTATAAATGCTCCTATTTAGATGGACACTAAAGGTCACCATGCAGAAAAATACTTAAAGTGTGTATGCACTTATATTCGAGTCACACCACTAAAATCAATGAAATGACTTTTATACTTATTGGTATAATTATCCTATTAAGATACTTACTTAAGTGTTCTGCTGATTCGGAGCCAGAACGTTCAAGCAATTTGCAAAGCTACCACATCAAAAATATACCATTTGCAGTCTGTTTACCAAATTCTTTAATAGTCCATCACTGACTTCAGCTGTTTCCTGTATTCTTAATATATAAATTAGCATTTTTCCTACAAGAAGGGAGTAGCTACCTTTTATAACAGCTAGTAGAGTAAGCTTAATTATTTATTTATTTAACTGCAATCGTATTTTTCTCTTGTTTTCATCAAAAATTTTTCTCGAGCTGCAATACTCTGATGCTGTGTCAGAAACAATTTGTTGTAGAGCAACAAATCTTGATGTTTTCAGGAAAAACGCCAATATCTGTTTAGTGTTATTGTTAAAAAGGCTAGAATTCTAGTTCATAAGAAAGCAGGTCTGTTCGTTCCCCTGAGTACGTTAGAAACAAATATGCACCAAATAAGATATTCTGGCTGTGGGGATTTAATTTAAGCACTCTAACAAATAAAATATTGATAAAAAAATTGAAGCAATGGAATGAGTTGACTAAGTTCATGTTCAGAACTGCATGCCATAGCAGCACAGGTGATTTTTCATTACAGTCTTGTGGTGCCAGACATACTAGTGGCTGTCACAGTTTCCATCACATGTGTGCATGTGTGTAGAGCCCATCTGCTCAGGAGAAAGGAGTTGAAAAATTCCTGCTGTGAAAAACGTTGAAGTGAGGGATGCAGTGCACTGAATGCACCAAATAGGGTTCAAACACAAGTGGGAGATGGACCATAAACTAAAACTCAACAGTATTTACTTTGGTTTACGTCAATGCCATTGTGGATAAGTGTGGGGGAATCGGTGCAAGAATGTATAGATAAGATTTGCGCTCTGATGTTTAGCATTGTCAATTTGAAACTCACAAGCTTTTTGTGATATCTCTAAAGCTGCTCCTCAGACATTTTAATAAAGGACCAAACCAATGGAAACCATAAGCTCCACTGGTGGTGGTGGTTGTGGTTGTTTGCTTTCCTTGGAGTCAGATAAGAGTGGAAATTTATGTACCCCTTGCTTTAACAGATGAGTGGTACATCATTTTTTTCCGCTCAGTCTCATGTGTGTAGCTCCAACATCTGGCTATAGAGTATCCGTCAGACATTTTATGGTAAAACAGTAAAATTATTTTGGAATCAGATATTGTGACTTAAAAAATATATATTAAAAAGTATGTCTCTGTATTTCATAAAAGAATGTTTTATCCAAAATTATAATTTCTGATTCAGATCTTGACTTACTTAGATCTTGCCTCAAAATTATTTTTGAGGTCAAAATCAGCAACGGGGTGGGGAGGGAATCTAAGGTTTGGACTTTTTGGACTTTTTTTTGACTCAAACATCCTTCTCAAGTTCTGTTTGTTAGTATTTGCTATAAATAACAATTAAGTTGATATACAGTAGGATATTAACAGCCTTTTGCTGACAGCTGTAGAGTTTCACCAGTTGTGTGGGATTTCCTGTTTGGACAGTTTACTTTTTACTTTAATCTAAATGTCATGGGATTATCAATACTGCCAAGATATGTCAGTGTTTTATGATGGTTCTTTAAACCAACACATTTTCTGTTGCAGAAAAGTCAAGATGTTTGTATAAATAAACACAGAAAGGTTTTTATGGAATCATAGTAAATGATTCACTTAGACACTGATTCATATTATTCACTCCTGAACATCTCTTGCATGCAATTATTTGCCATTAGACTAAAGCATGTGTCATATCCCTACCTTGAAGCTTTACCTTCTTTAATGATAAAAAGGTTTCCCTGCCCTGTGTATTAGCTGGATCAACATTATTCAAAGGTGTTGGAGGGGGTTACATTTCAGTGTTTAGGAGTATGCAAACATGCAATACTTAATTTGTAGCAATGGTACACTAACTTAGCATACAAAAACAGTGCTTTGTGGTAAATCATTCTGCATTCTTCTTAGCTGTAATGCTTAAAACAGCAGCATTGTTAATAAGGAAGAGTTTTCCAGAAACACGCAACAATTTAATACCTGTTCTGCCATATCTGCACACTGTGAATTGGAGGAGATAAGGGGAGAAATTAATTTAAAAGTCTTTCTAGCAAAACTGCTACCAATATTCAGGCATTGTGTCTTTTTATTTCTTCCCTTAGCAATTCTCAGCCAACGGACAAGGACGTACTCTATTGCTACCTATTTTGTCATTCATTTCTCATAAAACAATCTGGTTTTTTACTGGCACTTGTTATTAATCTTTTTTTCTGCCTCTGTTATAGTCGTTGCTGGCTCAATCACTTCAGTATATGTAATCACTAACTTTTTCCATTACAGTAGTGAGTATGTACTCTTATACATGTCTGTCAAAGGGATGCTAGTACACTTAGTGTAATGCTTTGTAGTTTCAGTGAGAACACTAATGGTTGAAACGTGGTTGCTTTTTTACCCCTTTTTTTTTAAGAGGAAAAAAAAGTATTGCATGCTCTCCTCGGAGAGAAAAGAGGAAAAGGATAGAAAACCAAGCTTACTTTTGCATTGTTAAAACATGCAAAGATACAAAGGAATCAGTCATTTCATAATGCATCTGCAGAGACACTAGATTTACAGATCACCAAGAGAATCGTGAAAAGGCCAAAGTATCAATTTTGTACAGTAGTGTCTGTATTTGCAGAGTACAGCACAAAAAGTCTCACTCTTACAAATGAAATGGGGGGGTGCAGGTAAAACCTTTATTGACATGGGATTTTGGTTTTGTGCAAAAAAAGTGCAGTTTTTGTCCAAAAATGGTGCAAATAGAAGGACAGAGGAGATAAATCACCAAATAAGTATTGATGACTTCTTTGATTGTAAAAAGGTAATTATTTAGATAATAGAAAAAAGGATTCTGATATATATGCTAAAAGTGAATCAGTTTCTTCATACAAGTGGTGCTTCTCTCTAGCACTTTGAGATCATTCTGACAGGCTGCTTTAAAACCAACTTAAAAAAAAAAAAAAAAGAAAAAAACCAACAAAGAGAAAATAAATATGTGGCCACACAGCTCCATTTTCAAAACTGGTCTTCTCATCATGTTTTCTCTGAATTTTTCAATTACTTTTTTTCTTGTTTCTCACTGATGGCTGCACTTTTCCTTTTGAGACTTCACATATTACCTGCTTTTATTTTTCTATCCATTTTTACCCGAGACTTTCCTTTTCCATTCTATAATAGAGTTAAATTCTGTCTTTCCTTTATTCTTGTCCTGTCCTTCATCTTCCTTGGTAATTGTTTTGTAGAGATCAGATGAGAAATCCTCCATTCCCACAACTCCAAACATTATTACTTTTTCTCTCTAAGCAATTCTAGGTCATCACTGCATTTTACTGCATCTGATCCTAGCAGTAAATCATATTCCAAAGTGCTGATATAATTTGTCTTTATCTCTTATCTCATTTAATCTACCTTGCTTACCCTTTGCGTCTTTGCATATTTTCCTCAATTAGGTCTTCACCTTTTAGCTTTTCCTCTTTCCTCATACTCTTCCATACTTCTGAATTGTCTGGGTTATTTTACCATTTTCAGCTTCTACTCTTTGGAGCATTCTGCAGAACCCTCTCTAATCCTCCCTACATATTCATGTTACTCCATTATTGAATCTCTATCCTTACTTGTTAGATAATACACTATTTGTGACAGAGATCAAATGTACTGTTTCCAATCTCATGTACATATACTGTAGTACTTAAAAAAATATGTAGTGGGCCTTCTTGGTGAATGAATTTTGTACCCTACATCCTAGAACAAGACCTTTCAAAATTATTAACAACAACAAAATAGTATATATAAAATTATATTATAATTCTCAAATCATTCAGATGTTTTTACTTATCCTGGATATGCACAACAGTCTTGAAAAATGTAGGAAATATTTTCTATTATCTCCTAATATGCATCTCCTAAACCAGGGATTTAGGGCATGATCCACCCTTTGGACCCAGCATAAGTAAGAACAAGAATTGTCCCCTAGCTCTTGCCATGTGTTAGAAACACTCCATCATGCAGCATTCTGGTGAATTTCATGTTAACAATGATATCGCTGCTTAGTTTTCTCTGTGTGTGGCAGCTAATTTCCAAATGGTCCACAAGTTCCAAGGCACCAACTCACTTGCTGAGAACGGCAGGCACTACATGCCCTACTGTAGCTGAGCTTTGCTTACTTTGTTGGTTACACGTTGTGATCCAAAGGTGAAGAGAGCAGCTGGGACTGCTCTGTGCAAGACACGTTTTCACTGCTGTGTGGTGGGCTTCTCTTCATCTCAAAACAACAGTGAACAACATTGCTTCTCCAGGAGCAAATAACTTCAAGTTATTGCTTAGACAGTAGCAGCTAGCCCTGTTCATAACATTTTGAATGTGATGATTTAGTGCTATGATAATTCCTAATGCTGTTGTGATATAATTTCTTAATACTCTGAGATTGCTCTATTAGGGCATTACTGGCTCATTGGGTCCTATGTCTACATTTTTTTTTGTATTCCCTTTAGAAAAGAAAGAAAATCAAGTGAGGTATTGGAGCATACATTTCATTTTGGTGTAGTATGGGCTATTATGATGTGTAACTGTCATTAAGGAAATGACTATTGTGTAGAATGCGATAGATATTTGTCTGCAAAGGCTTATGAAAGCATTTTGTCCTTCTGTATGTTGTGCTTGCTAGCTGTACAGCAGCTCAGCTCTGAGCAGGGTTTGGAGAAACCTACACTATCTATAAGGGAGATCCCAGCACGTGCCCCAAGTCACCATTTCATTAACGGGTGATTAGCGCTGGTTAGCAGAGTGGTGACAGCCCTAATTAGATTCTGAGGGAACTTTAGAAAGAAAACTTTGCAGGCGAGTGGTAGCTCCTTACTCACCTGATTTTTAACAAAGACATTCTTAATGAACAATGAAATCTTCCTCCTGTAGGGGGTTTCCTTGGTTTGAGGGGAAGAGTGATGAATGTCAGCAGATGCATCCAACCTTCTCCTGTTGATCCTGTTTATCTATGCTACGTACTCAACTAGGTGACACACAAGATTTAGGCATCAACTTGCTACTTATTCCAAGAATAGTTATCTTTATTGTTTTAATGTGATTAAAACTTTTAATAACATAGTGAAAAATACAGAACCTATTTTGAGGTACGTGATATTCTATGTTGTATAATTTATCTCTGTGCAGTTTCTAAAGTTAATGAAGTTATTGAGTAATCACACCACATTCCTTGCAGCTTTGGTGGCTTCCTGCATATCTGAAACAGGCAGTGATATATTAGATGCTCTCTCTTACAGAAGAGGTGTGAAATATTTTAATACCCATTGTGCAATTATATTTTGAGTTACAGAACTAATGGGATTTATTGGTTTTCTTGTATTTGTTTTGTTTTCATTTATGTCTTGTTTGGCTTATATAAATCTGAACAATATAGTGGTTTAATTGCCAACAGAATCCAGGCTGAAAGCCAGCTTTTAAGGAGTACTAGCCTAATGCCAAAGTAATGTAGTGTATGAATCTCGTGGGAGGAGATGAGGATGCAGGAAGGAGCGTATGGGCTGTGGCTGTAAATTATTGTGTTCTGTGTCTCCTTAATGGAATATCATGCTTTAATTGTGAAAATCTGAGGAAAGCTGTCTTTTCTAGACGATCACATTTATATCGCTACTTTTTTCCACTCAAATATTATTTTAAGAGTTTGGAGAAAGACTGTGCCAATAATATGCTTTGAATAAAAGTAAACATAGGTGAACTAGGCTGGATCCGATTTTTCAGGAACTAGCTGCAGCCCATAGCAGTAGGTACCATAATCAATTAGATGTTTTAAACTGCAGACCATCTCCTTGTTTTTCCATGATAATGTGGTGACTGATAATTGAAGCAAGTACTTCTTTCCTTAGAAGTTGTTTTCATCATCCATGATGAAACCTTTCTGGAATTGCAGAGCAGAAGTTTTATTGTATAGTGTCCCTATTCAGTCAGGTGAAAAGACTGTTCAACTACAGTATCATGTCTGAAGCCATCCTTTGCCATTTCAAAAATACTTGTCAAAGGTTCTGCCTTAGAAAGAAAATATAATCTCTGTGGAGAGCTGTTGGGAAAAATTAAATTGCAGAAGTCAAGTGTAGGTTAAAAGAAAAGGACCTATTCTGTTTAGAATAACCCAGTGTTTTCCACAGGAGTTCTTTGTGGCACAGTTAGTCCAAATACACCAGTCTTGATAAACTTCGCTCTTTCATGTGGTAAGATGACTATCTGTTTGCCTGGCTATTTTAGAAAATTAGTTATAGGCAAGATTTCTGATATTACGTGAAAAGAATATGATCACAGAGAAAAATGCATGAAATAGTACTTACATATGGTAAATGATAGACAACAATTCAATACATAGTGGTGTACACTCAACAGTTGCTGTAAAGTCTTAACAAACCGTGTCTGTTGCAAATACTATTAATCTACTTTTGAAACCAGGCCTTGTTGTACCTTACTGAGTATCTGCAACCATTCTGCAAGGACTCACTTGTCTGTTGATTTAGGAATCCAATGTGTCTGGTCATGAAAGTTTTTAGCCTGTTCCCAAGTGTTGCTTTGTCCTTGTGGCACAGCAACCTTAGCCTTTTCTTGTACGCTGTGTTCAAAATGAACTCCTGTCCCACTGGACTTGTATTCTTGGGCCTAACTTTAGTTTCTGGGATGCTATCAAATTTGTGGTTACAAATAAATCAAGATTATATAGAGAATCATAGAATCACCAGGTTGGAAGAGACCCATCAGATCGTTGAGTCCAACCATTCCTACCAATCGCTAATCCATGCCCCTCAGTACTTCATCCACCTGCACCTTAAACACCACCAGGGAAGGCGAGTAAACCGCCCCTGGGCAGCCTGTTCCAGTGCCCAATGACTCCTTCTGTGAAGAATTTTTAATGGATGTCGAGCCTGAACCTTCCCTGGTGGAACTTGAGGCCATTCCCTCTTGTCCTGTCCCCTGTCATTTGGGAGAAGAAGCCAGCTCCTTCCTCTCCACAACCTCCTTTCCAGGTAGTCATGGAGAGCAATGAGGTCTCCCCTCAGCCCCCTTTACTCCAGGCTAAACAACACCAGCTCTCTCAGTCACTCCTTGTAAGACTTGTTCTCCAGCCCCTTCACCAGCTTTGTTGCTCTTCTCTGGACTCACTCCAGAGCCTCAACATCCTTCTTGTGGTGAGGGGCCCAGAACTGAACGCTTTACACACTGGTACTTGAATGTGTTACTTAAATGTGTTTTCTTTCTCTCCTCTTTGTAAAACGTGTGCATTTTTCCTGTGGCTGGCACATCATAGAAGATCAGCAGAATGTGCAGTGGCAAACTGATGCTCAAGTTTGTTCTCAAGAAGTCTAAGACAGACAGACAATGCTGAGGTGCATCCTTGCATCAGCCGTCCATAAGCAACCCTTTCACCTTTGCGTAAGGTTGTTTTAGACCTCTACTGAGGAAGAAATATAAGCACACTAAATGTGTGATTTGCATCCTTCCCAAATTCATTGCCTTTCTTAAAATACTGCATTGAATTTAGTACTCAGTTTAAAAATGCTATTTCCGTAATTGTTTAAAGGCCAGCTGGTGAGGCACTACACAAAAACTATCATGTTTGTAAAGCAAAAAATATTTTATATAACAGCTTCTTCCTGTTTTGTGGTGTGGTGGGGGATGGGAAGGCTTTGAAACTTACTCTATGAATCATTCTGAGCATTTCATGTTGCTGAAACGTGAATATTATTTTTAAATGGGTAACTATGCTATTAGAGCCTTCTGTGATTTGGAGGGAACTTTCAGAATACTAAAAAGTCATTATTTACTTTCTTCCAGTCTATTAGTGCAGAACAATCCTCACACAGGCTCTGCAGTGGCAGAGTTGATTGGTTCTCAGTGGACTTGTCCTGTTAATAGGAGAAAAGAGGCTCTTGCTGTTATTTCTGCTCCTTTCTGGAACATGACTTCTCTAGACAGCTAATTGCATTGGATTTGAGCTGCCTCCCTGGTGTGACGAAGTAGGTATCCTCAGACCTTTATATTAAATAAACGCCTACTCCTCACATGTGGCAGAGTTTACCAAATAGCAAAACTGAACAATAGTTACTAAGAGGTGTCATCTTCCTTTAGCTCCGTGAAACCCTGATGTTGTGAAGGTGGGAATACCTCTAACCTTGCCAAGGTTAAGCAGCTTTGTTGAATCTCATCCTTTTTCCCTTCTACACTCCTTGCTTATGCTCCTAGAGCTAGCAAAACATTTATGTGATAGGGCTTGCATCACTTTGTCTCCTAAAAACAGAGGCTTTACACACTCTTTGTCTCCTCATTAACTAAACCTCAGAGATGCTCTTACATAGGGCCAATGCAGGATAATTACAATCTCCAGCTTCATCCCAATATACGTGAGCTGTTTGAAAGCTTTGCTGCAGGAGTTCTGCAGCTAGAGATGAATGAAAAAGAAGTGCTACAGTGGTTGTGTTTACCTGCAGTTCCTTGTGCTACTACTGCCACTGGCTATTTATTGAACTTTAAATACATGGGTAGCTGCTGTCTGTCCGTAGTCTTATCTGAAATGGCAAGTCAAGCTCTGTAAGATAATATAATTAATTTTTAAATCATGTTTCTCAAATCATTAAAGGTATATTTCACTGGTGTTTATTAAACTGAGATCCACTTAAAAAATGTTGTTTTGTGAACTTGACTGCACATTCGACAATAGCAGCAACAAAATCCGCGTTCAATGTCTGTTTAAATTATACTACAGTTATGAAGTAGCAGTACCTATCAGCTTCTTTTTGGGATGTCTTATAAATATTAACTAATGCTTAAATTGTCACTGAAATTATACAGTGAGATGGGGGTTAAGGGAGAACAGGTCTCTTTTTTTTTTTTTTTTTTTCTCCTTTTCCAAGTACTTCAAAGACTTGAAAAATACATCAAGGGTGCAGGTTCATTTTACACCAGCTCCTCTATGCCTTTGTGTCACACCAAGTAGTCCTGCTCCCTCCCCCTGGATGTGTTCTAGCTGTCATTCTGCCAGCATCAATTTTGATGAAAAATGCAGTTTAGGCAAGTCTAAGGATTCATCTTTATCCTTTTCTTCACATTTGCTTCATAGACACTTCACAGGTCATTCAAAAGAACATGTGTGTTACAAATTCCTGGTGGACATTTGGAAAAGTGTATGCAATTGAGAAAACAGCATGACCAAGTGATACAAGGCTCAGTTTGGATATGAGCATGTGAAATCTTGATTGAATGATGTGATGTATACAAGGTCCAACACAAAAAAAGAGAGACTGTACCTGTAATTGTTAATTTAATTAATAAAATCAACTATGATCATCTTCAAAACATCAAACGATCATCTTGACACACAGTTGTATATGATGATGCCAACATTCAAGGCAATTCTACAGGTCATTTTCTGAAAGACCATTGAGGATATCTGTCATTTTTGCTTTCATATCTGAAAGGTGAATTCCTTTGAGTGCAAAATTGGTCGCCGAGATCTCTTCACCATAAGCGTCATTCAATAATCAAAAAGTCAGAGATTTCTTCAGTTTCACAAGGAACTTGTTGTTAACTCACTATTCTCTCTTCCACACCAACATTTTCCGAGCAAATGTCTACATTTGATCATGCATCCACTCATACTGAGTGAAGTGATTGAGTTGAGCCTTGTCTCACTCTGACAGGTTAGATCATATTCTATAATCATCTCTTTGTCTCTCCCCTCCCACTCTTGGTTTCTGAGCTATAGGTTTATTCTCTTATTAATTTTTTTTATCTGACCTGTTACATTCTACCTTATTAGGGCATCTCTTATGCCACACTTTTCTGTCCCAGTGTCCCACTCACGTAAAATTTACCTGATGGGGAAATAGAGGTTGCTTAAGGGAGGTGGAATTTGAAAGCTGTGGGATGATACTGACACAAAGATCCCGATTAAATGAAGGTTGAAATCCTGTAGTAAGTCTTACCTAACTGCATCCATTTATGTTTGCTTCTTAAATCTGGCAGTCAAGCCAATGTCCAGCTTTTTAAACACCATATTATGGTGTTTGTAACTCCTAATGAATGGAATAAAATATGACAGTATAATTTCAGGTTCAACTATGGAACAAAGACATGATTTTAAGGTTTATCTGGATGATAAATGGGACGTTATTTAATCCAGTTTTTCATGGTTTGAGTGAGAGTTATGTGGTTAAAAATGATTTCAACAAACAATGTAAAATTGGTGGTGGCCATTTATAATATGAGCCACTAACAATTGAATAATACCTAGTTTATTTTCTCCAGGGTATAGTATCTAGTTTGTGAATGCACTTGTACTTCATAAATCATTCTCAAGAGCAAAAGGGAGAAAAATGAAAAATCCATTTTCCTTTAGCCTCTTGGGTCTTTATTTAATTTTTAATGAAATAGAGAGGGTACTTCATCAATGGCAACAGTAGAGCATTTTCAACACACGTCTTCGTGAAAACAAACGGACTAAAATCTTAAACCACCACCACTAAAAATCCCGAATACCCAACCCAAAGCAAATAAAGCAAAGGAACTGCCTTAAGACACAAAAAAGATTTAAAATAAAATGGATTTTTTAAGCATTTACTTTTTTGACAATTCATTTAGCTGTGAGATGTTCCTATATAATGTATTAGAATACGGACAGTCAATATTAAGCAGATACATAATTTTTGGGTGGCATAGTATTTATTTTGGAGCAGAAATCTGTCAATAGTATGTATTAACTTTCTGGTTCTGGCTTACATGGCTATGGGAGCTCTGGGATCAGAACAACTCTGCCTTGCCTGTGGTGTTGGTTCTTTCCTTGTTATACATTGACTGTAAAGCTGTACGTGCTTACATTGGGCAGTGTCACTCAAAATTCAAATAACTGAAGTCTGCAAAGTGGAATAGTGTAACATGTTGATACTATGTGATATGAGGAAAAGATGTTTCTCCTGTTCATTCAGAAGTGAACTTTCACAGCTTGAGGGCCAATAGCATTTTGATATACTCTATTTTAGCCTTCTGTATACCACAGGCCATTGTATTTTACATGTGTATCCTTGTATTTTATTTTGTTAACACTGATATTTCTGGTATCTTTATCCATCAGTTTCTGATTTGAAGATAATAAGAGGAACGCAATGTGATAGTGTTGGAAAAGGTGTGGTGGCATCCTTTGGTGTTTCGTTCCAAACATGAATTATCCTTGAAATATGTGCTTTATTTCCAGGTTACATTTGTCCTTCCTGAGTGTCTTGCTCAATTATGCTTTGCTGCCAGACTTTATACTACTTTTGATTTTCTAGGGTTTTGGTTTGGTTCTTTTTTTGATTGAGACTTAGATGTTCTGGTCAACTCTCAGTCTTTTCCTTCACAAATGTTTATGGTTTCAGATTTTCTTAATGTTATCAAATTAATTGTTTTGGTTAAACCAAAAATTCTAGTGTTGCAAGTGATTCTTGGTGTACATTTTCGGAGGAGCTCTGTAAAAGTGCTCAGTATTCTGTGGAGCTCAACTCATGTATATGCCTCTATATAAATACATGACCAGGTTTTCAAAAATAATTAAGGACTGCACTGCTGCAGGTTATTCTTAGTCTAATAAGGTTTCGTAATAAGCATATGACAATTCTCTGCTCTAAAGCTACTGAAACAATTTAATAGCACAAAGCAAACAGCCATTTTGCAGAATGAAACGCAAACCCCTCCAAATTCTAAGTAAAAGTCTTGAAGTAGTAGATTAAGTAATTTTTGAATGCTTTCTCTGTACTATTTGACCTCTTATTAGGTGATGTTTACATTAGAAGAGTAACTATTTAGTAATATTTAAGGGCAATTTCTGCAGACCACTCTAAAATTCAGACCAGATTGGTTTTATGAGTTATTGTAGTTTTAAAGCTAGTTGTCACAGACTTCTTCCTGTTTTATCTACAAATAGTTAACAGTAAACAGACCTGTTATCATCTAAAGTACATGTTAAACTTAATATTAACATTAGGAATACTCTTTGCAAGGTGAAAAACAGATAAGATGTGAACATATTCCCTAGCAACAATGCAGATGTTGAGTTACATGAGCAATTGGATACCAGCCTAGTCGCAGATATTACATTTCTCTGTATCACTGAACACCACCTAATTAAAAAGTGTATTTGGCCAGAGGTATTATTTTTATGAATTCACAAATATGCTTTAAGCAAAGACAGCAAAAATGTAATAAAGCTTAATTTACTTCGGAGCACTATACCCCGTCTGCTCTATACTTATAGAGCAGCATTCAGATTATCCAGTATTATTGTAGTATACTTTTCTTCAAACTATGTTCAGCTCATTAAAAATAAACTAAAACTAAATTCTCATCTTCCCTAGAGCAAGACTATGAGAAACAAATTCAAATGGTGATGAAATAATTGTTTTGTTTAATTTCTAAAGAGCATTATGTGATGTGAGAGTACTCAGACATCATTTGTTCATTGATGGAATTAAAGGAGCTTCTTATATTGATACTTCTGCATAAAATAACTGCCATATCCATTCCTGTGGACAAGCAATTCCTCTAGATAATAATGATACGTTAATCTTTTCCAAATGGAAGAGTAGGAACAGAACAGAATGATGACTTTTCTCTCCTACATTTACCAGCATCTCTACAGTTATGTGAAATACTGCTTGAGACCATACTTAAAATATGTATATATGAACCTTAAAAGGTAGACACAGTATGACTTCTGACTGCAGATTATGTAGACAGAGCTGTGTAAATAATTCCATTTTGTTTGATTCTGTTTCATTTCTTAGTTTTCCAGTTTTCTGAAAATCAGCTAGATCTGAACATGAACCTTAAAAGTCTACTTTCAAGTAGAAATAAGATGTTTAAATTGAAAATTCAAAAAACCCCCCACTTTGTTCCCTATTCTAATAAGTTTTAATTCTGTTCTATATAAAATGGTAAATTATTAGTGAAACTAAGTGAGAAGTAATATTCTTAAGGGTTTCTTTTAGGTTTCTCTCTGCCTCACAACCAGCAATAATCTGTTACGAGGGATTAATTTTTCAGTCCCAGCAGGACACGTTAGGTGTTTGGAATCTTTACCAGATATCAGGATGTGGAAGCTTTAAATCTGCTGCTGGAGCACACTGCCTCAAACAGATGTTTTGTCTTTTGCCAGAAAGCCAAATTATTCATCCAGGCAAACTGGCATACGTGGTGTAGCATAGCACCCTGGTCAGGAGAAAGTCCCAACCTCTCTCCAACCAGGCAGTTGCTGATGAAGATAAGCCATAAGATGCCAGGTAAATCATACTGTTGTTGTGCATCCTTAGCCTTTCTGCTTTATTTCTAAGCCCTTAAGCAATTCTCTCTTCAGCACTTCTTGGCTTCCTTAGCCTCTTAAAATAGTACATTTGATGTACGCTGTCATCTGTGACAACAACTTTCCATTAAAACTTAAGATGCTTTAAGTTAGTATGGTAAAAAATTAAAAGCTGGTACCATACTCATTTATGTTCACACTGTGCTTCTCTTGTACGTCTTCAGCTTCTACATAACTTTAGTCACTTATCACAAATCTAAAAGCTATCACTGTGCACTACTGCCTCTGACTTGAGCCCATCTACCAAGTAATTTTATTGGCAATTCCCCCAGTACAATTGCTGACTTGCAGATATCTAATTTATGAAGACCAAAGTCCTTTCACGTAGCCCTGCCAGTAGAGCTCGCGTCTTCCAGTACTGCATTAGTAACCTGCGTTTTACCCAAGTTGTTGGCTGAATTAAAGTTCATGTGATGTATTCAGAGATGTATGACTGGGAAAGGAGAACCAAATAATTTACTGCAAAGATTTCATTCTGTTGGAGGGGAGGATTTTATATCATCTACTTGTTCTCCTGGAGTGTATTTGGTGTTCCAGACATAACTTTGCTTGTGGAACATAATTTGTGATACCGCAAACATTTGTGTTGTATATTTGAGGTGAATAGGTGAATTTTAATTGGGTATATGGAACTAACTCCTAATATAGACCTTTGATAAGGTGTTTTTATCTTCAAATTACCTCATGAATGCAGGACTAACTTTCATGACAATCTCCAAATTCAACTTGGATCATACAACTGTGTAAGACTTCCTACAGGGTTACAGTCAGCACATTGTTGCAGATACCAATTTCAAAAATTTATTCAAATACAATCCTTTGAACTATCCATCCACTACCACTCAGTGCAGTTTTTGTCCACTGAATATCAAGGATAATAGCAAAACCAAAGGCTAATTTTTTCGTAACTATTCTGTTTAAAAGACCATCCTTAAGTCTCTCAGAAAGAATGCTGCTTTTCTACTTCAACTTTAATTAACAATCAAACAAAACCTCAACCCTAAACCTTCCTGTTTATAATTATTTATTATCCCTTGAGCTATCACCTGGCAGATTTTGCATTTTTTAGAACTTTTTTTTAAATCGGTATGAATCGTTTCTTTAAGAAACAACTTGATCTATGTAGAAATATTTCTTCTTTCAGTTTTGCGAGTAATTGAGTTGCAATATTTCATGTAAGAATCAAAACAGCACTGACCTGTTTCTCTTCTACACATGAGCTCACTGCGAATTTTTAATCTCTCCTTATTTCATAGAAAAGAGCAAGATGGTAAGGAGTTCTAAAAATCACCAGGGACTGGAAACACAGCTTTTGGACATGAGGGAGTGATAGGTCAGGCAGGCAGACAGCACTGTTGAGATGGGGGAAAACTGACAACTTCCACAAGCAAAGCTGCAGTTCAAGTGTGTTGAAAGGAAAGGATTTCACCTTTGTCTTTCATTTTCTTTTTGATGGTGTTGAACGCTGCAGAACATTTGTTCAGTGGAGGATGTAGTCAAAAGAATTTGTTGATGCAGTCAAAAGAGTTTGTAGAGAGAACAAGAGAAGAAAAGGATGCTTTGAGTAAGGCTTTTTCTTTGCCCAGAGGCTCTACGTTTGAAATAACAGAACTACATTTAAAATCAAAATTATCACAAATTATACCAATGTAAACATTTTTTTTCCTCATTGCTTTCTGAGTGATCCTCTCTTTTATACCCTTTTGATCAATTTGGGGGTTAAGCATTAGACTTACGTTTCAGATATTATTTCCTTCTTTGTGCTCTTGTTATTTTTCTTTGTTTCAATTCATTTTTCTAACTTTAAACAATGCCTAAATCTGTATAAAAATCAGAATCCTTATATAAAAATTACACGGCTCCAAAACCAGAGTTGTATGTAGTGACATGCTTTGATGGGGTTTGCTGGTAGAAATGTCACAGTAAGCTTTCCTAGGTTCCTCCAAAAGTACCCAAAATAGAAGACAGACTTTTATGAAAGAGTGTTTTACTGAATTAGCCTCTAGTAGATATATATGATATTTAGAGTTGGAATAGTGTTATTTTCCTTTACTTCCTATTGCTCACTTTCACGTCCTAGCTTTTAAACAGCCTCCTATATTGTTGAACTTTTTCAGAAGTCTCTTCATTCAGACAGTCTTTTATTAAATTCAGCACTTGGAGTGAAATTGTACAGATACAAGTGATCATTTCTTACTTGTTTCCACATATCCAACTTTATATTCGTTCAACTCCAAAATTGCTACTGCTCAGTTATCCAAGAAAACTACTGATGAGAATCGGGAAATAGTCAGTTAATTGACCTTGGCTTCATATACACTTTAATCCAGTAAGAGAGAAATTTAAATATGGAGGTAGCTGCCTCTGTCCTTCACACATCAGCCTTTAGTTTTCATCTCTAATGGCTTTGGTCATTTAATAATGTATTTTACAGCAAGGTCAGGTTAACAGGAGCTTTTATAGACCAATATTTTACAGGGAATTGGTGAACCAAAAACTGTAATTATGCATATGAAATAATCCCTTGAATAATTAGTGATGATTAACCGGCTGTTATCATTGAGACAGGTTATAAGAATTTGATATAAGAGGAGGTAGAATGCAACTTGCCAAACTTATGGCAAGTAAATGTTATCTATTTCATTAAAATCTCCATTTATTGTCTTCTATCTACATAATAGGGCAAGTACAGCACTAAATGATTTTTATCAACTGATACTATAATCTAAATATTACATATTTACAATTAATCTTGCTGGCAGTACATTAGACTTTAGAGAGCCTGTTGTCAGTGCACAAGGTGAAAGGTTGAGTGTTAAGTGCTTAGAAGTTGAAATCTGATTAACTATTTTGTGCACAATTGTAATTATCTTCACACCAACTTGATTTTGTGCAACAGAATACCGCTGCATGAGCTCTCTAAGTACCATCTTGCAACTTCTAAATAGCATTGAGAACAAGGTGTGAATATCAACCAAATTCCATATTGCTGAAGTCACTAAACTCCCTGAAAGAGGGAGAAGCCAGATAGGGAAAAAAACCCCCACCTTTGTGAAAAGAACAAGCGTATCCTAGCTGCAATGTGCATATTGGCATTTTTTTTGTTAAGCCCAAAGTACATGTACTCTGTCTCCATCTGAGTCCTCCCACACCTAGGAATGATGTACTGGAGATATGCATAGGATCTAGAGGAAGGAGGAGTTAAAGGTGCTCTTGAAAAGATAATTGAAATTCTAATGATGTCTGAAACAATAATTTAAAATAGTTCAAGTTAGTAAGTTAAGTGTGTCTTAGGAAAGAAAATTTAATGTGTGAAACAGAATATTTGGACAAATGACAGGGAGAGGAAGAAGATCATCAAAGGCAAATAAAAGCAAAAGGCCAGACTCACAATGAGGATTCACATTTGAAAAATACTTTTTAGCAATTAGGATAGAAACTCTTCTTGGAAATAAAAGGCAGGCTCAAATTCTCCCAACATCTTTCAGAGAAAAGGTTCAAAATAATTGTTATCCCGAGTGTATTTCACAAATGTCAATCTATAAAGTGTTCTGAGGTCTCTCTTAGTCTTTCCTTTTGAAACTGTTTCACGTCATACAGAATATTTACATTTTCATTAGTAAAGGGACTAGATCCCAGTTGTCACATCTTTCAGGGCACTGATCTAATTAGCTGCTGCATTCAACTCTCCTTTTCCAAGAGCTCTTTCTTGGACTTTCATAACCAGACTGAATTTCACAGGAGGATTTTTCTAGGTTTATAGGCCTCAGACAGTACAACACATTCCCCTACCAGCTGGCTTTATCTCCTATGCAATCTACTCTTACAAGGACTATTTACTGAAATAGTATTGTAAGGAAGCTACTGATTATTTTGGTGAAATTGCTCTATAAAGTGTCTGCCATTTCAGTTTCTACTTATTTTTAAGCATGTTATGTACTTCTGGAATGATAAATACTAAAGAAATTAATTAGTTCTATTCATAATTGCTTATGCAATTATTTTAAGAATGCAAATTCACCTGGCACAAAATTAAAAAGAATAAATTTAATAAATGTTATGCCTTTAATTTGAATAGAAGTCAAAATAGTCTGCAACGCTCATTCCAGACAATATATATTATTTTTACAGTGCAGAATAATTCCTGTTTTGTACAGCTAGTGCTGATTAAAAGAAATTCACCTCATGCAATTTAATAAAACTAGCTAATTTAAGAAAAGTCAGTGTATTAAAATTTACTATACATGACAACAGTTCTCATTTCAGAACGCACCTTACCCACCTCTGTTTGATTAGATTTCTTATTATAAGTTCTGAAAAGGTTAATGAATACCTTAACAAAGTAGCTCAGGTTCTATAATTGGGTGTAATATGCTAGTACGGTGATGGGCTTCTTTGTTGATGTAACTGTAATGAGAGATCTTTGATGTGTTATAAAAACAACACAGTAAGAAATGTAAAGAAAAATAAGGTGTCATAAGTTCCTGGTTTAACAGATATGCTATAGAAATCATTTCATTTGCTAGCTGATATAAGCAGATAATGAAGCTTTCTGCTGTTATGTATTCCATATCTGCAAGCATGTACCTCAAAGGCAATTACTTTTCACTCCCGTAAGTGGAAACAAGTTGAAAATTTCCCTTACAAGAACCAAACTAGGTAAAAGGTTGTCTCCTGAACTCTTCTCTGAAACCTAGTTGTTCTTTGGCTTTTTACTATTTAGTATAACACTCATTTGTGTACATAGAATTTCTCAATTTATTCTACATAAGGTCTCTTTCGAGGAAAATTTACTTTTTGTTGTTTTATATAAATTTCCCGTAGTGCCCATAATATTCTAAGTCTCATATAAAAGGATAACATGGGTTTGACCTAGAGAACACGTCTTGTAAATGAGAAGAATCATAGAAACTCCAGGTTGGAAGAGACCCACCAGATCGAGTCCAACCATTCCCACCAATCTCTAAACCATGCCCCTCAGTACCTCATCCACCCACACCTTAAACACCTTCAGGGAAGGCGAGTCAACCACATCCCTGGGCAGCCTGTTCCAGTGCCTAATGACCCTTTCTGTGAAGAATTTTTTCTTTATGTTGAGCCTGAACATCTTCCGGTGGAGCTTGAGGCCATTCCCTCTTGAAAGTATGTCCATCTTCAATATGAGTGTTAAATGCACCATTTAAAATACAGAATTCAGTCTTTCATCAATGTGAGGTGGACTGAATAAATACAGCTTATTCCTTTTGCAAGTGTACGTTTTCAACTTTTATTCTCTTTACTTGTAAAAATGATTTATACATAGTTTGGTTTTACATGAATATATGCCCATTTCTGTCAACTGCTTGTCAGCTGTTGTAAATTGTGGTTGTGCCCTAAGTCAGTAAAACCATGAATGTTTGCATCAGGTTGGCAAGCACTTGAGTAACGTGCTAGTAGGTTTGGAGTGACCATGTGGGGAAATTGTGTAAAAATGAAGTTGAATGAGTCCTAGTCAAATGTTTTTCAATAGACCTCTCAGGCTACAAGACAAATTTGCATTCCCAGTCTACTATTTCTTGCTATTACCAGCAAAAATGCAACCATTTCAGATCAATAAGATATATGGAAGGAATGTGCAATGTGAGAAAAAGAAGCAAGAAGGTACATCTATCACCTTCCAATCCACCTGGATTTTAATGAAAACTGCTAGTTTATGGTGTTGAAAATACATAAGCAGAAAAATTCTTGCATTCCCATTCAGTGTTATATTTTTTATTTTTAGAACCAGCATAATCTCACAGGTAACTCAGTCTCTTGCAGACTGATAAAAGAAGCATTTTTCTCAGAACTCGATTTAACTTTCATTTCTTTTCAATTCGTCATTGTATTGTTATGTGCAGCATATAAACATTATTTAAGAAACATACTCACTAATCCTCGACCACCTGTTTAAAAAATATGTTTCGAGAAGTGAATTTGAATAGGAAAAATACACACTGCACTTCTCATCCCTACTCATTAAATCATCATCAGAATAAAGGTCTTTTTATGTTGTAGTAGGTAGAAGTGACACATGGAGCAATGAACTAATTCACTGTACTGATCAGTGCTTTCAACAGAGTCAATGATAGAGATTATAACCTATTATGGTTGAAAACATAAAATCTACTAAATCAAGCATCAGGAGATGAAAATAAATATAAAATTCATTCAGCGTCTTCATTTGAGGAAAGATTTTTTTTTTTTGGCTAGACATTTACTTTATTGCTTCACTGACTGATAAAAATCCAAGGGGTCAGTTATGTGATTCACTTCTTTGCAGAAGATTAATTGTTTTACATCTTGCATGTTGTCTTCCTAATTAGAATGCTCAAGTCATTTATTTTAATGTGAGACCATGCATTTCTTCTGTCCCCTGGACGTTGCCTTTTCTGTTTTATGATGAGAATTTGAGTATGGCATTCTTTTTTTCTTTTTGTTTAGCTGATGCCTTACTGCAAACTACAGGTGCTATTTTTTGCAGTGAGTCATATTGACAGTAATAGCACAGCAGTGGCAAAAATGAAGCAGAATATAATAGAAAGTTAATGGGAGGATACTCTGGCTACTGCTAGGCAAACTCGTGTCAGAGGGATTACAGTAACTAGTGATATTCCTATTATCCTAGGCCTGTTATGATCTTCTGAGTGCAACTGTGCTTTAAAAGTGGGGATGGGATGTTGTATTGAAAAATTACTGTAATAGAGGACTATAGAGTTCAGTGTAATTTTGAATGATTACAGCACTGTTTCTATACTACTTTTAAAAATGATGGCCCCACACAGGTTTGTGACATCTTAGCACTGTATTTAGAGCAGGAGAGCGTACATCAATCTTCCTTGAAACTGGCACAAACAGAATATGTTTTGCTGTTATTTACAGATTTCCAAAGACTTTAAGGAAGATTGAAAGAAAACAATAAAACGGTGGCATTCAGTTTGGGACAATGAAGTATTCTCATTCCTCCCATGTTTGTGCATGCAGCCTCTGCACACAAAGTGTGGGCATTTGACCTCCTAAATCCAGTTGCTAGGTTGCTTTATTCGCTGATTTTTCATTTACTTTTGCTTGCACATAATTCCGTATCTGCTTAATAAATAAGGAAACTTTAAGTACATTCCTTTTCAGGTACTGTAAGCAACCAACTTCAAAGCACTTCATGCTAGATTGGTTCTCTTTATAAAAAAAGGGTCTGCTGCATTGTAGCATTACTTAGTTGACCAGGATAGTGAACCAAAAGCCATGACCAACCTATTTATTTCATTTGAGACTAAAGAAATTTATTTTGGCTGATCTGCCTTAGTAATCCCATTATCCAACCACAGATAAAGAAAAATTCTTCTGAAACTTGAAGAGATTTACATGTTTCTGTAAAAAAATGATAGGAGAAAGAAATAAGGGAACTACTTATACTACAGAGAGAAGAATCAAGAAGCAGCAATATCTTTTAATAAGAAAATATAGTGCTAGGAAGGAAGTTAAAAAAAATTGGAGATAAACGTTTCACAGTCTCATCTTCCTCACCCCTAACATTAAAAACAAACAATGATTAAACAACGTTATCAAAGAAATTTGTAAATTACTGTGTTTCGTATTGTTTTCCTCTTTTGCTGGCCCACTCCTGGACAAAGTCCTAATAGTTCGTCTTTACATGCTCATTTAAACTCATCTGAACTTCTTCCTCTGTAAAACTGTAACTGAGTCAGAGACTAAAACATAAAAAGTGCAGCCAGCAAGGTGCCAAAACTTAAACTTATTGAATGCCGCGTGATTTTAAACTGAATTAATAAGGTATTAGCCAGCTGTAGCCCTAAATGATGTCCTGGAAATGATAGTGATGAATTAACTGCAAGTAGCAGGAAGAATTTAATATCTGTATGCTCTTAGTCTGGGATTTTAGCTTTTGCTGTGATGAGGTCAGACCATGAACTATTGTCGGTGGGAAGACACTAATATGAAGGAAATACTGTTAACTGGCTCAATACTGCTGGACACTGCTAAGGGAAAATATAAGCTATCTTCATGTGGAATAAAGAGTTGAACAGAGCTTTTCTATCTCCATTGTGTCTTTGAGTTTCAAATGATGGTGGGCTTTGAACACAGGCCCTTGCTCTTTCAGGCTCCTAATAAGTTTTTATTCCTGTTCAGGCTCTCTATGTCAATACTTCTCTCTGCAGTGTGTTCGTTTCCAGTGTCCGCAATTCAGGCTGAATGTTACAAATATAGAGAAGCTCAGCAGGTTGAGTAAAGAATGATTAAAGGGAAAGATTAAAGAGAAAATGCAATTCATAGAGAAAACATCCAAGAAGCTAAGTTTTGAAGTGTTTATCAAATAGATGATGTTGATCAGATTTTTCCCTCTATGTCAGTGTAGTAGCAAGTGCCTAGGAGATATGCCTTCAATCTAGCAGAGACAGGTATTACAAATGGAAGCTGAAGATCAACATATTTAGGGCAGAGATGAGATAAAATTAAATAGTGATAATGAATTAGCTGTTGGAAAATTTACCAACAGGTGTTCCTTACTTTATATTCAAGTTTATGTTTTTTCTTATAAGAAATGTTCTTTTGAAATGGAAATTTATTATTAGTTTCAAGAAAACACTGTAACTGTTTAGCACAGCTTTTTTCTTGTCAAGTGAATGTTACTTGTTTATACACACCTTCAGAAAGACTGGTTCATTATTTGATAAAGTGCTTGTTTTATTGTTTGTTTTCTGTGGATTCCAGAGTTGGGAAGGCAGGACCAACAATTCTTTGGATGTTCTCTTTTCTATTACAGTAACCCTTTACCTTTTTCAAATATTAGAGATTCCAAGACTGACTTTTTAGAGTAGGGTGCTTGAAAAAGCTTCATCAGCCAACTTAGATAATTCTAAGTTATTCCATTATTTCTGTCTCTGCTCTTTGTATTGGCATAAAATCCAACTATAAGCCAGCTATCTGATCATAATAGTTGTTTTCAAATGCAGTTTAAGAGCACTATTTTGACTTTTAGATCACATAAGAGTTCCTGGAGCAGCCACACTGGCGGCTGAGATCCTGAAATTAATTCGTACTCATTAGTCCTTCCCAGAACAATTTCCTCTATATACCTTCTGAAAGTTGTGTTTGACATCAAAGTGGATGCTTCTGTGTCTTTCTCATGTTCATTTCCAAGAAGCACCATGGCAAAGTATCTATTTCCCATATGCACACAGCCTTTGCGCACGGCTTTTGTTCACGTGTATCAAACATCTTTGGATAAATATACAAGGAAACAAACCATTATCCGTGTCACAACAGGAACTTATTTCTGATTATATGCTCAGAAGAAGAAAGTAAATAAGAGTTTGTTCTGAGGGGGAAAAAAATAACTGTGATCAAGCATGTTATTTTTACTATAATACTAACCAGTATTACTGAAATATTAGAAGACATTGACTGTCAAGTTACTATTAAAAGTGTCTAATGCATATTGTCCTCCCAAGTTCACAGGTGCATTCTGGTGGTGATATTTCTTTTACAAGCTCATGAGTCTGTCAGGACTGTGAGGGTTCAATAAGCGTGCTCAATAGATCATCTGAAGGTCTGTTAAATGATGCTGTGCTTGGATCAGTATGTCTGATATAAACTGTTTATATATAGCATGCATTTGTGAGTCCTTACATGCTTTTTTTTTTTAATGTGATAAACTAGTTGCACGCACACCTAACACAAGAGTTTCGGTCATATTTCACGTTTCCCACAAGCAAATACAAATATTACCTTACTTATTAGAACTTTATTAAAATCTGTTTAAAAGCAGTAGGAAGACTGTGGACTAGAGATTAAGTTCAAAACAACAGACTAATTATAGCTTTGTGGAAACTCAGTTTTGGTTTGTAGTTGATGTTGGAGGAAGAAATACTGTAATTTTGTATGTGTTGTGACTGTTTGCTCAGAGAATTAAGCTTTCTAAGAGAACGAATAAGAAAAGAATATGTCATAAATATCTTAATTCAGCAGAGAACGTTATAGTACCTTGCCAGTTGGTTAAATAGAATACTCGGGGTTTTTTTCTTCATTAAAAGTAAAAGGTATGCCTCAATGATGCTTTGCCGTACTTGAAAGGGAAACTGGAGGGAGGCGAAAAGTGACAATGTAATCTTGAAAAATATAATTCTGAAAAATAACTAAAATGTCAGTATAGTGAAGCCAAATGTACTTTATCCCTGTGTGAAAAGACAGCTGAGAGGTAGCTTTAGGTCTTGCCTTTAAGTGGGAATAGTTTAGGTCAAAGCAGGTGCTTTATTGCATATGTGTAACATTAAGCCATTTATTTTCAAAATAAAGTTGAAATTGGATATGGTTTTTCAAAATAATGCAAGAATTATCTCTTTTACTATAAGAAAAAAAACTCTCTAGTTTTCCTAGGAGGAAAGATGACTTCCGGAAAAATATCTAGAGCTGCATGCATGAGTGAAGATCTTGACATGGATTCTAAACTAGTAGATAAAGACATAGCAAGATCAGTGAGGAAATGGTGTAACGCAAGAACTAAAACATTAATTTTTAATGGAGCCATTAAACATTCAAGCAATATGGAAATGTAGAATGAAAAGACACCATCTGATTTAGTAAGTCCACTCCCTTACCATTACAGGTAACCATACGATCCAGTTAATCTCATCTTTGCATATTGAGCTTGGAAATATGCAAAGGAATATCTTTCTTGAACACTCCTGCACTGTGCATGCTGCAAACATTTACGTGTTGAAAATTATAAACCTAAGACTTATTTACAAAAACAAAACCTATACCTATTCTGATTGCAGCAGAAAGGGAATAGAGAGAGATCAAGGGCATCACTGCTACGCTACATGACAGCAGGGTAAAAATATCCAGGCAGACGGTAAAATATCCAGGACATCCCAGTAGATGCCCCATGGTAAAGACAAAAATATATCTTTATATGGGAAGGTGATGGAACTGCTGATGCTTAGCATTATTAAATATGAAATAGATTTTTTTTTTTAAAAAAAAAAAGATGAAGTGTACTTGTAACATGATTTTTAATCTGGCAAGCTGACTTGAGTCTTTTAGTGACAGGCCCACAGGAAAAAATAAACAAACACCAGAACTAAACACCTTTGAAACAACAAAATCAAAATAGAAAGCATTTTCCCATCTAAATTATTCCCAAGATGTTTGAAATATTTCCAAGAGATCTAAATGTCAGTAGCTGAATTGTGTTGTCGTTCTCATTATATCATCATCTAAACAGTAGCTAGGAAGTGGTTTAATCACAGTTATTTTGACTAGTCACCTTGCAATTATCTGTGCTATATTGACAAATTATGCCATTTTGTCATAAGTACTTCAGATAATTACAACACTTGTCAGAAATCACTAAATCGGATTATTTCATGCAAAAGAAAACTTTTTTTTTTATAAGCAAAATCTATCTCTGAATCACATTATGTGCTGTCCTTGATGTAGCATCACATCACTTCTGTTGACAGGTGATAGCATTACAAATAAAAACCCCTATTTTACCGAAGGATTATGCCTGTCAGGGCCTGGTAGATTTTGTGTCGTCCTGAAGCTGATTGCAACAATCTTTGTGCAAGTTTGGGGAGCTGGGGATAAGATTGGATGACAGGGCTATCACAATGAGTTTGCATCTTGCCCTGGTTTAATAGAAATGGACACACTGTTTTTTTTCATTTTAAAATTCTGTATTTGAGACAGTGAGTTACAACTCAAACCCCGAACAGCCTGTGACAGACACATTACATTTTGTCCCCTCCTGGTTCTTAAACAAGCTTATAGGATGAAGCAAATGTTTGTCACTTCTTGTCAGCTCTGTGATGGTAATGTGATACTTTTTCTCAAACCTGAGATAGAGCTGTTTTGTTGCTCTCCATCTGCATCAAGGTTATTCAAAATTTAGAATCCTCTTACTATTTTGATAGATGGGACATTTAGTGCTTTTTTTTTTTTTCTTCTGAACCCCAAGAGTGAAGGAGGTGGCATTTTACTGTTTTTAAATTTCTGTGATCAGAGGCACATAACTGAAGCCAAGCTGTTCTGGAAAATTGGGACTGTTCCAAGCCAACCTGCTTCATTTTGTAGGAGAGTACTCATATATTTTCAGTTGCGTCTCTAGCCAAAACTTAGATACATGCTTCATTTGAGGATGGCTGATCAGTCACTCTGCTGACAACTCTCCACACCAGTGAGCTGCTCACCTTCTCAAGAGACCTATTTTTAAAACCCATGGATAATTCTTCAGGATACTTCTATATCTTTCAGTCATAAGATTTTCATTTTTTCTTTTAAAGGAAATGTAAGCAAATCAACCAGTTTAACTCATCCTGGTTTACAGATGCAGCTGCCCTGAGATCTCCAAGTACTTGAAGGAATAGGCATAATTCAAGGGTCAAGGGGTAAGATCTATAGAAAATTGAGTATGAATTTTAACATACAAGTGTCTATATACATTAGCTCCAGAAGAATAAAAATATTACTTAAAAACAGGTCTCTGTTGTATTCAGAGTTATCAAGCTTCAAGTCAATTTATGACATTATTCAAATGTAGAGTAGAAATAATGTATGGAAACATATTTCTCTGTGGCCTGATATGCAACATACTACCTTGTTGGCCCAAGAGAAATGTTTTCTTTTCAATCTTCCAAAGCTCATTAAAAGGAATCCACAATGTTCCAACTATAGGGTTTGTTATTTTCAGTGGCTGTTGAAATGGTTTTCATAAAAGTAACTTTGTTTCATCGGCATATTTTTATTTCCACAACACATTATTAGCCTTGAATTACTATATAATATTTTGATATCCTAATGGTTGTTAATGATAATTAAGGTTTCAGTTGGGAAGTTAGTAGCAAGGGCAGTTGCTCCAGGTAATAGAAAAAAAAAAAGAAAAAGAAAAAAAATGGGAGAGCAAACGTGCAGAACTGTGTTTTGGTTTTGCTAATTACCACTTCCATTAACTCCCAAAGACTGTAGTTAATTCTCAGCTTATGAATAAGGTGGTGTATGTCTGTGCAGGGACAAGTTCTTCCCCTTGGTGTTTCTACTCAGTCGTGAAGGTTTTAAGTTAATTAGAGGTTTTAAACAAACTACTATATCCTTTCACCAATCAAACAGGACATCTCAAGTTGTTCCAGCCTCTGAATATGAAACAAAATCCTTGTCATTTTCAATATTACTAATTACCTTCATTCTTCTAAAAATATTTTTCTCTTTGAAAACAATAAAAATGAATTATCCAATTGACCGGGTGATATCAAAGTTATCAATTAACTACATTAATTGTTTTGTGGAAGGATTGTTCCTGAGACATGAAGGAAAAAAAGGGGTTGATTGTTTGAAGGGTGTCAAGGCATTTGAAAGACTTCAAAGAAACATCTTGTTAACATCTGAGGATGCTGGCCTATGTAGCACTCTAACTCCAATATTGGGCGTTGGCTTTGAGAGCTTGTTGAGGAAGATCTTTCATGTACAAAACACCTGACATTTAATTTAAACTATTGTAGATATTGTTCCTGGTTTATTTTCTTGAGAACAGTTATTGAATATATGATAATTGAACAAAATAACTGATAACCACGATTGTCAGGATTCTGATAGAATACCTGCAGCTCTTTGCGGGGAAAAATGTATATGTGGCCAGTTGCTTGGTGTATTATTAAATATGTTCATTCTATCTTAGACTTGTATAGATTTTGTTCTGCTACCAAAATAGCTGCAGCAGCTTCAAATGCTGCCTTGAATATTAGTAAAAGGTTTTTCACAGAAAGGGTCATTGGGCACTGGCAGAGGCTGCCCAGGGAGGGAGTTGATTCATCTTCCCTGGAGGTGTTTAAGGCACAGGTGGACCAGGTGCTGAGGGACATGGCTTAGTGTTTGATAGGAATGGTTGGACTCGATGATCCGGTGGGTCTCTTCCAACCTGGTGATTTTATGATTTTACATATTACATTATATATGAATAAGCATGACAGACCTCAAATAACTGATGATGTGAGCAAAACAGGTGAAGTTATAGTAAAATTAAATATGTTCTATTCAGAATGCAGAAAGTTAAATCCTCAGTATGCTAACTAATATTTATTGCATACAAACTTTACATTTGGGTTAATTATGTGTAATTTAAGGCTTTTTCTCAGAGGTCCCTATTCCTCTTTCCAACATCCAATATAATACTCTTCTCACCAGTTTAATTATTTGTTCTAAATGTCTGTGTCAGCTGGTTATGCTACTCCTATTCTGCTCCCTCTCCAGCTCTACTGCTCCTTCCATAATATCTTACTCCTCCACACCCATTTCATACTGTCACCTACTGTTACCATATCACTAATGACTGCCGTGGCCAAAAGAGAATTCTCTTCTCAGACAGCAAATCATGTATTATAATATGACCTAGTGGTGCTCATTAGCCTATGAAAGCACTGAAACACTATTCATTAAAGTGTAAGTAACTTTTGTTTTAACAGTGATGATGCATGAGGACAGGTTGGAAGTGCTGAGAATTGTATTGTGTAGTCTGCTTTTGACCTCACTTCCCAAAAAAGGTTTAGCTTTGAATTGCATGAAAGTAGATGGAAAGATGAGGATTTCCAAGAAGTGCAGGTATTGGATTTACAGCGAATAAAAGTCTCAGAGCTAAACTAAATTAACTGTAAATGTCTGATTCAAACTTGTAAGTTGTTTAAGTTTCTACAAGTCTTTATTTAATGCTTCTTTCTGTGAGGAGTTAGACACTGGGTAGGAGGAAGGAAGAAAACAAAAGAAGATTGTAGTGGAAAAGCGCAGCTGCACTTAAGTAAAATGGAAACCTCTAGTACTTCAGCCTCTGCCTTCTCTGAATAAAACTTAACAGTGAGACATCAGTGAAAAGAACTGCTGATCCCACATATCATCTGATCCCACACCTGTATTGTCTAAGTACGTGAAGTGAGGTATTTATAGTTGAAACTCTTGTCTGGTTGATTTATTTGACAAAACATTAGGATAGTGATTAGGGTGCTGACAGTAACTAATTTTTCTCTGGACTCTGAGGCTTCCCATTATAATGCAATTTATAATATAATTTTCAGGAAGATTCGTGCAAATGAAATGTCACACTTCATAGATTTCACGCTTCATAGAAAAAGAACGTAAAAGGGGGAAGGTTCTAGTGTAATCCACTTTAAAAATGGAATCAGATCCTTTTCTTGTTTTTCCTTAATATATATTCACAGTTCTGATGTTACCTTATTTTATTTATAGAATGATTTAGAGGTCCCTTATGCATGAGTTGCTTTGCATTGACATTTTCTCTGCTATGTTTTAGATAAAAATTCTCAGGCTTTCACTTGTGATGCAGCAGCAAATTAGGATGGTAGCACTACCTTCACAGTCCAGTTTGCTCTTTCTTCTGAATCCTTATTTATTTCACAATTTTACACAACAGACTTCTAAAGGAATCTTTGAAAAAGGAAAGGAGTACTCATCTGTGAAAGATGAATATCAAGCATCTACACAAAGTGCCATATATAAACTAGAAAAGCCCTAGGGCATCAAGATATTACTTGTCGATTTTATACTGGTTTAACATGCCTGTTTATTCTTCCAAGCAAAAAACCACATTTGTTACCTTAGCAACATAGTTGTGATATCTCCAGACATCTGAACCAAATTCTCAAGACACATGGACTGTTGTTCAGGTCAACCTGTAGGAACTTGATTTATAGCATCAGAATATTTTATGTTGATGTTTTTATCTACATTTTTAAGCTGCATCTGTGTCTCTTCTCTCAGTTTTGTGGTTGTCTTTCCAAGATTTAGTTCTTGTCAATTATGCTCATAAATTAATTGAGGAATTTTTATTGAATTAGAGATAGCAAAATTTAATTTAAAAAGCATATTTTGCAAACATCTACATTTGATACAAAGAAACTGGTATCGCTTTGTTTAAGAAGGAGATATGCTATCTTGTCTATCAAATAGTGAATAATAGACTGAGGACATAATTTAAAGACGTCCCTTGCCAAAGCTAATAAATAGGTTTTGCTGAAAGGTAAAGTACTGTATTGAATTAGAAAATGGCTAAAACAGAAACAAAGAAGTATAAATAAATGGGCAATTTTCAGTATGGCAAAAGGTTAATGCTGTTGTCAAGAGACCTAAAGTATTTACTAGAAACAGTATTGCTTAATAGGTTTACTACTACTCTGAGCACAGTGAGGTATTGGAGTTTGCAGAAAACAACTTTCTTTGCATTCTTATTGAAGACTTATAGGTATCACTGAAATTTTATTGTATTTTGTGAATAAGCTCTACATGGACAGTGGATTCCCTTTGTTATGAATTAAACATGTATTGCATGACAGAAAAACAGTTCAGTTTTTGGGCTTTGACTGCAGTGCCTTGGAAGAAAGGCTTAGGTATCATTAGTGAGGAACTGATCCACATGCCACGCTACTATGCTTTTTGAGGTAAACCTAATATATAGGAGTATATAAGTAATCAAAAACAGAAAAAATGTTATACAGTAACCCTTTTATTGCAGTATTATAATCATTCTTGGTCACAGAGTAGTTAAATAGATGCTACATAGAATAAAAATACCACCAGAGGCAGGGGAACCTTCAAAAGGAGTGAGACAAGATGGAAATGTTTTTAAGATTAGATAATTACCTTGGAACATAATAGTGTTATGTAGTAATTATTGAATAGCAGAGTGAAGTATATCATGCGTCTCTGTTTTTCACTAAATTTCAAGAGAAATTTAAATAAAACCACAAAATATTTAAGGAACAAAAGGCAAAGATGAAACAAAAAGCTAAATTCAATGAGAAATCTTGAGTCTCAAGGGTCCAGAGGGAATTGGCACTGTCTGTGCACAATAAGAAAGCAATTACAGTGGACAAACATTTCTTTAAAGGAGATAAAAGTTTTTAAGTTTAATCCAAACCATCAACTGCCTGTGGTTACAAATAGCTTCCTTTCTATAGGTAACTCTGTGCAGGCAGATTTCCTTCCAAGTTGGACTGAAGCTTCAGTTAGTGGACCCTGTAACAGGCGATACATAGTTTTGATGGATTACTGATCTCATGAGAGTGACATCACTGTTTTAATATGGAAATGGCAATTTGTCATACAAGGAGCGTGACAATGGAACAGTGATCAGGGCAGTCTGACTAACAGCCTTTCATTAAAAATATTGTTAGCTTTATTTTAGAATAAGTTATAGTGTAAAGTAAAAAAGAAAATTCCTGTTGCTGACATCTGTTTTTCCATTGCTGAATGAAGGCGTAAGAGAATCGTACGCTGCAATAAGCTAAACCTCTTAATTTATGAAATCTCTTCTGCTCAATACTGAGTAGAATAATGTGGTGTAGGTAGCTCCCCTCATGTTTGCTACAGATAAGAGTTTAAACATAGGAGTTACTGCACATCACCTGCTGTATTGTAAACTCTTCCCTTCTTACACAGGTTTTTTGAGGATTATTTGAATATTTTGCCCATTGTATGTGTTAACCATAACATTGAGTTTTACAAGAGTAAAAGAACATCTATATGAAAAACTTGAAAATATATGCCGTACCTACTTAGTAACTGTGCATTTTCCTCTGCTGTCTAAAACCAAATGCAATTTATATGCTACTTAAGTGCAGTTAAGTATCCATTTAAGTAAGGACTCTGCAGGATTCCAGGCAGTTGCCAACAGGGGTGATAAACAATCCCACCTCCCAATGCAATGGACCACAGTTTTAAAGAATAAATTACAGTTATTTGTCAAAACATTCACATAGCAATGGTTATTGGCCTAAGCAAAACCAGGTTTTTTGACTGCAGCAGAATGCACAAAAAAATTGCATATTTACTTCATATTTACTGCATATTCTTAACATTTTCCTCGCTGTGTTTTTGCAGTGTTTTGGGAGGTAGGCTGTACTGGAAAAGAGGATAGCATATGCTTCTCCAAAATGTTCTGGATGTTATCTATGATGTTTATATAAACATTTGTATAAATGTTATCTATGATGTTTTAGGTTTTCAACAGCAAGGGTTAAACGTAGTGAGTCACTGAAGCCCCTTTACAACTCCTTTATTTATTTCACATAAATGTGAGATAAATGGAGTGAGTAAACAATCAAACATTGTTTTTCTTTTCCTTGGCATTTCCTATAGCTCTGGAACGTTATAGTGAACATACGCTTTTATGCAGTGGTAATGACATAAAAGCTGCGTTTGATTGCCTGTGCCCTTCACAAATCACAAAAACTTATTTCATAGCGCTCCATGCTATCAAAAAATGCAGCCATGCAGCACTGAATATAAAGCAATTTAATGTGAATTGGGGCAGCATCACTGAAATGTTCACACCAAGGAGCTTGAATGCTGTTATTTGAACCACCTGAACCTGTTGATTAGAAATGAAATCTGAAGTAGTAGTAAACTTTGAAGGCCACAAAGGTTTCTGAATATTACTTGATGTCAACAATGAACCTAAAGAGTAAAATATGAAGCTATTTTCCATCATTTTCTTACTATATAAATACTTATTACTAGTACCAGGAACGTTTTCTTCTTCTGGTCAAATCATCAGTGAGTGTAACATAGTGGGTGCTGTCATAGCAGAAGAGTAGCCCTTTATAGCCATGTATCTTTTAAGAAAGTCTATTGAATGGATAGTAAAATTGAGAAATAAATATAGTACTACTCTTGCTCCGACACCTTTCCCTCTCAGGAAACTTCAAAATGTTTTATTCCCTATAAATATCCATCAGCTCTAAATTTGTTATTTGTTCTCTTCTATCACACGAGTCGTCTCTTGCATGAACTTTTGTACTTTGATTTTGAATGTGCTGAAAACAGACTGCTAAATTCAGAAAGTGCAAATATTGTTCATCTGCCTTTGTTGTTTCCATAAATATAAAGCAGTCTAACTGTTGATAATTTATAGCATCGCATAATGTGCCTCTGACCTGACATGATTCATTGATTACAAATTAGGAAATCATTGCTCATCCTGCTCAACACACTTGTTACGTTAATGCAATTTAATATTTATTTATATAGGATGCCATTAGGCAATTTTTCGCATTCTGCATTTTATGACACTTGAGAAGACATGCCTGCAGTTGTAGGTGGTCCTGAGTCCAGGCCAACTCTGTCATTTATGCATGGGACAGTACAGACATAAAAAATTGAGAGCCTTCATGACAGAATTTTGGATCCCATCCTGTTTCCTGTTATCCAGAGAAATGCTATTATGTATATTTAACAAGAACTTGAAAGGCGCTGTAAGGCAAAGGCATCTTAAGGCAAAGACCCCTGGTATGCTTTTCCTTCTGGTTTGGTTCAGCAGTGGATAAGTATGATTTGGATCTGCTCAGGTTGACTTGTACTAGGTAGTCAGGTGCTACATGCCTTATGCTGCTTTGGTCAAGCACAGAAATGATGAAGGTCTCCTTCACCATGACTACAGCCACAGCACAGTAAATTGGGATCAGATTCCTTTCCAATGGAATTTGGAAAGCGGCATTCTTGACCTCTGCTGAAATTTGAGTGTGCAAATGAAGAGATGCATGGCCACCAGTTTAAAAGCTGATGACATCTTAAGACAGACGCTTTCTTATATAGAAGGCAGTTATATTTTACATGCCTTATGTGCTGCTGACAGACAACTATGATGTCTATAGGTATTTTTAACATATTGAATACCTCATTTTTAAAGAGCTGGTGAAGTCTGGGAGGGAAAAAATGCTCTTCCATACCTAAAAATGATAGAAACTTCAGTTAAAATCTTCACTGCATGAATTAAGTGTTCTGTGAGATGAAATACTTTTTTTGTTGTTTACTACACATTTTCCATTAGTATTATGGCAATGTGAAAAATGCATTTGAGGCAAAACGAATAGCATATCTTGGCACTATGGCTTAAGTAGATTTCCTATTCATTGAACAGATAAATGAAGCCAGTATAATGTGTTACTGGAAGTGGTGTTTCAGCTGCTACTCTATTACGTTCTGATATCCTCCACAGGAAACAGTCCATCACTGGTACTCACCATCAAATCCAGATTCCAGCTGGGATGTTGTACCTTCTACATACATTTAAATGCAGGTCTTTTTTTCAGTTGTATTTCTCTTTTATATGTAAAATATAGTCAGACTATACAACCCAGGAGTTATTTATTTCACAGCTAGTGACAGATAATGGTCCTGTAACACAGCAAAGATTACAATGACAAATAGTATGCAAATTATTTAAAATTAGGAAGAGTGTTAAGTATAAAGAACAAAGTTACATTTCATTGCAAGTGAGATTGATACTTTCCTCTTGTCCAGTAGGAATTTTGATGCTGAGTACAGTGGAACTTTCTTAGTTCCTATGTATTTTAGTGTTTCTTCAAAAGTTTTATTTCATTAAAATGGCGCAGAAAGGAATGTTCTTTGGATCTTTCTTTCAGAATGTCGGTGCAGTTCATATTGTAAATTAAAATACTGAACAATAAACAGTTCAATAGAAAATTGCTTAATCTCTGCAGGAGCAGTAACAACAGAAGTGCAATATTTCACTTTTATCTGAATAGTAGATTGGCCAATTTTAGCTGTTTGTGTTTCACAAAGCTTGCCAGCTTGAAATTAATTTCCAAAATATTTTCAGTAAAAGGAGTTGTGAGGCTGGAATCCCAAAGCCTCTGTTTATTGCATTCGATATTCTTGTGCTCAACAGAAGTTCTGTAGAGATTATTTTGAGTTTTGTGAGGTTATCTAAGATGATCTGAGAGCTATGAGAATGCTCCCATTGATTAAAACCTAGTTTGAATTAGACCTTCAGAAGGGATAGAGAACAGTTCACACCTATATGGAAGAGGGAAAGAGCAGAATGAAGGAAGGAAGGAAAAGACAAAGCTCAGTGAACCACTAGTTTAATTCCATAAAGAAATGGATTCTAAGGAGGTATCTCTGATGCCATTTTACCATCGATGAATGTTGTGTGGCTGTGTTTCCTTGACTGTAGTTACCACATGGTTTGTGTGGGGACTGATTCTGTTCTCACTGTAGAGATACAAAATTTTCCATGACTTAACTAAAAGCATCATTGGCCCATCACACCCCAGGAGCATAAAGAGCTTTGCAGTTTATTTCTAAGAATAAGGAGCTGTGAAATGTGAGTGACTGAACTGCCAACCTCCAAAGAGGTACTTTGTAACTCTTTTCTTTTCTTAAAATCTGAATAATTTGTAGTAGTGCAAAACCATTACCTTTGTTCTTTAAAAACAAAGCTTTTTATCAACTGGTGTGACTTATACATTCTAAAATAAGCTAGCCTTGCTTACAATACTAACATGTGTCTGTCTCATGAGGCATCTGCTCTGCTTTGTAGAAATAGGCATCTTTAATGAGCTGAAAGAGGGTAGGTCTTTTCCTTGACTAACACAAAGGACCTGATCTTCATTTTCACTACTCAGTCAGAGCACAAACAGTTCCTTGGAGGAGACGGCATTCAGGGTCACATTCATCTTTTCTGTGAAATAATTCTTTATTTGTGACTCATCACTTAGTATTTAATTTTTTATAATACTAGTCATCCATACATTTTGAGCTCTTTTATGAGGTTGTTTAATCAGTTATTTCTCCTTTACAGAAGTGGGATAGGCAGGGGAGCAGACTTAGCAATTGCTACATAGCAAGTGTGACACTCATTAAATGTCATCACATGGAGATGCATTCATATTTCATGTCAGTGACTATTGATAAATGCTTTGGAAATTGTGACTCCGTTCTGCAGTATTTCATTAGGAATAAACCATGAACCTTAATGCTAAGTGCCATACGTAAAGACTAGGTTCTGCTTGATCTGATTGAAAAAGTCAAGCCTAGATATACACAAGCATCTTAACAACACCAAATTAAAAAATCCCATCATCTGTTTGAATATCAGCTGCTGTGATAATCTGCAGCTCACCAACAATTGATAACCAAGTATAGTAGCTGAAATACATACCTGAAAAGAAATTGTTAAAAGAAAAGGAGGTCAAGTAATAATTATCTGGAAAAAAGTAGTAGATCTTTCTTTAATAGCTAGTGAAATATCTGTTCAGGAATATTCAGAAGAAAGTCTAAAGGTTGTGAAAATTGGTCTCTATCTTTCCCTAGGGTAAGAATAAATAGGAAAGCATCTTGCTTGAATTAGCTTCTGTAACTTTTAACCTCCCATCCTTGACTCCCACTTGATACTTAAAAGATGTAAAATGCACTCGATCATTATGACTACATTAATCTCTTCAGTACTTGTGAGGAGAAGGCAGCTGTGGGAACTTCAGCACTTCATTCTAAGCAATGTGTTGGGCAAGGTTGAGAGGAAGCTCCTGGTTTTCTCTCATGTCACTAGGGGAAAGAAATGGTCATTAATAACCAAACAGGATTCTGTTGTTCACTTCTCAGAGTCATTATTTTAGAGGTGGCATTTATAGGCTGTCTGGAGACATTCTGTTTCTTCAGCATTGTTCTGGCTAACACCGGGAAATTACAGAGGAACCACGCAGATTTGGTATTTTTTCTGAAACAATTTCACAGTTGTTAAATGTTAGGTATTCAAAAAACTGAGAAGAGTAAAAGTTTGGGTACCAGTAGAAAACGTTGTATCTTCCCTGCAAAGATTTCATATATGTGTGTGTATATGTATTCATACATGTGCACATATATATATTAGTGTAAATTAAGTTGAGATGTGAAATCTTGGTGAAACTGCTGGACACAATGCTTTTCATTCAAGTTGAAAAGTGAAATAAACTCTTTTACTCACAGTCAGCAGAACAGTGGAAACAACCAAGTGTGGTGTTTAGACTAGAGTAGAAGTTGAGCCATATAGACCAAGAAGGTTTGGGACCTGAATGTAAAAGTTGGTGTCAAGAAAATTATACAAAAGTCTTTAGGCTAAGGAAAAGCTAACCATAGAAATAAGTAGTAAGGAAGCTTGGCAGGCAAACCAAGCATCTGTGATATGACCTTGAAAACTAAATGATAAGAGAGTTCCTTTGATTAATGAGACAGCTGAATGAGGTAGAGAACTGGGATCAAATAGAAGGTGTGGTGACATTAGGTTTCTAATTTCTAATATAATGCTAATTACATCCAATGGATGCTTGAATCAGGACTCAAGTTTCTCCTTTTAACAGAAACAGTCTCCAAGAAGTTCTAGAAGGACATTCAGATCTGTCTGTATAGTGGTAGAACACATTCATTTGAATCCTTGCTTTTAAATCAACCTTTAGATTATCTTCTCTTGCCTGAGTGGAAGCAGGGAGAGAAGTCTGGTGAGAAAAATCACAACAAACACTCTATGGAGTAAGTGTCCTTTGGCAATACATTGAGGGATTTTACAGTGTAAGTAGACCTTTAGTTACTTGAGTCTTGAAATAGTTTCAAACAGTTTTTTTCATAGAGTGTGCACTCTACAATATGCTTCATGGAAGAAATTATGGTTTTATTCCACAGTTTTAGTTGCTATGTTGTATTAACATGAATAACTTTCTTTTGATGAACTATGACAAAAAACCATTTATCTTTGTGGTAGTAGTTGTAGTAATGATTTGTAATAATGATAAATAAAGCAATTAAAATACAAGTTTTTGATGTATAACCAAACATACCTATAGAGTGGTACAAGTTTATTAAAAATTAAATCCTGCTTTGTAAGTGATTTTAGTTATAAAACTAGTTATTAATAATGTTTACATTTAGATTATGATAGATATTCCTTCAAAATTTAAATTATTTTACTAGGCTGCAAACATTTAGGAGAAATGTACTTGAGTTTTTACCGCTATGGAAGGTAACACAATATGTGTATGAATATTATAAACTGACACTGCAATATGAGCATCAGAAATATTGTATTACAAATGTCTAATTAACAACCAACTTCCAGAACATTTGCATAGAGTGGTTTTCATTCATATTCTTTAATTAGAGGTTGGGCAGGAATTTGAGTTTCTACCCTACCACGGGACAACTGTAACATTCAGTAAGAGGAGGATTTACTCAAATCATTTACTTCCCCAGAAAGGAAGATTGGGTGTTTGCATTAATTAAGTATATAATATGAAAATAATTGTATATACTTGGAGGGAAATATTGTTTCATTGCTCTTGAAAAGAACTTTACAAGTGCTTCTGACTCACAGGTAACAGGACTGTTGTAATACACATGTGGCTGTGGCTGATATGTGGAGAACATCCCAGAAGTGGCAACTTCAGGGGTACCCTGTCCACAGCAGCAGCTCAAGGCAGGTGCAAGGGGCCAAGAATATCAACACACCATATACTTTTGAAATATTATAACTAATTTTATAGATGTGTGTGTGTATGGTGGGGACGAGAGGACATTCAACTGCAGTAACTGAAGGATGAAGGATTCTAAAAGTGTGCATTTTCATGCACGTTGTGTATTTTGCATTTCAAATGTGAAGTTCTAGAAATGGGAAGTTATGGTTCATTAGGCAATCTTCTGGCCTCCAGGTCTATATTCTATCAAGTCTTTGGTAACTGTTCGTAACCCACATCCATTACCTTCACGTTAAACGCTCTCTTGAGTTTTGATACGGCACCTCTACTGCACTAACTGTCTCTTCCGTTTACTCTTCTTGCTGAAAATACTTCAAGTTACACCCATATGCCTAAGTAAATGAGCAGAAGGCTTTGTGGATTAGATCTTAAAACATTTTGACTACCTAGAGTTCAGGCTCATATTTCTAGATCAGGCAATTTTCCCATTAGATTTACATGTGCTTAAATAGGTCTATGACACAGCTGAGTTTGAAAGCAAACCTTTAGGAGTGACAAGAGGAGGTTGTATGCATTTAATAAAATTCTCTCTAACACTTTATACGGCTTTTGTAGCCATTGCCTCCTCATACAAGAATAACAATAGAATGTTGTCTTTCATTATCCACCATGGAAAATGGAAATTTTTTTTTTAGCAAGTCATATCGGGGAGTTAAAAACATATTTTGGGGTAGTTTTAGGGATATTAAGTCTGTGTAAATATAGGCTTTTTAAGTATACTTCAGCTAAAGTCTGCTGGAGCTTTTTCTATGGCACAGCTTCAACTCTATACATGCGGAATTGTATTTGGTAAGTGATATATAGTACTCGAATATATACAAACTGCCTTTTTTTTTTTAGTAGTTCAACCCCTCTCTACTTTTAATTAGTTTTATGATGAAAAACAGAAACTAAAACTGTTGCTATAGCAGAAAATCCACTTTTATGCTTGAATGGCCAGCTATAATGATTATGTAAACTAAAATTACATACACTTCCTCTTTGTTGCTCTGACTACAGCACATACACTACTTTGCAGCTACCTCATGTTCTTCCATTTTCTCATTCTTTCTTCAAGGAAACGTAACACTTCTAGAAATCAGGGCTTTTTCCCCCAATCATCTCTATTGTCTGTTAAATGAATAGAGAAGTTTTTCATTTCAGATTTAGGATAGGAAGGGGGTAATTTTAGAGTAGGAAATGGATTTCATTAGTATTGATAAACTCTTGAAGATACCACAGCAAAAGGTGCAAACCATCTTTTATTAAGAGCTTAGTGGCAATTTTCTATCTCAAGATAAATTATGCTTGCTTAACTTCCAGGTTGATCTCTACAACAGCTCTTGATAAACAATTTTTTTTGGATTTATTACTTCACATATGCTCAGTAGCCCAAGAAAATATGGATTGCGAAGAAATATGAGGGTAGCAAAGTTCATTCCATTTGCACATTTATGGCTGTCATTGCCTTTGATCAATTAATCAGAGTAATAAGAATCTGGCAAGGTAGTTTATTGAATAGACTTGAGCTGAAAAATCTGGAATGTTGCAAGTCCACTGGAACTTGTTCAATAAAATCAATTAATTTGGAGGGCATTGCTTTGGAATTACGTAACACAAGCCCTTCTATGACTCTAGTACAGTGCTGAAGCTGCTCTCAGAGACAGTGGACCCATCAATAGGAATGTTATTTGAAGATGGGATAAGGGGAGACCTGACAAGTGTTTAAGAAACTCTGTCAAATAAACCTAGAAAAGTACAGAATTGGATTGATTGTTCTCCCATGTAAGATATGAACTTGAATTACTGAGTTGATATTTACATTCTCCACTGTTTTCAAATGTACTGTTATCATAAAACCTTCAATTGCACAGTTATTTTAGCTTGTTACTCCTTTTCTTTTTGATAAGTAATAGGCTTAATTTCCTATTAGAACATCCAAAAAAACCTCCAACATCTTCTGATTGTTGTTTTGGGATTTTTGGGAGGTGTAGCAGGTGCCGATCATCATCCAAAACTATCTGTATGAGTAAGTTTTCTATTTTAAAGAACCTCATAGAAACCAAAGCAATAATAGGGATGTTCTGCTGATGTCTGCTATCAGATTCACAGTGGAATAAACTGTATTTAATAAATTTGCAGGTTTTTTTGTCCCTCACTTATTATATGCTAATAAATATTGCTGTGCTGGATTACTTTTGAGTTGGACCAAGGGAAACTCTTATCAGATGAAGAATTATTTCACTACAGTTATCTGGAAGAGAAATTTAATCAGTGGGAATTTTTGTCTGTGATCTATTAGGCTTTTGATGCTTGTAGGATATTTGTTGAAGAAACTGATATCTTATTCTACTAAAACCAAGCAGCAAGGTAAAGCCTTTCCTGTTAATACTACTTACTCCCAATTCCATTTTCTGAAACTGCTTTGTATTCAGAAACATTGAATCGTATATATATAGTATATTATTTTATTTGTTCTTTAATCATAAATATTTCATGTACATGACTCTCAGAAGCTACTTTCATATAGTTCTTCTACTGAACCTGCATAAGAATCTGGCCCAGGTGTATGTGATGAAAGGTTAAAGTAAAATCTGAATCTGTTCATCCTCTCTTAGCTAAAATGTTTCTCAGTTTGAAAGCTGTCTTTAAGTGCAATTCAAACTGGAAAAGGTGCTTATTTATTTTGCTGAAGCAATTTTACACTTGTGGTTGGTGATAAATGGCGTAACATTACTGAAGTTGATTAGGCACTATGCTGATATCTTTCTCAATTTTCAGGGAAACGTTAGTTTTATTTGCATCTTGTTGTTAAATGAGATAGGAAAGAAGTTCTGTGAATTTATTTCCATGACATCATGGCAGAGTTAGGAGTCCTTAAATAGCAAGTCATCCTATTAGGCATGCACGATTCTGAAATTAATTATATGCATTTTAATGAGGGGGAAATACTTTACTGTCATTGCACTGCTGTTCGGTTACTGGATGTGGGTATAATCAGCTTTTTAATTTCTGCTTTCCATGCCAAGAAATCATGATTGCTTACAGAGCATACACTGCCTGTAGGAACTCGTACTTTAATTTGTACTGAAAGAAGGTTAGACTGACCTGCCAGTATGAACTAACTGGAGCAACATTATTTAAGTGAAAAAGTTAAATCTGTGAAACGTCATTCCAAGTAGACTGCCAAGTGGTTTTAAGTATGTGACTTATTGCTCTCTACTTTATAGCATATTTTTTGTGAGGGCAAGGTGTCTGGTAACTGTCCACTTTGAAGAGTCCAGAAGGTGTTAGGAAAAGTGCTAAAGCTCCATGTCTAATACATGGGACTGCAATTTCATCACAACTGATGAAAGGTACAGTTGACACCATTTTCCTGGTATTTGAGGAATATAATGTAGTTTGCAATGAATTCATTTTATTCACTAAGGAAATATTACAAATACACAGTAATTCAGACCGAAAAGTTCTATTTACTCAATTGGATCAAGCTTTTCATAAAACAGATGAATAATTTATGTTACTGCTTGTCTGCTAGATGTTTATATGCCTTCGAGTATCCCATAGTCATTCTCAGATAACTATTTTCAGTTTGATAAAGAAAGAGATTAAATGCTTCATTGAAGGTCACACAGGAAGACTAACAAAGCCAGAAATTAAATAGAGATCTGTAATAATTGTCTAGTTTTGTATTTATTTAACACAGTTTCCGAACACTTCAGTTAGGGCTGTTTGGTTGGGTAATAGCCAGTGTCACACCAGCTTTCCCAGCTGGACAAGATACCTGTGATTCACTGCTACAGTTAACAGGTCATGTTTGTTCAGTGATGACAAGATGCAGTAGAGCTAAAGATGATCTTAAATTAGACTGTATCATAAATTCACATGCTTTTCATAATGTCTTGATTCTTTACAAGATCTGATCAAATGTTATTTGATGTCACTTTAAAAGTTATAGTCATGCATTTTTTCCCAGTGAAATTTTCAATAGACTTTGAGTAGCTTAAGATACTTTTCCATGCAATGAAGAAATACATTCTCTGAAGAGAATATATTTGCCTCTTCTCCCCTAATCTAAGATAAAAGTGTGAACAGAAGACATAGCAGGAAAGGAGTTAAAAAACAAAATTCAAATACCATTTGTTTTTTTCTCACACCACAATTATTTAATGCTTGAGTAGGAAAACAAAAGAACAGTTCTCTCTCCCCTTTATTTTAGCTTATCTGAGGTCTAGCAGTAGCAGCACAGCCACATTAGATCTTCTTCTTACTTTGGGGAAGATGTGATATTTTAGGTTGTAAAATCTTATTTAAAAAGGATTTCTCTCTATTGAATCATTTTTAAAAATAAACCCAAAATCTAGCAATTCATTTTCTAGCCATTCTGTTCATCTTAGGTACATGAAGCTGGCAAAACAGAATGGGTGACATTTGTGGATATTGTCACATCCACTCTCATTTCAAAGAAACAAATAGTAAGTTCTAGGGCGTGCACTTGTCCCTTGGAAATCAGTTGTGAATCCAGTATACCCTTCAAAGATGTAGTGTTTGATCTTGCAGCTTCCCTGCACATAAAAGCTATAGTTGCTGTTGAGCTGCTAGCTCTGTGAGAAACAATCCATCAATTTTACTGATGCTACAAACACTTCAATTCACTACAAAGTTAACAGTCTCCCAGTAAATCTCATATCATTGATTCTATTTTCAAATAATTTACTTAGGAACATGCATTATTTGGCCCAATATATGAGTTCTGACACACACACACACACACAAAATGAGAGTAACTCTTTAGCTCAGGAACCAAGAGTGGGAGGGGAGAGGCGAAGAGATGGTTACAGAACATGGTGTAACCTGTCATAGTGAGAGAAGACTCAACTTGATAACTTCAGTCAGTACAAGTGGATGTGTGTTCAAATATAGGTATTTTCTTACCTTCAGTCAGAAAATGTAGATGTGTGAGTGAACAGTGGATTAACATAAAGGCAATGAGCCAGCCCACAATGCTTTGTATGTGAAGCAGTTTTTAGATCAAGTTGGTGCTCAAAGGAACATAATTTTTCTCAGTAGAAGATACAAAAGCCAAACTGCTGGAGATTCTAAACAGTCTTAAAAAAAATGACCTGCGGGATTGCTTTGAACGTTGCCAGCATTGTATGCAGCTGTTGTATCAACCTAGAAGGGAACTATCTTGAAGGCGATTGTAATTGATTTTCTTAATTTTTTAAGTAAAAAGACTTACAGGTAAGACCTATTTTATGTGTCAGACCTTGCGGTACTTAGCATTTGCTACTTGAAAGAACTTATAGTCTGCACCATACACAGCAGAGTAATTGAAGACTTCACTTTTAGGGAAAGTGGTAGAAGCATTTGCCTAAAGAAAATGATGTGTGGAATTTAGAGAACACCTGCAAAGTGACATAAAATCATAGATATTGTGGAAGTCTACAGACTTTAAGTAGCATTGTTTCATATTTATAAACAATGTACTGAATACTGGAACCTGCAGTTCAAGTTAATGTGTCCATGTTGAAAACAGGAGCCATATTTTTATTCAGTTAAAAACTGTCCCTTTTCATAGCAGCTGTTACCTTTACAGCACATATAATTATGAAGTACTATCAGGATCTTTTCCCTTGTTTTTTAAGGTGATTAGATGGATTTTAATTCTTTTTGTCTTATAAAGCTATCTCATTTATTCAGAGCAAACAAGTGAGAATAGTGCACGCTCTCTGTTCAGTGAAGGCACATTTTAAAGTTTTAAGTGCCTTGTGGACATCCAGGAATGCAGTTTTCACTCCAAGGAATATGGACGCTTTGGCTTTAAGAAAGGCAGAAATATTTCCTGATTTATTTGAGAGCTGGAAATTACTTTTGGCAAAAATCCCGGAACTATTTTTATTATAGCTTTCTTGGGGGGGGGAAGGGGAAAGGTAAGATAGAAGCAGGAGAGCTTGAAGCTCTAACTCATCAAGCCAAACACATGGCAAGATGGAAGGCAGAGCTCAGGTCAAAAGCCTAAGAGGAATGGAAGCTGTGGTTGAAATGAAGGGTCCATCAGAAGACTCAGTGCTGCTTTTAGGTCCATGATGTAAAAAAAAGAACTGTTATGTGGGGTCATATGGGGGACATTTTGTGAAAAGACTGCATTAAGTTTGGATGTGAACAAATCTGTTTCCCTTTAATGCATCACCTACAGTAATGGTAGAAATGTTTGCAACCTAAAGTACTCGGTTCCTTTCAGAATCTGAAAAGCGTAATATAGTGGAAACTAAGTATGTCTTAGAGTAATTTTCTGTGCTGTGCTTTCAGGCAGAGCTTTTAAAAGGAGACTTATTTTGAACACATGTAAAATTGCAGGTAAAGCCTACATCTATCTAATTGAATACACATTGCACCTTACTTTGGAAATGTGGAAAGGTTTGCAATGCAGTTTCTTCATAGGATGTTTATGAGAATAGCAAAGCTGGGGGTTGATATCACTAGTTTGTATAGGATTGACAATTCTAATTCTACATCAGAGCTGGTTACGCTCTGAGATGGCATCTAACCTGCAGGTCCAGTGTTTTCTAGTCCACACAAACACAAAACAATTATCTCTAAATTCACCCAAATGTTTCACAATTTGCTTATGTTGTTCCGCATTCCTGAACAGACTCAACTATAGTGCCTTTTTCTTAGCACCTTTATGGATGATGCTGAAAATATTTTCTTGTGTTCCTCCTGAAATACGTAATTAAATCTTAATATCTATTATCTCTGAAAAGTAATTAAATTAATATGCAAAGACTTCTTCAAATTCAGCCTAAATTTTAAGCAATGTAACTATCATGCAACAATTTATCCCTAGCCTCAAACAGGGGGATCTCCAAGTGATTTAGCCAGTAATAAAAAATGTTATGGATCTAAAAATAAATACTTCATCTATATATGACACCAATGAGGAGAAGAAAAGAAATGTATCTTGATTTATGTACATTTCCCAGGCTGGGGAAAGTGTGGAATCTATTATTCTTGACTTTAAGTTAATTTCAGTAATGATTAAGAATAAAAAATAAACTCAATATTTCATAAATCAATAAGCTCAATAATGTTAAATAGGTACACTGAGAAAGTTATGACAAAGGGAAAGATCATTTTGACTAAGAAAAGCCAACTTTTTTAAGCTGAGATGTCTAGGTTTAATTTATTGTGTTGGAAGATATGAACTATAGGATTAATCTGAGATATTTTTGTGTCAGACCTCACATGTCGCTTAAGTTAGCAGTTATTTGTGTTCACCCAATAACTAATGACCGATTGTCTTATTTATCCGCAAAAACAAAGTGAAGAAAGAAATAGCAGGAAAGCTCTGTAAGAGTTTTTAATGCTTTTATTATACTAAATTCCACACAATAGCTTTCACAGATAAGAATCATTCCTAGGGTAAATATTGTAAGAAATAAAGATTAGATAGCCTAATGAACCTGATCTTGGGCTCCCATGCTATCAGGTCTCTAACAGTCTGAAGAGTTTGATCAGATTGCAAAGGGAATAGTTTTTCTGTCACATCATGAGGTCAGACATTTTGGTGAATTTGTAGCATTTGTATGAGAACAGTTTATGTAATAAACTTTCCAGATTTTAGAAAGCAAAACTGACATCAGTGTTTCAGTCGTGTGCAAGATTTTGGAAAAAAATTGTAATCCATCTGCCACGTGGGCCTCGGCTGTTTAAGATTTGGATTAAAAACTTTAACAAATTATATTATTAATGTAAAATGATGATGATGATAAAAAACCTGTGAGATGATGCTAATTTTTTTTTCCTTTAAATAAAATTCTTATTAAAGCTAGCATTTATTAATATACAACAGTTACAAACTGTATTGCATTGTACAGTAACTGTTGTCTCCTCAAAAAGCAAATACCAGAAAGTGAAGGCTATGAGTGACAGTTTCATTCCTTTTGAACTTCTCTTAAACTATAGAAAATAATGTATTTTCCTGCAGTTTCCTGAACTGTGTTCACCACGTCTGTGAAAGAATAACCTCTCCCTAGTAGTTCTGTCTTTATTGTTTCCTTAGGTTTACGGCTCATGCTGTGAAATAGAAATCCCATTTACCTCATGTATACATCTTCTTTGTGTATTTTTAAGTGTTCTATTGATTTAATTGATGAAAAGGAATCGTCAGCAGAGCCTTGGCTTTGTAATAATGCTTCCTCAGAGAAACTGTGGTTTAGTGAATTGTGAAGCGTCCAGAGCCTTATTTGGCTTCTTGTCTGGAGGGTAGGCCCTCAGTTTCTTGATATCGAGTTAGCTCAGCAGCTGTAATCCTTCCAATTGTGTTGCACATGACTGTGCAAGTATGGAACATTGGGGTGTCTCATTTGCTGACCCTATACATCAATTGTGAAATGTTAAAAATTTCCTAAAACCTTTTTAGGAAAATGTTTTTAGAAAATTCAGGTCTGCAATTAATTTGAAATGCTTCCCATTTACAAAGTTCAGCATACAAGAGAAGCCTGGGTAACAGATAAATTGGGCCCATATAGAAACAAACATTTCTAGTATCCCTGTCAATGTAACACTACATATTGATGATTATCGTTAGAATAACTGGTTGGTGCTACTAACTGATAACTTTTCAGCCTTGCCTTTGGGATTGCACTTGCAGTACCCTCATGGGGTGCCATCTGCACAGCACCGATGAGCAGCACTGCATAAAGCTACGTTCTTGGTCATCTGATGTGATTTTTCTAAAGGATCTTCTATGGTGTGGTGGAGAAAAAAATTATATTATGTTTTTAAACTACAACTAATATCAAAAGCGTTTTCTGCAGCAGTTGTTCTCTGCTGTCTAAAACCTTTCTGTCAGTAAATGAAATGTAAGAAAAGTGCAAGATCCTGGAGCATGACAACTGCATTTGCTTCTAGTCACCACCAAAGAAATGCTTTTAGTAGTTGTGAAACATAGCATTTATTTCACTCAGACCTGAAAATCAAATAGCTATTCATGAAATACACTGATGTTACCATATTTACAGGAAAAGACATTTATCCCCGTTTTATCCCTGTTAGAGACAACCTGTCGATAGTGTAGATTTACTATGTTGTGGGTTAGGGTTTTTTAATGTACTTAGAAGTAAAGGCTATAAGAAATAACGAGGGCTGGGAAAGAACATCAAACAAGACCATGAATTTCTGTTATAACAAATACTATGTTTTTAATGAAGACTCTTAATTTCAGTTATTTTTTGCATATGAAGAAGTGCAGGATCCTTACAGAAAGACTTGGGGCCATGAGTAGAAATTAAATCCTTAACTGGTGTAAGATAAATTGTACCAAATGCTTTCTGTTTCTTATTCTCAATAGTATAATAGGTAGGAAAGGAAAACAGAAGTATTTCCAGAATGTATAAATGCAGCAGGCAAACAGTGACCCTACCTTTCTCATTAAATATTTGGAGGTTACAAAGCAAAAAAAGCTTGAAAGATATTTCTCTAGCACTTGATTAATTGTGTTAAATGTACTGAAGCCTAAGATATACAACTATTACATGTTGGTTTAAAAGTTAGTTATTTATCTGCCTTCTTGCTTTCTAATTAAGATTGGGATTTTTCTGGCTGTGTGACTTCTCATGTGGTTTCTCACCAGAAATAACCAGTCTGTAAAAGATATGCTCTACTACTAAAAAATCCTTTATAAAAATTGTCTATACTGGGCCCTACACTGCATACTTCCACCATCTGAAATGCAAAGAAAAAAAAAATCATTTCAAGATCTGTCTTTATTTGTATTCGTGGACAGAACATTCGAAAATCTGAAGCTCCTTCAGGGAATTCTAACAATTTTGACCTAGCTTCAAAATAAGCACATAGCTGTTCTCAGTACAATAAAGAAAATCTCATATTCAGTTGAATCAGCCACATGCATATTAGGTTAAAGTCCCAGCTCTTCAAAGCAGGAGATAATTTCTGTTTATTTATTTATTTATTTTTGTCTACCATGCAATATTGCTGTATTTGGAAAGCTGTATGGTCTGCATTCTGTCCAGGGAAGGGTGAAATAAAGAACCGACTGGAGAGCTGTTTTGCTGCATATGCATGGTATTGTCAAGAATTATGAGCAGTTTCTATTTTTCTTTTATGTTCCTTACTATCCCAAATGTATCAGAAAATTGTATTGTAACTAAACAAGCAGCATTGTTTTCTGTTATTGCGTGGACCCTTCAAACTCTGGTACTATTTTTCTTGGTCTTGAGCTTAGAAGCCTTGATGCCATTTCTGTAGAATTTTGAAATGTAACTATCAGAGATATCTTTAGATTTTTACAGTGACTTACAACCATCTTCATTCAGACAGAAGTATCACTTAAAAGAGTTTGCACTTTGCCCATGATTAAGAACTTCAGAATCTGTCTGAATTTGCGTTTGTTTTCTCTTGGGAACTTCATGTTTCTGTTTCATTAGTCCTTCAGAAACGTCATCTTGCAAATTTTCCTTTTAGTCTCTTTTCCCCTTTCTCTTCTTACATTGCTGAAGCAGATGAATGTCATCTCACAGTTTACCAAATTCCTAGCAAAATATTAAAAAAATGGAAAAATTGCCTTCCACTAGAAAAAAAAAAAGCAACTCTTGCAAGATAAAGATTTTTTAGCACAAAGCACCTGCAAAGGCACACCTAGAGAGACGTGTTTACTCAGTGCCTGATTTAGGCAGCTGGATTGCAGACAAGGGTTCTTGGTCAACCATATATTGCTTTTATATTCATGGTATTTTATGTTTAACTCTCTACTCATATCATACGGCAGGCTATTCTTTTAAAGGGAGCAGGTACCTGAAACATGCTATGTGTAAACAGTGGTGTTTTGCTGCTCATTGTTTCTTGCTGTGGTACCTGCGCTTTGAAGAAACTTATCAATTGCAACATTAGTCATAGCGAAATTCAGTGCTTTTAGACCTTGATGTTGCTGAAGCAAATAAAGTAAAAGCAAAATTATGTTACAATATCCTTTAATCCTACATTATCCTCTAGTAAATGCAGCTTGTTTTCTAGCTGTCTTTTAAAGAGCAGATGTCTATTTACATAATGTTAAGGTTTAGTTAGGGTTCAAGAAAGGAAAATTACATCTTTCTTTTTCAGTGTGGCTAAAATATGTGTAAAGGATTAGATAAAACAATGCAAACCAGCCTCTGATTTATACCTCACTTCTAAACCCATTCTTTGTACTTGAATATCATGAATGTAAAACAATACAGCTAATTTTCAGTAGAGTGCATAAAGGTGTAGCTCATCTATAGCAAAATATTCCCCTAGCTTCCTTGAAAAGTAAGATCGTCTTGTTATGGATTTTATTCTCTTACTAGCCCATTTGTATGCTGTTGAACTCCCTTCCATATGTTAACTCAGAACAGGAGGTGATAACAATATCCAATATAACCAACATATATAGCTACCACTTCAGCCTGAAACCAAATTTCAATGATTCACTATTTCTAAATCCTACCCAAAGAACTGTTGTTATTTCCATGTCTTCGTGTACAAACTTTCCTTAGCTGTCATTTTGCATTTCCTATATCAGAGTCCAATTACAGCTGGCTTTTGTCTGTAATTTATTTGTCGTCTGCATAGTAAGCCTTGCCGCCATAGCATTTAGTTGCATGAGTGTGAAAAAGTTTACTTTCTGAGCTTCAGAGATGGTAGGACAAGGAACACTCAGAGGCTCAGGATGGCAAAGAACATATACGTTGTTTTGCATAAGAAAATCCTGATACTTCTCTGTGGGAAAATTGTGTCCTTTATAAACATGAATTTGGTGTGAGAACCAAAACCCATTTGTGACATTTACCGTGTCTGCCTGGAAATAACTCAAGCCTCACAATCCTGCTCTGTTTTCTGCCCTTGTAGTTTAATCTGCTTTAGCATTTCACAGTCGCTTTTACTCCTGTTCAAATTGTCGCTATTATAGGTCTAAGACTAATCTTTCTGTTTAAGCTTAGAATCTGAACCCCCAATACAGGTAACTTATTTATTTTACTTGGTCCTAAGCTACCTTTAACACAGAGCACTTCTCTAGGAGAGTGATTTATTGTGGTATTTCTGTATGAAGTTTGTTGATATTAGGGTTTTCAATTCATTTTCCTTCTATTAGGTTTCTGATGTGCCTATTATGTTAATGCTGTCATTTAAATAAGGTCTCCCAAATAATATCTCTCATTTTTAGATTTCTTGTATAGATCTAGAAAGATGCACACGTATAATTTATGGAACCCTACCTGTATAAAACAAATTAGAAGTATTTATTCTAAGAGGGTTGTTTTGTTTTTTTTATCATAGAAGTTAAACCTGTGTACCTTTAGAAGTCTTTGCAGATGAAGTATTTTGTAATTATTTTAGTTTGCTCTGTCTCAGCACTGTTCAGATTTCATGAAGATAGGAGTACATAGGTTTACGTGTGTACAGAAGCCGATCTGTTCTCATCTGGTGAACAGCTGATTGTGATATGACTGTTCATATCTAGTACGACCTTCAGTACTGACACTCCATTTCAACATCACTTAACTGATCTACCATAATATAAAAGCAAAATAAAGTGAAAATTACATTCAGTCATGCCAGGAAAGCAGGAAAAAAGTAAATGCATTCAACTGTATCACAGTTTTGACCTGCTCTAAGGCAACGTTGTAGCAGCTCTCTTGCATGCGCAGTTACTGTTCTCAGTGGCTCAGAAACACTTCATATTATCTTCAGATTTCTCTTTGGTTTATCATAAATAAGCAGAAGTCTGACAGAAAATATTTTGTTAAAATAGAAATGGCAAAACAGAGTCATAAGATGGAAGTCATACATACAATGTTTTAAAAACACAAAAAGAAGAAAAACACCTACCCAGTAGAGCAGAACCCTTTCTTCATTATTTCATTATGGTGTTCTAGTCACATTGACTATTCCTACAATTATTGAACAACATGTCTCACCTGCAAGCCTAGAAAATTGTTTCTAGTTGTTTACACTGGTTTTAAATTGAATGAAATTTTTTTTTTTTAATTTTAAAGTGGCAACAAAATATGGGAAAAAATCTAGGATCAAAAATCACACTATCCCACCCTGAACATACAATCAGTGTAATAACAAGAGGACAATTAAACATTCACCTCAGCACATCCTTTAGTTTAGAAAGGTTTTATTTTAACTGTATATAGCTTGCCTTTAACATTTCAAGTATAATCCAGATGGTTAATTTCCATAGCTTGTTTACTGATTTTTTACTTCAAATGCCAGAATTTACACCATTATGGTGGATTTTTCTCATGGAAAGACTCAATTAACCAGTTTTTAGACATCAGTTCTGAAATTTCTTTCCCAAAGCTGCATTACTGAATCCTTTGTTTTTAAAATCTGTTGTTTGTAGACTGTATTTTTAGAGCAAGTTGCCATATAAAAAAGGATAACAGCCTTAAGAGATTTCACTTTTAACTTAGTTGTCAATTTTGTGCACAGGGGCTTATGAATTAGACCTTTGAACATATACAGGCCTTTGCTCGTGTCAATAAGACTTCGTGTGAATGCAGAGCTGTCCCTAAATATATTCATTTATAGACTTTTCCTGCTGTATGTTATTAGGCAGAAGTAAATTTGTATGTAGTTAAAAGAACTATAGATATTTCCATTTTGTCTAATATTTCTACTTAATATTAGAAACTGACTGAAATAAAATTGTGCACAGTTTTGAAGGATGAAAAATATGATAGTGTGTACGGCAGCATATTAGAAAGCAGTGTGAGCATTTTCCCTCTGACAAGAGTGATCCTTTCTGATATTCCAAACTTTGAAAGGATCTTAAGGGTTCCTATATTGGTTGTGAGTCTCCGAATAATACAGGAAATTGATGCAGTGTTCTCAAACATGTATTGTATAGTTTTATTACATAGCCATGAAGCACGAGAAAATGACAAAGAATAGTTTTTACATTTGTTCCTTCTATTGTCATTACCATATATTAAATTTCTCTCTTTGTCTCAGCTGGTGTTAGTGGAAAGTCATCCTTTGGTTGAAATATTCTGAATGATCTACTGCCATTTATGTATATTAACACTGCAATAGTCATCTTCTAAGTCTTTGCCTTTTGTCTTCCATATCACATTCCTGAAAATTAGACTGGTTCAGTCTGATTATTTGAGCAGTTTGTATTTCAGAGCTTTTTCTGCACAATACCCACTCTGTGTATATAGTTCCAGGTTTCCACGCTGCAAAACAAGAGAATATGCGAGTTCTGCATAATGCTATCATTTCAGCTCTTATTCTTCCCAACTTATTTGACATTGCATCTCCTGAAGGGCAAAGTTGTGATTAACTATGCATGTTTAGAAGTATACATACACCTTTAAGCATATTTATATAGAGACACAAGCTTTGTTTCCAGTTCCACTCTAAAAATATTGAATTATTATTTCAACAGAACATTGCTTCAATTTTAATGAGGTCATCTGTTATATCATATTTCATTACTGTATCTCTGTAAGTGGAATAATGTACTACTTCATCTTTTTTATTATTTTTTTTATCATTAGCATTCTTATTTCTTTCAGCACTGTAGCATATATTTACTAAAACAATAATGATGCTTTTCTGTCCATATTCTTCTATTATGCATATATCAGCCAAATTTAAAAACCTTCCAGAACACATTACTAAGTGTTTCTGTCATGTTTGCTCCATCAGCTTTGCCTCGTATCTTTCCCACTTTTGCGCAGTTAAGGTGTCCTTAAGTCTCATCACCAGCACCATAAAACACTGAACACATTGGGTTAATTCAGAGCAGTTCAGAATTCATAATCCAGCTGCAGTGTTGCAGGATAAGACCTAAATGTCCTGACAGCTGTATTCTGGATGTAGTGAAAGGTTTGCAGTTTTGAAAAAAGAGGCTGCCTAAAGACTATAAGAACACAAATTTGAGCAAAAGTTTTCAAAAGCCTCAATTTGACTTTAGTGTTCGAGCATGGCTTTCAGACATGACTTATGCATATACCAATATGTGCCACCAAAATCACACCTGATTTTGGTGCCAGAGTAACATTTTAAACTTTACTTTTAAAGTCCTTGCATAACTTAAAGACCTTAGAAAATTTAGCCAAAAGTACTCAAAGGAAGCTAACACTTCTATAAGGTGGTGCAGATTTTATTCTTACAAGCTCAGCATTCTCTTTTGATTATATCATGTTTTTCAACTGTAAAAAAATGTTCTCTTTTATATATATGTAGTACTTAGATTACAATATCTGCGACCTACTGACAGCTGCCTAATCTCAAATGGTTCGTTTGCATTTGCAGTTTTTCCTGAAGATGTTTCAGTGTATGACAAGCGGTCTGTCTTGGTAATTATCTCTTTAGTATGCTTTATGATGAAAAATCAACTTGCTTCAATACACCTTGTGAAATATATAAGACAGTTTTATATATAGCTCAGCTCAGAAAATGACCCTTCAAGTGTACCTGCCTCACATGGCAAAACCATTCCTTGGGAGAAAAATTAAATAAGTTACAGTTGTTCGTTTCTCATTTTTGAGCTAGTCTGCCCAAAAGGAGCATACAACTGTGATGAACATGAAGATATAAACACATGGATGCATTTGTATAAGTTATTTGGGATACTGTGCTCTTTACTTCAACTTCTAAGCAAGTACGTACATAGCAGATAAATTGAGAAATGATTGGATATTGCATTTAAGACACAAGCAAATAAATGTGGATCCAGATAAACCTGAAAGGCCTGCAAAGATCTTTTAATTGTATTTCCTTTTAGTTTTTTATTCATTTAGATAGCAAAAATACATTTAATCCCACTGATTTTTGCATGACACAAATTCTGTTCTGTCTGGCTCTATATTTTTCTGTGTTTTCCTATTGAAATTCAGCTCTTCATGCATTTTGACCTTTTCAAGAAAGCCTGCTTCATTGTGAATTGTGGGTGCATTAGGAAGGTAAACACATTCAGTACTTGTTATTCAATGAGTTTGGATTTGGAAAGTCATTGTCAATAGGTTAATCCTTTTGTACAGACAGTCTCTTTGGCTAAGAGGCATCTTAAACAAATAAGGGTTTTACTACAATGCTAATTTCTCAGTCTTTCTGTCAATTGTCAAAGAACAAATCTCAGTGGAGGTCTTAAAATTGGTTATTTCTACTTTGCATTCACTTCATGTCAGCATAGTTTCAAAAAGTACTTCCACATACAGAAGTCTAGTCACAGACTATTTGTTACTCTGCTCAAAAATCATTAAAACCTGGGGTTCTCTTGGAGTGTATTGTGAGGATGGGGGAAGGGATAAGTTTATCAGGTTTCAAAAAATATTAATAAATAGCAAGGATATGAATTTCAGCAGCAGATTGCCTAGGCACTTAAAAAGAAAAGAACATATCCCCAGTCTGATTAAACATCAAGTGGCTGTTGAACTGCATATCGCCTTATTCATCAAGTTGATATATTTTAGACAACTGCTTAAAATGTGGAAGGAGAAATTAGGGATGCTGAGAATTCCAATAAGACAGCTACTTGCAAGAATTATGTGGGCAGAAGTTCAGCAATAGATAAGGTGAGGCTGCACGTACAACTTTTATTTCACCTGTTATTATAAGTCCTTTCATTGCTTCACAGTCTTCCTACAGGTCCTAAATTTCTGTTTATTTCTTCTTCAGAGTAGACTACAGAGGAAAATGTCCATCCATGCAAACAGACATTAAGAGAGCCCTCCTAAAATAGAAGATGCTAGAAATTGCTTTAAATTCCTAGGACCAACATTTCATTGAAACACACCCTGAGGTCTTGAGTCAGAGCTACAGGAGATGAGAACTGCAGAGAAGACACCCTTCACGCGATCTCTTTATATGTGCTGCTCTTCAAGAGCTACATCTAAATGATGTCCCCTACGTGCCTCCAAATCCCAGTTTCTGTTCAATGTCAGGGTGAACCCCTGAAATTCCCCCTTCCACCCCCACTGCCCCTGTACACATATTTTTCCTCCCATCCCCATCCAAAGTCTGCTTGCTTCATGAGTTAAGTTTACAAAACGAAGTCATAAGCTAATTTATTTTTGTAATAATGAAGAAACGACAGCATGAACATCAACCCAGGCTAACTGTTTCAGTTAATACTTTAGGTTCTTGTTGTGTTCAGGGTTGCTCTCACTACATCTTCACAGCTCTTGTCGTCTAATCTAAGTTGCATATGTCTACCCATGCTGTTGACAAGTCTCCTTAAAGTGTTGGAATCATGCCAAGAACTTAAAATAACCTCACGCTAGCAAATGAAAAATTATTCTTTAAAGTTAAGCTTTCATAATTCACTTTCATTTAGTACCTTTTGATCTTTCTCAGGTAGAGATGATATGTCATAGGTAAGTGATGTTTGAAGATGGAATATTTTGACAGGTATTTCTATTGACCTATGAAAGGATTGATTTAGAAATGCCTAAAAAATACTAGGAATCAAGATGAGAAATCTTTTCATGTTCACCTTTCTAAATTATATGGGGCTACAAAAAAAAAGACTTAACTTGAAAATGAAGATAATCAAGAATTCTACAAAACATAAACCTGAACCCATATTATTTTTTTTATTTTCAGTCCAATATTTGAGGAGCGTCTGTCCAATTTTAGGCCCAGTCTTTTCTAGGAGGCACAGAAAGTTACTTCGCATATGTGGTTTGACCTCTCTGCTCCTTTATAGAAAGGAATAGTTTCTGCCCTGTCAGAACAGTTGTATTAGTAGGTTCCAGACATTGTTTAATGCAATATATCGTTTGTTGTATTTTGAAAAACAAGAAAGAAACAACTTGTGCAGAGGGAAGGCAGATGAGCTAAACAGGGTTATGGAGAATTCCAGACTGGAACAAAGCCTTTTTGTCGTATTCCCTGACAGATGAACTCTTCCATACAACCATCCGATGTTTTTTTTTAGGAATTGAATGTATCTTTCATGAATCACCTGACAGCAGTTCAAAGCTTCTCAGTTTATATCTTTGCTAAGATATAAACCTCTGCCTAACACATAATTACACACTGTGTTTTAAAAATATCTGTTGTATAAATAAAAATAAATACTGGGCAATTTTACAATTAAGTTTTTCATTAAAGACGCAGAATGACAACATAATCAGCTCTTCATTTAATAGTTTGAAAAGTCATCATAGTCTAATTAATATGCTACAGTAGTATCAACAACACTGCTTTCTTATTCTTTCACTCTTCCTGTCCAATGTTTTTTCAGTTACTGATCTCAAAATACTACCATATGTAGATCTCTGCATATGGCAGTATTTTGCATATGCCATATCAAGCATATGCCATATATCATATGCCAGCTTTGTCAGAACTATTTAATTCTTGTTATCAGTGATTTTCTGTGAAGTTCTAAAGGTAGTCTGGGAACATTAGCACTATTATGTCTAAATGTTTTGTCTTAGCATGTGCTGGGAATCGCCTTGCTCGGTCAAATGTGAATGTACTCTTTAGCCTTTACTTTCCATGTCCTGAGAGGCAGAATAGAGTGAAGTGGGTGGTGCTTTAGCTATGTAATTAAAGTTCAGCTAAGAAAGTGTAATTAAAACAGTCAAGAAGAGTTTTAATGATGATCTAAGTCCAGGAGGAAATCTTGATAAATCTTTCCATTTTTAGCAATGAATCCAAACATTTCAACATGCAGGTAACAACATATTAGAAACAAAGAAGAAATGAGCTCTTTCCTTCAATACCTTAGCAGAAGGATATGCGCTTTTCAGATGGACAGATATTTAGAAGAGAAAGATAAAGGAAGGGACCTCTTCTTCATTTCAGAAGCTGTGGTGTGTAGCCTTCTCCTATACATGATACTCTGTGAGAAGTTTGTAATGATTGCAGTCATTAGCAACACACTATTGAGTGCATGCTCTAATTTTGATGAAATTGATACTGTGTGACCTGAATGAGAAAAGTGACATTTAATTCAGGTGTACTTGAAAAGATAAATTATTTTATGCCTTATAGTTCTTAGCAGAGAGGTACTCATAACTTGCTGGATGATCCTTCAAAGAAGCAGCAAAAATATGTCCATCTCTTTCCTTGTCATCTTTGGTTCTTTAGTATAAATGATCTTTTAAATATAAATAAATAAATAAAGTGTGTTTTATGGAAGTCAATCTTTTAAAAAGTGGAATGCTAAACAGCACCATTACAAAGAATTTTGTTACTGACTTATGAGGACACAGTATTCAGTTGGCAACAGGCAGGTGCTGTTGAGATTAAATCAATCTTCATTATGGCTGCAAGAAAAAATGATATAATGATAATAAATAAAAAGTGCATGAGAAATATTTGCGATGCAAATGTTTACTAAACAGAGATGGGAATACACACGAAGTCAAGGATAACTCTGTTGAAAGCTGATGTTTTATACAAGTAATTACTGGACATTTCTGTGGCATCTATTTCATAGTGTATTTCCTTGGAGAAAATGGAAAGGCAAAAGATTTCGAAACCTGGTTTTCTGCAGAAGCCCTTTTGAATATTCTGACAAAGAATCCATTAATATTTGGCCACTTGGGAGAGTTTCTGAATAGATATTTTGTGAGTTGCAGTTCTCTAAGCTTTCTAGGAGCTAATCGCTTTGAGAGGGCAAGACAGGGCATAGTGAAAAGACTAGATTGTCCATCAGCATTTTTGAAAGTGTTAAGAGGTCTCTAGAGAGATGACATTTAGCTTCTTAAAATGCAGTTCATGTGTTATCTCCAATCTGGTGACATACATGCCTCTAGAAAGATTAACAAGGTTTGCCAGATATGCTGCAAGGTAAAAATACATTGTCAGAACTTAACCAGGCTCGGAATGATGTCAAGTACAGATGTGCTCTTGAAGGATCCTTCTTAGAATCAGTCACGGTTAATGTGATGTTCTTAAACTTGTTTCTGGTATCTGTGCTGAGAGGCTTGTCAGTATTTTACCCTGTAGTATTTTCAAGGTGATTTAGACTGTTAAAAAGATGCAGCGTAAGAGAGGTACTTAATTATAGGTAAGTGTATGAATGAAGTGTGATATGAAGTAATAGAGTTAATAAAAGGGTAGTGACTGACACAATAATAGTACCCATATGGGTTTGTGATCCATAACCAGTAGACTTAAGATATGGTTGATAAAGATCCTAAATTAGCTTTCTAATTAATTGTTTGGAAACAAAATATTTTCATTTTACTTTCCTGCTGCTTTGGCTTGATTGCCAGGCTTTCATTTCATTTCTGTGTTTCCACTTTTCTGCTCTATTTCGTCTTTGCAATAATTGCTTCTACTTTCCCTTTCACTTCCTTTCTGTAATTTTACATTGCAGCTGGTCTTCAGTGAGCATAACACACAGTGTATCCACTCTCATAACAAATGCCGCCAGTTCCTTGTCTTGCCAGTCATTAGGCAGTGTTTTTAACTGGATATCAGCTTCCCAAATTATTCTCACACCATCTGCTTGTTGAATATTCTTCATACTTCATGTTTTTGATTTTGTTCAGTTATTCTTTAAACTGAGACATTCTGCAAAAGTAACATTAGTCCTTTGCTGCAATACTATCAGAAGGCTGATTTTTTTCACTACTTGTTAGCTTCTTAGGTAGTCCACAGCACTGACACTATAATTCTTAGTCTAACAAAGGAGACTGTATCTGCTGTGTCATTTTGGAAGACAAAATTCACTTGTTTTTCATAGAAGGGCCAAATATTTGCGGGCTTTAAAAAGTGCTATCTGCTTTTCTCTGTTGTTTATCTAATCTGCAGATTTTAACGCAACTGCTGTCCTTCCTGCCGGTGATCTGGAGATATCAGTAGATTTATTTATCTTACTCTATTTCTCATATTGTTAAGGGTATTTCTGAGATTGAAGACTGACCTCCCAGTTCCACCACCTACATCATATCTTCATCATGCTCTCTCAGTCCCCACAGAGGTTTTGTGAGGAGGAACTCCAGGGGGAACTATAGCTTCTGTACCGGTGGCATTTTTGCCACACTACACAGCCACACACAAACAAGCCTGGAGATACCATAAATCTCCTACAGTCCCCATGTGTTATTTTAAATAACAGGACCTCCAGTTGTATAGGAGTGATGTTGGGAAGTTGTTAGTAAGATTTCAGTAAACAGATCCTAATTTTGTGAAGTTGAATAATAATTTGTTGCTTAACAACAGAAATTTGCCTTGTTTTCAGTTATTTCTGTCTTTTTTATAATTTGTAATACTAGCAGTTCAGGTAAGGTAAATACTCGTGGGTGCTGAAAAAAAAAAAAATCTGTCAGCTATGAAAGTTGCGGCATGGTAAGATGTAAGTGTACAAGCCTGCAAGTCTGACTGGGTTTTAGTGGTTTGTGGTTTGTTCAGCTCTCTGTACACTGCTAAGTCACGAGTAATTTTTCAATCTTACCTCAGCTTCTCTGTTGTCTCCTGCACACATGTATCTCTGTGGCTCAGTTACCACATCAATGTAACTGATTATCACTTCACTAAGTCTAGAAATAGTTAGAGAGTTGTGGATGGGATGGAATTATCAGAAATTAGACTAGTTCAACCAGGTCTTGGTTAAGTAGTTTGTGATCTGTCACTTTCTCCCAACAGAGAGAAATAACTCTCTGAGTTCCCTGCGCAAGTTCCCACACTCGCAATTTGCTTTGCACAGATGCTTCCTTGTAAAGGATCATAAACTTTCTAAATTTCTATGAACTTTCTTGTTAGTGAGCTCATGAACACAGAAAGCTTGATATGTAATGCCAGAGATAGTTCATAAAGACTCTTACACCTTAAATGGTAAATGTTTGTAAATGTTTATAAACATTTTCAACTATCAGAATAATTTTCCCCTGTACAAATAAACAAGCAAAAGGGACCCCAACATTTTGGGGGTGATAACTTGGCTTCCTCAAATTTTCTATGTGGCTGATCATTCCCCATCTGATGGTGAAAATCAATATTTCTTCATTTTAGGAAAATTACTTTGTTAAGGGTTTGTAAAACTGAGTCTTCTGATTTTATTTTGTGGTTTGGGGCCTTTCTTTGTCATGAAACAAAAAGAAAAGCGTTTCAGGAGCATGTGCCTGCAAATTCATTCTCCAGTCCCCTCTGTTTTGCCTGGCAATGGGATGGACGTAGGGCAGGGAGACAGTTGCAGCTCAACTCCTTCCGCCATGAGCAGGATAAGTTACACAACCTCCTGTACTATGGGTTTGCAGGAAGCTGATGACTCCAAACTGAATATACAGAAGTTTTATATGTAGTTTTGCTTTCCCAGTGAAAGACTTTCATTTCTTACAATAACAACCATTGTTAATCTCCAGATTGCATAAACCTTGAGTGAACCTTGCATCCGAGTTCCTTTGTTCATCTTTAAAAAATGGGATACATTGGTTTAGGGCCGTGAGGGAGCTCCTTAGCTGGATGTACAGTCAAAGGTCATTGAAGGGGTTAATTGCCTGCATTTATCTTCCAAAGTAAAGATATAATGTTTAGATGAAACCCTTTTATACTATTTAATTCTTCACAAAGGTGCTAGAGCTTCTCATTTCCAAATGTACTAGGGCCATGAAACTTTATGGCCTAACAAAATTAAAGTGTCATGTCCAGTAATTGTCTGTTTATCTTTTCCATAAAGAAATGTAAATATGAAAAATCTGTGTAAATTATAAAATATTGTAAGACAAACTGCTGTGATTATTTTCCTCACAAAGGTATTCCAAACTCTACGAACTCATTCATTGTGTCAAAACAGAAATGGGGTGGGTGCCAGTTGCCGTTCCTGATAAGTCATGACATTCTATTTAAGATTTGTAGGTTGCTATTATTCCACTCTTCTTTTCTTGAAAGGTGTATTCCTGACCTAAATCTAGTTCACTTACAGGCTAATCTTATAGGAAGCAGCCCTTTTTATTCTTGAAAAGTGATTTGAAGAAAAAGCTATTTCCCTCATAAGAAACAGTGGATGTAAAACAGAACTTTAGCTTTGAAAGACAGAAGTGAGTTGAAATATTGTCTGGTCGTTATTATCTCAATTGTTATGCTAAATCATCTGCAAAGTCAAGAGTTAAATACTAGTGCACTTCAAATGCAATTTGATAAATTAATTTAGCCAACTAAATGGACTGTGTGCTGGAAAGAGCAAACTTTAAAAACTGATAGATCTTTCAATTTTTTTTTTAACTGTAGAGCATTAGAATACTACGTATTTAATGAAGGCTGTTGGATACAGTAGGATGAGCCCTCAAAACCCCAAAATATTTCTAGTTGCATCCTACATTTTCTTCAAATAATAGTTTTCATAAAGATAATGGAAATTCACAGTTTATCCTCCAATTTGATCTTGTAAGAGATACAAGAAGCATCATGGTTAAAGTAGTTTTATTCTTCTAAGTCAGTAATGAGCAATGCTGTTCATACTAGCTGTGTATAAGTGACAGTATCCTGAAGGCTTTCAATTTGCTTTAAGTTTTTAATATATTCTAGAAGCACTTTTCATTTTTTAGACTATTGGCATAACCAGTTTTCTTTGAATTATTATAGAACAAACAGCTAGTGGCAGGTAAATTATTCAGAAGAAATTAAGCGGTACCAGAGAATTTGATAGGACCTTTTGGCTTGCTTTGTTGTAAATTTGCAAAAGTAATGCGACTGTGGGACTGGGAGTGAAACTTGAATACTGATATGCTGCTTACTCTCCTGTTATTTGATGAAACTGTTGCTTTGTATTTCTTCCTAATACTTTCTCACAGCCACTCATATTCAAAAAAGTGGATTCTTATAATTTGCACCAAAAAAGGGGAGAGAGAGAAATGGGCAATGAAATATCATAATTTATGGAAAGAAATAAAGTCAAGAACTCATTTTGTCTGATAATTTTGTTTTTCACTGACTATAGTTCTTCTTTCATTCTGTCGGTGTACTGTATTATAAATCATTGTCCTTACTTCTCTGTCTAGAAAGGATATTATTAATTTTTATTTACTATTACGTACTCACAGTTTGCCTTGTGCTGTATAAGAGCTGCCAAGAATGCTAGATTTAGTAAAAGATGGATGCTATGTGGCTTGCAATGGGGGCACGTGCATACGCATTAGTGTACATACACACTCCCTCAAGCTTATTTTTGACGTTTTCCTTCAGAAATGTAGCTAAAAATGTACAGCCCAAGAGACTGATGGACCCTGAAAGAGAGACTTGAAAAGAAGCAGCCCAAGACCCTGATTTTAGGGCTTTCAGTCATCTCCTTATTGCTGTCTTTCCCCAAGCTTGCACAGGCTCTCATATTATACTTCACTGCTTCGTTGCTCAAGCTGCTTAGTTAATCATGGCAGGTGGGATATTTGGCTTGTCTAGTTTCCTAATAAATGAAGATAATGTGTAATGTTGAATACATTCTTGGTATTTTTATTATTGTCAGATGGGATAGGAACATAATACAGAAATAATTGGAAGATTGAATGAAAAGTTGAAGATTACTTCCTGTTCTACCACCTTGCACTAAAAAAAAAAAGTCTGTTTGAGAAGCTGTGAAATCTTGTGCTTGGACCAAATCCACATTTTCAGCAACATTAGTTGCCTTAACCTTCTTTCACCCTTGTTCTCACTACAGCACTAATTGTTGCAAAGCTATAGATTAACTTTTGATCCCTGTGATTCTCCCCACAGTCCTCCTCAGCTATCTTGGACTTGATAGTGGTCAGACTTTTCTCTTATAGTTAAACACTATACACTGGGACATTTGGGGCTTGAGGTCATAATATATGCCAGAAACTAACAGTGGAGTAAAGCCTTGCAGTCTCTCACACTGAGTATCTCTCTGCCTGAATGTGATTTTTGAAGAGAACAAGATCTCCCTACTCAGTTGTCCAACATGTAGCCATATGTGAACTGAGCAGTTTTGTTGGGTTAGGCACTGGAACAGGCTGCCCAGGGAGGTGGTTGACTCACCTTCCCAGGAGGTGTTTAAGGTGCGGGTGGATGAGGTGCTGAGGGACATGGTTTAGTGTTTGATAGAAATGGTTGGACTCAATGATCTGGTGTGTCTCTTCCAACCTGGTGATTCTATGATTCTATTCCAGTGCACTTTCAATGGGATCACAGTGCCTCCTAGGAGCTGAGAAAGAAATGGAAAGGTCTCCAAAGATTTTAGTTGCAGGCATGGTGAATGGAATTGAAAGTTATGGATGTGTAGGTGAAGAGAATAGGACTTTTAAAAAACATAAAAGTTTTTGGGGTTGACAAGCTAAAGTTTAAGGGCTGAAGTGTTTACATTTTGTTGGTTAGCTCTCATTCCTGCAGAAAAATGAAAGGGAACTGCCAATACCCTATATGCAATTAGTCTGCAATGTGTTTTACTTTACTAGAAATTTGCAAGAGAATTCTTTTACTGTGCCAGTCTCACTTGATTGTTTCTAAGGCAAATGGATGTCACAGCTTTTGAGTTAAAATGCAAGAGCTCAGAGTAAATGGCTTCTTATCCCATCATCAGTCCAGGAAGAACAGTATCTTTCCATGTAGCAGCAAGCAGTTTGAAGAAAAAATTCCTAACCCACAAAATGATATAGAATGTGTCGTTTTCCTGAATGCTCTTTTACAGGGTGATCAAGAGGCTTTCATTTAGTGAATACATTTGCTCACTCAGTTTTGGAGAGTCGCCCTTCATTTATTCTTTCCCTTTGGAAGTACTTTCGAGTGCAAATTACTGCTATCAGAAGCCTTGAACTGAGAGGCTATTATTCTCCATGCTCAGATTAAATTAATTTTGAACAGTTTAATGCAGCATGTCCAAGCTGCAAGTCCAAGTGGTGTCAAATCTATTTCTCTGCTTTTTTAAGCTGCACCTTCAAGGGCAGTGTGATTCATGGTGAATGTGTTCTTCTAATGTCTTTTGCTAAGCGTTATTATTTTCTTTCATTTGCAAGTCATGAGGCTAAAATGTTAACCATTTTTCTCCTGAAATTATATAAAGAATGTACAATTCTATAGTCTCCTTATTGCCTGAAAGAGGCTTATTATATTTTCTTGCTATAGGTGAAATAAGGAAAAGGGGTCATGATGAAAAAAATCTAAAATTTTTACAAAAAAGTCTAATGGGAAAAAAAGGAGACAGTAGAGGACCCTGCATAACCATCATTGGCTTAGGAAGGAAGTATCTTGATCAAGGTCCATGTAATAAAATTAAGGGGGTTTAGTGATGAGCTACATAACTCTGGGGTTTTTTGTTTTGCAAAAACATTGTGGCACAAGGCTATTTATCTTTTCCCTTCGAGCTGAAGTGTTCTACTGTCTCTCCCCTGCTGCTTATTGCTGAAGTGTCATTAAAAGGCCATATTTTTGAACCCTCGATGATCAAAAGAATGGCAATCCTTCTCACACAGCATCTAGGTGGAGGATCTGTGACACTGACAGATCCAATGTACTTTCTGTGAAGGGTACCTAATGGCCAAATAAGTTTACAAATCCAGTTTTTAAAATCAGTTCTCTAGCCTAACATTTGATGTTTCTGTTTCTGATTTTGCACTCTCAGTTATTATTGTATTTTGATATTTAGGTAGTTCAGTACTTTCTTATGTATCTGAATACTTTTCCAGTATCACATTGACATATGGTTTCTCTATTTTTACATCATTTAGCATGTCAAGTAAGTGTTGCTGCTTCCAAGATCATATGTATCTTTGAAATTTTTATAAGATTATGATAGAGAATACATTTGCATAGTCCTAAAAAGCTACTTGACTACTGTGTAGCCTCTCAGTAAAATGCAGTATAAACACATAAGATTAGGAACCTAAGAGGAACATGACCATCTGACAACCAAAGTTACCTGTATCATAAGGGACAAGTCATAGTGATATATTCTGTAGTAAGTGGAAGAAAAATAAAAAAAAGGAATATTTACTTCTACCTAAAAACCAACGTCTATCAAGGATTTTATGGGCTGAAAGGCAATGACTTGAAATGCAACAAGGAAGAGAAATCTTATTCGTAAATTATACACTATAAATTGCCAGGATTTTGTCCTGTATTTATTGTCTAAGGAATAGTTATTTACCTGATATATACCATTAAAGGTATTTATTTTAATGGATTATAACTCCCATGTTACAGTGCGTACAGGGTGCATATTGTTCACACAAGCTGCCCATCCTGTGGCTGAGTTTTTTGAAATGGCTGTTGTGCCTTTAATTCTCAGTACTTTAGACTATGCAGTTGAAAATCCAGATCCAGAGTTTTTCTGTTATTTTCATGAAGTTTTACTTCAGTAAGTTCTTTTTTTATCCATCAAATATTGGGCTAAATAGTACCGTGTATAATTTTTTGTATATAGGTGGGATATTGGCAGAGCTGTACAATTCTTCAGGGGTGAGGATGAACCATGCAAATGGCTAAGTATCATCATCATCACTACCATTCTGCCACTTTAACCACCACATATATTTTTATATATTAGAATGAATAATAGTTTCAAAGCACTGCAGTAATCCATGACATCACAGCATCTGTGATAGTCACTTCTTTCCTTGTCTTTCACTTTTATTGCTGTGGTGTTTCATTTATTTTAGCCATATTTTTGTTTTCCAGAGAGATTTTTATAAGGAATTGCACTAGGAGCACATAAGAGTGTATTTGTTTTTCTGTTTGCAACAAAGTTGAGTTCCCAGATAATTTGGCAATGTCATGGGACACTAATTGCTAGAAAAGGAAAGCTGTAAGGGCACTTTTTGTGTTGCAAGTGTAAAGAAGAGTGATATGCATCATGACAGAATCAAGGATTTGCTGGTTGTGATACAACAGTGAGAGATGGGTTGCTGTCAGGTTAGGGCAGGGCCTTGGGGGAGAGACAGCATGACATGCTCATGAAAGAGTGACTGAGAACAAGACCAAGGTACTAATAACCTGGGAAGATCTTTATTATTCATAAATTAAAATAAGATGAGGCAACAGCATGAAAAATTACACCAGTGCTTTTCATGGAGATATCAGAGAAGCATTGGAAACAGTGGCGTTCATAGAGTAAAATATAAGATAATGGATAATGAGCGTCCTTATTGTATTACTGTGGGTGATAGAAGAACTGTTTGCTCAGCTACTTCTAAAACAACTTCAAGTACCTTACAGTTCATTTACAGTCCTTGGCCAAGCGACTTTTGAGGCATCTAATAATTAGGTAATAGTATAGACAAACTGAATATAAAAAAAAAAAGTTTTAACAGGAGGGCTGTATGAAAGAGTACTCAGACTGTAAATACTTTGCTTCATCTATGAAATGACTGTAATCTCTGAAATACTCCTGTGTATTTTGTGTAAAATTTACCTGGATCCTTCTGGCCATGCCAACTGAGATGGGTTCAAATGCATTTTATTTTTGTGCAATGCTAAAATGCTCAATCTGTGTGATGCGGTATAATGATTTTTATCAAAGGAGTTGGGGACTGTTTTTGCAGTTGGGTAATGCTGTCCCACTAATGCTGTCATCAATTCGAAAAGAGAAAACTACCGAGCAGGTCCTGTGTATTATAAGGCATCTAATTAATGTTCTCTGTGTACTGTTTTTCAGAAGTATCGGATAGCCTTGATTTTCCCTTCCTGTGTTCAGTGTTGCTGTTATTCCCTACCCTCCTGCTGTAGATATTCCCTTTTAATAACATCCAGAAAGCAAACATTTGTTAGAAAACCCCAGCAGAGTGGTACTTCTGAGCTGTCCAGGATGAGAGGATTTTGTATTCCAGATAAATCCTGTCTGCCACTTTTTCTGTAGACTGTCAAAATACAAGAAAGATTAAGCCAAATGTCTGCTTCTATCTTTACCTCCTTGTGCTACAAAGGGATTCTGTATATCTCAAAAAAAAAAAGCAATCAGTTTATTCTCCATTTATGAAGATTAGAGTCTTTTTCTTTGGACAGCTACTATAAAGAAAGACCTTCCTGAAGTTTGTAAGGTGATATTAACAACTGAGATTTCCTTTTTTTCATACAGCATCCAGGATGTTCTAGTATCTCTTTTCAAATTTATAAGACGATGGTAAAGCTTAGCTATATGTAGTACAAGCTCACTTTTTCAAATATGACTGGGTAATAACACTGAAATGTAAAAGACAAACCAGCAAACAATTTGTGCTCCAATTTCTCTTGAAGGCAGTGGACACAGTTTCTTGATCTAGTAGTTGCCTTGGGTACTTGGATAGAAGTCCCTGGAGCTTTGTCTCGAGGCTTCAATTAAAATTGCCTTTAAAAAAAGAAGGGAAAATAGTCAGACTAACCCCTCATACACACACACAGTCTTCTGCCTAGATTCCAATCTTAGTAATTTTTTTCTTGTGCCTTTCAAGCAAAATATAAGATTCCTCCGTAATACCAAAAGTAATGACACATGTAATGATACGAATCTATTTATGTCATCAAGCATTTTATTATCATAGTATTACCCGAGTTACTGGATTACTCTACAACAGATGGTGGTAAGGATTTTTTTCATCAATGATTTTGCTGCTTTAAGCTCTCATCCTCACCAGTCCTTTTGAAAGAATGTAAGCATGTACATTACTGAACATACAGGCATCTCAAAATATATTTAAGTTTACTGATGTTACACAATTTATGTTACATAGATTGTATTTACCACTTATTTAGGTAGGTCACAATATCTCTGTGTTGCGAGATAAGAATCGCTGTGTTCTTTTGATAAGAATTGGTTTAGGGTGGCTCCAAAACGTAGCAATTATTATTATTATTATTTGTTATTATTATCATTTGTTATTTCTGAAATCTTTTATAAACAAGAGATGAGATCACCTGGCACGTGAAACCAGGCAAAGAAATTACGTGTAACATAATTATGTGTAACAGCAGTTTTTTATTGTTTTGAAGAATGGGGAAGAGGAGAAGGTCAAGCAAATATGAATAAAGAAATTAAACTGATTGCACACACAGGTTAAAAAAAACCAAACATGTCTTAGAAGAGTATACAGATTAGTTGTTGGCATTCCTTTAACCTTGTTACAGGCACCTATCAATCAGATTATGAAAGATGTACTATGTGTCATTTATTGCATCTTAATAGTCAAACAGCATCCTGTTCCTATTGCACCAGGATTTTTGAGATAACGTTTTTAAAATTCAGTACAGCTGGAAAATTTTTGAGCATTTAGCAGAATTGGGGCCTTGTCCAATCATGACTGAACTGCAGTTGTTGCTCTGAAGTCCTCCTGTTTGGTATCTGCTCAGTCACCCTGTTTTACTCTGCGCCCATAGCCTAAGGTGAAGTCAGGCCATGCCACCAATTAGATACTAGAATAAATTTATGATGTGGAGGTAGGTTCACCTGTATCAATATCCATGCAAAAGTGCTTTCAAAAACCAGCTACAAGGAGCATCTGTATTTTTATGACATTGTATAATTCCTGTGCTGTTAATGTAGTGTGAGGCTGATTTATAGCAGCAATTTTCATAGGGTATTTTTGAGCTCCACGCTGTTTTAAAAAGTTTGGTCTCTGGGAACAGCATAATGAAATCCACTAATATGATTAGAAAATCTCTAACAAGATAAACAGAATTCTCATTCTTCTTCCTGTCGCTAGCAGTGTTGAAAATATTTCTGTTGCCCACCTCATCAACCTGCTCTCATCTCACAGGGGGTACATTTGGCAGCTGCAAAAACTGTATGCCAAGTCTGCGAGTGCATTTTTCATGTGTTAGTAACTAGGTCTAGTGCTGACTGTGTGAGAGTCGAGATGCTCATTTATGTAAATCACATGTGATTTGTGAGGAATTTAGTCACTGTTGCATGCTGAAGACCACAGGTTTTCGCAAAATCCCTCATGATCTCAACTTTACAAGGTCGTGGGAGAGCAGTTAATCATGGAAAGAGATTGTTTCTGATGCTGATGTTTGAGCAGCAACGTGCAGCTGAGGCTTTATAGCCACCAATGCCTCTTTTGCAGTTTACTTAAAGACTGAGGTTTTGTTCTGGCATGAACTGTATTCCATTACTAAAAGCTGATCATCTGTTTCTCAGAGAAACACTGCTGAGATCTTCACATCCTAGAGAGACGATTGAAGTAAAATATTGATGGGGTCCAGTTACTAGGACAGTCCCCCTGTACCCCAGCTTAGGAGTTATCCTGGGACATGCTTTCACCTACGTTAGAAATTGTCTCTAGGGCATATTAACTGTTGTAGTAAATGTACAGATTTGAGAGGGCTGATAGCAGAAACTGTGATGAGGTTTCAGAGTGAATCAGACTTGCAGGGGTGGTGGTTCTGGAGGGTGGTGAACTGTTGGAGGAAAGCAGGGAAGAAGCAGAAATGCCCGAGGATGATGCAGTAGGAGCAAGTTAAAAAAGAGGAGCCGAGAGACCTACTATTTGGCTGCTAGGTATGCACTAGGTAGAGGAAAGGTGTTTTAGTTAGTGTACAACTGCTTACAAATTTACTTACTTCTTGAGACATCTACTTTTGAGCAAATCCCATCCTGATTACCTCTCCACTTCTTTCATGGGATGTGGAATTATAGAATAAAATCTTGCAAACTCAGAAGCTGTAAAAATCTTGGAATCGCTTCCCCATGAAAAAAGAGCCTGCTGGTTTGCTGCAGTCCTGATCTCTTGATCCTTACGTGATCACATTAGCAAGCAGAAATTTTACTTTTTAAAACCACTTTCAGTGTAGGTTTAAAAAAAGTAATTAAATGAAAATACATTAATGGTCTAAGTGCTGATAACCAAGGAATTAGGAAGAAAAAAAAATAAACTGAGTTATTTTTAAATATCAATATTGTGTTATGTTCTTAGGTGTCAAGAGAGTTATGTTTTCAGGCATGTAAAATACACTTGGAATCACATCCTCAGTGCAGGTGGCTGGTTTGTTTTTACTGTTTTCTCTCTAGAATACAACTAAAACCTCATTTTTTATGATAGTTGTTTGTTTGGGGGTTTCTTTTATTCTGGGAAACAATATCACAAATCATATAAATAAAGGCAAGAAAATCGTGTCTTCTGAAAATGTAAATGTCTCTCCCTTTCACTGGGATACGTTCAGGCCTCTTCATCAAAATATTTTTCACTTTAGCCTTGTTGAATGTGAATGTCCCAGTCCATTCTGCTCTATTGGAATTGATGAGCATAGTTCAACAGTGCAGCACCAACAGAATCGTTTCATATCACAGTTTCCCTTGGAGGTAAATTCAAAACACAGTTAAATAAATTAAGAACACTTTGTGAAATAGTCTCTCTCTATTATCTTACCAACACCAACAGATTCCTGTAAATGGATTTTCAGCTGGGTAGAATGTCTTGCCCCCATTCTCTCACTAGCCTTGTTGCTCTGCAAGAATGATCCTGATGCAGACTTTGGTGAGATAAGCACAGCTAGCGTAATGACTACAGATTCCTGCTTCTTATCTCTGAAATTTTGTGGGGGAAACCTGATATAAACAACCCCTCTTGCCCACTGCAGACCCGAAATCACCAGTGGAACGGATGATGGGTTTGTAGTTTCAAGAAACACTGCAGACCTCAGCAGTGTGGTTTAGTCCTTATAGAGAAAGCAATAGGAAAAACTTGTCTAATAGTTAAAAGTTCTTCCAGATAGAAAAAAAAATAATTTACTGATTTGTTAAATCTTCCTGTTTGTCTTAATATAGGACTACCTGTACTTTTTAGACAATTTTTATTTACTTCTAGAAGCTTCCAAGCGCTAAATAGGTCTGTGTTAGGAAATTGAGGAGACGGGGACTTATTCCCAGCTTGTAATTTCCCTTCTTATTTCACACTTTTTTTTTTATGGTAAAAGAGAGAATAGAACATGAGACACAAATTTGAAGGCAGACCTGACTGAACCTGACGTTCAGAAAAATGTTCCTAGATACTACAAGAATGAACCCAAATTGACTCTTGTCAATTTTTATCAGCTTTGAAAAGGAAAGTAAATGAGAAACTTACCCTGCTAACCGTATTTTTAATATCTTCCTTAAAAAGAATGAGTCAGCTTTGTTCCCTTTTTACAAACCTAATTCAGTTCCTAGTCCTGTATTCTAAGAGGAAAATAAACTATGTTGTTTAAATAAGAAAAAAAAATCTTCAAAGTCAAAGCAGTGGTTATAAAATGGAAGCATAAACTTAAAGCAAAAAAAAAAAATCTCCTGTGCATAGAGGTTTATTTTTAAAACACTATGAATTGTTGTCACTCATCTGTCAGCACTGGGAGTATATTGAACACCTACAAAAGATCAAAGGACTTCCACCTTCTGCTAATTCTGCATTTTTACCTTAACTAATACATCAAATGAATTATTCTTTGGCTATTACTTGAATGGAAAGTACAGTAATCAGTGTTCTAAAGTTAATCTGATTATGTAATTTATTTTGTAGAAGCTGTTCTGTCTCTTTTTCTCTGAAGATTGGCCAAAAAAACCCAATTTTTTTTTCATAACTTTAAAATTTAGTATTATCTAATAATTATATTGCTGACAGACTGTACACTGCACCTCTTTAAAAATATTCAATACACCAAAACAAAAGAAATTGTTTCCTCCTACTTGAAAGGAGATGGATGCTGACACTGTTAAATTACTGAAGAATTAGTAAATGCCTAATTTTCATGAGGAAATGTTGGAAAATTCTGCAGGTACATTAAGTTCCTTCCATAGTATTTTGGGGGCTTACACTATGAGTACAAATACTATGAAAATGCAAACGAGTTGCTAGAGTACTTAAGATATGCATAACATGTAACTACTCTTTCAGAGAGAAATTTGCTTTCCTTTCTCACCGCACATCTGGTTTGTTTTGTTTAATATCTATATGAAACACTATTTAGATTTTGAACATCGCATTCATAAACCAAAAGTGTCTGCAGTTCTGAATTTCTCCGAGTTCATCTTTTGGAAAATGGGAATTTTCCTAGCCTCTTTTAAAATTCATAGCATGACACCAACATGGCAACACAGCTCAAAGAGTATTTCATTGGTTTGATTCCAAATGGGGGTATATTTACTTTAGTATTTCTTCCTGCTTCCCTTATCATGAGACATAGGAATTCCTACCTATTTACTTAAAATATTAATACAGTGAGGCAAAGATACTTTATATGTCACAAAATGTGATTCCCTTTTACCCAATGTATTTCACTGCTTATATTTGTCCAATTCATGTAAATTAGGGGATATTGTTATTTAATCAATTATTTCCTAGTTTTATTAATATATTACAAATATGAGGGTTTTAGGTGTTTTTTTTTTTTAATTTTAGAACCAGAAAGTTCTTTTCAGGTTAATGCTATTTCTGTTATGTTTAGCTTTCATGGTTCAAGTGCTTGAAATACTCAACCAAATCCTATTGCAAAACCAGCATAATGCAAAATCATAATGATCCCTTTGGGCAGAAAAACTTTGGAATGCTTTACTCTGACCATCCTGAATGAAAAACTCTTCTTCTCCATCCAAAAATGAGCACATCTGCTCAGTAAACTAGATGCTTATATGATGGCAGATAATTTAATTTCATCATGGAGTAGGCAGAGTACTCCCAGCTTTTTCTAGATTCAGACACTGTAACTGTTTTCCTTTTCTACTCCTTCAGTGCTGTGTATTGACAGAGGGAAAAGGATCATCTCTGTGTGTTTGCTTGTGTCCTTGAGTGCTTGTTGAGGTATCCAGTCCAAATAACCTTGAATTCTACTTCCAATTTCTTATTCCATGATTCTGAAGGTTGCTCCACCTTGAATGGCTAAAATAGCTACTTTCTGTGTGATTCTGACAAAGACCTACTGGCACACCCTTAGATTCCACACATGTGACCTGTGTTGGTGATTTATCTTATCCCCCCATATGCTTAGTATATTGTAACAGAAGACTGGAAAAGACCATTTAGTATCATTGTTGCATGGAAATTGAGTTGATCTGGCTGTACAGGCTCACTGCTGGCCTAACAGGGGTTAAAGTTTTGAGGAGGACTGCCAGAAACTTGATATTTGAAGACTGAAATATTGGCACCCAATCCAGAATCTGGAAAAATGAGAGAAAGTAAAATATACCAAATACAAATGAAAATAGCAAGAGAAATCGGCGGAGAATACTCATTTTACCATCTGATGCTTTTCACAGCCTGGAGCTCTGCCTCCGGGATAATATGTACATGTGACACTTTGTTGAGGGCGCAGGTTGGTGGTGCTAAGCCCAGATCTGCCGGTCCCTGCAGGCAGCACCCACAGCTCCTCTCAGCTCCGACACCTCCAGAATGACAGCACTCCCTTTATCTTCTACCCTGTCTACTACAGAAGAAAATGCCTGAGCTGTAACACAGTGCTCTACTTACCCACTGGGAAATAATGAGGAGATCAAGAAAGGTTTAAAGACAAGAAAAAGAGCATACATATCATCATATTAAGTGCAGCCATCACAAGGAGGTATCGGTACCCTAGCCTCTTGTCCTTGCTGTCAAGCTTGTCAGGACTGTTTTATCATCTATAGATCCTGTCCTCTACCTTCCCCGAGGGTCAATTGTTTTAGTGCCTTTCACCTTCTTTGATCAAAGTTTCAGAGGGGAATCTTATCATACTTCAGTCATGTCATGCGGCAGAAAAAGTACTTTAAAAGTCCTAATGTGCTCTCCTGGCTGTGTGATTCCTAACAGTGACACCTACCTGTGTCTGCTTGGGGAAGTTAATGTGGAATTTGGATGATAAATATCATTTAGACAGCAGTACCGTAGCCAGCCAATGCGCCTATAAATAGGCACTTTTATAGTATTTCACAGCTAGAATTTCTTTTTCAAGCATTTTTCATTTGTTACAGTTTGGATTATTTTGTCCCTTTATATCGTCAATAACAAGTAATTTCTGATATCTGTCCTTCATAAGAACTTCCTTTTGTCCTTGGCTCTGGATACTTTTTACAGGGTATATAGGTGTCACCTCAAATAATTCTGAACACAGAAATTGCCAAGTAGAACAGTGGCTCAGCTACTTGGGTATCCTTTTCTTTGGCAGTAGACCGTGCCAGATGCTGCACAAGAAAATAATTTGTTCCAAAACCTCATCTGGGAACAAGCTTATGCCCGGAAGTTCATCGTTTTCTCAACACGTGTCCTTTAAAATGTCACATTTGCTTTTTCCACTTATGGTTTTAGAGTTGTGTCAGCTCTGTAAATCATCTTTCCTCATTTCAGGTTCTTTTAATAGCCTGTGTTTTTCATAGGCTGGACTCTTGATAACCTTGAATACTTTTAGTTAGTTTTTAAAGTGGTTGGTGTCTTGGAAGTGATAGTTTCCTACAACAGAGGTCAGACTTTTACAGTGAGTGCTACTCCCTTGCATGCACAGCACTCAATATGAAGAAGCTTTTACCTATGCCGACTTGGTTCTGGTTTAAGTAGTGTGGTGGGCTTGAGACATTTCATGCTAGCAATTCCTGTAGGAATTCATGCTGTTTACTTAGGCAACTATACTTCTACTTTCAAAGAATTTGCATTTCTTGCTTTTTGCCATATGAATGTATATGAATGGAGCAAGTCCAGAGAAGAGCAACGAGGCTGGCGAAGGGGCTGGAGAACAGACCCTATGAGGAGCGGCTGAGAGAGCTGGGGTTGTTTAGCCTGGAGAAGAGGAGGCTGAGAGGAGACCTCATTACTCTCTACAAGTACCTGAAAGGAGGTTGTAGAGAGGAGGGAGCTGGGCTCTTCTCCCAAGTGACAGGGGACAGGACGAGAGGGAATGGCCTCAAGCTCTGCCAGGGGAGATTTAGGCTGGAGATTAGGAGGAGGTTTTTCACGCAGAGCGTCATTGGGCATTGGAATAGGCTGCCCAGGGAGGTGGTTGAGTCACCTTCCCTGGAGGTGTTTAAGACACGGGTGGATGAGGTATTGAGGGACTTGGTTTAGTGTTAGATAGGAATGGTTGGACTAGAAGATCTGATGGGTCCCTTCCAACCTAGTTGTTCTGTGATTCTGTGATCACATTAAACACAGTTTAAAAGTTACTTTTGCACTAGTGAAATAGTAACTTGCTTTTCATATTTTATTGCAATGCTACAGTTGCAAGAGGAATGCTGATCAGAAGCAAACCAAGAAACCTGAATCAAATCAGCTGAGTTTAATATAGGCTTAACTTCAATTTTACCATCTTGATTGTCCTTCTCTTGCCATTGCTAGGGAAAGACCATAGTCTGAAATTAGAAGGGGATGAGCCTGTGCTCAAGTGTCCAGTGGTCTGGCTGTCAAAATTACATTCAAATTTCTTTATATGAAATAGAAAAGACGTATGAAAATAACAAGAATTCAATGTTGATAGGAAACCCTGCCTGCTGACAGATTTTTTTCATATTTTATTGCAATGCTACAGTTGCAAGAGGAATGCTGATCAGAAGCAAACCAAGAAACCTGAATCAAATCAGCTGAGTTTAATATAGGCTTAACTTCAATTTTACCATCTTGATTGTCCTTCTCTTGCCATTGCTAGGGAAAGACCATAGTCTGAAATTAGAAGGGGATGAGCCTGTGCTCAAGTGTCCAGTGGTCTGGCTGTCAAAATTACATTCAAATTTCTTTATATGAAATAGAAAAGACGTATGAAAATAACAAGAATTCAATGTTGATAGGAAACCCTGCCTGCTGACAGATTTCACCAAATGAGAGTTTGAGGAAATCACACGCATATGAGAGAACAGCCATCAGTTTGCATTTGTAGCAAATCTCTACAGTGTAATATCTCTCAGTAGAGTATAATAAATAGGTTTAAAAATAGGTGTGCTTAGAATTAACATTTGACTGTCTGATGAAAGTCAAGCCAGTTCCAGTTTGGCATAGTGGCTGTATGAGTATGGTCAGTTTCTTCTGGAGACGTAAATATATTTTTAAATCTGTTGAAAGTTTCAGCGCTTGCCCTAGGAGTCTCTTTTCTCACTAGATTAAATATTGAGAGATAAACCCAAATATGTAAATATAGTATACCCTAAAGCAAAAAATTAATTTCCAACACAGATGGGTTTCAGGAGGTCTGCTGCCAAAGATTTTAAAATTCTTGCACCAGGGGGCAATTTGCTTGCAATGGAAGAAATTGTGTCCAATTACCCTTCTGAAATTATAAGGTTTGCTCCCTAATCAGCCATTTAATGGGGTATTTGAAATGAAGGTGCAAGTAATAGTTATCTCTTTCTCCTGCTCTTGAGAGAATGATGTGTCTTATTTCCCTATGTCCCCAAAATATGAGGAAATAAGAAATATGGATCATAACTTCACAAACAGGATAGTGTGGGTGAAAAATAGTAACAAGGTTTTTTTCTATCTATGCTATATAGTCATTAAAAATTAACCTTTCCAGACAAGATGATACATGCTATAAGGAGGGTTACACACCATCCCAGAATCTTCTGGGTTTGCTAACTGAGGTCAGTCCTGGGCAGCTTAATTTCAGGCTTCCCTGCAGTCAGGGAACTGTGGAAAAGCAACAGAAGTGTTTATATGGGTAAACGTGTTTGGTGGATATGTGAATAACACCTGATATGCTTCGGTTCTTCCCTTCTCTCAATGAAATGATTCTTGCTTGGCTCCTGTGTTGTTCACCTGAATCAAACTCAGGACATTTCTGTGGAGGTAGAGCTACTTTACAAGTTTAATCTGACAGCAGATGTGTAAATGAAGCTGGCCCTCATGCTGTAAGTCTGTGTCTCTCTTTAAAAAATAGAATCATAGACTCACCAGGTTGGAAGAGACCTACTGTACCATCAAGTCCAACCATTCCTACCAGTCTCTAAACCTTGCCCCTCAGCACCTCATCCACCTGCACCTTAAAATAGAATCAAAGAATCACCAGGTTGGAAGTTTAGTTCAAATCCCCACTGCCACTGTGATTTTTAGTACTTTGAGCCTGACATCAAAACTCCATTTTTAAAAGTAATGCATCAGTCCTGTTGAAAAGCTATAAATATGAAACATGATCATGTAATGCAAAAAAGTTACCATATTGATTTCTTTGTAGAAATCATTAAGTGCCCACACTGCATCTTCGTACGGACTTGAGGAAAGCACAGAGCAGTGGTAGGATCAGAAAGATGCTTGTCAAGCTGCCACCAACACTGACAATCTCGGAAGTATAGCTCATAGGTACTTACCTGCCTGTTCTACTTAGGGAAGAAGAAACATCATTAAGGGATATGCCCTAATAACACCTCTGATTTTGAATCCTGTGGGAGCCTGATCAAACTAATTAGACTTTCTTTCTTTAATTTTACCTGTCTATCAGGCATTGTCATTCAGAATGTCTCTCATAGGAAATTTGTGACTGTTAATTAGCAAAACATTGTGGAATCAGAAAGGACTCCACAACAGTGAGAAAAAAAACGTACTGAAAATGGAACAGAATTTGAAGCAGAGAAAAAGAGTGTAGGAGAGGAGAGACAGAAATCAAATGAATGAAAGGGCCCAAGGTGAAAGGCCAAGTGGAGTGCACAGTACAGCATAATTCTGATAGAAGCCGAATGAGAGAAGAGATTTGTTTTTTAAGTAAAGATTTATCTCATTGGGGAGTTATTAGGGAAGAGATGATGTTATACTGGTGCCCTGAGTGAGCTCAGAGGATTTCAAGTACATTATGGTTTGAAAATTTTATTATTCCTTGTCAAATAGTTTCTTGAAACAAGAAACTTTACTTTTTTTTACTTTGCCTAATTTTGCTGTATTGATGTGTATCCTGTTTGTTCTAAAATAATTGCAGAAAAATAAAATAGGAAACAGACTCAAAAGTACATTATACTTAAAACTTCTTCATTGCATAATATTTCATACAGGTAGGTCCTACATATCACATTTATATGGGAAATTGTATATGTTTAGTCCTAGAATGATTTAATTCAGAATTTTATTTCCTCCTTTCTCCTGCATTCCTCCTGCTCTGATTTAATTTCGTAGAAAAACTCTCTTACATTTTTAACATTGTTCAGTGTTAGAAAAACAAATGTGATGGATAGATAAAATTAAAATTGCTGGTGAATGTCAGAGCTCAGACACTTATCTCAAGCAAGTATCGAGAAGCTGAGAAGGCCAAAAAAACAATGAGAACTGGTTATTCAATTCTTAGCTTAAAGAATGATTTCTTGTATGTTCCTCTATAGTTCAATTTGTCATTCTGTTTAGTCTACTGGCAATATGATTTAAGAGTCTGACAAACACATTAACCTCTTAATAACAATTTCCTCAAGTTCTTTTTTCAAACCTCTCTCTTTGATAGGACAAGAACACATAGTAAATCTTGTTTCATTTTCATTTTTCTTCACTCAGCATCTAAGCTTGATTCATTTATTTTTGCCTGAACCTAATAGGGCAGACTGTTGAAAGATGACTGGGGTGGTTATCTAAAAAGACAGAAGAGAATTCAAGTTTCACCTGGCTAGGCTCACTAGGCTCCTGTCCTGGTGGCAGTCAGAAGGAAAATTTCCTTCGATTAGCAGAAACAAAGGACTCTCAAACCGATTTTAAAGACTGAACTCTCGTTGCATTTAAAAAGTCAAATTACCAATGTCATAAAATATACTTCATTTAAATACTCTAAGATCTCAGGAAAAAAAAAACCCTATTAACCTCAATCAAAACCTCTCTCTTGTTCCATTAAATGTCTCGTACCTCTTGATCTGGATTTTACCAATCTGAGTTACAAGAAATTTATGAAATTGCTTCTAACCAAAAAGTGCACGTGTGCGGTACATGTCCTGTCTTTTTAATGTACCTTAAGCTGTGTGAAAGTTGAATATATTAATTCCAAATTATTGTCAAAGCCATTACTTTGGCTGTGTATGTACCTGTGCCCAAATGGGTCCAGATCTCTTCTCACCATTCACAGAAGACGAGCAAGAATTAGTACTTTTGGGAACTGAATTTGGCTGGAAATGGAAGGTGAAAAAAAAGCCCAGATGGAAGTTTTAAATCAAGACCAGAAATGTTTTGTAAAGCATTTTGTATTCAAATGTCAAAGTAAATTGTTACAGTGGTTCCCTTCTTTATAATCTGCCACTTCAGAAAATGTACCAAAGATTCTCAACTCAAAAGAACCAGGCAAATTATAGTTTGGAACCAAAATAGGTACACATCCAAAGAAAAAGTTTATTGTTTACTTGTTGGTGAGACGCTTCTCAGGAAAACTTGAGCTGTGCTGAAGAAAAACTTTCATACTTCCTGGAGATAATCCACTCCGAGTGCCCCACTGTCCTGTACGTAAAATGAACTGTTACAGCCAGTATTTCTGTCAGGATTCAGGGCAGCTAGTGGTAGTCTGTTAATCTGCCCTTGTCATAGCGAATTATTATGAACTTCACGTAGTAATTATATGGCTTTAAAAGGTTTCAGTCTATGAGAAAGTGGGTAGATTTGCATTGGTCCCTTTGCTAATAAAATTATCATTTGCTTGTAAAGGCTGAAGATCCTACCCTCACTCAATCTGCAATAGAACATTGTGCTGTCCTAAAAGGAATACGCTTCAAGTGGAGAGGAACAATGCTTGTTCTTCTTCATATGGTAACAATTATTTCATGTATGTTCTTACAATATTTCTTTCTTATTGTAGCATCAAATTTGACCTTAATTTGGCTCCTAGCAATGACTGTATAAAATATGCATTTGATAGCAGGTATTTAGAATATGAACCACTAAACTTTAAAGAGAGTAAAGCAGATGGCACCAGATTATTTCCTAAGTTTTCATCTGCTAATGTGAAAAGATCGTCATTCAAATCTTCCCTGCATACCAAAATCTGACTCAGTGCAGCAGCTAGGTCATGAAACAATTTTCCAATGGATGATGCTAGAAGGATGCTATACAACTCAATAATGGGACTCATTTGAAACACTGGTAGTCACTCTGTGTCAGAAATACATCTCTCTCAAGCGCAATGAGTTCAGCATTATGGTAGAGAGAGTATACATGCTACCAAGATTAGAGACAGAAGAGGCGTAACCTACTCACATGGGTAATGTGAGGGATAATTATTTAATGCTCATGAAGCAGACAGAAGATTAAAAGAGCTACACTGTGTTTGCTATTAAAAATCTTTACAATTTGACTTTGCAATTAGATTACGCTATCACAATATTCCCCTTTGCTCAGTATAGGAATATCTAGAGAATATTACAAATCTAGGATTGCAGCAATGGCATTAATTACTTGCAAATGTAGCTAAGAAAAATAATATTGGTGATCTCTCATGATCATGAAGTACTTGTTTACTAGAGCAACTAGAGTTTAGGACTAAAAATATTGCATTTCAGAATATTATTTTGTACGTCAATTACAAATGATGCTACAATATCTTACACTTCAGACATTTCCGGTTGCCTTATTGTAGATGGGAGTGATCAAATTAAGAAATGCTGGCCTCATTTAAAGCACCACTAAAATACTCTTTGACTTTATTAGACAAAATTTCATCCTTAGTCACTTGCCAAAAGCTATAGAGGGAGTAACTGTCATGGAAGAGATAGAAACAGAACTCATGAGTATGCTACTTAGACGTGTGCAGAAAATTTTCAACGTAATTCAGAATCCTTTAACATGTTTCAGTTGTCAATCAAAGATCTAAAAGCAGGTGGATTTTGAAATCTGTCTTAGAAAAGAAATCTTAAAATGTACTCATGTTTTGATACAAAAAAATTTTATCTTGCTTTTTACCTTTTTTTTCCTTCCTTCCACAATTTTATTTCTAAGCAAAACTTGGAAGCCTGAAGTGAAATAAAGATCTCGGTGATTTTCACATTGTTCAATCTTTAGTTCCTTTATGAGATCACTGGACCATGACTTTTTCTTACTTTAAGCAGACTCAGAGCCCTGCACTTGAGTTCAGAGTTTGTCTAAGGGAATGTTTACCTTAATGTTTATATTTTTTGATTCCACTGCTATCAAGTACAAAACTAACAAATTTGAGATGTGGCACATGTACTTCGTGGCATGATCCAGGGTCTGAATAGTGGAAGACAAATCTGTAGGACCTGTATGCATTGTGTGCTGTATAGTCCAAATAGGAGTTTGCTATTTCTCATTTTATTTGAAGTAATTGAACTATACAATTAAATATACAAAGGCACATAAGTATCATGGGAACACTGGATTGTTAACATTTCATAGAAAAGGTCCTACTGGCACCCTGAATGGTAAAATATAAATTGAAAGCGTAAGTGCAACTTAAGGAGCCCAGGCCTGGGGAAGGCAGGGGGGAATGAGCACAAATTGCTTCTGTAATGGTAATGTGATGGTAGAATTCATAGTTATTTTTGCAACGCTAAGAGTCTTTGAAACATTTGGAGTAACTCTATTGACATTTCAGTGGTATTGCCAAGGCCCCGGTGCAGCTGCTTGGATGCTGCAACACGCTAACAATGCCATTTCTCTCTCAGCAGTTCCCTGCTCTGTGAAATTTCTCTGCATATTTCTTTGGGGTGATGTTTCTTTGCATCGATCCAACTTCCAACGGCTCCTAACAACTTATTTATCAAAGGTTGCCAGGCAGGATTAGGGCTTTTTAAGACCACGGCGCAGCCTTCAGAGCTTGTTTGTGGCTGCCAACTGCCAGGAAACGTCTCTGAGAGTATTAGCTGAGATGGCAGTGGGAAGGTGAAAGGCAGTAGTGGAGCATTGGTGGGAGAGGACAAGCCATTTGCCTTTTCATGTGTGACTCCTGTGATTTCTTCGGTATTTAGAGCGGTGTTGTGGTTGGGTATGGGGCTCATTCATGTAAAAACTGTCCACGTGCGTGTAAGTACACTCACAGGAACTTGTACTGCTACATGAATTCATTCAAACATTGTAGTAATGACTTTCTAATAACAAACAGGTTCCCATGATATTCAGAGTATTAAATTGCAGATGAGATTTCCTCAGGGAGACACAGTGCTCTGTGCCACACAGGCTGCACACCCATTTGCTTTTCGGGAGTACAAAGCTCTGCTCAATATATTGCCTTGCTGTGACTTCGCTGCGTGTGCTCCAGAATTATTGTGCGCTACTTTCTAGGACTAGCAGGAAGTTCATTTAAGTCAGTCTCCATTTGAAACCTAGTCAGAGACTTATGCAGTTCAGTAATACTTAACACAGATTGTTAGTGGCTTCTAGCTGCTGTGGATTTTTTTTTCTTTTCTCTATATATAGCATGCAAAAAGCAGTATAAGCCTAACCTTAAATTAAGTAAATACATGAACACAGGAGATCATCAACATTTTTGCATATCAAGCTGAAATAGTACTTGCTGTTCTTTGTTAAACAGTCCTTTCAGGTTATATTTAACACAGCCAAATGAGTAGATATTTTTCTAGAAATAGTTTATGATTTTGACCTCTATATTTTGGCTCCCATGCTATCAGTTTGTTTGAGTAGCTCATCAACTACTCAGACTCTGGACTCTGTGCCAATACTTTACTGCTTAAAGAAAGCTTAAAACAGCTTAAGAATTGGCAATAAGGTCAGGATCTACCAAGAGCATAAGAAGGGCAAGATTTTTACAAGTCACTGGAACTGGTGGTTTTGTTACCGCACTGCACTTACCATCTGTAATTGCTGTGGTGCTTACACAGTGACTTTCTTAAAAACACTGCAATCAAACAGCAGTCTAGCACATCTAGGACACTATGAATATTTCTGATGCTTCTTGTCAAGTTTCTTATTTAACAAGAAAGAATTGAGCATGTATATATAATTTATGCACAAGCAATCTGCTAATCATAGATGAACTTTCTGTGCACCCTTTGCGTATTTACACAGATTAACCATTCACATAACGAGACAAAAGCTAGAGAGAGAAAATTATTCTTACTATTGTACAGTTTTATTTTCTTCTGAGTTATCTTTTAGCCTTTCAGTTTGTTGCCGAAGTGATGTAGGATGTGAAGAGATCCTGGGGACAGGACTGCAGTGGTATAGGTGTCCCTTCAAAAGTTAATGATGTATATAGAAGAAATTACACTTCCAAACTTTTCCTGTTTTCATAATGCGTCCAGTATTGATATCCATATGAAAAACTACACATTGTGCAGTTTTGACAGTCTTAAATTCAATCTGTCAAATAAATCATCTCCTCCTGAGCAACTCCAAATAATTATGCTCACCTTTAAATAGATGCTGCAGGTGTTAAAAATTGCTATGTACAACTGAAACATACGTGACGTGAAATTTTCAAACTTTCACAAAATAAACCCAATTAAAAAATGTGCATATATCATGCTGCTGTAAGTCAATATGCTCTGGGATTTTTTTACCTGTTGAAACTTATTAAAAGTTTACATTTATCTCATGTTACAGTGTGTATTACCACTGATATTTCCTATCGTCTGGATGTTTTGGAGTGTTTTAGATACTACTATTTAGTAGAAAACAATGAATACATCTATGGTAGCAATAAATGTCAGTATCATAACAGTTCTTGATCCTCTTAAACTATACATCTTTATTTAAAACATAGTCAAAATGTTAAAAAACCCAAAGCCCTCAGCAAGACTGCAAAACTAATTAAAAATGTAGATGCTTTTAAATAATTCTTTTTTCTTCTTTGGAGGTATGTATACTTATGCCCAGGACAGGTAAAGGAAGTAAGAATTGTATTAATACTTCGTAAAAACTTAATATAACATTTTTAATATGAGCTATCTGTAGAATATGTCACATAATACTTATGAGAATAGATGAAGTTGTGGGCCACAGAGCATTAAAAACCCAACAGTGAAGTACTATGGTGCACTCAGATGCACCCGGTGCGGGTGTGAGGGGGGATGCACATACCCATCCGCAAATGTTTGTGTTTTCCCCATAAAACAGAAGTGAGGGATGACTTGGGAGGCCTGTAGACACACCAGAGCAAAGCCCCCCAGGAGAGGTGCACCACCACGAAACTGCTAAGCTGCCCTAATGGCAGAGGAATGTACAGATCCTTGTTTGAATCCCAAACCTTAAGCAGAACTGTCCTACCAGAAAAGCTTCCAAATTGGTTGTCTTTCGATCTGGCCTGGAGTAATAGCTTAGCAGCTATTTAAAATCTCATGGGATGCTACTTCCAGCAATGTTTATGGTTTTCAGCTGCTGAAATCATGTCCGTTTATATGTGCCAGGCTGCCTTGCATTTTTTCTATGGATGTCTGAATTGCTGTGAGCATCAGCCGTATTGTTATGTGTTTAGTATACGCTGTAACTAGCACCAGCATTTACACACCATAAATGTCTGTGCTTTGATTGCAATATAAATAATCAGTATTTCATTAGTAGTTTTTTATTGCATGTTAACACATGAGAAAGTAGCTTTCTCTCCCTTTCAGGCAATCAGGATATTTTAACATTTCAAATAAGCACATTAGCTAACGTGCCGACAGTATTTATCTTATGACAAAAATACAGGAAAAATGGAAAAGCACATTGTCAGGATTTGCAAATATTGTGTTAAAGAGTATATTGGCTCAGGGATTTTGCTGTTCTTGAGTCAAGCAAAGCATTGATCATTTCTTTATTTCTTCATTTGCTTTGTCTGAGATACTTATTAACTGTTAAATGTTAGGCAGGACATTTACAACAAGCAATAAAAAGAGGTGAAGAATTGAATTGAATTGGAATACCCCCCAGCTATTTGGCTAAATGCAACTTACTCGCTTAGCAATCCCTTAATGGGCTAAGACAAACTGAAAATGAAACATTGCATTGTGATCTGCTTAGTCTTCCAAAACTTTTGGATAAGGTTTAAAGTATGTTATTTCACAGCTGCCTTAAGGGGAAAGAAGCTTTCAGATACCCTGTAAAAAAGCTAGACTGGAGAATATCTCTGGACTATTCTGGGAAGCACTAAGAAACACTGAAATGAAAAAGGAAAGAAAATAAAACCAAACCCAAAATATTGTCAGAGGATTTGAGCTGGGATATATGACAGTACTTGGATAGACTTCAGCACATCACAGTAAGACCTATATCAGTATTGGTTCTTTAAGTGTCAAGTGCACTCAAATTTTTCCAGTTATTTTCTATTTTTGTTTGTCATATAGATACTTTGATACAAACAGAACCTTTATTCTTGAATGACCAAATTTTTGCCTCCGTCTGCTTATTTTGTAAGATGTAGGGCCAGAGTGAGGTGCTGGTATAGGAAAGAAATCTCTGTAGACCTGAGAAAACTTTGTAGCAAATAGTTAACCCTGTTAAAGTGTTAGCTGACCTGAAATATTTGATCAAGGATTTATGTGATCAAACTGGCATTCTCTGCTTGTTTGTGCAGTCTAGTTGTCTTCATGTAATGTTTACTGTTGGTAATTAGCTGTTCATTGATGCTAGTTAGATACATATTCCTCATAGTTTTTCTTGCTCTGTAAACTGTGTGTGCATGAAAATTCATTTCGGTGAGTGTTTGCTATCTGGAGTTTATAGAAACTTGTTCCAGAATATTTTAATTTTGGACTTCACATACACCTTTTGCTGGTCCTAGATATATAGTGATTACTTAAAGTTGGACTTGTCTTAATGAATAGGGTTATGAAAGTAGACTACAGAATATGTTGCAGAGGTAATTAAAGAAAGTCAGAAAAGAAACTTAAGAGGAAAGCAAGCGAGGTCAGTGTGAGATCAGACGCACACATATTGGTGCTGAGTGGCAAGGTTTAGTATTTTATAGGGATGGTTGGACTCAATGATCCGATGGGTCTTTTCCAACCTGGTGTTTCTATGATTTTCTATGATCTCCTTCATGACATCTACACAATGTGCAATGACTGAAGGGACTAAAATCTTACCTGGATACGAGAACACTGCCTGAGCTCTGAAGGAAGGTTAAGATGCATGAATCAGTGACATGCTGTAAACGAGAAATGGAGTGAGACTGCCTGGTTTTGATGAGAGCATTAGGGTGAAGTGATAAATTGAGCTGATATTACTGAGGTAGGGAGAGCTTTATATCACGAAAGAATGGGTAGACAAGGAGATAAAACAACACTATGCTTTGTGTCAACAAGAAACATGAAATGTGTGAGGACGTGCATGGAATTACAAAAAAAAGAATGAACATGTTTTCTCACCAGCACGCTAGACTTTGCATAAATTCTGTTGTTTACTGCTTGTTGTAAGACTTGGAATATACTGCCTTTCTTGTGTTTCTCTTATATGCTTTATTGGGATATACTGTGGCTTACTGAAATCTGACTTTCAGATATTTAGTGCTCTGTGTCATGATAATGATGACTGCAATGGGAATGCAATAGGTTTGTGGAGTGAGAGATTCCTGGAATGGGGCCTTGCACTTTAATTTTAAGATTTCATGCATCTGAGTGTCATTTTTCCTTTATTGTGAGGATCACATCATAATTAAATAACATACCAGTATTAGAATGACTGTCTGCCAAGACACAGTGCTGTGCTCGTCTGGATGTTTGGGGGGTTTTTTATTTTATGATTGATAAGATGGATCAAGTTATAGATGTCTCTGGGTACTCATCGTAGAAGATTAGACCTGGTAGTGGTCTCAAGAGATCCTCTAGTTTATTCCAATACCTTGAGATCAATTAAAACAAAGTTGTTCCTGAATAAGACAAGAAAAAATTAGCTGCTGTATTTTTATGGTGTTTTGTTTTGTTTTCAATAACAAACTACCCTGAAAATAATCTCCTTTCCCTGGCAGTTTTGGGAGTTGATTTTCAAATATTTTGCTTTTCTATACTCTTCTGTGATGTCCTGATATCCTCCACCCAATTTTAATTCATTACACTAATTAAGAATTGCATTCTGGGTCAAAGCAGAAGGCCAATCTATCCCAGTATCCTGTGACAGGTAACTACCTACAAGGGATGCTCAGGCAAGAGCAGAATAGGAGAAGGCACTGATGCTCATCTAGAAAACTTTCAAATTCTCCAGCAGTTTTTGGCCCAGCAACTTCTGTAGAAAGAAAACTGTTTAGATCCTCTGTCTCATTTATTTCAGCAGCTGAATAGCATTCAGCGAATCAGATAGGGTGTTGCAGGAAGAAAAAAAAGGTGTCCTTATGGTTAGTGACCTGGAGAATTGGTTTTCTTCATGCTCCTGACACACAGTAATGCTATGCTGGTTACTAAACCCACACTTGATAAGGGGTTTACTTTAGCTGTATATGTTCTGGCCATCTGACTGGGGATTGAAATAAATATTGGTGCTGGGACCTCATGGTTGCAACTGAAGTAAATTGCTCTGCCTTGGATATATAACGTACAATATAACACTAAATCAAATTTTAGATTTCTGGCATTGCATCTGCTGTCTTTAGAATACGAATAAAAATATGCACTTATCTCATATAGTCGTTACGAACATGTCGTGAAGAACCTAAATACTGCATTGAGGAGTGTCACAGAAAGGCTCTGAGGAAATTAATCATTTAGTCTATGCAGGTTGAATAGCATACCGCGAACAAACATGACATGATACAGTAAACAGTGACGATAAAAGCTTGATATTGAATAAGCATCACTAAATGATTTATTCACATCTTGTGCAATGATTGAGGGCATTTTTTCTGCAGAAATATTAATTCAGGATTTTATCACAAGGAGACTATGAACTGAATTGTGTGTATGAAAACAGCCCATCTAAATCACGACTTTTCCTTATTTTGGGTGCCTAATTCTGAAACTCTAGTGATCCATGCAATTTATTTCTAGAAAAGGAATACCTTTGCTATATCTGACCTTGTACAGCATTTAATTATTTTATACTCTTTTATATATGTCTATTGCTTAGTATTTGAGCTGTTACTTTTATCACATATAGAAACAAATGTTTAAAAACTTTAGAATGCAATTTTATTGAATGAAGATATAGACGTGCAAGTCTTTTAAGACTTTGCTAGGCAGTACAGCAACATTGATGTCATCACTAGCACCAGATTTTCTTCTCAATTATGGGAAAAAACCCAAACCAATTAAAATTAGAAACAGATCGATTTTGAGCAGGAAGATAAAAATGATTCTCTTTTAGGAGTCTATTACAGTCAAGTAATAATAATAGAGGAGACTATGATGCTCTATCCGTGTGTAGACAAGTCAAGTAAAGCAGCATTTTATTGAGTGAGTCTGTTGGCTTTTTCACATAAGAAGTGTGAATTTCCCAAAGGCCTAGTGATTTGGAAGGCACTATTTAGATTTATTCTTATCATTATGTTAGAGTCGGTCTGCACCACACAGGCTCCAGGTAAAATGTAATCTTTCTGTGGGAAAGTCAGGAGGCTGATGAGTTTCAGGAGCTTATTTGCCAAAATGCTTTACTTGAGAGAATAGGCATCTAGAGTAGTATTTGTTTTTGTAATTGAAAAAAAAAAAATCCAAGAAAACAAGAAAAGGAATAATTCAGCATTTAAGTCCCCTGAAAGTATGGGCCACTGGCTTCACCTCTGCTACTGTGAAGACAAATTCAGTGAGAAGAAACATGGGTTCTTTTTTCACAATAACATAGATGTACTCGGGAAACAGTATAGAAATTATATATTCACCAGACATTACTATGTGGTCTTTAGTAAATAATATAACCTCTACTGGACTTGGATGCCTAAAAATATTTATCCATTTCATATATTAAATATTAATATTGTTCAGTAGTTTTGAAAAGCATAGAGTGCTAGAAGTATCATTGTTTATTATTTGGTCATTTTCCCAAAGCTACAAAAAAGTTGGACTTTTCCATATTTTTCCTACAGCTAAAGAAAGTGTGTTGCTATAATGTGAAATGGAAACAAACAGCATTTTTTTTTTATTCAAAACAAAAACACTGACAATTATTTTGCTTTTTTCTATCTCAAATAAAAATGTCCCTTAAGTGAACATTTCAGTAAATGCTTCGATATCTATATCTATTCAGCTATCTTATATCTATTTGTGTACTTCCACTTGCTAATATTTCTTAAATGTTTTTTTTACTCTGTGTCTGCTTTCTGCTGCAATCCCATTTATGCCAAGTGCTCAGCTTGAAAGGCAGAGAGACTTTGCATTCTATCCCCTTACCTACTGAATCAATTTCTCAGTGTATGTATGGACAGATTTTATTTATCCATAATGAATGTACACTTGATTTTATTTTCTTAGAGTGTCCGTACTTTCATAAATATACCTTTTCATAAATTAAAGTCTCTTTCTTAAACATTTAACCTGCTAAAACATGTATTATGAAAGCAGCCTGTCACAATAGTTGTAGAAAAGTTTCTTTTCTCCTGTTTTCAAATGTTCTTCTCTAAGAAATATTTGCATTAATATAAGTGGAAAAATGGTGTCTTAATTTTGACGGATGGGCTGTATGAAGACAACAAAGCCCAGTTATCTTAAAAACAGCTAGTAACCAAACCAAACTTGCAGTATAGGTCAGGAGTTCTCAGATGATTCATTTTTATTTCATTAAAGAATAGGAAACTGTCATAGCAAATTCAAAGATATTCTGAAAATGGAAGGTCTGACTCTACTTTGATTTACAGTTTACAAAGCAGAGGCTTGAAATTTGGCAGGAGGAGGGAAATCTTTGTGTCAGAAATACAGGTTTTGTCATTTCTATGAAAAGCCATCCATACTTGGTGAAATGTTAAGCTTTAGAAAGTTTTCTGAACATGTTTAGAAGAGATTTGTTAGACGTGAAAAGGAAATACAGGCCTCAGAAGCATCCCTACTCACTGCCTGGGCATCTTTTGCTGCCTTGTACTGCCCAACTCCATAATTTGCCTCAGAGCTTTTGTTCCCAACTGCAACACACTGTTGGACTGGTCATGCTATCCCAAGAGTTGTGCAACAAGCAAGAGACAGGTCTTATATGGGTTTCATGGCATTAATTTGGTGATTTTCTTCTAGAATCTGTGATGCTGAGAGATTAATGCACCAAGACTATGTGTTTGCAAGGCAGAAGGAGAAGATGGTTCTTGATGAGACTCATAGCACACATCCTGTGTTGACAGAGGGGCTGAAGTCCTTTCAGCTAGGAAAATTAAAGAAGACAATGTTGAGGCTTTCTTAGAGTTTTCTAGTGATTTTTCTGCTGTGAAGTCAAAAGTAATGTGGTCTTCAATTGGTAATACATTCTTTAAAATATTATCCACAACTGAAGAATATTTAAGTGTCACCTTTATAAGAAAATTGGTAAAACACACTCCTTCAAAATACAATTTACTTTTCTTGGAAAAAAACTTTATAAAACATTTCATGTGGCTTTCTTTCTAATACCCTTTTACTCTTATGGGGTCCAAAAGGCAAAAGAAGTGATCAGTTATTTAGCCTAGAACTTTGCAATACTAGACTGAGACCATACTATTGGTTTTCTGTGGCAATCTGGACCAAATTGCTGTTATCTCTTCCGTACTTTGGCCTGTCATCCAGGAAATAAACTTAATTCTGTGCTATAAACTTATATATAAGTTTATATAAATTTAAACTTATAAGTTAAACTTATAAGTTTAAATTTAAATTAAATTAAACTATAAATTCTTTGCTTCCTTAAATACTATTATGAGATTAAATATATAGCTATGTTCTTACATAAAAGGCATCAGACAGGTCTTTGGATAAAAACAGAAGTAATCAACCCTTTCGCAATCGTGTGAAAGTTGTTCTGTAATAAAACTGACATTATTTTTATAATCAATGGATTTAAGTGCATATTCTAGTTTTACAATTACAAGATCATGTGTTATATCATGACAAGGAACAATTCTGTAATTGTACTAGTGGGCTAAGATCACTACTCAGACTTTTCAAGAAGCTTGTGCAGACATGGAAGAAATGATTTTGATAGGAATGGTTTGACTCGATGATCCGGTAGGTCTCTTCCAACATGGTGATTCTATGGTTCTAAATGAACGAAGTTGCTGGACAATTATCATGGATTTTGGTACAAATATACTAAGTGTTTTGAGGGAAGTAGATACAGTTTCCTCCACTGTAACAGCACAGGAAAGTACTTGCCACAGGGAATAAATTACCTTTGCATTCATTAAAAGATAATAATAATAAATAGTAAATATAATATAAATACAAAAATATTTTAAACAATTAAAAGTACTGTTTAATTATGCACAAACTAAGAAAACAAATTATATTTCTAATCTATCATCAGCTTTCTGTGAAAACAAATTCTCAAATACTTGTATCAAATGTGTCTGATGTGCCACAGACCTCCCCTCTGATTTCTTTTCCAACCAATTTAAAAGAAAAAAGCCAGAAGAGTAGTTCTTTCTTCACACATGGCCTATACTTTATACTCCTTATACTTCTTCTAAAATGTGGCCAGCTTCTAGTACTGTGCTAATTAAAATCCATTTGTGTCATCCAGGCAGCTACTTAATCATCTAGAACATATTTAACAAATTTACTTAAACTCAAATTTAATCAGCAGGCAACTTTATTAGCTAAACAGTAGCTGACTAACAAACATTTAAGAGAAAGCTGGCCAGACTGTTCACTATGACAAGTGGAAAATGCATAATGTGATTTTACATCAGGCTTGTGTCTCTTTTTCTCTGTCATTAAAAGAATAACGCATAACAAACCCTGCATTCACTTTTAGTGATCATTTGTTGCATGTAACAGAGCGGAAATATATAATTTTCTAATAGTTGTCTGGTACTAGATCTTACTTGGTGCATATTTTAAGTTTGCTCAGCTCTCTATTACTCCTGTCAAGCAAGGAGATTTTTGTCAAGCACTGTTTCAGATTGCCATGCAAAACGGGGATAGGGAGATAGTAACTTGATGGTTGTTTGTGTGTAGTTCATAGACCTAATAACGACATCTTATAATTCCATACCCATATACTTAGAGTTTGTGAGAGAACCTAGTTTGTATTCCAGGGTTTGACTGTAAGCCTCTTGCTTGCCATGCTCTCATGTCCTTTTTTTCAATATGATGCTAAAATACATAGAAACAAAGCAAGATTTTTTTTATTTTTTTTTTTCCTTCTTTCAAACCAAAAACCTGTGGTTTCTGTTTTCTCATATCAAAGGACAGGGCAATATGTTACATCAGTTTCCTATACAGAAACCAGCCTTCCTGTTATCTGTCCTCATCAAAGTTTGTCTCCTAGAGACTCAGGAGTACATGTGTCACTGACTTCTCCTGAACTGCTATGGGCCCATTCATGTGTAACAGATTCCCTCAGCTGCTGGAGTTTCACTCAAATCTAGTAGCTAAAATTGAAATACTTTTTTAGCATTCTGCTTGCCCTCATGTGTACAAAGTACTGCCTGCCAACATCTGAAATACGGCATTTATTCTATTTCCAGGCTAAATTCATGCTGTTGATAGCTGATGGATATGTTTCATATGTAGAGCTTAATTGGATAAACTGTGGGTTTGATTTTTAGAATGCTTATGAATTTTAGTTAACTTTTAAACTGGAGGAAAACAGATTACGCATTCCAGTGACTGTTGCTACTAAAAATATGTTTACCACTAATTTCTTTATGGGCTCCTACGCTGTTTAAATTAGGCTTTCTCATTATATTTGAGGCAGGAGAGGGGAATATATACAATACACTTTTTTTTTTATATCATTATAACTATGTATACTGAGAAAATGTGTATCTTTGCACCATCAAAGACTAGGAATCTGTAATTGTAGTAGTAGTAGTAATAATAATCAACAAAGTCAAATAATAAATCTAAAGGACTGCTTATTTCCATTATCTGATATGTTAGTTTGCTTTTCATTTCAGTTCTCTCCCTGCCTTTTCCCCAACATTTTTAAGATTAAACTGAATGGGGAGTTGGATGATCATATCTAGACTGCTTTTTTTTTGCCAAGAGAGGTTGGGCTAGATGTATCCTGAAGTCCCTTCCAACCTGGTGATCTAGGACTGCATGATTCTCCAATTCTGAGAGACTTCTGCTGAGGTGATGTTATTGGATCATGTCTCTCCACTTTGTTATATGATTATATATAGAGGGAAATATAAGGTGAGCTGTATTCCTTGAGTTTTCACGGTGGGATAGATGAGGTATAGTTTTTAATTTCTGGCTAAAGCACTCCTCTCTAGAGCTGCTGACTAGCAGTGGGAATAGGCTTGGCCAAAGGCACTTGAGTTCTGTCCTCTCATATTCTACTCATCAGCCAAGACAAAGTCAGAGATAACATTCATCCCCAAAGGCAGTTTATACCCATGGTACATATTTTACTGTGTTTACATGAGGGGTTGTTGTGTGCAGCTTTCTGGGATTGTACCTCATACACGTATGCATCCGTCTAAAACTGTAAAGTGGCATTCAGAGGCAGTGATGTTGAACTCAAAAAATGTGTTTAGAAGTCTGTAACGTGTCATTTGATACTGATTTTTATAAAGGATAATGTGCGTATGCTGATTTTATTGATGTGTGATGGATTAATTAAACTAGAATCGTTCCATACATGAGGATTTCTTTAAGTGAAATTTTGTCAAATAGAAGAATTTGTTTGAAATAAGAGATCCTGGTTCCTCACATTTCACATCTACCAGAAAAAAATTAAGCCCATAATTGCTTGTGCATCCAACCAGCTCTCATAGAAAAAAACCATTATCACGTGATACAGGTAAATCACAGTCACAAATATTATTTTTTATTTGAAACCGTGATCTGTGGAAGAGACATTCCTGATTTCCAGAAGGGATCAACTGTGCTTAATGACTGAAACCCATCATTAATTAATGAGAAGTGCCTGAGCAAAGTAGGTTGAAGTTCCTTTATATTTCTCTAAATGTGTTCTAGGAGAAGAGACTCTTCATTTTACATACCAAACTATCTTGCTGCCTCCAGCTAACAGCAGAAAAAGCAGAAGCTGGTCTTGAATCCTTATGAGTGAAACAAGTTTTAGCTCAAGAAACCTTGTAAAGTTGTGATTCCTACATTCAGAAATAGGTGATTTTAATTTTGATAAGTGTGTTATGCGAGTGCTTGGCATTGGAGACGTATAGAAGTAGGAAAGGTAATATCTTTAAGATATTAGTCTGAAGTGTAATACTAGTTTTTATTACAGTCTTTAGCTGAATTTTAGTGCCTTATAGGGAACGTAAAAATACTGGGTTATGTTTTTGCTGTGTGGATATGGAAAACTCTACCGAAATTAGCAAATGTGAAAATCAGGGGGCTGGGAGGGAGGGACCAACAGCGTATCTTTGAATACTAGAACATTTAAAAAATACGGAGTGATTTTACAGTATGTAAAAGGTGAACTCTGTTGTAAAACATAAAATGTGAAAACTACATGCAAATGAATGAAATCTCCCTTCCTGATTCAACATATCACTGGCTTTTCCTTTAGCCTTTTCTGCCTTTGTGATTACTGGTGTCAGCTATTCAGACATGCATTTGGAAAAGTAGCTGGAACAGTTTTATGTGTTTTGTGTTTCTGTAAATTACAGAACAACCAGGAAATCATGGAGTCCTAGAGTTGTGTGTCAGGCTTTGCTGTGATAGGAGCTACACATGATTTCTGAGTGATATTTTGATAAGATGCTCTTAATTGTCTTTGTGATAAAGCTTTCCTACAACAAGAAACAATCTAGCAGGCTGCAGTAATGTGTATTTGGTTGGTTCTTAATTGCAACGAAAACATAGAGAAGATATAATAGGATCATAGAATAACCAGGTTGGAAGAGACCCACCAGATCATCGAGTCCAACCATTCCTATCAAACACTAACCCATGTCCCTCAGCACCTCATCCACCTGTGCCTGAAACACCTCCAGGGAAGGCAAAATCAACCACCTCCCTGGGCAGCCTCTGCCAGTGCCAAATGACCCCTTCAGTGAAATCACATGATATAAATCACACTGTGATTATAACAAAGGACATCTCTTATTATGTTCAAAATCCGTAAGTAACAATTTTTATTAGTAGGATTTGATATTAAAATATTGGGAGATTTTCAACTGTAAATGGTACTGAATTACTCTGGTTATTAAGTTCTTCTGTAGCTGTGTGATATATTTAAAAGAAAGGAAAAAAAAAAGCAAGTGTAGTCTATGAAGATCATGTGAAGTATTTCCAAAGGAAAACTGAAGAATGAGAGCTACTGAAGGCATTAATCTTATTTAGAATACTAGGTACAATCTGGTCATCCTTGTTCATGAAAAATGAATTTAAATGAGAACAGATGGAAAGAAGTGCAATTACAGTGACTAAGTGAACAGTGAATCTATCACATGAGAAGAAATTAAAGTGTATTATATAATAGGACCTACCTGTTTAGCCTAGTAAAATGAAGACAGAAGTACACAATCCATTTCTATAAATAAAACTGTGGGTTAAACACAAGGAAGAAGAAGAGGTTATTGTTGATACTTGGAAAGATGCTTAAAAACTTGCATGAATGAATGCAAAATGGAAATATCAGAAGTCCAGCTCCAGTGCCTGAAGGAGGCCTACAAGAAAGCTGGAGAGGGACTATTTACAAAGGCTTGTGGTGATAGGACGAGGGGCAATGGGTATGAACAGGAGAGGGGCAGGTTTAGACTTGATATAAGGAGGAATTTCTTCACTATGAGAGTGGGGAGGCCCTGGCACATGTTGCCCAGGGAAGCTGTGGCTGCCCCATCCCTGAAGGTGTTCAAGGCCAGGTTGGATGGGGCTTGGGCAGCCTGATCTAGTGGGAGGTGTCTCTGCCCATGGCAGGGGTGGAACTGGATGGGCTTTAAGGTCCCTTCCAACCCAAACTAGTCTATGATTCTATGCACAAGTCTTCAGTAGCATTTTTGAGATGCAGGGGCCCAGGTCAAATCTCAATCTCACCTAGTATAGCCTATGTAAGCCACAAGAACGCATCACATTGAAGAGACTACCATGAGTTTTAATGATAGTTGTGTTAATAAATATTCTCTTTATTGTTTTCTCTAAGGTCGTAGGGAGTTCCTGAGAGTTTTTTAGGGTTTTTCAATGTTTTCTGAAACATTGGTGAAGTAGAAAATTGTCAAATATTTGAAGAAGCACTAGTAATCAAATGGAAAGGCAAATAAAAAAAAATAGGTGAAGTATAGAGACAGACTGTGCAGATGCTTCATATGTGACAGTGAGAATAAACTGTTGATGTAATTTTTTTTTTTTTTTTTACTGTATATTTGATACAAAAGTCTTCAGGAAACTGAAAAACTGTGAAATTAGTTACTGTTCTTAAAATGAGAGCAAACATGAAAGGTTGAAAATTAGAGTCCTGTTAAGTATAATATTTTCAGTATGTTAGCAGAGAATACGAAATTTATGGTTGCCAAAAGGATATACTTAGAGAATTACAACTTAAAGGGCATAAGTAAGCACGGATTTCTGAAAGGTGAATCATTTTGAGCAAATAAGATTACTTCTTCACAAGATTTAGTATTTCTTCATTTCCGTAAAGCTTTTTTACTTTACCCAAGTTTCATGCAATGGATTCTTGTATAACCTGTCTTAATATGGAATGGATGCTTAAGACTTTTAATACTGATAAGTAACCAGAATAGCAGGGCCTGGAAAGTGCATTTGGGGGAATTGTTGAAGAGAAGAATCCCTCTGCTTTGTTGGGATCATTCTCTTTAATATTTTAATTATTTATTTAGTTTAAAACATGTAAGGCAATAAATATTTCAGGTGGTACTAAAGTAAAGAGATTGTTTAAACGGCAGATGGTTGTAGTTGCTTTAGAGTATAATTGTTGATAAATTGAGTGAACAGAGCAGGAGGTGGAAAATTAAATGCAATGGATCTAAGTGTTAAGTGATGCTCCTGGGTTGAAATGTTACACGAGTTAAGTGTAGTTGAACTAGATACTGAATTAGGTAATAGTTAGGAAGAAATGTTCAGTGCATACTTACTGACAGATTCAACATTAAATGCTAACTTCATTGTGTAGTAGTAGTAAAGACTAACATGTCCAAATGAACTTTTAATATGAACTAGAATTTATTTTATAAACCCAGAATAATCATTAGGTCTAACTTCCCTATTTTGGTCATATAATCTGTAAATATAGGAATATTGGGGAATAAAAGAGAACAAAGAAACATATTCAGTGAAGTTGATAAATCTGAGAAGATGTGGTCTAGGGAGGTGGAAATAATGTAATAAGCAGAAAGGCTGAAAGCCCCTGTCTGGAGTGCAGAACTCGGAAGAAAAACTGTAAATCTGATTTGAGGACAGAGGGTTGGACAGTTTTTTTTCTACCCATTGTTGAAAGATATTATTTGGTAATTTAAAACTTGAAACCTTCCAGAAGTCCTGGAAAGTGAATCTCAAGGAAGACATTGCTGCTATATTTGAACCCCCATAATATATGTGTGGTTAATTTAATGCATGAGTTATCTCATTAAGACTGCTGCAACACCTTGTATATCTAAAGTTAATAGAATGCATACATGTTTGCAGGATCAGCTTTATATTTAGATGTAACTAATAACCCCTCTGCGAGTTGGTTGGAGTTTTCACTGCCTCCTGTGAAATTTGATGTGTCTGTTAGGAAGACAAAAGTAGGTGTTGTGTGGCCACCCTTTTTTGCACTGTTAAAAATGTGTTTTTAAACACATTTTTTAAAATGGACTTCTTTCTCATCAAACCATTCCATTTGCTTACCTTTGTATCCCAGAAGATGGGTGAATATGGCAGGTTCAGCCACTGAACAAAGGGGGCAGCTTTGACTGACCTGCTTATCCAGCCCCACCTCATGCAGGTGGAGAGGCGACTGGTGGCCCTGCAGCCAGTGGGAGATGTGGGAATCAAATATGACCAAAGCTGATCCGTGATTTAGTTCTGTGGATAGCAAAGAAGGCTTAAGCTACCCTTTTGTGCTTAAAAGAGGTTGTTTTCCTCCTTGTATCTATCTAAAAAAGCAGCACTGACCCTTTCAACAGGGACTCAACAGACAAAGCCTCATTCATGAGCCAAGTCAAACTATGCTGATAATTACTTAGAAAGTATCAATATGAATAATATTTGTTGCTGCTATAGGCACCAATTATTTCAATAAATGTACATATTTTCTTTTAAACTTTATTTGGAAATCTGTATCCCTGGTATATTAGATAATAAGTTCTTTTCAGAAAGAATGTATGATGAGATAAGATCTTGAGGATAAGATTGTCAAAATAATGAGTGTTTGCATATGTAGCTGAAGATAAAAGAGGATGTGGCTGCACTCCATCTGAAAATCCAGTCCTTAATAATAATTTCTTTATCTATATGAGATGTGAAGGTGTTCTGAGTTGAGCTTTTGGCGGTATGATTGGGAATCCTTTGTAGGTCTTTTCCATCCTATTTAAACTTTATTTAAGATTGTCTGTAATGTAGCGATACTTGTGTATTACTATTATGTAGGTATGATTTGGTTTTCATTATTTTCTAAGGGGTTAGTGATCATTGCAAAATAACAACAAAATGACATGAACAGAACCTGCTACCTTACTCATATACATGCCTTAAACACGCTGGTAATTTATTTCTTTTTTTGCAATTGATGCTGCGTCTGTCATTGAAGTAGTTCTATTTAGACAACACTAATTTTTACAATAGTTTCAGAATGAACTAGTAGGAAATAGTATTTCTTTTAAAGGTAGTACATTCAGTGGCTAGAATAAATATTGTAAGTATGTAAACTTGCCAATGATTTTTCAACCGTATTTTACCATCGACTAGTAGAAAACCACTCAATCCACAGCATGGCATAGCTTTATTGTACCACTGTTCAGCAATTTTTATATACTGTTTCCTTTCATAATTTGAGACATGATAATGATTTTTGCTATAAATTTTTTTCATAAGTGTTCTTACTTATGGATGATGCATTTATTTAAGCATCAGTGGACAAATAAAGTTATCCACGGGTGACTAACAACCTTGAATAAATACCATTTCACTCAGCAGCTATGCATGGTACCTTAGCAATGCAATTACATGCCAGGACCTATTATCCCAATTAATGGGCTGTTTTATATTCGCTGTGCATTATACTTGAAACTCTTCAGAGGCCTGGCCTTCGCTTAGCCAGAGGCAAAAAAGAAATGTATAACAAATCACCAAGAAAAGGCTTTCACTTACTTTCCAAGATATGTAGTGTGTAATTATACTTTAAGCATAACTAGGACGGCCTCAGAAATGCCCTTTGATTTAAGTTACAGTAAAACTATATATTAAAACCATGATTAAATATAGCTATCTTGTTTTCCGAGATTAGTGTTGGTAACTGCAAAAGCAGATATTTTGTTATCATCTTCCTACATCATCTTTTTTGTAATTATTTTGCCAAAGGTTAAGTTTGAGGGTTATTTACAAGATTCATATAGCTTTCCTGCTTCTAAGCATATGAAATAAGAGCAGCAATTAATGGGGTTGTTCTATTTGCTGGATGGGTGAACAAATAAAATAGTCTAGTAAGAAGCACGCAGCCCGGTGTTGTGTTGCTACTTTGTGAAATGTCAGCCCTGGGCTATGTTTTACGGGGCTGGAATCTGACCACTGGAGTTTCACTCCCCTCCTTCTGTTGGTTTCCAAAGCTGCATTACCAAAGCTATAAAATAAAACAGAGTTGTATTTCTTCTCCTTATTGTAAGGAGCATTGATTGCTTCTCATTGTATATTATAGCAAAGGGGTAGTCTATTACATAGATTTATTGCGTTTTCTTCGTGATAATTACTGGAAGTTATTGAACAAAGCAGGGAGTTATGACCAGTAAGTTCCTGCTATAGCTGAGGAAGCAAATCCACAAATATTTAGTGGATCTAAACAGCTGTAAACAACACATCCTGTTTACCGTGTAGTAGGAATTTACAGCTTACAGTGCATCTGAGGATTTTTGAGGAATTGTGCTCCAAATGCTACAAATTCAAGCCTGAAATATGAACTGCAGTAAAAAAATCATCTTATGTTGTATCATGTAGGTACCTTTTTGTCAAGCAATTTGACAAAGGTTAAAGTGACCACTAGATTCACCATTTCCCTTACTCAAAAATGACATAACTATTTCATGAGCAGCTGGTTAGGGAGCCTCGTGCAATCTGCATGCATACATTAATGTCTGATTGCTCCCTTTACATTTTGAAACAGAATCTATCAATGGGAAAAAGTCAATAATGTAAGCTTCCCAATAGGTCTGTGGATTCCAGTAAAATACAATAACTGAGTCATCTTTCTGTAATTTCTTTTTCCAAATAATTTTTTCATAAATTTGGTTTGCAGTGATAACTGCCCTGCCAGCTCTGGGCCACACAGATTTGCCATGCCGGACTTGGCATAGCTGGACTTTCGGCAGAGCTGCTCCTGGAAACTCATGTGTGCAGAGGGCAGCCCTGCCGTGCCGCTCAGATCTCTTATTCCTCCCAGCAGCCCTGACTTTGCACTGCACATGCACCTACATCACCTCTACCCTTCCTCCTTACAGTCCAGTTCACATGGTAGCCAGAGGATGTTTAAGAAAGAAGAGAGCTGTCATAGCTTAACAATCACTGAGCACTCTTCTCAAATTTATTAGGTGGACCTGGTTGCCTCAGTATCTTCTCTCAGTCTCTCTCCCCACCGCCCCCAGACATGATGTGACCCTGTCCCACAACATGATGTCAGCTGCAGGGAATGAGGCAAGACAGCCCTGAGCTACCACAACTGCTTTTGGATGACTGGCTCCCGAGAGCCTCAAGTGAAAGGGTGAGCAGGTGTCTGCTGCCCACCGCACACAGCTGAACCCTACAGTATCAGCCGAGTGTGATGTTAAAAGATCAGTGCCAACAAATGCAAAGTGTGTGAATTCCTGTTTTTCTCACAGTTTCTTCATCCCCTGAAAGTGAAGAGGGCCTCATCTGTGATATGGATTCAGATCCTGACATCTCTGCTCTCCTTTCCTTTCTGTCTCGGGGCCTGAGACATCAGGGAGAGCAGTGCTTGGGATAGGCAAGATGCTTAGGTTTATCCCCAGATTCCAGCAACTCTCAGGTTTACGCCTGGTCGAAAGACACCGTGAACGGTATCTCATCTCAAGCTAATACAGTAATCATAATTCTTTCATAAACATAAAGCAATAGTCCATAAACATATGCAAATAAAGTACTTTTACTAACTTCAAATTCCAAAATTCCTATTTTTACACTTGTATTACATGAAACGTCTTGTTAACATGCGAATCCACCATAGAAAGTGTAGATGCTTTACGAAGTAGCCCAGCTGTTCCATCAATGGGACACTATAGGTATAATCTAAATACAAGTTTATGTAAAGATAGATGATAAAAGCCAAAAAGAGTTGAAATAACTAGTTAAAACGAGCACTTTATCCCTAAATATATGAACAAACTTGACCAGCAGAAATAAAAAGCTGGTAAGTATATTAACTCCAATTAAATGTTGATGACTTTGATAAATGCTGCAGTCTCAATAAATATAAGTAGTCTTCACATTACTCTTCATTTATTGACACCCTTGTGCTATTTTGAAGATGATTCATCTTCCACCAAAGACTTTTATTGCTATAATATTTCACAAGTGACTAGCCAATTTCTTCCATTATCTTAATATTCACAGTTAAAATAAAGAACTGATGTTATCCATAACAACTATCTATGTCAGATATGAATGGGAGGAAAGAATTATAAACAGAATTCATGTTCATCATTCACTGTTTCTTACTTTAGTTTCAAATATAACACTGGAGTGGACTCAGAAATATGGGTTTTTTTCTTCTGACCTATTTTTCTGATTTTCTTCTTGGCCTTTTTCCTTTTCGAAGGGCAGAAGCTAAAGATGGCCTTTGTTGAATCTCTAAAGCGCTTAAATAGATTTTACTCCCTAGGTAGAAGTGTAGGCAATTTAAGCATTTTCATTTCTAGGATTTCATTGGGAGAAAAACATTTTACAAAAGCTGCAAAATTATTTTTTTTTTCCACTTCATTGTGAAGATGAAACAAAGATTTAAGAAGTAATCTATGGCAGCAGTGACAGAATTGCACTAGGACATTAGTCCCTCAGTTTTAGCCATCTGCTAGAGAAGAAGGAAAAAGGAGAGAATAATGTGGCAGGCCTTTTACTTCTGCTGCTGCTTTAAATAGCCCTCTTCTGCTAAGAGAAATGGAAGAAGGAGTCGAGCCTTTAATGGCTGGTTCCAACATCGTTGTGCAGACAAGTGCCCTTGATGTGTACTCTGATGTGTGGTTGGAAATACACAGGATCATAAATGTCATTACTTCTTCCTGTCTTGCTTTCTGAGTTTCTCAGTTAGGATTGTCCAGACAGCAAATATACTGTAGTTGTCTGTACGTATTAATTATAGAGCACTACACTTGATAAGGAGATTTAGTATCATTGATGTTGATAATTGTCCAATAGAAATAATTCAGTAATAACAATTGAAAGACAAGATCTAGGAAAAAAATAAGTAAATACTGTAAGCAAATACTGATTTATTTCCTCCCTTCCACAGTGTTACCAGTATTATTGATACAGAAAGAGTGGCAATCTATTGTCCAGAAATTTACTGGCAACTGAAACAGTAATGAATGTCTTTCTAGGACTTAGAGTGTTGTGATATTGTTCAGCATATAGATTAAAAAAAATACATTTTATAACTACTATATATTACTGCATTACAGTTAATGTACTAAATTATCCTGAAGATCTTCCTCTGCTGTGCCTCAGAATAACAGGAAGGTGGGATATTTTTGCTTGAAATTGCATAAAATTACTCAGTACGTGGATGAGCACAACTTTTCTATAACAAAATGAACTTTGGTGTCATTTCATTATTGCAATAAGACATTTCCAAGAGCGTGGTATTGTAAGATAGTCCCTTTATTGAATCATTTGAGGCCAGCAGGGCATGTGTTATCTCATTTTAGCACACACCTTGTGGCTTTTTTTGTTTAAGGAAATGATGGATGTTTCCAGTCCAAACAGTTTTTTGTGTACAGACCAAACTACAGAAGGTGAATAATGTGACCGTGGGAAACTTTTAATTTAACAAAAATGTTCCTTAATTTGAGATAATTGTAGATGTTTGGTAGGAATGCTTACCATATGAGCAAATCTCACCAGCTGCATTGTGCTTATACAGGGAAGGTACCATATGTAATACACTACTTACGCTTAACTCGTTGACTCTTTTTCTACTGACTTCTTCTAAATACCTTTTCCAAACAATCTATTTTCTTAATGTGTGTGCTCACGCAACTTCATTAACAGTTGGGTTTGGGATAGGGGGGTAATCATGCGTATTAAGGTTAGATACACCAAATTAAAGAAACTCTCCTTCCCTGAGAGGACTGTAATTGTACGCTATACCTGTACATATTTATGTAAAGGGAAAAATAGTCAGCAAGTGCTATGCTTCTAGGAAGCTGGTGTTGCCTCAGGGTTACTGCAAAGACAGGGGCTGCAGTGTGGAAGAGCTGGGTCTGCTCCTGGGTTGCTGTGAAACACAAGGGAACAGCTTTACCAGCCTTCACTTGCTCTGATGTAATTCAGTTCTACCCATGCTCAGAGAACTTTTTGTTTCTCCATTCCCCTTCTTCTTAACAACCCTTTCTGTTGCAAAAAAACCTTTCAGGAGTGTCACTTCATTTCCCTTCTTACCGCTGCAGTATCCTTTTGTTTAATCATAGAAGCATAGAATCACCAGGTTGGAAAAGACCCATCAGATCATTGAGTCCAACCATGACAGAGTGGTGGCTTATCTGGAAGGCTCTGCTACAGAGCTCATTCCCCCAGCCCCTGGTTCTCATTGTATCACTCTTCTCTCTATGTTCTTTTGTCTCTCTCTTGTCAGAGATAAACTTTTATCTTAATTTTTATGATCCTGCAGCACTTCTCCTCTCTGTAATGTTCCACTAGCTACTAGGATGCCAACTGCTGCCTCCAACCCGTGAGGGCTACTCAGCCATGTGCTTTATTCCCTGCTCACTGTTGAACTGAGGGAGGAGGTTTTTCTGCAAACACCTGTCTAGCCACATTGATATTCTGCCTCAGATCCACAGTGCTCTCTTTTGTGCAGTCCTAAAAAACTTGTCAGGGCTTCAGCTCCTGGCGTTCTAAACCCATCGCCTACTATTCTGTCCTCATTTTTTCCTGTAACCATCTGCTATATTTTGTCTAATACTCTGAATGCTGGGTCTTAGAGTCTTCCTCTAAGTGGAAATAAAAAAAATTATAGTTGTCACATGTTTCCCACTGGGAATGACTAACTTCTTGTCTGGTTTATGAAGTGTAAACACTATGACTGGAACTTGTAATCACGTTTTCACAATGAAAAGCAGGTATGTACAATAGGCTGTAACACACACTTGTGATTACTATTATAAACGACATCTTTCCTTGAAACACTTGAAGTATCACTCCTTTGTTTTAGTTTAGTATTCCTTATTATATTCTGTCAGAGGTTTAAAGTAGAGAAATGTGAGCTACTCTAAAAGGGAATTCAGACTACAAGTGGAGTCCTGCCTTGTCAATATTTCTTTTAACAGTACTCTGATTTGTCGTAAGTACGAATGACTTTCAAAATGCATTTGGAAAGACTCCTTCCACTTGGTCATTACATGGTAGTGAATTGCATGGCAGCCTTCACATTATAAGGAAAATAATAAAAAGGAAGATATGATGATCATTGAAGTAATAAAAGATATCAGTGCTTTTTCCTTTTTTTTGATACAGCTGCAGTACTGATCAAAATCTCTCGCTGAACTTCTACTCACTTCAGATAGAAAATAATAATAAAAATAGAAGTGACTGCACATGAAAAAAAAAAAGTATTACATAAGACATTCATCAACTGATAAAGCAGCTGAACCCAGTATTAATAAAGATTGCTATTCATAATTTGAATTTGTATGATTGACCACTTAAATAAATTACTAGTACTATAGAAAGGCTTGTGACTAAACGGGAAAAGTCATTTAGTTCAGGGAGGTCTTGAGGGCCTCATAAAATAACTGTTGATTATAATTATACGCTAATCTCTGAAATATTCTCTTGGGAAGCAGACAGATAATGAACAGGGGAAAAAAAGAACTCAAACTGATACACATTACTGATATCAAGAATAAACTGTTGCAGCCTATTACATGCTGTGAGACGCTCTTCAAAGCTTGTCTTTTTGCTAAATTCTTATTTCTTCAATCTAGTTACTTATACCATGAAAAGCAGAAAAATGTGTATTTTCAAAGTCATTTGTACAGACAAGCCAAACTATTTTTTTTAATTTCCTTAATTGTCATGCTTTCACAAAAAAAAAAAAATAAATCTAGTTTTACCTGAGTGTTTAGATCTAGCATAAAGAAGATAAGAACAGATTTGAATTTCCCCAGCACCAGGCAGTCGTTGTTCCTATGACTTCCAATGTGTAGATCTTCAGGAAAGGATCTTCACTAGCAGTATTACCATTCTCTATCATGAGGAAAATACTAGTGGTCTAACAATTACTCATGGTTTTTAACATGTTATAAATCTTACAGAATTCTCAGGCTTTTATAGTATTGCAGTTTTTAAAAACAATCTATAATCCTAGTGGTGTTAATTGTTTAGACAATGATATTGTAATTTTCTGGCTTATAATTTTATTGCTGTTACTCAAAGAAAATATTCCGTAAGAAAAATAATGCTGGGTGAGCCCAAGTCCATGAAGCTATTTTTTTAGCTAGATTTATTTATTTTTTATTTTATTTTATTTTATACTTCTGGCTAAGAAATACTCATATTTATTTAGAGTATATGTTAGACTTCACTGGATAGCATAACATTTCTTTACCTGTTGACCTGTGAACACGAAATCATGTGGAATACATGCAGACAAGACACCATACTCATTACATGTTAACTTTGTTCTTTTGTAGTTTAATTTTGAGTTTTAGGAAAGGATCTAAACATACATAAAAGTATCTTATGGTTAAGGTTTCCACTTTTCATAAAAAACAGCATTTTTCAGGCCATAAGGTTCAGTCCTGTAACAGGCTGGATGCTTCCGCTGGATCTTGGGCACTTTCATTGGGTCTTATCATATAGGACTCCTCAAAAATCTTTTAAGTTACTGATGAGAAATCCCAAGGGAGTTCTGTGCCTCCCTGGTGCAACTTTAAACCTCACTGCAGTTTTGACACCACTGATGTCAGGACAGTGACAGTGGGGATGAAGCCAGCTCTGTCAGATATACTGCGTGATTTCCAAAAGGAACAATGAGCTCCAGAGACTTAGGGCTTTTATTAGAAAAGTTTCTAAACTAAATATTTCTGCAGATTTGCAAGCGTTCGCTACATGCTAACATATTGTGAATCATGAATATCTGTATCTATAAAGAAACTCTATTAAACTAATGCAACTATGTTTCTTATCTCTAGTGAAAGACCATATTAAAATCTGATATTACAGAGTAAACAAGAAGTGTATGTCTAAAAAGTTACAAGTTCAGGAATGTTTTAGTCCTTTTTAGAGGTCAAGAGCAATTGGCCACAAATCAAAAAATAGCTAGAAGCAAAGTAAGATTCACCAACACCAGACTGATTGGCTGGAGCTGAATTTGCCTGTGTTGCACATGTCCAGATGTTCTTTTCAGTTCATTACTGGCAAACAGCCCGATTTTTCTAAATCGCATTACTATACAGAAGTTTGTGGCAGGTATAAAGAAAAAAACCCCAATTTATTTTGTAAATCTCCCTTGAGAGTCTCTGCAAAAAAAATTACGATTGTCAATTACAATTGTTATTTTAAGTGACCTTTATTATATTAAAATAGGGTGAGAGAGATAAAAATAACTTGCTGGTTGGCAGTTATTTACGAATTCAAAAACTATTGCATACATGCTTCCCGTTTTTGACTCCAAGTCATACTAATCAAAGCAGGAGATTCTGTGGGTTTTATGACCCCACTTTTTCAACATACCCCTTAGGGTTGCTGTGATTCTCAGCCATGGGTCATTTCTTGGTCTTAATAATCATTGCAAACAATTTAAATGGAGTTTGTAGGACGAAGAATGTGTTTGGCAAGTAGTGTGATAATGTTTTTGATTCTTCTCCTGGCATGATTGTCATTACAATAACCATCTTCTGACTGGATAGTATCAGAATAAGAGCTTCATTGGAAAAGCACCAATACCTTTTGAGCTTGCAAATGACAACAGCCTGTGCAGAGGCTACTCAGTCTCATGCAGCTCTTACCCAAAGAAGTACGACAGGAATATCACACATACTGTAAGATCTCTGACTTTGTTAAAGCTGTTGTCTGGTACCTAGTTAGTTTTTAGTAGCGTTTGTGGAAGGTAATGGACAGAATGCTGTGCCAGGACTCAAGGCGTCTTTCTGTGCTTCAGCTGGAATATGGGGATACTGATACTTACCTCTGACAAAGATCTTTGAGATACAGAAATGCAAACCTCCAAATGTAAGCTAGTGGATGGTGTTAATGTTATTGAGTGAATGTCTTAGCTCCTGATACTGAATTCATAAGCATGTGGCAAATTCCAGCGCAATCTAAGGATATGGTTTCCTTTTTATTGTGTGCACTTTAAATTTCTGTTTCTCATGCAGTACAAGAATAACGCAGAACATAGACAAAGTATGGAGTTAGCTATTTTTAACATCTTGATGAATGTACGAACATATTGTGAGATAATTTTTAAGCAACTTAAAATTTTTTTGCTAGATAATTCTATGATCCCACCTTATGCTTTAAAAGGAGATGGATTATGTGTGACGCTTGTGAAAGGTAAGAGATTGACACAGTGGCTCAGACTGTTGGGCTACGTACATCAGGAGTTAGCACGGTGATACTCCTTACAAACAACTTCCTTCTTGCCATCTTTGAGACTGATGTACAGTACTGAACTAGGCAGAAGTGTAATATTGAACAAATGTAGGTGTTGCATCTTGTCTGAATGTTGACTGTTTCTTTAGAACACATGTTTTTATTTTCTTACTGCATTAGCAACAGCAGCCTGTTTGTAAAGAGCTGTTGAGATCAAACATTGCCACCTGGCAAGTGATGCTGAAGTTTGTTGGGAAAATACACCAAAATTTCAGAGAATTCTTCTAATGGGTCAGGCTATCACGTAAGTGCTCTTGCTTTATTTACCCTTTTTTTTAAATATTACAGTACTGGAGTTTTTGCTATAATATTTAAATCAGAATAGTCAACATTCATAGGGAAAACAGAATCTTGCTCATATTGAGTGCAATGAGCCTAATGTTAAGAGTATATATGCAGCTGTAATGAAATCTCTGAAGACTTCCTAGGTAAAAGAGCTTTTCTGTAATGGTCAGATAGCCATCCTATCCTTCTTCTCCACATAAGAAATGAAGATATCTTATCTAGAGCTGTCCAGCAAATTAAACCTTTGGCAAGAAAGCAAGCAGGTATTCTGCTCCAAGTTTATTGCAGTGCAGCTCTCTGCTTCACAGCTCTGCAGTGGCTGGAGAGCTACTGCAGAGGACCCAGAGAGCTAAACTCTAAGTAGAAGTAGCATATATCATTCACTGTCTGGACTTCTGCAGGAATATTTAATGCATTGGTTCAGGGAGAATGTCCAGATATATGCTGATTTATTCTCTTTTTCAGCTATAGTCTATCTTGTTTTCTCCGAGTCCTGATTTAGGCATATTTTTGGATCTGCACTGAGTCAAATACATAAATATATTTTCTGTTATGTAGTTTTAATCAACAAGTTTCTACTGAAAATAAGAATATAAGCTGTTTGTGATCATCTGTTACTTCTGAGATCAGCTTATTAAAGGACATTTTATTTTTAGTAATCCAGCAATTCCTGTAGTTAAACTTTCAGAAAAACACAGTTATTTTTGTAATGAAAATAAAATAGTGAAGTTTTGTAGGGTTTTTTTTTTTTTTGTTAAAACATAGTTGTTTGTTATTCCCTGTAGAAGATATATAATCTTGTTTTGGTCATGATTGCTCATGCTACCATATGGGAGTTTGTTCATATTCTAGTTGAGTTAAAATCTGTTGCCATGTGTTTGACTACTCGTACTATTTTTTTAAGGCTTCTCTGTTTTTCACAGTTAAACCTATTGGTTTTCTTTTAAAAAAAGATAAATTATGAAGTCAGATATAATGATAGGACAGCAAAGAACAGCAAAGTTCATTACTTGGCAGTACTACATCTCTCTAATGAAGTTCTTAAATAACGAGTTCCAAAAAATATTAAAGTAGTATTCCTACTTTATTACTTAAAGTAGGAATAATTAGTCTTCCTGTAAGACACTGTTAATATACAGATAATTATAAAGCAGGCATGGCCAGATATCCCAGGGCCATTGACTTTCATATTCTTGAGATAAACAGCTGATTTCTTACCTTCTTCAACCTGCATGAGCTTTCTCGAGAGGCCTGCAGGGGTGCATGGAGAACTGTGGAAGTACAGGGAATTGACAGTGGTGCAACAGTCAGACCTACTGATGGTTCCATGTTGTGGAAGAAGAGATAGATATGAGGACCATGATGAAACTCATCTCTTCCTCCCTCTCCCCACCAACATCCTTTTTCTCTTCTCTACTATGTGGGGGAATGTCCTTTTAATTTTGCAGTATTGGATAAATTATTCCAATTCAGTAGGTGAAAAAATACAGCAATTCTTGTTCCTTTTTTTTTTTCTTGCTTCCTAGCAGCTACAATCACAACAGATTATAGCAGTCATACTGATTTTAGATGTACAGTGTCTTCGCTTCCCAAACATTCGCTAAGAATGATTCTCAGCTTTTAAAATGTAACTTTGTTTACTTGTATTGTCACCTATATTTGACAGAAGAGCTTTTTTAAAGCAGTGTATTGTTGTTCTGATACATCACTGTTGCTCAACAAATCTGGTAGAGTTGTGCGAGGTTTTTGTGTAGCAGTTAGGCATCCAGTTGGAAGAGTCTATCTATGTGGGAGTGTTGTAATGCTCATATTCATTAGTTTCCTTTGCAATTCAATGAGATCAGTTAGACTGAAAATAGGTCTGTCAAACAAAACATGAAACGGATGACTGCCTGAGAAACAGTTTGAAGGAAGGCAGGGAAAAAAAAGATATCAATTCTTAATAAGCTAGTAGGCTGTCTATATTACCCTTGGCCTGCCACATAACAATATAACATCACAGTTCTCCACTGCTGTCACAGGTCTAGGGTGAGACAAAAGTATTCCAACAAAACCAGAGTTATAAGTTGTGAACACAACTTTCAAAAATATATTATGGAATAGAAGGGTAAAAATAAACCTTAAAACAAACAACAAACTAAGGACCAGATCTTTTACTTTCAGAATAGGAGCCTTGGGATCTACTGAATGCTGCTTTTGAGAACAGAGGATGCTTTGAAGTTTAAATTTATTCAGGTCTTATAGAAATGTGTGTCAAGAGATTGTACAGATGTTTCTGTGTTAAGCAGCTCTGCTGTGGATGCTGGTTCTTCTACATCCTGATGGACCCCAAAGCAGCCAGAGAGCCACACTTTACTGTTAGTACTGTAGCATGAAATCTTGACAAATCTCAGGAAATTCACTTATTCCAAAGAAACTTGCTTGTTTGTTTTGAGGAGTCAGACTTTTTTACTGAGAAAATAATTTTGATGAGACACTGGGGGAAAACAGTTTCTAACTAAGGGCCGTTTTATTTAGTTGGAGCAACTTAGCCCAAAACTAGGTTTGAGGAAGACAGTTTAGTTTGTATAATTTATTTATTTATTTAATCATTTGAAAAGGTGTTATTGTTGCACTGTTTTCAGTTGATTTTTTTCTTCTTTTATTTCAAATAAACTTTCAATTCTTGATACCTTAGGAAGCACAGGGGACTGCAAGCAGTCTTTAACAACAAGAAACTTTACAGGTTAATGACTAAACTATCCCTACCTGCTATTCATTGCAGCTCCACTGCGCAGTTCTCTGACGTTTCTGCCAGAGACTTGATATGAAAAGCACTGGAGCGCAATTGACCACTGTGATTTTTTTTTTTTTATAGCATGTCAAAATTGCTGAAACATCTGTGCACATAAAGCACATTAAAAAAAAAAAAAATCACTAACAAGACGGTAAATCATTGAAACGCTAAGCCCCGAAATATCAGTTTTGCAGACAGTCATTAAACAAAACTCATAATCTATGAAATTATACATTTCAGTCTAAAAAGCAATATTTCACCTCACATATATAAATCTAGATACTCACTGTTCCTTTTCTTTTGCAAAACACAAAGCTCATCAACAAAGATATTTCTGTCAGGGTAAATAAAGTGGCTCTATCCATCATTCTCCTGTCAGAAACAGATACATTGCCAGTTAAACCTTATTTTTCTTATACAGATTGCCAAATCTAAGTGACACGGTCTATGTTTGTTCTGCTTATGAGTCCCAAGCACATCAGTAATAAGTCCGCATGTGGATGGCATGCAAAATATTTCTGCAGGAATGAGCTCACAAGCTATATTTTTTAGAGTGATAATAGTACTCGGTTTGAGCCTATGCTCAACACCACATTCATCCTACTGTTCAAAATCTTTGCCTGTCATTGACGTCCTCTATTCTACAGACCAACTTTCCTAATAAGCTTCTGGAGAAAATGGGTATAACCTCTGTTTCGGAAAATATTTGACTCCATACTTACAGGCTGATAGTCTTGTATCTGGCTTTGCTGTCTTCAGGTATCTCTTCCACCCTTGATTTAATGTCATATGAGTGGTCGAAATGCAAAGTCTGGAGGAAGTCATTCCAAGAAAGGTGTTTTGCCGCAAGAACAGGTCACATCAGTATCCCAGTATAAGTCGGATCACTCTCTGTACAAGGGCAACATGAGTTTAAGGAACTAAGTCTCACTGGTGCCTGTAAGATGGAAGTGAAATACATCACCTCTATGTTGTATACAATAAATTGAAAGTTGCATTGTTTCTACTTAAAACAATCTGCATATTAACTTATTTATATATTCTCATGAAGTATAAAATTATCAAAAAATACCCTTGCTAAACCATTGTTTTTCAAATGTATTGTCTAGTTCAAACCTAGTTAGCTACCCAGAGGCAATAAGTGATATTTTGAGTCTGCTGAAAGATTGTTAACTAATTTAATTAGTAAGAAATTATAACTTCTTCTTGCATCTCATCTGAAACCTAATAGGTGAGGGCTTTTTAAATAGAAATTAACTATTTGCATGTTTCTTACTAGAACTTCACTCTCAATAAAAAGGGTTTTAGCTTTGGATTGGGTGTCAGGAGGTCATCCTCTCTAATAAAGAAAGTTAGAAGAGCTCAACTGCATTGGCTAAGCCTTGCAGACTTGCTATCCTGACCTGAAAGTCTCATGTGATTTCATTGTGTGTGAGTCAGTTTAGTATTTGATTGAAGAGAAACTAATTTGAAGTCATGTGCAAGATTCAGGGCTGTAACATCACGAAACGAACTTACAAGGGAGCTGGCTCAGCCTCCACCTATGCCTCTCAAGTATTGCTGTGAGGCCAGGGATAAACTGTTACTTGGAGGATTTCCTGGATTTCATAAAACTAAGCAATTATTTCTGTTACTGCAAGGATCTTGGGAGAAAAATTGGTTTACATTTAGGCAATCTTCTCTTCTCCTTCACTCTGTTACAGGTCCCCTTTTCCCACTTCAGAGAGACAGGCTGCAAAATGTAATTTTACACAGACTAAGGAGAAAAGAAAGTTTCTGTAAGAAGTATGTCTTGCCTCCAAGGCAGAGGGCTTGGACAGTGTAAGAGTGGGGGTTCTTAACAAATTCAGTCAGCAAGTTTCAGGCCCACTGAAACTTTTCACTACTAAAGGTAGCCTAATGAGGCTATGTCCTTTGATTTCTGATATGCACAACTTAGTTTTCATTGCTGTTTCCATCAAATACAATATTCTGCTCTCATGGACCCTCATGCTGTTGGATGCATTTCGTCTTGTATATTGTAGTACTGAAGGAAGCAGGGAGGGGGATAATTTCATTGCATTTATGAATTCAGCCTTTTTGATGGGATACACAAGTGTAGATACAATTTGTCCATAGGAATGAGGAAGTTTTGTGCTGTTTAGGAAGAAATCTCACCATTGCATTCGTTGTGTAATGCCTCTAATTGTCCTCTAAGTATTAGGACAGCTGATGCTGAAAAAATGTAATACACAAATAAACCCAATAAAAACCAGTGGAGAAGAAAATGCACCTTCTGAAATGTTTTCTTCATAATCTAATTGGAAAATTATAGCATAAACTTCAAATAAATAAGATTGTGCTAGCACTTAGGTAAGATTCATTAGAGAAAATTCTACATTTTTGTTTAGTTTTTAAAATTCTTATCTTGTCTGGTCATAATCCTAGTTACAAATCTGATGACTGCTGTGCACTAATTCTGTATTGTGGAGTCTTTGTGCTGTGGTTGTTTAGTTTAACTTCAGATTGATACACATAAAATAAATAGTGGAGTATTTCTGAATTCCTTGCGTGCTGGCATAGATTTTAATGTCCTGAATTAATAGGAGAGAGTTGGCTGACATGATAAAACAAGAAAATTAATCACCTCAGTGCATTCAGATTAGCTACATGTTTCCACAAGGCACAACAAAATTAACAGGTAACTGTCATGAAAGTAAACTGCGTCTTTGTTGATCCCTCTAGTAGGTTAAAAATGCAGGAAAAATGAATATATATGCCATTCATGGAGTGCTTTTCATCTTGAAGGACTTTATAATCATAAAGTAAAGAGACTCCTAGAAATAGGAGTGTGATCAAAGCTGTTCAAGAGGGTATTCGGTGATATTGGAGTTCTATTAAACCTTGATAACTGAGTCTACTTATCACTCATCTTAATTATTCTTTGTTGGATGGGTGGTTCTGGTTTTAAAACCAGTTTGAGCATGGAGAAATAAAGTCAAGGGTCATAGGATAGATCAGGTTTGAAAAAAGCTCAGGAGATCATGTTGTCCAGGTTCTGACTAAACCAGGGTCAGTTTTAAGGTCCATACAAGCACCTCAGGTCTTTATAGTGGAGTCTTGAAAAACCTCAAAAACTGCACAAACTCTTCGGGCCCCTGTTCCATTCACTGACTGTCAGTCCCGTGCCCTGAATCTGTCAACTGATCTTACCCTTTCTGCTTTCCAGTGATGGAAAATTCAGACTGAGAGTGACATGATGAACCTCGTTGCGCTTTGTTTTATAAGTAGGTTTATATACTATGCAGAATAAATGCATGAGCTTTCATTAATTAGAGTACTCTACAGAGAACTGGGGAGTTGTTTGTTTCAAAAAAGAAAATAGATAAAAGCTGGAAATCTGCAGCTAGAGCCTTTGACAGTTGGCTAGAACCTGGAGACAATTGGCTCTGGCAAACAAAGGTTTTGAAGCCTTCAGACAATGTTGGGAAAGGTCTTTCTTCCTTTGTTTTCTTTGAAGTAGAGGCTTTAGTGACCAAATTGTCTGAATTTTAGTCTATATTTAATCTATATTTGTATTTATATCAGCCTATGCTGTCCCAGCAGTCTTTTTCAGATATCAGATTTCCTGCTCCTCCTCACTCTAGAACTTGTTGCTCTTTTGGACTGCAGGCACCTCAGTAGCCACAGGTCCCTGTGAAAATGCTCTGAAGAACAATTATTGACAATATGGATGGTTTAATTGTTCTCATTAAGTTTTAAGTCTTTACTTCATTAAGAAAGTGTGGAAAGCTCTGAGGCATTTGTTTCAGACTTGCCAGGCTTCACAAAAGCCAGTCAATTAACACAGGGTTCCAAACTGAACGTTTCCTTCATAATAAGAAAAGTCATTTGAATACATATACACATTCCTACAGATATGCACCACGCAAATAACATAAAAAGAAACCATATTAAAAAAATGGGCTTCCTGAGTCCTGTTTCAGCCTGTGATAGCCTGTACAAGTTGTTTGCAAGCAGTTCTGTGGTTTTGCAAGTCATAGTTGTTTGTTCTGTTTCATTTCAGTTGAAGTAGCAGCTTTCAGCATGTTTCCAAGGCTGTTGTCTTGTTCACTTGTACCACAAATGTCGCGTCTTTGTGGCTCAGTGGCAGGTTTTGCAGTTTCCATATTTATGGTCATTAAAAATAGGACTGTGTAATCTAAATAGGTCTTTTACATTTCTAACTTCACTGATCCTATGAATTATATCTTTTAATATATGCAAACATATGGAAGCAGTAATTGAAGTTAAGGTAGCATTCTTGTTTAGCTAACCACTGCTTTATTTTGTTAATCTGTTCACTGGAGCTGAATAGAAACACATATTTATGCCATTTTGAAGTCAAAGTCTTTTCAGCAGAGGACTGTAACTAGGCTGATCCTTTTGGAAGAAGCCAACAGGTATTTTCTAACCTGAATGATTCTATGATTCTGTGTCTTAAGTGATGAGGAGGAATAAATTATTAATTTCTCACTAGTCTGAAACCACGTTAGATTTTACTTCATGTCATGCTGGAATTAATGACTACTGCTGCATGGCTTGATAGGCCCAGAGGTATTCCCCACCCAAGCATGCACACGAAAGACACGTTTCTGAAAGCTGAGCAATTGATTCTTATCTCCAACTTACCTATTGAATGAAAGAGTAATTCAAAGAATCACCGAATCACCAGGTTGGATAATTGCTCATTATATTCTAAAATATCCCCCTTGCGGGCATGTTTTTAAGAGGGGACTTTCTTCACTGACTGACCATCTTGCAAGCTTAAAGGAGTGGTTCTAAAACTTCCAATTGAAAACAAGTTTCTGTGTTTTAAATAATAGTAATGAAATAGTCCATTGGGTTGGCATAGCTCCAGAGGGGCATATTCAAATTAAAATGACAGCAGCAAGTTCAGGTGGCCAAATAATCCCATCAGCAGAACATTCAAATTATTTTATATTGAAATATAATTTGTGACTTATATAGATGCAGCAGGTGCTTTAAGGCACTGACCCTGAATATGTACAGAATTACAATGACAAAAAGTGGTAAATGTCAAAATTGTAATGGCACCCACTGTGCCATGTACATTCTGTTACTAATGCTCATCCACACAGCTCAGTTCTAAGCAGTAAAAATTTGCAATATCTCTTTCATATTTTAATTATTTGTTGTTGTAGTTATAAGTAGTCTAGTAAAATTTAGTAATGATAAAATTAATATATTCTTATGGTATTTCAGCTGATAGACATGAAGGACCATACAGAATATTTCTGTTTGGATTTTGCCTTGTTAATATTTACCTTTTAGAGCATTTTGATTGATTGTGCAAACTATAGGACTTTGTAAGCTTTTAAGATTTACCTTAGAGGTCATATAAAAAGAGCAGGAAAGTTTCAGATAGTATTGTCAATTTTCACTTGACTTTAGCATTGTCTCTTAGGTTTAATGTAAATAATACTTTTTTCAGTAAATTTCTGTTCATATGGCAGTAAGGATTGGTATGTATGGTTGCTGCAGTAAACAGTAAGAGCTGTTTGCAAGATGTATCTGGAGAGCATTTCAACAAATTTCTTGCACATGCACGTAACAGGCTGAGCTTATGCAAGTGTGGAGTATATTGTTAGTATTTCCTTTAGTTACGAATAATATTATAATCACTATATACTCAAAAGAGCAGTATTAGAAGCATATCTTAACTGCTTAGGTGTTACTAAGTAACTCCCAAGAAAGAGAAAATGTTTTTTACAGGTCACAATAGAGAGTGTCACAGGAGTACAGACAGTAATAACTTTTATGTTAATCTTCTTTCAAATTATATACACAAACTGTAAACTCTAAGGAACAGATCTCTCACTTTTCTGATGAGATACTGTCTGTGCCTTTACAAAATGTAAGGTCATTTGCGTGATTTTCTTAAGATCATTTAATTGCAGTAATCTTCGGATGTATCTCGCAAAAGGCTCTTATTGTTTACTGCAGCAACCATACATTCTTAAATGCACTTACCAAAAGAACAATGAAAAAGTACTATTTGCATTAAATGTGTAGATTTAAGAGAGCCATGTAAAACTACCATGTCTGAAATACTTTCCACAATAATGTTTATAGGGCTTTTGGCTATAAAAATATTACTTTTAGTAATTTTGGAGTATATTTGCAAGAATATAATTTTTATTTTTAAAATTACTTTGAACATTGGGAATGCCACAGGCAATGAAAAGGGATTTGGTGAAGAAGTATTAATAATAACCCCACTTCTACCTTAATTACATTTCCTTTTTGGAAAAAAAAAAACCCTCTCATCATCCTTGAGTGCCCTTTAAATCAGGACACCGTTGACACTTTGTTTCCAATTAACAGTAAAAACCTTCTTTGATCCTTTGACTTTTTTATGAGACGAATTTATATTTTCTAGACTAACATGCATGACAACATAATTCTCCACACTCATTAATATTCAGCTCCTTTGCTTTAATGAGGGAAACGTAGAGGAATGGAATGTCATCTGCTTATCTAAAGCAGCAAAGGCTTTGCTAATAATCACAGACAAAGAAAACCCTACATTTAAATAACATTATAGCTGTGACACATTTGACCAAAATCAGGTCATTCAATGTTAAACCTGACACTCAGGACTACATCAGATCTCTGCATGTGGTTTTCCAGCATAAAAAGTAGGAAAATCCGTTTCCAGTCATTGAGTTTTCTATCCTATTCTTTTTGAAATAGGATTTGTGGGAAAGGTGGTAGGTTTATTCCCATGAAATAAAGAGCCTCTGCCATGTGCTGACTCCTGCAATGGTTCTCTGTTGTGTTTCCCAGGTAGTGGATAAATCTTAGTGGGATTCTTAGAGGTTAAGGGTAGCTACAATACCATTGACTTTATTGCAGCTGGTGGTCTCTATATATTTCTGTGGTAGAATTCTAAGAAGAAATCAGATTTTAGTTTTGTCCCTATTAAAGCATCTTTGATATCATGTAATCCAAACTGTAATAGGTGTTACGGCTACAAATGGATTTAAATAAAGCATATATACATCTAGAATTCATTCTGCAATGATATAAAAGTTTGCATTGGTAATTTTGCTTCCAGCTCAAGTGCCAGATAAGTTTTGTCGAAATTAATGTAAAATTCCCTTTTGAAATATTTGAATTAAATGGAAAGATCATACAGCCCTTCCCCGTTTCCTGTTTCTCATTATTATTAAGGGACTTTATAGTACAGGAATATTAACTTTATGCGATATGAGTTTTTAAAACTCCAGCTCAGAAGGCTGGGTATCTAAAAATATCCCTTAGCTATTCTCTAAAATAGCTACACACAGTCTATTTAAGTGCTTGTACTAATACTGCAATAATGTTTTAATAAGAATTGAAATAACTCATGTTACTTTAGCACTTCTCGAATGGCTTTCTCTTTTGCAATAGGAACATGGTCCTGTAATTTTTTCCATGGCTGTGAGAAATTTTTCTGATTTTATGGATGTTTGGAAAGAAACAGAGATCTATACCATTAATACTTTTTAGTGCATGATGGAGCCTTTTAGGTCAGTAGTATTACTGCTAAAATGGAAAAATGCTGTACAAAACTGTCAGAAAAATTCTCCATTAACAGCAAGCTTGAAAACCTAAAAGAACTGAACACAGATGTGACACCATTAGTATACAGGTGGAGTTAAAAGGAATACACAAAGCTTGCAGTCATCTAAGGATAAAATAAAGTGATGTTGAGATGTAATTGTGTAATAAAAAAAAAATCTAGAAGTTATCTAGAGCCTATCTGAGATATTGTTAATGTTTCTGACCTGAAATAAGTTTCTTAAAAGTACATTCTATATTGAAACAGTGTAGAAAAAAAAAACTTTTTTTTTTTTTTTTCCTTTTGTGGACTATCCTTTTAGACCAGTCTGGTTTGCAGCACTTTGCCTGATTTTTGGATGCTTTTATGACTCTGGTATCTGCATCTTATGACTCTGGTATCATCTCCTGATATCACCAAAATCTCAAGGCTTCTAGGAAAAATATGCAGATTAAGATGTGTTAGTTGAATCAAGCAAAGTCATTAATTGTACATAGCTTAATGAAGTGGAAACAGATTAACCACTGAAGTACAGTCTCTGAAACATCATATGTTCTGATGGATGGAGAGACATGGCTGAGTGGGATTGGAAGAAGGGTTGAAGCATGTGCTGCACACGGGATTAAATGTGTTGTAGAGAAGGCTTCTTTGTGCGTGAGGACATCATCTTGATGCCGCATTAGTGATTCGTCAGATGTCTTCGTGCTACACGTGGGATACTGGGATAGGCGAGAGGTGAGAAACCACCATGAGAGAGAGCCTGAAGGTGTAGGTGGAATGTTAGAAGTGGAGGGGGAGTTGATTCCACCATGCAAGTCCTACACTGAATCTTGTTAGCCATGTGATTTTCATAGAGAACCATTTCTCTAAAACAAAAAATAAAATACAAGACAGCAAATGTTAGTTGTTCACCTCATACCTGCATGTAGGTTTTGCTCAAGATTGTCTTAAGCTCCAAGATGCTCTTCTGTTCTCAGCGCACAGCAAAATGGGATCTTAATTTGGAATGACTCCTAGGCCAGCCAGATAGAAAGTCATGGGAATATTTTTCTGCAAAACAACAATTTAGTATGTTAATCATTTTTAACTCGGGGTTGCAGTGTTACATCTTCCACGTGGATGACAAATTTAGGTGGGAGGAGCAATATGTGTAACAAATAGATTTTAAAACAGGAGTTATTAAAATGCTGTGAATACTGAAACATTCATTCAGTAAAGGCAAAGGAATACAGATCAGAATTCTCAGATAACAAAAAGGAATAAACTCAGGTCAGTAATGGAAAGATATTCACTTCTTAATATTCATTGGTGTCATATCAAGCTAAAAGACTTATTTATATTTATAGATTGAAACGTATTCCAGATGATACAGTAATCTTCTAAAAGTAAATTTTATTACTGTGAGAAGCTATATACACAGCACTGAAAGGCATGTTTTCTTGAAGAGCAGACATTGTATAGGTTGCAGCATCGGAGTTTTCTCCATGTTATCATGCCATGACCTTCATGAGTCACTATTAAAAAGATAGGATAAAGTTTCACACTGTCCTCTTTTATAGCTTTGCCTCTTTCTCAAAGCTGCTAATGAAGCCTTCACTTCATATTAGCCACTATGCTGTTAATGCTGTGGATATCTAGAGCACCGAGGATCGCTGCCACAGAACTGGCTGTGGTCAGTTAGGGTAGTTAAAGTGAAAGTTATGCATCTTTTGACTTTCGCTGAACACCGTTCACAAGAATTGCTGTTTTTCTTTGCACAGCAAAGTATAAAGTATTTTATTTATTGCTCAGTTATTCTTCTACCACATAGTACAAAAGAAATGTGAATACAGTCCATTTTAACACTGAAAAGCAGCTTTTACGGACAGGACTGTTGTTATTGGAGCCAGTGGCATGCCACGGCCAGAGGTAGCAGGGAGGCACATTGTTTATGCCAGCTGCATGGCTTCAGTCGCACTTATGTCTGATGTCAGCATGGTGCTGCTTCTCTGTATTTGAAATGTCCTCTGGATAAAAATTTCCATCACAGCTGCCTTAACCAATTGACAGAACATTCTGTCTGAGAGTGCAGATGAGCGGCTCCCAGAGCAGAGATGGATCGCTCCTATCAGCACTCAAAGAAAATGAGCCTGTCTCCCAACCATAAACTGAAAGATGTTCTCAAGATCAGAGATGAGAATCAACGTGGATCTGTTCTCAGGAAGAAGGGGGTTCAGTTTATCACAGATTTCCTATTGTCATATAGTCTAAATACATGAAACTACGCTATTGAGAGTATCGTTCTACATGGAAATGAATTGTAATAGCTTGTGGATATCTTCTTTAGACGGCTATCAGAGATGATAGTAGGAAATGTTGTAATAAGCAGACCAACTTCTGTAGAAAGTTAAAGAATAAACCAGCATATATTTTCAAATGGATAGCTGCCAGTATAAATGTTTCCTCATCTGTTACACCTTTTCTTTTGTATATCAAATCAGATAATAGAAGGCCTTTGGTAACAGAGTAAATGCTACTCAGACTAGCTGAAAACCTGACAGAACTACTGTAGATTTTTGGTGGCAGAGCAACTGCAAAGAGCATTAACGATGCATTGGTTAAACATAGCTGAAGGGAAGATCACTTAAAACATAACCATTGTTTTGATGATCCATACACTTTCTTATGCGCTGTTTACCAATCTAGAAGCAGACACAGGTCACTATAAATGTGACATTTGCTTACTCTGCGATACTGCTTTCTGTACGTATTTCAGTGACAAAAATAACTTTCTTGCCATGTTTCTCCCATTTAGGCCAACAAAAACTGATGATATTGAACTGGGTTTTATTCTAGATATTGGATTGGAAATGTAATTGTTGATTCTTGTAGAAATCTTTTCAATTACACTTAATTCATAGCTTGGGAAAAGAATCTTTTACCTCTATCCGACACACTAGATTTTAAACTGGTGTATTTTCCAATGTAAATTGGGAATTTTATCATATGTGTGGAACATTTATTTCTTAGTTATCCTTTCAGTGTGGAAAATAATTCCTTATAGATTAAGCATATGTGTGTAAAATAGATTTAATATTACAAATTAAAGAAGATAGAATAATGGATTGAGATTTTCACAGAATCACAGAACAACCAGGTTGGAAGGGACCCATCGGATCTTCTAGTCCAACCATTCCTATCTAAACCATTCCTATCTATTTTGTTGATAAAGGACTGCAATACTAATACCACCTCAGGGGAAAAATAGTTTTAAGTTTTCCACTGTGTCCTCAAACGTATTCTCATCTTATACGTGATATTTCAGGCCCCGAAGCTGTGCAAAGCGATTGCTGATTCTTTTTAAGTCTCTGGGAACTGTAATGCAAAAGATTCCTATGGACAGCAGAGAAGACTGGAGGTTTGCTAAAACCAGTGCTGCTGTATTCCATGGGATATCTGGTTCCAAGAATTGTCTAGCATAACCAGCCCAGGCAAACAATTTAAGATGGAGATTTTTAGAGATTTCCTTAGTCTCTACTGGCCCTTAATTACTCACATGCAAACCAGGGTCATCCGTGCTTGCTGTTGTGTTGTTACCTAATTTGTAGGATCTAGATTTGCAGAGTGAGAGAGTATTGTTCTCTCCCATTCAGTCAAGTTATTCCATTGACTTTACAGAATTTGTATGATTACAGTTGTTCTAGTGTTTCATGAAAGAGGAATAAGTTACACTGTGGTAATATATTCAGCAATGGTTTACAACAATATTAAATAAAATGTTGCTCTCTTCAGATGAATTAGCAGAAAGAACCAGAAAGCAAGGACAGAAGAAAAGGGGAAAAGTAAATAAAATTATACTTCATGGAAAGAGAAGGTTGTTGATGAAAAGAAAATTTTCAATTCATGACAACTAGCTGAATAAGAAACCACACTAGAATAAGATGAATCAGAATACCCTAGGCAAAACAGGAAACATCCATCTGAAAGCATGTACTCCTTGAAGAAGAAAACTCTACTGAAATCAAGAAGCAAGATAAAGAGCTGTGCGAATCAAAGCACATATTAAGTATGTTAAAATCAACTTACAGAACAGAGATCCTAATTCATAAACAAGTACATTTGTCAAAGTGCTCAAGAAATATGGCATATTTTTTAGTGAAAACGTTAATGCTCCAAGATGATACATATGTGGCAGAAAGATAAATATGTGCCCATTTCCCATCAGAATTTCACTTGACTTACGGAGAGAAAAAATTGAGTGGAAAACAGATTGGATGCAGAACTAAACTATTGTTTTTTCTCTTTAGAATTAGCACACAGTGACATACTGACAAACTGCAGTGACACTTAGGGTTGTTGTCATACATCTAATTTCAGTTGTCTTACTTCCATTTGCAATCGTGTGAAAATATGAAGGTAACACATAAGCTCTTCCAGACCTGGAAATATATGTTATTAATAAGTTAAAAAAAAAAAAAAAAAAAAAAACAACTCTCATTTTCACTACCATGCCATTTTTAATATAATTACTTCTGACCTCAGCCTCTGTTGCTAATTCTAAATGGATGTTTCAAATTACAAAGTGTATATTGTTGTCAGTACAGCCTGTTGCTGTTATATGCCAATACTGTGTGTTAATGAAGTGTCAAATGTCCAGAGCTGCCAACTCCTCGATCTAAGGCAAGATAAACAATATGAAATAGATGTGATATATGACTAAACTATATTGATCTATAGTTGATTGCTTTTTTAATATAAATTACATATATCTTTCTAAGTTAAGACATCTAAGCAATCTAAAAAGCCAGCTATTGGGCTCATGTAATATCTTTGCTTCCATTTCCTCTACGTTAATTCCTATAAACTTTTAATCCTCTTTATTTAGGGTTGAATCCTCTGAAGTGCTGAATGCTATGTAGAAAAGGCTCTATGCTTTTCCTTTGTACCTTGATAATAATAGTTTTGAGCACTTTGTAAGCTCATGTCTTGAATAATCAAAGTTATTGATATCAATAGCTGTATTCAATATTTAAAATTGCGGTTTAGAAATATACTCATTTTTCATGTGAAGAAAGGAATCTGATGAAAGTCTACAGGGCAGTGATGTGCCTCAGAAATTGCTCTACTGAAATGAATTACTTTTTTGACCGAGTAACTTCAGAAGGCATTCACATCAATATAGTTTATAACATGTAAAAAGCAAAATTGACAAGAGTTCTTTGGAAAATAGAGGCAGTACTTCCTCACTACTTCATAAACGCTGAAAGATGCATTCTTTTATTTAAAGAGGAGCGAAGGGGTTAATACGTTCCTTGTCATCCAGCCTTTTTAAAGGAATCAATCTTGCAGAAAACCACAGAGATGAGAAGGTATGAAATGTAAAAAGAAAGGACGTTTTTGAGTTTGGACTGTACTGCCATAGAAATGGAGGAGCACATTAGGACAAGTTCTACTGTTAGTAGGTGTCCTTTCTAGGATATTGTTTAACTCAGCCCATTTAACAACCTGTTCCTCGCCTTTGCTTTTGAAAACACATTGACATTTGCCCTCCTTATTTCTGGAAGCAGCCACACAAATCCGATAGACTGGGTCCAAGTAGGAAAAACAGCAGTGTCATAAAGCTTAATTTCAATAACAAGCTTCAGCAGCTTAGAAAATGCACACTCTTCATTCCTCTTACAATGGAAATAAGTATAATTTAGCCTCTAACAAGGAAAGGGGTAATGAGTTAAAGATTTAGTGCCTGTGTTTATAGGAGGTCTGTGTGAGATTATCAACAGAGGCAAAAGTGGGTGTTTTTTGACTGATTTTTGATGTTTTTTCCAGTCATATTTGAAAGCAAAAATTTAAATGCACTGAAAATAGATTGCTGTCAATTGCTTTTAAAAAGGATAGCATATTGATTCAAAAGAATCTGCCAGTAAACATTACATACTTATCTTCACACAGCTAAGTATCAAAAACATTCTTTCCAAATTTGTAAAAATGTTTATTACCTTTTTCTCTTCTGTTCTTCCACACAATAACAATAGAGCCTTCTTTCACTCACAAGGTACCTTTCATTAATGGAAACTAATGCTCTTTGTAGAGGTTTGTGTTGTCCTAAGAGTTGAAAAAATGAAGTCTGGAATATGGCCTAGCTGCCAAATTGGAGTAGAACCTAATTTGCAGAGACCTAACTTGGTGCTTGTTTCCTAGGTTAGTGATTCTCAAACAGTGACATACCTGGCTTTACTTATTTTTGCATTATTCCCACATTATCAGTCAGGAAGCAAGCAATAACTGCAGGGCAGGTTAGACATATTTCCTATTTCCCCTTTGCAAAGATTGATTCCAGTACAACTCACTGCAGTAACTCCTCTAACTCTTGTAGCTTGCATCCCAACCAGTTCTGCTTCTCTTGCCTTGTATCTCCAGCAAGGACTGAGGAAATAGGATTCAGGAAGAATATCAGTAGTGAATCTTGCTCCAGGAAGGTTGAAAGACTTTCCACTTAGTTGTAGGTACTGTGAGGTTTGTCATTTCTACTTGTTTGAAAATAAATGCATGCCTGTAATTCTTTGTTCTCTGTGAGCACTGGAACAGAAGCTCTTTGCGTGTTTGATAGGTTGTCTAGTAAAAGGATAATTAGCTCTGATGAGGTCTTAAAAAAATTTATTGTCTTGTTGTAACAATTTATGTAAAATTATCAAATAATTGGGAATTGTGGCAGCTATAGTAATGCAAGGTCCGTGAAAGAGGGGGAAATGCATTTAGATCCCCCAAATATGTTGTGTTGCAAAGCATAGTTTCAAGGAGTATCGCTGCATTTATCTTTCAACTGGGCCTAAATCTCATCACTATTTCTACTTGTGACTCATAGTATTGCTGCATTTTTCTTCTTATATTTACATATCTAATTTACTGTCTCATAAGAAACCTTTCCTATGCATTTTAACAAACATATATTATTGTCTTTTAAATAATTATATAGGCTTAAGGTCTCATCATCCCAAATTCTCCAAAAGCTATTGGAGCTGCTTTACTGTGTGTACATTCCATTTGTAGACCACAAGATGTGTAGTAATAATTCTACACTACAATAAATTTCCTGTTATATATGTGAGCTTGTGCTTATCAGTTTAAAAATGGCTAAAGTGCATCTAATTCACTCATTCATAAACAGATCTTTCTTGAGTGAGTCCAGAGAAGAGCAACAAAGGTGGTGAAGGGGCTGGAGAACAGGCCTTAGGAGGAACAGCTGAGAGAGCTGGGGGGTGTTTAGCCTGGAGAAGAGGAGGCTGAGGGGAGACCTCATTGCTCTCTACAACTACCTGAAAGGAGGTTGTAGAGAGGAGTGAGCGGGGCTATTTTCCCAAAAGACAGGGGACAGGACAAGAGGGAATGGCCTCAAGCTCTGCCAGGGGAGATTTAGGCTGGACATCAGAAGGAAGTTTTTCACAGAAAAGGTCGTTGGGCACTGCAACAGGCTGCCCAGAGAGGTGGTTGATTCACCTTCCCTGGAAGTGTTTAAGGCACAGGTAGACAAGGTCCTGAGGGACATGGTTTAGTGTTTGATAGGAATGGTTGGACTCGATGATCTGGTGGGTCTCTTCCAACCCGGTGATTCTATGATTCATCCAGCCATTAGGTTTTATGCCAAATATTATACGGGATTGTTGCAAACCGGTTCTCCTCTTCCTATCCAATATATAAAAACATAAAGGAGCCTTAGGTTAAAGAAGCATGAGGGAACTCTCTGGTATTTTAGTTCTCATTGGCATGAAAATGATTGTACTTCTTATCCATTGCTGCATAGTGAATATTAAAATTAAAGATTTTTCTGTTAGGATGAATAACATAAACATTAAAATTTACCTCAGCTACAGAAAATTGTAAGTTTAACATACTGTCCTGTACCCCTATACGTTATTTAGTCAGGTTTACATACTCAATACATTTTCCCAAAGGCCACAGCAGACATACGTTATATTCTGCTCTGTTGAAGTACTTGCTTGTCTACAAAGTCCTGCTGATAAAAATTATATATCAAACAAATGAGATGCTTGTCAGAAACCTATAAATAATGAATTAAACGCTAGTATACTTGTAAATATTATAGAAAAGACCAATAGGTTCCAAAAGAGTATTTCCCTCATAACTTCTTACTTAAACCACAAGGGTGTGATGCTGTTTAGGAGGCTGAATTATACAGATCTGGATTTATAATTAGTCCAGCTATTAACCTTTTCTACAGTTTCTCCTTTTGGTGATATACTGTACTATAAATTCCATAAGAGATTACCTTGGAGAAAATACATTTTTACATAAATATTCTATGCATATCATATAGTCACTTTTAATTTATTTATTCTGGATCTGGCTCTCTACAGTCTCATACTGGTGCAGTCAGACCTATGCAAGATGGATACATACTAGATGAAAGCAAATCTCTCTGATCAATTAGAGCAAAGATGCTTTATATATTTTAAAATGAATACGCATTACCTGGGTTTCATAGTGTTGAGGCAGGTCAGAACTTAAGTTTTGGGGTGACATGCGTGGCAGAAATTGCAGACAGACTTACAGCACTAAATCACTGTATAATGAAATTATCAAGTCTTATTAATCCTGAGCCAATTCTTGCCTAATAAGATGTGTAGATTTGGTATGCGTATGCCTTTACTGTTTTCTGCTCCTCATTTTGAGTGATGTAAAAACAGTGGTGCTCAGCTTTGAAGGAAAAAAAGGTTACACAGCCAGTTTAGACAAGCCTCAGGCACTGAGAGTCATGTTTATAAATATATATCTGCAGGAATTTCTGCAAGTGACCGAGATTTCCTCATCCAGATCTCTAATGGATTATTTTTAAAGAAGTTGCATCAGAACCTCCTGCACAGAGCTGCAGAGAGCCAGTAAACAGGTGCATATTAATGCTGCATTAACACTGTAAACTGCAGCACTTCACAAAAGCCTATCAGAACATGACCCAATCCATACTGTTAAAATGGCTCCACATGTATTTGTAATTTGCTATCCATTCAAAAACAAACAAACAAACCCCAAAACAAACAAACAAAAACCAAAAAATAAGAAAGGTTTAATTATCTAACTCTTCACAGAAGCTTCTCCTGGAAGAGCCAAACAACGCTGTTACGCGGTGACAGCTTAAAATATATCTGCAAACAAGCACTTAAACTCAAAGCATTTGTTTTAAAGTTATTTTAATCCATTACTCTGTTATTCCATATTTTTAACTTTTAGAACAGTGGGTTTATGTCTACAGGGATTTCAAAAGTCAAACCCGACAGTACATATTTAACTATCATAACCACCCAGCAATTACGTTTAGTTTCTGCATTCTCATCTAACTAGCCCTGCAATCTAGGAACTTCTGTGCATATTGGGATTTCTGTAGAAGTTAGCACTAATGAAACAGAGTTTTAAATTTCCCCAGGCTCAATCTAGACATTAGGATATAAATGTAAATTAGCAGAGAAGAACTAGCAGCCTTGAATACTAACACTTTCATCACACTACTTTTGGTTAAAAATGTAGTACAGAATGAGGGAGCCAGTCTCCTGCACCTGGCACCCCCAAACTGCATTAATAATTATCAGAATGTTTCTATAACTGTCTATATGCTGTAAGAGTGTAAGACTCAGACTAACATTGCCTGTCTGATAAATAATAGACATCCAATTTTGTTCTGTCTGGAGGACTCTTTCTAAAAACATTCTTATCTAGTGAAAAACCAGTTATAGAACAAATGTGGCCACAGTATTATTCTTATTTTGCATTGTACTGGCATGACAAATATTGTAAATTCACTGCTTTTTCCAGACATTCACATAGCCCCCTGCAGTATGTATTTTCATTGCAGTCTGTTTTATATGATTTGGGGTCTTTATACTCTTTGCCTTACTTGACTCTCCATCCCCATCATCACTGCCAGTGTGTTCTTGTGGTAAGCAAGTGAAAATAAGATAACTAGTGAGAATATTAACCTTTTACATGGCTAGTAACAAAGTACCGATTCAAGTTATAAAAGAACTGAGATTTCTGTACTTAAGGATCTGCTCCATTTAAAACTTTTTACAGCAGTTAAATATGCATTATTGTTACGGCCAGTTACATATTTCAGTTCCTTACCTACTTGGAATGGCTAGTCTTCTTCAATATATGCTGGTAGCAATGATCCTAATTAGAAGACAGACATTTACTGGAAGTGTAAAAATAACATAAATTCCACTTTTTGAAGTTCAAGTATCATGTGGTAGATTTTGATAACAAACATAAAACTGAAAGAAAAATGGAACTCCGCTGTAAAAATCTGAAATTCTCTATTTGCTCCAGTGTAGTACTGAGGGATGGAATCTAAGGTAGTTTTCTGCAGTGACTTTCAGAATTTTCAATAAATACTGCAGAAATTTGCCTTTTTATCAATTACGTCCTCAGTTTTGTGGTTTGGGTTGGTTTTTTTGATCTCATAGATGATACATTTTTAGCACAGCATCCTTTTTCATGTCCTTTATCAATGTTCATGCAGCTACATCCTCAGTTTTGAAGGCAGTTCAACATCTTTCCTACAAACTAAATTTTGGGTGCAGGTTTTGAAGTTGCTAGAGAACAGTAGCAAATAAGTCCTACATGACTCTTGATGGTCTCTGTCAAAGGACAATTAGGATACTACCTTAGGCCATAAGCTTTATTATCATTTCATACCAAATTGAAGATGAACAAGAAAAATTCAAGGCATCACAATTGTCAGTGAGATGTCTCTTAAAAATCACTTTGTTTAAAAGCATTTGACATCATTTAAAATACATTTTTTGCAAGCTTGCCTCCTAGGAAGCACTTGGGAGCCTAAGTAAAATTTGAATGTTTATGTTTTAAAGCACTTTTAATGCAAGAAATCTGTGTATAATTATCTCTAATTAGTCATCTCTTCCACTGAGATTTATACTAAGCATTTAGCTTTTCTCTTCCCTACATTAGCTGTATCCCAGACTTCTTTAACAACTAGGACTGTCTGACAAGCTGATCTCTAGATGAGATTTCAAACTCATCTGATTCCATTTTACCTGTTGCTTTAGGACATTTCTTAATGAGACCAGAGTTACTTTCACATCTAATTAAGCTGAAGAGATTAGGATACTTAGGTCTTGTTTTCTTATATTTTCCTAGGGGGAAAAGTAAATACATAAGCAACAGAGATCAGCAAAAATACAAGAAAGAAGAAAAGCAGCAGGAACATAGGGGAGTATTATGTAATAAAAGGGAACAGGAAAAGGGAGAAGCAGGTCGGGCAGATGATCCTTCATAAACTATGTTCACTTTCTACTGCCTCAAAAAATATTTAACTGCATTGTGAGTCAAAATTTCTCTCTAGCACAATAGTTATGTAATTTTTAGATGAACCTGAAGAGAAATATGGAAGTAGGGACTTCATGTCTTTATACGCTATATAAAAGGCTCTTATTATGATTTCCTTCCTATGAAATAAAGTTCTCTGTATGCTAAGCATGAGGTTGATGAAACAATGGATCCAAAATGCTGTGTGAAACATGTCTTTGGGGTTTTTTAATGTTCCTTATCATCTTCACTGATTTCAATGCAATGAGAAGTATCATTATTATTTAGATCAGGAAGGAAATTATCCCTCCTATTTGGAACTTTAATCTTTCTTCAAAAGTACTTTACCTTAGTTCGGATCTATTGGGCAAGATGATAGAGTCAAACCTCTTTTAACATGTATTCATATTCAGCAATAAACATTTTCATTGAGTATTTTTCAACAATGGCTTTTAATAGTCATCTTTCTCAGTAAAAGGTTTCTTAAATCTTCTAGTTTAGATGCACTTCTCTGCAGTACCAAATGACTTTCCTCTAAGAGTAAGAAAACATTTAAACTGATCTTTTTCCATCTCTTTTCAATTACCCAAGAGTATATTTATTTATATACTTCACATGTTCTTTTCACGTGATTTTTCCTTTTGATTTTGTAGGTAAGAATTGAAAAAAATATGGATGTTTTCATGGCTATTTACCTTTTATTTTTGATCTAGAATTCACTTTTATTTGGGTTTTGATGAGAAACTGGGAATACAAATGGCCTCTTTGGAAGGTTCTGGGCTTCAAATCAAAACAACGAAGAATATATTTCTGTCAATGGAAATGGATTTTTTTCAGTTTATGAAAAACAAAAACAAGAGTTTAATTTTAAATTATTCTTTTTTAATCTTAGTGTATATTATTTCTTATAATTAATTCAAGGAAAACGAAGTACCTAGTACACACCAGCTACACATCAGTTCCCATCACCCAAGTAAGGCTTCCTTGGGGAAATGGGGAATCAGTACTGGTGACAGGAGCATTAGCACCACCTTGTGTTCATGTGCTAGGAAAGTAACTAACAACCCTCTCCAGCCATTGAAATTGTAATTCCTTTCTCTTCTCTCTCCTGCCTGTTAACGAGGGAGCCATAGTTGTGGGGCGAAAGTGTGTGGTTTTCGCACCATAAGTTCAGAATTCACCATAATTCAGAATATTCATCCAGATAGTTGAGAAATGCTCAGGGAACAAGTTTGCAGTTTTGGTCAATGTGCGAGGCAGCCTAACTAGTGCCTGGTTTTTGGTAGGCATCCTGGAACAAGGCAGTTTAGAGGTGAATTTTGAAAGAACTGGAGTTATTTATAGGAGTTCTTTCTGAATGCTAAGAGAGGACACTGTGAAAACTACAGAAGTTTTTTCTTAGAAAATGTAAAAAGTGAGAAAAGATGGGCACTGTGCAGTGATGGAAAGCTGTGCAAAGAGTCAATATCGTGTTTGTACTATTGTTTCATAGTCTGTAAACATAGCACTAGGCAGCATTGCTTTCCTCTGTTTTTTGCATGGTAGAAACTATTTTGTAAACAAATTTTTCCAGTACATTTTTTTCATCAAGATGACTACCAAAATACATCACTTTTCATCTTTCTCAAAAATGTCAACTTCTTTTTAGAAATTTACTTGGTTGTGGTTGTACAGTTCCCGAAAAAGTGATATCCCATCAGAAATGGCACTTGCTTACATCTGTCTTTGCTCTACTACATAATGCAGAGTTTCTGGTAAAAAGCGTGCGGCAAAACCTGTTCTTGCCTGAAACTGCTAATCGAGGTAGTGCAATTTCATATAAATATGTAATTTGAATGCTCCCAGACTAAGAGCAAGACTGTGTCTGTGTGTCACTATAGCAGAAAGTATCACTTTTCTGTGCAGTAGAAACATAACTAGAAAAATATATAATGACATAATACACTCATAGCTATAAAAACAAATCTGATTCTCCTTTACAATTCAGTTTGTGTAATGGTCTGTGCCTTATCAAAGTGAATACTCGTTGGGTACAGCTAGACTTCTTTTGTTCCCTTTTGATCATGTTTTCCATCTACACATCACATGAACCTGCATCAGACTGATGTAAAGTAACATTTTAAAATACAGCAACATTCCAAAATCACTGTGAACAACTCTAAATGACAGCTGGGTCTCAATAGTTTTATCAAGTATAAATAACTAGATTTTTAAAATAATTTAATCTTTTGGAGTATGGTTGGGATCCCACATTCACAAACACAATAAGGAGTTCCTCAACAGTGTCCTTTTGGAGTTTGACTGTGTCTCAGATGTCCCTATAACTTTTTTGCCTGTTCAGCAAGGGGCAGGGCAATGTTATTAGTGCTGCTTAGTCCCTTCTGTCACTTCTTGGCAGTCAGCTGGAATCTCAGTGCCCTTCATGTCTGTGTGGTTTCCTACCAGCATTAAGGGACACTTCATCTCCTTTTTGAAATAGTTTTCTCTTAGTCAGTTGAAAAGACCAAAACAAACGACTCAGCCCTTATATTTCAAACATTGTTAGAGACATAGTCAGCACTGGGATCTGGCTGATTTCCTGCCACTGTATTTTGGAGCCTATTAACTGTGCGAAGGAGCAATTTCCATAAGCGCCTCCCCAAACAGCAAGTTCAATTACTTAAGGAAGTATCTTATCCTATCTTACAGTTGTTGAGGAAGAAGTTTGGTAAACTAGGAATACTTCCTAAAATTACAGTGACGTTTTTGAGAATTTAATCTGATTCAAAGGGTAGGATGCAAAAAGAGAAATTTTCAGCATCATTCTCAGAAGCACAGGCTGACAGAGCTCTGGCTAAATGGGGTGATATCCTACCCCAGGTGAGTTGAAAAGATCCTACTCAGCAGTGAGCCCAGCAGCTGTGTCTCAGGTCTCAACAGAGACTGTTGCAATCCTGGCAGTGATCTCTATTCCCAAAGGAGACATAAGTACAATTCAAAACCAGTGTGTCAGCATAACTGTTACCAGTTAAAGAAAAGACAAACACTCAGGAGGCTTTCCTGAACCTGAGCTAGCCAAAACATGTCAAGCCCTTAGCAACAGTCCTGCATTGACTAGTATTGCAGCTGTGCACTAGAGATACCACCCTTTGCTGCTCACAAAGAAAAGTATCACAGAGAAGTGCAATACTGTATAAACTGCGTGTGTTTTCATATAAGAAAATTTCATTTGGCACAGAGTATCTGGTAACATTTTACCTGTCAATTTCCTCTAAATCAGGTTAACGTAACTGGTTGAGAAACCTGAGGGCTAGAAATTTTTTTTTGCTCAATGCACTTCTGGGATTTGGTACGTCTAAGTTTTTCATGTTTAAGGACTCTTGTTGCAGTTATAAAAGTCTTTGTTCTGATTCTTGCAAAAATCTGTATCTGTTCCTTGCACTAGGGTACTTCCTCTAAAGGAAATATACTCATTATCCAATGGATCTTGCTTCAGAATCTCCTTCCAGATCTGTTGCAGTATAATACACTTGACATTTCACAGCTTCCTACGTGTCTTTCTCATGGACTAATATGCTGTATCTGTATGGTACTCCAAGGAGACCTTTTTGGTTCCACTGCCCCAAACTCAGTAGGGAGCATCCCATGGGTATCTGAAACTACCATACGCAACAGATACCCACTTGATATCTGGTAAAAATTTTCCACTGCTGACTTTATAAATTTAGGCTCATTTATCTCAGCAGTGGCACAAGATGCAAAGGTGGGATTGAATGTCTACGTCACCTGGTTATCATTTTATGTCTTCCCTTGATAAGTCTGCCATCCTTTTATGACTTCTATATGTTACTAGCTACAATAGGCAATTCCAATTGGAATAGGCATTCTAATCAGAAGCATTAATAGTTTTTGTTGTTTTGAACTATTCCCATGCTGAACCTGCTGTATCTAATTTTTGTGTTAATGAAAAGTAAATGTTAAAACTTATCCAGAGACAGAAGAAACCAAAGTAACCATGTTCTCATGAAGGAAAATCTACTCTTTATTCTAGGCTTAGAATATTTATGACTGATCTATGCGGCTGAAGAATTACTACACCTACCAGAACTAAGTCACAGGTATTTGAGACAAACTTTTGAGAGACGACAGTTCTGACCTTGAGTAATTGAGTTTTAGATTCTGTTCATAGTGAAGTTTGTATACTGGCTTCAAGATTCATGAGAAATGGGTTTGGTTTGTTATTTCTGGCCTTCCTAAGAAAATAATATATAGCCAGTATTTCAAGACTTACTTTCTGCTGCATAGAATACATTTAATCCAAGGAAGACAGCCTAGAGGACCCTGTATTTACCTCAGGATCCTTACAGCTGTGCTTTCCTTAGGGAGAGGTAGATTTAGATTTCCAGAGTATTGTTGAAGAAAGGAGATTTCATTCTGAAGAATGAGACCAAGTTCCTTATTTTAAATTTGTATCTTTTGAAATCTATAGAAGTAAATAAATACCTGAGATCACGAAAGGAAGATAAAAAAAAAAATCAGTACTCTGTCATTCACATAAGTAGTAACTTTTATGCTAGGTTTGAAAACTTATCATATTTCTGGTTTCTTCTCTTTTTCATCTTCCCATCCTTTGTTTTCAAAGAGGCTGCCTTTGGACTTACTAAAATCTTACAACGTTTCTCAGAACTGGGCTGCAGCCTACATAAACTGTGGAGACACATCTCATATTTATAGAGATACTAAAATGCACGTTTTGGAAAAGGAGTTGTATTTCAGGCCAGTTCTTTCATCACTTTTGCCATGCTGTTTAGTGAGGATTTTTCTTCTTTTGCTCCCTACAAAGTGATTACATTGGCAGGAAATAATTTTGACTATCAGAGCCCTAAAAGTGACAGAAAAGTAATATATGAGCAGCAGTATATTAAAATCACAGATGGCCTTAGCTAATTTATTCTTCTTTTATTTATGCACTGCAAGACATTATATGGACAAAACTGTAATTTCTCTTTATTTAAAGAGCCCGTTCTTAAGATGTTTTCTTTTAGTTTCTTCAAGATGTGCTTTTTCCCCCAAATATGTAAACAGCTTAAACTGTCTAAATGAAAGATGACATGGAGCATGGTAGAGAAACTCTACTTCAGGTGGCGTATGCAGAACCTTGCAAAGAAATAGCATGAATGGTGAATTACACATTTATTTCCTGGTGTAGTCCCGTCACTCGAAAGCACAGGCTAAATAATGTAAATAACTAGAGTGATTTTAAGGAATTTATAAATATATGTATGCATGGTAGATTATCCCTGGAGGTGTCCAAGGCCAGGTTGGATGGGGCCTTGGGCAGCCTGGTCTAGCGGGAGGTGTCCCTGCCCGTGGCAGGAGGTTTGGAACTCAATGATCTTTAAGATCCCTTCCAACCCAAACTATTCTATGACTCTGTGTAAGCTAAAGCTTGGATGGAGACAAACTGATGAGCTAGGTCCAGCCTGAGGCACACTTTTCCCAGTTCCTTGGATTCTTTACTGTGATAATTATTAGGAAGAACTGCAGATGCAGATTTAGCTGCTACATTAAAGCTGGTAGTAATCACCTGTACGCCTTTTACGCATCCCCTCGAGTATATACAGCTTGCAAATCATAGAACAACCAGGTTGGAAGGGACCCATCGGATCATCGAGTCCAACCACTCCTATCAAACACTAAACCATGTCCCTCAGGACCTCACCTACCCGTGCCTTAAACACCTCCAGGGAAGGTGAATCGACCACCTCCCTGGGCAGCCTATTCCAATGACCCCCTGCGTGAAAAACTTCCTCCTAATCTCCAGCCTAAATCTGGTGCGGTTACAGAGAACATCCCCAGGAGATGAAGTTCCCCATTCTGTTACCTGGGATTGGTAACAGAGGTGGCCACAGGGGTTCCCACTTCGACAGGCTCAGCTCGTGAAAGCAAAGCGGCTGAAGCACCGTCTATAAATCAACAGCGCTCTCCCAAGCCTCGATTTCACTGCCAATCTTGCTTCCTCGGCAAAGTAAATGATCAGAGGGGGCTACTCCGCGTTCTTTCCACTGGCCGCTGCCTCTCCCCCGCCCCTCCCTCTCGGGCGCAGGTGAAGCTGCCGGCCAGGGGCGCAGCCAGCCGGGGCAGCTCTTCTCACCCGCCTCGGCTCCCCGGCTCCTTCTCTGACTCTGCCGAGAGCCTCCCCGCCTCGAGGGCTCCGTCCCATCCCAGTGCCAGCCTTGGTCGGGGGCAGCGCTCCCCACCCTCAGCTCCATCGCACCCCGGTGCCACCTCTGCTCGGGGAGCAGCCCTGCTCTCCCTGTCCTCCATCCCATCCCAGTGCAACCTCTGCTCGGGGAGCACCTCTGCCCTCCCTTTTCCCCATCCCGGTGCCATCCCTGCTCGGGGAGCATCTCTACTCTCCCTGTGCTCCATCCCCTCCCGGTGCCATCCCTGCTCTCCCTGGGCTCCATCCCCTCCCGGTACCACCACCCGTTCTCGGGGAGCATCCCTGTGCTCCATCCCCTCCCGGTGCCATTCCCGCTCTCCCTGTGCTCCATCCCCTCCCGGTACTACCACCCCTTCTCGAGGAGCTTCCCTGTGCTCCATCCCCTGCCGGTGCCATCCCTGCGCTCCATCCCGCTCGGTGCGGGGCGGCAGCAGGCGCGGTGCTGGCCGCTAAGGCGCCTGCGCGGCTCTCCCGGGCATGCTCATTAACAGCGAAGGAGCCGAAAAAGAGGGAGAAAAAAAAAAAAAAAGAAAAAAAAGAAAAAAAAAAAATCCCACCCCAAAACCCACCCACCCTGCGAGCGGCGGCGCCGCCGACTCGGGAGCCGCCGGAGAGCAGCAGCAGCAGCGGCGGCAGCGGCGGTTCGGGGCTGCGCTGCCTTTTGGCTTCTCGCCGGTAGCTGCGGGTCAGGAGCGGCCGCGGGAGCTGTCTGCGGGGCGGGAGCCGCCCGGCGCCGGCCATGGGGATTTACAGCGGCCGGGAGCGGGCGCCGCGCCCGGGGGAGCTGGGGGCAGCCGCCCGCGGGGCTGAGCGCGGGCGCTGCTGAAACTTCCACCGGCCGCCGCGCTCGGTAAGTTTGCTGGGGAGGAGGCGGCGGGGCCGCCCGAGCCCCAACTTCGCCTCTCGGGGCAGCCGGAGGGTCGCTCTGGGAAAGGCTGCGGGGATGCTGCTCGGTGCTCTCTGAGAGGTTTGTGGGGATGCTGCTCGGTGCTCTCTAAGAGGTTTGCGTGGCTGCTGCCGGCTGCTCGCGGAGAGGGTTTGGTGGATCCCTCTAGGTGCTCTCAGAGGGTTTGGTGGATGCCTCTAGGTGCTCTCAGAGGGTTTGGTGGATGCCTCTAGGTGCTCTCAGAGGGTTTTGTGGATCCCTCTAGGTGCTCTCAGAGGGTGTTGTGCGTGTCTCTGGGTGCGCTCGGAAGGGGTTTTGTGGATGCCTCTGGGTGCTCTCGGACGGAGGGTTAGGGATGCCTTTGGGTGCGCTCGGAGAGGGTTTTGTTGGATGCCTCTGGGTGCTCTCGGAGGGTTTTTGTGCGTGTCTGTGGGCGCTCTCGGAGAGGGGGATTTTGCGTGTCTGCGGGTGCTCTTGAAGAGGGTTTTGTTTGTGCCCCTGGCTGCTGTCGGAGAGGCTCTTGTGGGTGCCCCCGGCTGCTCTCGGAGAGGGTTTTGTGAATGCCCCTGGCTGCTCTCGGAGAGGATTCTGTGGGTGCTTCTCGGTGCTCTCGGAGCTGGTCTGTGTGTGCCTGCGGGTGCTGCCGGGGGCTTTTGTGCGTGCCTCTAGGTGCTCTCGGAGGAGCTTTTGTGGGTGCCTCTAGGTGCTCTTGGGGGGGGGGTGTTGCGTGGATGCCCCTGGGTGCTGTCGGAGGAGCTTTTGTGGATGCCCCTGGGTGCTCTCGGAGAGGGTTTTGTGGATGCCTCTGGGTGCTCTCGGAGCTGGTTCTGTGCGTGCCTGCGGGTACTACCAGGGGGTTTTGTGGGTGCCCCTGGGTGCTCTCGGGGGGTTCGGTGCGTGCCCGCGGGTGCTGCCGGGGGTATGGGGGGTGTGCTCGGCGGTGTGGGCGCTGCGGGCGAGGAGCGGCCTTTGCGGGCGCTCCTCACGCCTATAGGGGGTCTCCTTGGGCCGCGGTGGAGAGGCGGTGCGGGGCCGGGCGGGGCGGGAGCGCCCACCTGGAGGAGCCGCATCCCCGGGGAGCGGGCGGGGGCCGCTCTGCCCCCGGCGCTCGCACCCACGCGTAGGATACTCTCCCGCCGCTGCCTAGGGGAGCCGCTCATCTCCAGCGCTGGGCAAGGGCTGCGAATAATCGTTGCTGCTAATAATCGTTGCTGCTAATAATCGTTGCTGCTGCTTTCCACTGTTTTTCCCCCCCCCCCCCCCAAACGCCTCTTAGGCTGGTTGGGGAAGGCTCCGAGTGGCTCTCGCTGCGGGTGTGGAGCCGAGAGGGGTCTCCGCTTCCCGAGTGCCGGTTGCGCTGTTTACTGTGCTCGGTAGCAACACATTTGTGGGGTTTGCCTGCTCTAATTCTCAAATCGAAGGCAAGAACTTCTCCCGCCTCCCCTCCCCTCTTGGGCTTAAATAGCAGAGAATCATAGAACAACCGGGTTGGAAGAGACCCCATCGGGGTCTCTTCCAACCCGGTTGTTCTATGATTCTCTCATCGAGTCCAACTCTCCCATCGAGTCCGACCAGATCTGCTCCTTTTTCCGACTGTATAATAACCGCCTAGGTGATGGTCTCTCATTGATTACGCTCGCGCTCCACAAAGGTTGTAGATACCCATCTCGATCGTGCTGATGCTTCTCTGATAATTAACGAGCGGGATACAGTGTACGATGGATATCGATACCCCTTGGCCGTGTGGTGGGGCGAGCGTCTCAAGCATCCCCTCTGCCTCCAGATGCTTTTGCAGTAACAAACCACCGCTCCTCCTAGTGCCTGGGTTTTGGCTGTTGATTATGATGCTTAACATAGAGTAATTTGATATTCGAGGTATGGAATTCCTGGTGTTGTAGAGAACGCTCTGCGTGTGTGGCATGAAGAGCAAGATACTCTGTAGTAGGGAAAGAGTCGTCAGTCAGAAGGTGAAAACCCAGCCAAATAGTTTGCCTTCTTTGCTGTCCGGAGTTTCTTTACAAAGCTTGTTTTATGCATGACTTGTAATACTATGGGCTAATTTCAGGATGCTTTTCCTCTGGTGAAATATAGGGTTGTTAATGAACTAATTGCTGCTTTCCTTACAGATACCGTATCTTGATAATACAAACCCATCAGAACTTGTTAATGTATCTTAAGGTAATTGTGTGCTTTAAGGGTTTTGGCTTCTTTAAAGAGCTCAGATTTTTTTAACAGCTTGGGGATTTAGGAACCTTTGCAGATGTTGCCTTTTTTTGTTATGTGACAGTTTTGTTTCAAGGAATTATTAGAAATTTTCTGAATAATATATTCCCAGTAGGTTTTGTTCTATGAATGCCTGAACTGAAACAAAAATGTTTCATATACATAAGTAAACATCTTTTCTATTAAAAAAGTGCCTTCCATTTGCCAAACTTTAAATATTTAAATGGCAAGTCTAATTCAAAACCCAGAAAATTCTTATTAAAAGCAAGTCTTAGAAATGTGGGAATGCAAATTACTACTTTTAACGCTTCAAGTAGTCAAACGTGCAAGTAAAGGAACATATTGTATTGATGGCTTCTGTATAAAAAAAGTCATTGAAATGTATTCAGAGTTCTTTAAAAGCAGTGTTGTGAGAAAAGATGAAGCAAAAGAAATCTATTATTACTCGTTTCATGTGACATCATCATTTAAAATGGTAGTTTTTAAAACTGAAGAAATTACACGGTGGGCCTGTGGTCACGTGTATCTGGAGATAATGCAACACTTTTGCTCTACACTAATGGCTTAGCAATAGGTAAGCGTATACTTTCTTCTTTTCAATGAGGCTGGAAATTCTCAGGATTGGCACTGATGTTAATTGGAGCAGGCAGGACATTATCTCAGTGTGATTCATGAGGTCTAAATGGTCTGAATTTAATGTTTGAATGATCTTAATCTGAAAAACGCAAGAAGAATAATGGCGTTTAATTTATCATTATCTCAGGGCTTTGATTATGGAAAAAACAGTCCTCTCCATTTGGTTAGGAATATTTTCTGTTCCCATACTATGGACTGGGAGAATGCTGTGTCCTTTCTTTGCTTCAGTCGCAGTGACTGGTGGTGTCTCAGTGACTAGTGGGACTAGAGTTTAAAATGTTCTAGAGTTCAAATATTAAATTGGTGAATGCACTGTGTCTGAAATTTAGGAGTCCCTGATTTCTTCTCTGCTACTTACTGATCTAGATTTCTCCGTTGATTATGTTTCCTAGTTTCAGCACAACTGAGTTAGTTATAGGTGCTAGTGTCAAGTCAATCAGAGTTGATTGCACTGGCTACCTCTGGCTAATATGTCATAGTCTTGGTGTCTTGAACAGAGTCTCAGAGAGCTTAAGAACAGGATATTTTATGACTGTCCTTTATGACCTATAGAAATGCATACCTGTACGTTAAAACCATGCTCATCGGTAGGATTCCTAATGAGAACCCGTCTTTTCTAAAACATCTTTCAGTAAAATATTGAGGAGCCCCAAAGCCTCAACTGTAAAAACTGTACTAAAGAGCCACTGGACTAATCTATGTCGAGAAAACAAGTCAGTGTCTTCCTTGCAGTATTTACTGTTTTAACAAAATATTTATGGTCTGAAAAGTGATGAGAAAATACTTCAGCTACTACTTCGGGGTTTTGAAACTGTTTCTCTACTGTGAATTTAAACTTCAGTATATTGAGTATGTTACTGAAAATAAATATTGCTTCTTTGTTTTCAGTGTGTTGGAATAAACTCTTTAATCTGAATTTCTCTGCTTAAAAGAACAAAAGAATCATATATATTAGATATTAATCTCCTTGACTGAAGCTACTGTGTGAGGCTATTGATATTGTTTTCTGCTTTCCAGTACAGAATTCTCATTTCTGAGATTCTAAAAAACAAGTAGCCTAAGATTGGAGGGAAGAGGTGATTTCTAGTTAAATGTGTTGTCTATAAGTATATTGAAATTAAAATGACTGTGCTGAATTGGGTTTAGCATTGGCTTCGTGTTTCGGAAGCGTTCACTCAGAAGTGCTTATTTTCTGTAGCCTTAATGAGCAATTACTGCACTCTTCCAGTTCAGAGCCTCTTTTAAGTAGACAGTACTGTAATTCCAAATTATAGATGTACATTTTTGGTTTGCCTGTAGGCTGTCGGCATTTTTGGTGTTTTGGCTTGTTTGTTTTCCTGAATGCAGACAGATGTTTGCTAAGGGTTATGAGGAGGCCATAAACTCCTTTTTTTTTTTAATTTGTTTTGGGTTTTTTTCAGAAATGACATTGAGGTTTTTAGCTGTAAAGTTTTGCTTCTATATAGTGTGTGTGCGTATTAGATGTACATCTCTTTATAACCGTATAGATTTATATTTTAAATAACTGACATTTTGACATGTTTTAAAGAATTCATGTTTCCATTATTGAAATGCTGGAGTTTAGGTCTGAAAAAGGTTGTAAGCAAGTAGTCCCTTCTGTAACTGTTTTGGAACTGTAGGTAGATTTAGAATGCTGTTTTGGATGACATTTTCATGAAGTTGCTCTGGCATCATTTTTTACTCTAAGGGATAATAGGTTTATGTGTCATTTTGTTCATATGAAGATTCATAAACTGCTGTCTGATGCTGGGATTGCAGAGGAGTGTGTTTTGTATCAAAGCAGCTTTTAAAGAAAGGTCTACTAAAAGAGAAGTCTCTTGGAACTGAAGTGGTTGTTAACGAGATGCTGACTGCAGTTTGTGTTGGAGTATATTTGCCTGATCTGCCAAAGAGTTTTGTGTTGGGTCACAGTAACTACAGAAACTTAGTGAGAACACAGGAGTCAAGACTTTTAGTTGGTATATAAGAATGAGACCTCCTTGACTTTGCTTTGAGCAGTATATCAGCGACTTGACCGCTCCTTTCAAGGGCACTGTAAGTAAATAGTACTATTGTTTTACTTTTTCTTTTGATAAAGTTTTTGTTAATCCAGTAGAAGAACCTTGAGATGGGGACCTTAGCAAATTCCAACCATTTCCATGGTAATGACTGTTGTGCTCGATAAAGGTTCCAGACTTAGGCAGTGGTCAACAGTCTTCCACTGTGTTTCCTCTTACCAGTGCTCTGATCCTATGGGAACTGGTTCCAAAAGGTGGTAGCAGCCAGTGGCAGAGTGGGGAGTGTAATGAGGCTTTCACTTACTATTGGAGGACTTTATTGCTCCATTTTGCGGAGGGGGAAAGATTCATGGAGGTTGCGTTGTTTATCTGAAACAACACAGATAGCTTCATTTTCAAGTAAGTGAGTAAACTGCTTTTCTTATAGCACATGCTTTTGTTCTAAAAGGTGCTTTCTTCTTCAGCTACTGTGATGTGTGGTATAATTTTTCTGATATAGCCGCAAGGCCCATTTTGTTTCTGAGTTCATTTCTTAGACAAGACATTCGCCAGCTACTGGACCAGGAAGGTGTCACTGGGAAAGAAGAAAATGCAGAAGAAGCATTGCTCGTTACTGGCTTCCTGATGGTCTAGATAAAAGCCTTCTTGCTTGTTCCTATAAGCCATCCTCAGCAGGAATATCTATTACTCCTTATATACAAGCTTCCTCTTTCAAATTCTGTCACACACACATCTACCGCTCAGTTCTACTTTCAGCTGCTTTTTCACAACTTTGGTCTTACCCACCACTAGCCTCCCCTACAGTCTCTCCCCAGCGTAAGCCTTTCTCTACCATCTCTTTCCTCCTTGTCTTTATCTAGATCTGAATATCATAGAATCACAGAGTGATCTGGGTTGGAAGAGACCTTACAGGTCATCTAGTTCCTACCGCCCTGCCATGGGCAGGGACACCTCCCACTGGATCAGACTGCCCAAGGTCCATCCAACTTGGCTTTGAATACTTCAAGGGAGGTGGTGTCTGCAGCTTCCCCGGGCAACCTGTTCCAGTACCTCACCACCCTCATCGTGAATAATTTCTTCATAATGTCTAGTCTAAATCTTCCCCCCTCCAATTTAAAGACATTCCTCCTCATCCTCATTCCATCCTCATGCCCTTATAAGAAGTCCTGCCCCAGCTTTCTTATAGCGCCCTTCAGGTACTGGAACGTGGCTATAAGGTCTTCTTGGAGCCTTCTGTTCTCCAGGCTAAACAACCCAAACTCTCTTCACCTGTTATCATAGCAGAGGTGCTCCAGCCCTATGATCACCTTTGTAGCCCTCCTCTGGACCCATTCCAACAGTTCCATATGCTTTTTATGTTGAGGATTCCAGAACTGGACACAATACCCAGGTGCGATTTAGCAGAGTAGAGGGGCATAATCGCCACCCTCGCCCTGCTCGCCACGCTTCTTTTGATGCAGCCCAGGACACAGTTGGTTTCTGGGCTGTGAGCGCACGTTGCTGATTCATGTTGAGCTTCTAATCAACCAGCACTCCCACATCCTCCGCAGGGCTACTCTCAATCCTGTCATCCCCCATCCTGTACTGGAACCCCAGATTGCCCTGACCCAGGTGTAGGACCTTGCACTTGGCCTTGTTGAACCTCAGGAGGGTCACACAGGCCCACTAGCTTGCCTAAGTCCCTCCTGGTGACAAAATGGGAAGGAGCTGCCACCCTTATTGCATTTTTTATTAGGGAAGGGCCACATACCAGGTTCTCCAACATTAGGTTAGTGTTGAGTTGAGAACTCTCTGGCTTTGTGAACCTTAGTCTCTATTTGCCTTTCCCTCTTCTTTGGTACCATGGCTGCCACAAGCAATTCTATTCCACCCCTGAAAAATACATTTCTTTCTCTTTGATGCAGAGCCCGTGCTGTGCCTTCAACCGGTAAAATAGCATTAAAATGTGTATCTTAATGTATTTTTGTTGTTTAAGTTTGTATTATTAAGTGCACCCTTGTCATTGTATTATTAAATGCATATAAGTGGCAAAGATCTGGTTGTAGGCGTAGTGACTGGTATTGTTTCTTTTTCTTTTTTCTCCTTGTAATATAGGTAGGCAGTAAGTTACAAAAGAAAAACCTTATAGAGTGTGCGCCTGGATCTCTCCTAGACTAGGAAATGATGGATTTTACAGCATGTAGGCTTGTTACTTTTGCCAGCAAAGATTGTCCTGTTCTTTGTACAGAACAGAATTTTGGTTATGGAATTTTTGAAGTTAATAGGTGGGCACTGTCTTGGTTGCAGTGTATTTGCAAAACTTACTCTGTGTGGTTTTGCAAAAGATGTCTTTTGCATTTGTGCAAATTATTTGGTGTCTGTGAATGGCGATGTTCCTTATCTGTGCATTTTCATGCCTGTTTGTTAGAACTTGAGAGCTAACCTCTATTACAGTGTAGTTATAACATTGTAATTGTTGGAGGTTTACAAGCCCATTAGATTTCTGTGATTTCCGTACATTTCAATGTTAAACTCACCATGGAGTGCGTGTCTTTAAGAGTAAAATAGTAAATCTTGGTAGTAAGCAACTGTTTTGATTAATAAAAAATCAGAAGATGTGGCATGTGAAGACAAGTGGGGGACCTTTACCTTTGTACCACTGTCTGTTGTTTGAACCAGTCGTGGTTTGAGAATTAATGTTTTGGTGGTGCTTATTAAATAAAGTGCTAATTGAGAGGAGAAGGGCCAGTTTCTCATAAGTGTAAGTAGCTGTAGTTCTACTGACATGGCACGTGCCACTATATGCCACAATTCCACCTATGTGGAAATTTGCTACTGACTTCATTAGTGAAGTCATGCTAAGTGATTCAGCAGTGGTTCCTGTTTTGCTCGTCTATTTAACTATTTGTTCAGGGATTGAAAGCGAAGGAATAACACGTCTTTCACCTGAACTTCTCTAAACAAAGATAGGTAGCTATCATTTCTATGAGGTGATGCGCAATGTTGTTGCATAACTAAAGCTGATTCTTATCTCTGCAGACATACTGGAAGGAAGAGTTAGCTCGAACATATTCAACCATAATTTAATTGTTCAACCTTTCAGTGTTTCATTAACACATTTTGTTTAAAGTTATTGTCTTTAGCAATGTGAGGTTAAATTGTCTGCTTAGATTAAGAGACTCTTAAGTCTATAAAGCACAATCATTTTACTTATGGTCAGCAGCTTTAGCAATCACCATAAAATATACCAATTCTTTTAATTTCAACAGACATAAGTTGTCAGTTGATAAGTAGTCAATAGTAAGAAGAAATTGCATTTTAATGTCACTCATATTCGGTTCATAACGGTTTTGTAGTTGATTACGAGTTAGAAAATTGAATTTTGGAATCACAAAGCACATATGAGTTGCATTGAACTGCTCGGAGCAATTCATACTAAGCTTACTAAAGCAGCAGCCACAGACCATGAGAAATTGGTTTATATGTTGATGTTACCATTCCCAAATGCAAACCTGTAATGTACATAAGAGATTACCATAAATTACTGTACTGCTATTTTGAGACTTTATTTAGATAATTTAACAACAAGGTCAGTACTATTAGCAATTGAGTTATGTTGGTTTTTTTTCCTTTGGAATTAGTTGGTGTGGTTTTTTGTTTTTAGTGGTGAGCATGGAAGCTTCAGGCTGTTTTGGTTTTATGGTTCGGGTTTTTTAATAAAAGTAAGTGGTAGAAATCAAATAAGACATGCATTTAACTCGGGGTCTGAGAAGTAACTGCTAAGTCGATATGGTAAAACAAATGAAAGATGCCCCATTTTCCTTTTTTTTTTCCTTTTGCTTATTTTTTTTCTGTGCTTTGTTACTGATGTCTTCTCTATTGAATGCAATAGATGAAGTCTTTAAAGACTTTATCAGGAAAGACAAGTGGATTTGATACCCGCTGTCCTATGCTGTCTCTTTATCTTAGAACTGGGAATAGAACAAAACCAGGAGTGACTTGAACTTTCTTTCGTGAGTGAATTAAGAAGAAATGGGGACTAAGGAACACTACAATGGGTGAGCTCTCACGCAGGTGACAGTCCTCCATGAATGTCTCCGATGTGACCCCTTCCCTCAGGTTCACGTTCTTCACAAACTGCTCCAGTCTAGGTTCCTTGAGCAGCATGCAGTCCCTCAGGAACAGATTATTCCAGTGTGAGTCCCCATGGGGCCACAAGTCCTGCCAGCAGGCCTGCTCCAGTGTGAGGTCTTGTCTCCATGGTTCCACTGGGCCTGTCAGGAGCCCACTCCAGTGTGGGCTTCCCATGGAGTCACAGCCTTCTTTGGACACATCGACCTGCTGTGGTATGGGTCCCCCATGGGCTGTAGGGAGATGTCTGCTCTACTGTGGACCTTCATGGGCTGCAGCAGCACAGCCTGACTCACCCTTGTCTTTCCTGTGAGCTGCAGGAGAATCTGCACCTGGAGCACCTCCTCACCTTCATCCTTCAGTGACCTTGGTGTCTGCAGGGTTGTTTCTCTCACATACTCTCTGTCTTCTCTCTGCAAAATGTGCAGTCTTTTCCCCCTTCTTAAATAGATTATCCCAGAGGCACTACCACCATCGCTGCTCAGCTTGGCCTTTACCAGCAGCTGGTCCATCTTGGAGTCAGCTGGCATCGAGCCTGTTGGATATGGGAGAAACTTCTCACAGAAGCCAGCCCTTTAGCCCTTCACAGTGGGCTGGCTCACTAGCTTCAGTACAACTAGCTGTTGGGATCCTCCTGTCACTTCTGAAATACAGATAGGTTCTGCCTCAATAGAGCTTGATGTCAGTAGGGTGCACTGTGCACTGGTGCTCACTAGAGCCTTATACTATTGCAATTCTGACATACCAAACCATTGAATCCACACAGTCCAATATACGTGGTTGTTCCTCTCCACCCCTGACTAGAAGCAGGGCCCCTCTAATCCTGGTCATAGCATTCGTTACTTGTAAATATGAGGTAGAAATCCCTTCAAGAGGATCAGATGCAAGATCAACCCTTCTTCTTTGCCTGGGGAGCAACCCATTACAAACAGGAGCTGCCTTTTTCCTGTAAGAATCCCTTTTTGGGGTTGTTTTTCCTTGCAGCTCGCATATTCATACCTGTAAGTTTTACCTAAGTTTTCCATCCCACTTTTTCACATCCTCTCCGTGGCAATCCAGGTAAAGCTACAGGGTGCCTTGTGGTGTCCTGTCTCTTGAGCAGAGGTATGCTTACTTGTAGTAGCTGGTCTATATAGGAAGGAAGTAGGACCTATCCCCTTTGGGTTGCCAGACCTCCTAGGACAGTTTCTCCACACCTGCCTCTTTGAGTTGCTAGACTTTCCAGGACAGCTTTTTTGAACATGTTTTAGGATTCTTCAGTCTTTCCACAGTGGAAGTACAGGCCTGTAGAGAGGAAGAACACCTTCCTCCCATATCGCTGGAGTTGGCCAGCCAGTTCATTCACTACTTGTCCCTCACTTTCTTTCCAAGACACTACTGCCAGTGAGTTGGCATACAATGATGGTGCCTCTGCAGAAACTTCTGCCACATGGGTTGTTCATGTTGGACTTTATATGGACCTGTGGGTAACTGCTCATTGTCTGGATCATTATAAATCATCTCCAGCATGGCTAATTCCCTCAGATACTGGATGCCTTCTGGTGAAAATTGCCTCTTTCCATGCCAAAACCAGGAAAGGAACCCTTCCCCAACTAGAACCAGGACAAAATGCAACCCCAATACATAATATATGTGTTTTATTCTTAGTACAAGATGTATTTACTGCCTTTATATGTATGTACGTGAGCTGTTACCACAACTAATGTGTGGTAACCCACGTGTGGTAATCTAATGGAACTGTAGCAAGCTATATTGCTTGTAAATCAACATAACAACAATTACCTTCAAGTAAACATTTCTAAGCTTCTTGGGAACCTAACTAACTGAAGGCAATCATAGAAGACTTAGGAAATGGATACATTATAATCCTGAAATACTTTAAAATTACTTAGCTATTGCTGTGAAACTGTTGATCAAAATAGTAAAGAAAAAAGAAAAAAAGCAGTGCTTCTATGTGTGATACCATTTAATTTTACTGAGCCAAGTGGACTAAGTGAGTTTTGTTTCATTTGTTAAGTCTACTTTTTTATTTTGGAATAATACCCTTGAAATAATAAACAAGTGAAAACAGTTTGTTTTCTTGAGACCAAACAGACCTCGTTGTAGTTTTGCTTACTCTCTGAAGGCCCAGTCCTGATTTGAGTTACAGGATTTTCTGCCTTCGAAATTAGTGAAAATATGATTAAGTCAGACTGTAGTTTAGCAGAGATTGGTATAAGCAACTTTACATATTGTGATCACTGCTCTGTTTAGCTTCTTTACTGTTTTAAAGTGATAAATGCATGAAATACTGTAGTCCTTTTCAACCGTTTATGCAGGTTAGGAATGTCTGTCATTGCTGTCTAACTTCTGAAAACCTGTATCTTTTTAATTAATGTTTGGTGGTTTCTGTTTTGTTTTAAGGTAGTTGCTTGAAAGCCCACATCCATCTTAAATTTAGGTATAATATAACGTGGAAATCTTTGTGTATAAATTATCGCTGCAGTTAGCAATGTGCAGTGCAGTAATGTCATTAGTATTTGTATTTGACAGGAGAGGTAATTTAGGTGGTGGTTTTTTTTTTTTTTTTTTTTTTTTAATAACTTGTAGGTGTTACCTGTTCCCTTAATTCACTATATTAAATGCCATTGGTTTTACCTTAATGTGCCTTTAGTAAATTTTAAAACTTGTTTGAGCAACCAAAAAAGCACCAGAAATGTAACTTTAATGGAAATTGAAATAGTAATATCGGTGATACAGGGTTAATTGAATGTCAGGAAAAAATACCATCCAGAGGATGAAAATGATAGCCTCTTTATTTATGACTTCTACATTGAGAGTAATTTCAAGGTATTTTAAAAGCTGAAATGAGTCTTTAAATGCTGGGGAAATTCATCCTAAAAATGCAGTTTGTCTGGCTTAATTGTTTGCGTTACATTTGAACAGAAAATGTAAAGCATTTTTTAAATTTCCTTGAATAGCAGTGACACAAGGCATAGAAATTAATCTTCATTAAAAGTCCTTAAGGGGAAAAAAGACAGATGACTGTGAAGAGCATTCTGGTATGCAAGAAGGCAGCACATTTCTATCTTCCTATTGCTGAGTTGTCTTTATTTATTCCCATGGCATAAGTTTTTATGCCTCTTATTTTCTTGAGCCAAGGATGTTTGAATATTCACAGAATCACAGAATTGCTAGGTTGGAAAAGACCCACCGGCTCATTGAGTCCAACCATTCCCATCAATCACTAACCCATGCCCCTCAGTGCCTCATCCAACCATCCCTTAAACACCTGCAGGGAACGTGACTCGACCACCTCCCTGGGCAGCATCTACCAGTGTCCAATGACCCTTTCCATGAAAATTTTTTTCCTAATGTTTCCAGAGGCCTCACTGAGTTTCTACTCAGTTCAGCCCTTCCAGAAACTGGAACTCTGTGCTACCTGCCCCTGATGCTCTGCATCTCTTCGCTGTGTGGTAGCTTAGGGCTGCCAAGTGGCACCTGCCAGGTCTGAGTGAGCGTACGGTGCTGAGGAAGCACCACGGTTCCTGTCCCACCCACTGGGTGGCAAACCTTCTCCCCAGTCATCGTATCAGCATGACAGGAGGAATGGGTGAGGTACAGCAAGTGGCAGCGGAGTGTTGGGCTTGGCTCGTGTTACTACAGGGGGTGCAGGGGGATTCCTGCTCTTTTCCACAGAATGAGCACGTTAGTTGAGTGCTGTTGTTTCCAGTCTAGCTGGATTTTGATTGTGTGTCAGTATGTAACCAGTATTTTCAAAGTTCCTCTATTAAAGCTCAAGTTAGACTGTAAAGAAGGAAGCTATTTTCCTTCCATGCTGCCAGCAACAGTTCACTTATCAGTAGCACTAAAACTTCGTCTGTTCTGTGGCTCAGTCTTGAAGCTTTTATATTGAACTGAAATTAAATGATGAAATATATTGATATATTGAACTGAAATTAACTGAAATTAATGTGATGGTTAGAAATTGTGTGTGATGGGTCAGAAATTAATGTGATGGTTAGATTCATCCGGTGGGATTTATTTTGGAGAATGGGCGTGCAGAAGACTTACATGTTCTCTGTTCTGAATATGGAACTTATTTACACTTTGGATTTCTTGAGTTTGATTGGCTGTTGAACGGAGCAGGTTCTGGAGTCCCAGTGCATATTAGCCATGTAACCCTTTTTGCTTTCAGAGTTATAACTGTATCAAGAAAGGCCAGATGTATGGAAATTGAGCGATACTGATAGTCAACTTGTCTGTACACACACATGCTGTTACACTAAATTTAGACCATCTGCTCAAACTAATAAAAATAATAAAAGTCCAAGAAACTAAATAAAAAGTGAATTTATATCCTACTTTTCAGAGGATGAGTTATAGAAAATAGATGTCTGTTGCTGATTAAAAGAATTGTCTTAAGTTTTCAGTGTCCAGATCTTTTCACAGACCTAGGAGTGTATTGTGTGTTATCATTATGCACTACCACTATGCCATAAATCACCAAGCCAAAAAATGAACAGGGCCCTTTAAGTCTTAGTGCTTCAAGTCTCATTCTTAATGAGTAATCGTTGACATTTCAGTAAACATTATCATCTTGGATGCTAAACACATGTTAAATTCTCAAGTTTAAAAGAAATGACTCAAGGTCAAATGCAGGAATAATACAAGAGAAATTTGTGTTGCCCCCTTCTCTTCAGATGTGCTTTTGGTGTGGACCTATTCTTAAAAAAAAAAAAAAAAAACCACAAACAAAAGCTGTGAGCACATTTGCCAGCTTTTATTTCGTCATAGCAGTTGTTCCCAATGTGCAAGGTATTTATAGGATGAGCAAATATTGGAGGATAACGACCGAGAAGCCAGCTGTGTTAATCAGCTGGAGATGTCTAGCACCTTTAGTAGAGCTTAAAAGTTTTGGACCATTTCTGCGTAACTAATGTGGCATTAATGTGTTCCAGTGACAAGGTGATAGTGTTGTGAAGTACAGACAGTTCCAGTACAATGTGATGGTGAGCTTCAGATCAGAACGTGAGAAACAGAACTGAATCAAACCCATGACTCTTCCCATTTTGGCAGTGTGTTTTACCTTATTGATTGGAAATTTCGTGTGAAGAAGTCACACGTTTCAGGTTAGCAGATCTTTTTCTTTGCTCATCATCTGACTGATCAATGACCTGATTTAGAAATAATAAAAAACGTTGCTGGCATCTGTTTGGAATAGATTGCTTAAATAGTGTGCATTCAGCCTTTTTGTTTTGCTTTGCCTTTTTAACAGTGGGGATTACCGCACACCTAAGGGATAAGTGTAGAGCTGTAGATTAAATTACAAATGCAGTGTAAGTGCATCAAAATATTCTGCAAGCATAAGCACCGTGTCAGTTAAAAATATAGTATTAATAGAATATTAAGGATCTGACTTGTATTCCTAAATAAGTTATTGAGCAATCAATCTTTTGTTAGAATGGGCAGGGCTGTACTAGAGTACCTTAGTAGTTTCCAGTTTTCTGAATAAAACTAAATATTAAGTTATCAAATTTTTTGTTTGTTTTAATTGTATTCTATGTCTGCGCTTTTCTACATGTAAAAATGAAGATGGTACTTTTCTGGAGGAGTTTAAAATCAAGGCAAAATGCTTAAAACACATTATCTGCTTCTAAAACTTAACTGAAACGGTCTTAATCCTCAAAATGAAAAACCTCAGCCTCTTGCTACGGTGCTCCAGATAGCCTGTAGCTGGCAGATACACACTGTCTGTTTCCTGATATCACTTGACAGAAAAGTGCTTTTGGCAGGTCTGAACAATTCCAAATTTGCCTTGACTGATGTAATCAAACATGGAACTTCTTGTTTAAATATTTGTAGTGACATGTACATGCTCTTCCACTGGCTCTGAACTTGTGTTATGTTACAGTGTGATCCTCTGTAATTAACTTTTTTTATATTTTCTGTTTACGTAAAATCTCATAGAAAGATTCACAGCAACGGGGTCAGCAAAACCCACGATTTGACAGCTTTTCTGGAACCAACATTGAATTGTCATATCTATTGATAAAGCAACTGTGAAGCGCTCCAGCTTGAAGTTGTACTCGTTTGTTCTCTTCTTTAGATGATTTCACTTTGTCTTTGATTTTCCACGTCCATTTAGGTGTCACTAATTCTTGTAGCTTTTAAACATCTTTTTCATTCTGAGCGATGCTAGGAACTTGAGGATAAAAGGGCAAGTGGAGGGTTTGGAAATTTTTTTCTGTTGTTCCCTGGAACATCATTAGTGTATGTTTACATGTGTGTGCGTAAGTGTTTTTTAAAAATAAGTCCCAATAGCTTCAGATTTGGGATGTAGTCTGGAAGGTATTTCCAGTTTTCCACCAGAAAGGAAAGCACTTTCCTTGGGGTGAAAAGAAAGGCCACTGGTGGCTCACTTGCATGCTCTGTGGTTCTGACTGTCTTCTGTAGAACAAGGCTTGAGTTTTCCTCAGTCTCATTTTGTTGACTCCTGGTTAGGCTGCAAACTATACATATATTTTAGACACCTTTTCTATTCTAACCGTGACCACTGAGATTGCTGTAGTTTCTAAGGGGAAACTTTGTTTTGGTGTGCGCAGGGCTTTTTGTTTGTTTTAAATTAACTGTGACGTGCTCTCCAGATGAAGATCATAAGGGAGGTGAAGTAAGATGGCAAATGGGTTACCAGCTTCTCAAAGCATTATTATTTGGAACATGAGTTCATGGCTAAATTATAGTAGTCCTCAGAAAAAATACATTAATGGGAATGTTATGAATGATCAAGTTTGAAATAAATTAGAAGTGGAAATGAGGGATTTTTCAAATAGAGCCACGCTCCAGTAAATCTTTTTTATCTACTGCAAACTAATACCCATAAACAACATAAATAATCACTTCCTACACTGAGGATGCGTGAGATCAATTTAAGGCTGACATGCCCAGATTTTCAGACAGCTCATTGTAATTAAGAGACAAATCTCAAAGTTCTTCTCTTGATTTTTCTCTGATGCCTTGCCTGGGGGGGTCAGGAATTTGTTCTTGATGCCTGCTGTCTGCAGACACTAAAAGGCTTAAATAGCTCTGTGCCTATTAACAGAAGTTGTTTGTTTGCATTTGTGCAAAATTCCCCCCCAAAGCTGATTTTATGTTTCAGTGCAAAATGGCTGTGGGATTACCACCAGCCTGTTAATAGATGAGAAGACAACTACATGTACCGTGAAGGTGATTATGGTCACAGGAAACTTCTATCGAAGTTGCTTTAGGACATAATTCTATAGTATGAAAACTTTTAAAAAGTTATTTCCTTAAACTGTTAACAAAGCTTGTCTTCTGTTATGGTTTCAGCTCCTAGGGATAAAAACTTAAGTATGGTATCTGCTTTGTCTGCAGAAAAAAAATAAGCTCTTCTCCTAATTGTTAGCCTGGGAGCTGAACGTCCTGTTACATTTGAGTAAAAATGCATGGTTCATTAGTGATGGGAAAACAGAACTGTCTTTATCATAGTGATTCAAATAGTTAAATAGTACTTATTAAAAACTATGACCATTTAAAGGGATTTCTATTTTAGCCCTCTTAAATGTTTTTACGCTTCTCTTTACACTGGATGAGATTTCTGTATTAAAAAAGAAAGGCAGGAAAGGACTCTGCTTCAGAAATATTATGTTTCTGGGGAAGTATATAGCTAGAATTGAGCAGTAGATGAGCTGTATAGGCCTGAAGGGATTACCACAACAGAATTAGTAGAAATAAAGATTCATTATTTCCTGCTTGCTGAAATAACTTGTCTGTTTTGGAGAATACGCAGAAGGTACTCCCTGAAGTGCAATTTATTGTGTCCAGTTTCTGAGTGTTCTTAGAGTGTATCCAAATTCACTTTTACCCATCTCATAAACATAGTTAACTGGGGAAATAAACCAGCACTGTTTTATCTGCCTCTGCTACTTGGTCTTAGATGTCTGTGAGAGATGTTCCACCTGCCTCTGAAGTTGCATTGCTCTCTCCCATGTGCATGATGCTTCTTCACTCTTGGGTGCCTGTTCTACCTCTCCAGTTCTTCCCTCCCTGCACATTCCCACCCGTGCTCGGTGAAGATCCCTTAAGTCAGTAGGTAGCATTGGCAGAGTAAGAGAAGTCCAAATAAAGAGTCGTTGGGCAGATTTTTCTACTGGAACAGATTCTGAGGTTGCTGCATGGTAAAGCATCAAGTGCCCATTACATATTTATAAATAGGCAACTGTACACTGCTTAGGTTTTTGTCTTTCTAGATTTTCAAAGCAGTAGAGCTCACTTAAAGCTATATTTAGTCTGTATTTTTTCTATTATATAGAATCTTTGTTTACAAGCAGAGCAAAAGAAACATAAATACTCTGTGAAAGTTTTAAGCTCTTGGGGCAACTTGTCAACCTTTCCAAGAGATTGTAGGTGGAAGGGGAATTATTTTTAGAATCAGAGATCTGCATTGCCAAATAGGCATCCAGTTCTGTGTTTTTAGTTACGACTAAAGATGTCTCTTTTAATTCTTTCTCCTGATATTTCATGAACGGCTTTGAACTATTAGGAAGTTCTTTGTTAGAGACAAACAGTTGTGGTTTTACCTGAGTAGGGGGATAGTAGGATTCAGTAGGGTCAGATGTAGGACTTTCCATACCAGGTCAAACAAATGGGTGATCTCATTCAATGTAGTGCTTCTGGACTGCAGTTATCTAACACCAGTGACAGCAACTTATAAACAAGAAATGCTATTTTGTCTTAAGATACTTTTCAGCTGACTGTAGAGATCGTGGCAGACCGAGGAGGGCTCAATTTAGAACACAGGTTCTATTGTTAATATACCTCTGATCTGAACAAATGTATATTTATAGAGTACAAATAAATATATTCAGAGGATGTACCTCTAAGTAAATGAACATTTATTTAAATGACAAATCTAAGGAAGGATAGCATTAATTAAAGAATATATGTCTCCCAGCGATGAGGACTTTTTAATGACTAGTACACAAGATAACAGACATCAGTTTGAATTCTGGAAACTGTAGACTTTCCTGGAATTTTATCTCAGTGAAAGATTAATTAAAATCAGTTCATTTCCTCCTTTGTAGTCATGCAGACAAAAGAATTTCAAAGGATGTCATACAGAAATTGTTTCCATAGTAAAAGGTTCTAGGCTGCTTGTAGAATGAATGAAAGAAACTTAGCAATGAGTGGTTTTGAATATTTTTAAAAAAGAGAGAGACTTGGAGTTTGGTGGCTGCACAACAATTTCACCATTTCTTCAAGTTGCCTAATGGAACTGGGGTCATAATTTGTAATGATAAGGTGACTGGGATTTAAAGACACTTTTCTGAAAGAATTGGGAAGGTAGGTCTTATCTGCTTAGTTCTTGAGGCAATGAACTTTTAGCCTTTTAGTTGTATGTATAAGAATGTCAGTATTTTTTTTCAGGTTTACATAAAAGGAAAAAAATGAGTATTTGTAGCCTTCATCTACAGAGTAGTAACTTGTCTGGGAGGTAAACTGAGGAAATAGCTATTAGTTTCTGCAGACCTTAGTACCATGTTTATTTATTACATGTTGTACAGCATATTGCAACTCGCTGTTTTCATATCTGTGTAAATAAATAAATGAAAGACATTGAATTAACTGTCTTAAGAAATAAGCAATAGAGCTTTTGGAATTTTTTTTGAGGGTCACTGACAAGGGTCCCATTTTTTTTCTTCAGCACCTAATTTTTTTCATACTATGCAGAAAGTACTTCCTGTAACAAACCTTATGTTACTGAATAAGTAACATAACTTGTGTTACTTTTTCAGCAGAGGATGTTTCCAGCAGGAAGTGCTGATTGCATCCTTGTGCCTCCATTGATTGAATTTGCTACTGTTTCCCAACATATTATTTAGACTGTTTATGAAATTATTAATATAGTTAATTTTAAAAGGATGAAGTGCTAATTCCTTTGTTTTATGCTTTGCTGGAATTTGTAGTTCTGAGATTTGCCCAGTTACCTCTACCTACCTTCAGCAAGAAATGCTCCATTATTAGTGATTTGTTTCTTCTGCCACTACTGTTAGTATTTGCTAATTTTCTACATGGGATTCCTTTTCATTGCTACTTATTAGAGAGCTGTGCTGCTTTATTAACAGTAATATTTTGTGTTTCCATCTGTGGCAACTTTCCTTTGATAAGCTTAATGTTCTTTATCAATGCTAATGTGTTGCTGGAGTGCTCAGAATTTGAATTGGATGCCAGTTGTATTGTTATCTGCAAGTTATCGATGGAAGGACTGAGGCACCAAAAGGTTAATGGCGATTGGGCACATATGGACCTTAGAAATAAACTGTTTTTAAATACCTTGTTTAAGGATTTCAGAGAAGCCTGGGAAAAGCTTCAAATATAACTCATATAATTTAGTCATTGCCTAACTTATTTATTAAGAGAAAAGTTTCCCAGTGGAAGACCAGAGATTAAAACTTTCTTGTTCTTTTTCCATGTAAAGTTGTTTGTACTTTAGTATTCAAACAGCATATCCATAGGCACTGAGTATACTGCTATTAAGTAGCGGAAATTAGTGATCGTAAAGTGAAACTGTGTTTACTTTGATATACTTAACATGAGTAATGTAGCTGGCATTGGTACTGAATCAAGCACAGTACTACTGTGAAATGATTGATATATTGCTTTTATAACAACATAAGAGCTAAAGTGATTTTTCAGCATGTTTTGGAAATGGATAGAGACTTTATTTTCAGTTGTCATAGTATTGCACTTCAAAATAAACGTACCACCCAACAGTGATAAATGTAACTGGTATTCTCTTCTTGAATCATCTTGGTATTATTTTTAGGTATTGCCTGTGCTCTAAGCTCCATCATTAAAATGAGCCTTTACTTGCTTTGTACTTGGCCTTTAACTTGTGTTGAATGGTTTTGGGTTACTGGGTATAACATAAGAATAACGTAATAATCGTAAGAATAACGAATGCCAAATTATATCGGATGCCTGATTCTTAATAGTGTATTATATTGAGTTATACCAGCATTAAGAACCATAAACTGTAAACCAGTAAACATTAAATCCAGAGACTTGAGTTTTGAGCTCTGTAGCTATTTGAAATATGGAATGGTTGGACTTGATGATCTGATGGGTCTCTTCCAACCTGTTGATTCTGTGATTCTATGATTCTATGAAATGTCACCCAAGGTATTTGCCTGACATCGTAAATTGAAGCATAGGCATAAGCTACCACAAAAGATATTTAGGACTAGTTGAGATCACCAGCAATCTAACATCAGTTTCTGGGTTCAGTCTACAGTGACAGGTTTTTTAGTGACACCTTATTTAACTCTTTCTGTTGACTCCAGAGAGGCTGGTGTAATTGTTGTTTGGAAAGTCAGCTGTTGGCCTTGAGCATGTGAGCAGAGTGCAACTTCATATTTAGGTAATAGGTCGAGGTTATCAAGGCTAGGAGACAGTGAACAACAGTGTTGCAGTTGTCCTGGCTAGCCTGGCAGGACGGAAGAAACGTACCATGGCCAAGGTATTTCATAAGAGAGCACATACAGTTCTCCATACCAAATAACTGAGGATTTAGGAATTATCATTTTTGCACAAGTTATATCCATTTCCAATGACTTTCTTTTCCCCCTACTATCTTTGCCGTGTAGATTATAGTAGATATTTAGGTCACATGGAAGGAAAGAATTTTTACTTTTCCTGCTCCCTCACCCAAATCGTGTTTATATTAATCGTTTTCTGTAGAGCTAATCTAGTTCATAGTCCATCATGAGCTTCTCTTTACAACTCTAAAGGCTTGAGTTTAAGCAAAATAGTGTTCTTCATATGGTCTTTCATTCTCATTTCTTGATTTTACTGGAATGTAAACGTATGTAACATAATAGACTTCTTTTAAGCTGAAAAGAAAATAAAGTTTTATGTACATCTTAAATGTAAATACAACTTTTTGCTAAAGTGGAGAGAGAATTCATTAACATTAGGCTAAATGTGGTTTAAAAGAGGAGCAGGAATTTACTTATTAAACTTGTTTTACCACTTGCATGTTAGAACTGAAATGTCTGAACAGAAATACAAAGCAGATTTGTTAAAATGTTACTAAAGAAGTAAATATTTGGTTCTGTTTTCTGGCAGACTTTGGGGGAGTGGGGGGGAACACTGTCTGATTTCTAATTAGCAGAAACCCTCCTACAGAATTGTAAAAGGTATTCTCAGCCTTTATGAGCTTTTAATTTTATTTTATGTGAGTGACAATGGCCCACGTTCTCATCAGCCTTCTGCTTGCTTCCTTATGAGCATCTCTCTGCTTATATTCAGTTTACGTTTTGTGTGGCAAATAATACCCTTTTCTACAAGGAGATTACTACTATTTTTACTCAATACTTGGTGTACTGCTACTATAGCTGTAGTACACCTCAATGACAATTAATATTTTGAATTTTAGTCTTGAAATCAGGGAAAACATGTGAGTACTTTGTACTGGTAAAGAACAAGTTGTCATAACTGTGTCTTCCTTACATAGAGCAAGCAGCTGCTTTTCTTCTATCCCTGTTTGCAGTTTTCATGGGAAAAGATCAACTAAAACATGGGCAGTGTTGAGGTCATGTTACTTTTATTTTCTTTTTTTAAGATCTGCAGAGATTAAGCCATCATAAAAAACCAAACAACATTTGCAGTTCTGCTTATTGCTGACTAATAGCAATGTGTATTACTTTTCACTTAGGAAGGTGTAAAGTATTCTTAACCTATTAATGAGAAATAAAGTGCAGTTTTCCTTTTAAGGAGTTTGCACATGTGATAAACTAATAGTTTTACTGAGTGTCTTAATTTTTATTGATTCAGGTTTTCAGGTGCTTTGTACATGTTCCATCTTCAGAAGATGTTGATGTAACACCAGTGCTGTACTGATGTCGGGTTTTTCCCAAGAAGTGCTGTCCTTTGGACAGCTTAAAGCAGAGCTTTTGGCGTTGTCTTTTTATGGGTACCCGCTTTTTCTGGTTAATTAAAAAGAACAACTTTTTTAAAACAGAAATTTAATTAACATTACTTGGTGTAATACTGCTATCCAGTTTTTGAATACGTTGTAAATATATATGTATACGTTAGGTACTTTTAATTAATGTCTATAGAACTTCCAGGGTTTTTTATCTCTTTAAGTCTATCTGGATAATTAGCAGTTAAGGCATGCAACTAGTTATTTGGTGTATCTGCAGCACATGAGTTAATTCATATTATTTCCAGTTGAATTGACTGTTTTCATCCTCTTTGTGGAAATGTGATCTTTATCTTCATTAACTACTCCTTTCACTTGTATGTAAGAGTCAGATTTTGCCAAGTTTCCGTATACACTGAGTAGCTTGTTTTCCTCAAGCTTTGGCTGCCTGCAGGATCAATGAACCAGGTGAGATTCACAGGCTGTTATGACCAGGGAGCTACAGTGCTGGGGAGTAACCAGCAGTTAACTGGTAAGGGTTCAGGTTTGAATTGTGAACTTTATAAAATTTGATATTTTGTGTTGTGACACTTCATTTCCTAACAAGACATAGGTTAGTTCCGTTCCTTAGAAATGGCATTATTATAGATGATAAAAATTTTGATAGGAGGGGAGGATCAAATAACTGGCAGAAGCCTGGCAGTTATGTAGAAGGTTTATCCTCTTTTCTGATTGTTTACTCAGCGCTACAGCTTCCCAAGTTTAATGTACGAGGTTGAAGAGCTTCAGAGAAACTACCAAATGCTTTTGAAATGCAGGAGCTCCCAGCTGCAGGATGGGAATACACAGCTGCTGAGCAGATGATGTGGCAGTTCTGTTATGCCTGCCTTTGTTCTTGCTGAACTGTGGGACGGGGAAGGTTGCCCTTCTACTGTGGCATTTCTTACAATTACTTCCTTGGAAAATATCACTCTGGACAGCTGCATTGTCAGGCTTCAACTGCTTTACTTTATCCTGAATTTTTCGGCAAGTTATACTGCATGCATTTTGAAAATTGTACAGGGACTACTTCTCACATGCAATCTAAATTATATGTATTTAAACCAAAACCCTAGGAAGTATATTTTTAACAGATCTGTACATCAGAGATATTAATTTATTGCATATACATGAATATCTTATTTAAGGCTGTTTTAGGTGTTGCTGGGAATTCACTGTGCTGTTTAATGTACAAAAATCAGTGTATAAGCCTATATGTTAGTCTGTTTGACTTCCTACTGAGAGCTGACAAAAGAAAGATGGTGTCAGACACAGATTCATGATTGTACTGAATGATTTTTTTGAAAAGCCTTTCATTGAACATATTTTGTGACCAGCTGCTTCCACAGTTGGTAAGCTAAAAGTGACATAAACTTACTCTTGCCCCTTGTTTTTGGGTAGCCATTCCTACATGTTTGACTTGGATTAGCTTTTCTCTGGAGTATTTGAGAGACTTAGGCTGAACTTGCCATTTTCTATGGGCTCTGTTGAAACAGCTAGGTGGCAATGTTCTTCTTGTTTCTTATCGTTGTACTAGTCCGTGATTAAGATGTTTATTAATAAAAAGTAGTACCTCATAGATTTCATTCAGAGAATGAAGTTAATTAAAGTAGCTTTTCAGAAATAGTGATCTCATTGCGATTTGAGAAGGAATCTGCTATAAAATTTTACGCTTGTTGCTTATGCACTAGCTAAGAAACTAAAATAAGAAAAAGCTAAATCTGACATCATAGTAATCTTCCATTCCTTTAAGTTGCTCTATCAAGCAAAATTATTGCTGGTTTTAATAGTTTTTGTTAATATAGTAAAATAAGACTTGAAGTATTTTCTAGTACAAATATATTTGCTAATTCCAGGTTACTTTTTTGATTGACTTATAGTTATCAACTTTGAATTAACATGCCAGTCGGGAAAGACCTGATAAAAGAATCCATAACTCCTTCTGATTTACTTCTCTGCCTCATTCATTACTGGACTTGTCTGGTTTAAGTCTGGTATAAAATGGTAGATGAGAAGTAGAAATGTATTTCTATTAGTTTCATCTTCAAGGACAGGAGAATGCTGCAGTCTTCTTATAGGTTATGCTTTATTGTCTATATGTAGCTTAGTTTACTGCCAAGCTGATTGTTGTTAGTATGGAATGCAGAGCAAGTCGTTACTGCTTGTTACATGTTCTATTTACTCATCCTAACTTCCCACAGAATAGGAGATGGATTTGACTCCTTTACATATGTATGCTGTGTGGTAGGGTAAGTTTTTGTCTTCAAAATCAGTTTAGATTTGGTACAACCAAGAGATGCAGAAGGCAAAGTACAGCAGTAATTTTTTTTGTATTCTTGTAGATGGCATCTTTTACTGAAATCTCCTACTCTATAATGCAAGAATATAATCTAAAGCTGTCTTGGCTTTGAAGGAATGTGGTATATACGGCTGAATATGTACTAAGTAAACTTCTGCAGGTGAATTATTTGTATTTAGGAAAAGAACATTCCTGTTAATCTTTTGTAGTGATTGTAAGAGAATGCGTGAAATCTTCCCTTATTGTCTTTATATTGTAATGATTATACAGAAAGATAGGGAATTATTCAAAGGAAAATTATTTTTCTGTCTTCTTGGATTAAAGAACCTTTTCTATTAGAAAATGTTGTTATTTTTGCTATTATTATTGTCATGCATCAGTTATTTAAACGGTTTTGATTATTGAAAGCGATAAGTCTTGTGTTAGGATTCAGAGGTAGTTAAAATTGCTTTGATTTCCAGTTTCTAAACTTCCGAATTACCTAAGCTATTTCTAAACTAACAGAATTACTGTGTCTTCTGACAAAAAGAGATGTAAAACTATATCATCAAGTGCTGGTTGAAACGGAGGAAGAAATCTTTTTGCAGTGAAAGGTCGTGAAAAACAGTCCTTATTCCTGCAAGAGGGACTAACAGGCATGGTTGCTGGAGCTCTGCAGGCAGCTGTTGCTGCTGCCTACATGCAGCATCTTGTCTACATGACTCATCTTGTTAGTAAAGATAAAGATGACGACTTGTGTATTAATATTTCATACAATTAAAAAGTATTGGTTGAGTATGAGCTTGTGCTAAAGAAGTCAAAACATACATATGTATTAGGAGGTTGCGTATTGTGGAAATACATCAGTTTTCCTTTAGAATAAAGAAGTCTTAAATACCACAAGGAGAAAACAAATGCTTTAGAATCTGCTTCCCAGGAGACGACAGTACTTGATAAGTAAGTAGCTTCTCTAGAATGATCTAAGGAATGGAGCTGTGATTTCTTAGTTGTACTTGAACATTTCGTCTTTGAGAGGTCATAATTGTGCACCTATTTTGAGGATTGTTTTGAAAATGGTAAGAATTTGCTAGAATTTCTTTAATATCACTTACCACCATTTTGGTATTCCCCTGTGTGAAGGTCCTTATGGGAATACCACATCTGGTGCTAACTTACAGTAAGATATTAGAGCACAGCAGTAAAATTAAAAACTTTTTTCCTCAGAATATTTTAACACTACAGTGCATTAATTCATAGAAAATCACTGCTTTCAGAAGATTTAATTAGCCTATTCAAATATTACTACTAATCTTCTTCACTTGGGATTAGAATTGTTTTCCAGGCCAGACGAAGAAAATACTGGAAAACTCCAGTTTGAATACTTGTGATTTTCTTTTTCTGGGAATGTCTGTATTTCTGACTTTTTCCAGTTTTTTTCTTTTGACCATATTGAGTATTTTCAAATGAATTTTTTTTAACAGATCCAGTGCTTGAAACACTCCTAGTTTCAGTGACCATGATGTATTGGTTAAATCAGTGTTAAGGGTGGTTTGTTGTTTTTTTTTCTTTTTTTAATCAACAGTTGCTTAGAAGCTGGCAAATTCTTAGAATTAGTCAGATTAAAGCTCCATGTTGTATAGCCATGCTTGTTGCTTTGCTGTGCCTTAAAAGCAGTGGTAAATTACAGTACATTTTAATATTGTTATATTCAGCACACCAAGGAAGAATACTCTTTGAAAATTACTATATTATGCAGCTGAAGATTTAGATTTTACTTTGATATTCTTGAAACTGTTTGGTAAGTGTATTCTCCCCAGCTGAGAAGTCTAAAGGGGGAAATGTAAGTGCCCGTTTTCCTTTCTTCTTCCACATATTTGATGAGAACAGTCAGTCCTGTTCAGAAGGAATAGAGATCTAGTTAGCTTATTCTGCTTTTCAGACTTACAATCAAAGAATAGAGTGTCATGGGGTTTTAAATTACCCAGAAACAAGCTATAGTGCAAGGCTTTTTTTCTAAAATTTGTATCATTGCTCCAACAGGCAAAAAATAGTCTGTAAATAAACACAATCTAATAAGTCTCTTAACAAAAGGCATATTTTATAATAAAGATAAACTTTATGAAAGCATAGTTGTGTATATATTTAGATAAAACTTCCCTAAATCAGTACTGATGGTACTAGTTTGCTACTAAACAGCTGATTATTTTTATAATGTTGGATCTAGCACCTTCTGTATGTTAGTACAAAGTGATGGATTACCATTCTGTGCAGTAATACACAGAAGTTAGAGAGGAGAATGTTAAGATGATAGGGTGTGGATTTTCAGTTGGGAGAGAGTTATTCTATGTCTTTTCTCTTGTCTCCTACTAGGACATACACTTAAATGTGATAGAACTTGCATTAAAAATCTCTTCTCTAACATACTTTGTAGAGAGGAGGGAGCTGGCCTCTTCTCCCAAGTGACAGGGGACAGGACAAGAGGGAATGGCCTCAAGCTCCACCAGGGGAGATTTAGGCTAGAGATTAGGAGGAAATTTTTCACAGAAAGGGTCATTGGGCATTGGAATAGGCTGCCCAGGGAGGTGGTTGAGTCACCTTCCCTGGAGGTGTTTAAGGCACGGGTGGATGAGGTGTTGAGGGGCTTGGTTTACTGTTTGATAGGAATGGTTGGGCTAGAAGATCCAATGGGTCCCTTCCAACCTGGTTGTTCTATGATTCTACGATTCTATACTTCTTGCATTGCAACATTGCTTGAGCCATACAGTTGAGTAGCTGTGTAAGCCTTAGATTTGGGAATCTATTTGATTGCATATTCTAAAGCGTGAATCAGAGCATTCAGTCTGTCTGCTTCAAATGTATATTTTGTCTAATTGTTTCTAGTAGTGTTTTAATGTAAATAACCTCAGAATGGGTTTTGGCTTTGAAAATATGTTATTTCTAGAAAGCTTGTAAGATGGGTCTCTGAGTTTTTTTTAGGAAGGTGATGTGTTTGATTTGTTTATATGCAGTTGTTATGTTTCTTGTTGCTGAGTGTTTTTACTTACTATATCTGAGTACTTATGAAACTGAAGAGCTAATAGTGTTAACAAGAATCTGGCATAGTATAAACACACCATCTTTACAAGCTTCTGGTTTTTCTTCTGTGTATGGTTTTCTGCCCAAGCCAACTCTCCCTGTTCCAATTGTAAGCTCTTGGAGCACGTATTGCTAATCGTCCTGAACTGAGCCAAATTAAATGGTGTATTTTTAATGAGAAAAAGAGTTTGGATTCCCACCCATATGCTTCAACTGATGTCAAATCCTACGTTAAACAGATGCTGACCTCTATATTACTAAGACATAAGGACTAATTATTCTTGAACACATTTACAGTTTTAGCCATCTATAAGAAACTGTTTTTCACATTTCCAAGGGTGTATATATTCTGTTAAATCAGTGTAACGTGCATGTTAAACTTTTCCTAAGACATGTCAGGCTCAACATTTCAGTACCTTGAATCCCTACTCTCGAAAAGAAGTTAGAGCCAAGTGTTCTTAGAAAATTTACACCTCATTCATCTTTGCCATGTTATATTTCTACTGGAGATTAATCACCATGAAGGTAATTGTGCTTTTGCCTTAAAAAATGTACATGGTCTTTTTTCTAGAAGCTTACCTTCAGCTCTTAGCCAGCCACTCCCTACGCGCCACTTAGAGTGGCTCAATCTGACATGAGTAACTAGGAGAGCTGGTAGCACGAGCTGTTATCTGCAGAAGGCTTTGAAACTACACAGATGGCCACATCCTCTCCTTTATGTTAAAATGCGTAAATGTAAATCATGCATGGTTAGGATTATTCTTTAGAATGCCTGTAAGTAGCTCTTATGTGTAAATCAGTTAAGACCTTGAGGCATTTATGTGGAAAGGATACATGTCAGAGATCCTGAGTGTGTTCTCTCTGCTGTCTTTTTTTAAATTATTACTATTTTTCTTTTTAGTTAAAATTATTTTTAGAACCATGCCTACCTGTATGAAGTACATCATAAAGTAATGTAAAAGGCTAAATAGATGATCGTGAATGATTCAGGGTGGTAGAGCATTTGGCTTGTAATGAATAGTGTTTTATTTCATATAAATTTCTGATTTAAGCTTTGTGTTAAAGACCAAGTCTGCTTTTCTGCAAGTGCCCATATGGCTAAGTCAGAGTTCACAGATAAAGATAGTACAACATTAGGGTTTTAGCTGGCAATGTTGATAGTAACAGTAATATGGATAAAGCCTGTCATACAGATCCTGTAACACTCCATAATCTGAAAAAAACCATAGAAATCAAACTTGTGGAACTGAATTAGAGATGTGTGGATATTAAAATACTCTATTCACTCCCATTTAAACGCTGACCATCTGTTGTTTCCAGATGTACTGCTTCCTGCAGCAGCATACTGGGAATGCCACCACTGCATCAACATATCTTTCTTTTTTTCTGGCTCTGTAGTGTCATTCCCAGAAGCTCCAAACCGTCTACCATTGGTGCTGCTTCTTCGAATGGCAGTGCACGATGGCAAAGAATGTGCTTTTACTCTATGGGTAATCCATGATATGAGTGGCAAAAATACCTTAAGACGTAGTGTGTAATATTGTGAAGGTTCCAGCGATGTTTCGAGCTATCTATAGTACAACACCTTAATCTGCTGCTATCTGTAAAGCAATGGGCTGTCACCTCCCACAAGACCACTGTTTGCCTCATTAATATCGCTGGAACAAATTATCACTTCACAACCCAGAAATCTTCTGTAGCAGTTGTAGTGATTGATGTAACAAGGCTAAAAAATAATGATGAAATGCATGTTCCAGAAGACAGATTCAAATGGCAGGATCTTCAAAGGCAATTAAATGTGACACAGGAGGAGTATTTCGGGAATAATGTGTTTGCAAATAAATGGCAAGATAACTATGGTATTCTATATATACTTAAACTCATTTTGCATGCGGTAGTTATCTCTCAAAACTAAACATGCAGGCATAAAATAATAAAAAAATAAATTTAATTTATTTTAAATATACGGACAGAAGAAAGTGAAGTGAGAAATAACATTACTGAATCTAGCTAGTTTTCCTCTGAATTGCAATCTTTGTTATATGTAGGTAATTAAGAATTTATGTTTCAATAAATCATGTTGGTTCTTTTGAGCATCAGTTTTATAGAAACCTGTGTAGAGCTCTATTTGTCTAATGTACAGCTGAATTGTTACAAAATAATTAGGTAATTTTGTTGGCTTTAAGTAATTTATCAGCTCCCGGATCAACATATAGTTGTCAGTAGTAAACCCTGTGTACCAAAGGGTTCTGATGTTCCTTGTAATGAGGTCAAAACTTCACTGTGCCTGTATAAGTCACTTTATGTACGTGAATTGTCAGGTTAGTCTCTGATTGTAACTGTGAGATGGTTTCTGGTTTTCTGTCTCCTGTGATTTTACAATTTCAGGGAAGCTGCTCATGTAAGTAAGAATTGCAGGACTGGGCACTTTTCCTTTTATGATATTGAGATTTTTTTTTTTCTCCAGCAAGAATTGTAGCTCCTTAACATTTCTACAATGTACCAGAGTACCTTTAATATTAGACTCACCTTCAATAGACAGCTCGCTTCAAGGCAGACAATTATATTGTCTCTAATATACAGTATATTACTCCATTGGGATCACTTATTACGGTACTTGGTTTTTCTTGAAAATCAGGTATCTCACTGCTGTGTCCCTATGCAGTGAAATCCAAGGTGCCTGTGAGCCTGTGGTATCTGTGTTGCATTTATGCATGTCTGATAGGACAGCCTTTGTATCTAGGGCAACTCTACAGTTATCCCTTCAAAGAGCTTCTGGGGAGGAAATAACTACTTATGAAGAATTTATTATTATTTTATATGATTTTTTTTTAAACAGTCAAACAGATAATTCCGAGTAGCCATTTCTTTGTGTGTGTGTGTGTGTGTGTTTTGTAAAATTGACAGAAAACTGTCAGTCTTCTTGATAAAAGATTATTAATAATAGATATTAAGATATATTTTATACCATGTTTTTCAGGATAATGTGCTACCTTTCAGGAAAATTTGAGGAGGGGAAACTGTATTCTCTTGCCTTATTTCTAATTGAAATCCAGACTATAAGTTTATATTTTCATATTGATGATTTTGGTAGACAAAAGCTGTTTTTCTCACATAAACCACTGGAGAATTCTGCATTGGGGTTTCCACATATAGATCAGCTTCTCCCTCAGTAGCACTGGACACATACTTATAATTGAATTTCAGTTCCCAGAGGTTTGACACTCTTTATAATAATTTCTAATAGAACAACCACTCGTGAATGGATTGAAATTTTAAGTTTAAAACAGAAAAGTTAGTGGAAATGTTGATGAATTCTGTGTGACTTAATTTGGGAGAAGGCGGAATATACTCAGAAGCAACAGTGTCAGGAGATCAGACAACTGACCTGTTCGTTTTGCTCTTGGGTTCTGATTCACACCTTCATACGATGCCAAAAGTTTCCTTTTATGGACTTAGTGTAATTTGATGAAGGAAACCCTGCAGCATTTTCAATAACTTGGAATGCAGTAAAATCTGAAACTGCTGCAAAGAATCAACAGCTGTATTTTAGGGGAACTAATTCTACAAAGAAACGTGCAGTCATTGAAGCCAGGATCTGTCTGTGCAGGTCTTTACAACATCAGGGTCAGATGACACTTTCTCAAATCAATTAAAAGGTTTCTGCTGACTTTGGTGGCCCTTAGGTCATGATGCCGTAGAAATAGAAGAAAATAAGTGGTATTTGTGTTTGGAGTCTCTCAGTGTATAACCACCAAAGAAAATGGTTATTGTGGCCTTCATTTAAACTATACAAATATTCTAGGTCAGTTCAGAAAGTCTCCTTATGTAGTGAAGGAGTTAAAAGGGGAAAGAACAATTGAAGGTTCCCAACTGACAACTTGAGAGTGTGTAGTATGTTTTTATTTTGTTGTGATGGAGAATGTTCAGGTAACAGTTTTGACAGAATGGTGTGACTGACCTATTATTGTCATTATGATGTCAGATGTGGTGTCAAGTATTTGGTGCTTTTATTTATGTTCTTAATGCTGATCAATAATTCACGAAATGAGAGGAAATTTTCTGAACTTGTAACTGGCCAGAAATTGCAAAAGTGAATCTTCCATGTATCCATGGATGTTTCATTACTCAATTAAAAATAATGTTAACACTTAATCATCTGACTAAATATAGATTGTTGTAGTATGAAGAGTTCTGAACTTTTTAATTTTGGAAGAACTTAAGCCATCTGTTGCTTTGCAGCAGAGAGATTTAGTAATCAAATACAACAGTAAGAGGGAATTTATCTAGGGAGGCTATTAATTAACAAACTTGGATAAGGTTCACTTTCTTCTTGCCTTTAAAAGTCAAGACTCTTCTGACAAATTGGTTGGACAATTAGAATTTTTAAGTCAGTATTGTGTTGTACTTTCTTTTCACTAACTAGATGAAAAATATGCTTGCTTTTTTAAATAATAAATATATATATTAACTTTCATGTAACTATGTGAGAAAATTCTACTCAAGCAACATAGTCATCTCATAGTTTGAGACTTGCTTTCCACTGCCCTCATCAAAAGTTTGTCTTCCAGTGTTCACACACACACACAAAAAAAAAAAAAGTAACAGATGTGTTAAAATGCAGGCAGATTCTACTCCTCGGATTTTATGTAGTGGTATTATTAGTCTTCACTTATTTTATTTCTCCTTCAGTAGAAATAACCTATAAAAGTTAAAATATGTAGTCTTCATTGCTGTGGAAATTCTTCCATAACAGAGGGCCAGTGGAGTCCATATTCTGCAGTGTTGGGTGTCATTGGCAGCTGAATGCAATGGGAGTCTTTTGCAGATTTTTTCATGTTAGTGCTCATATCATCAGAAGGATGTTTGTGGAATATAGCAAATATCAATACAAAACATTCTTGAGCTTGTTTTTCTGACGTCTAATAATTAATAACATTATCTTAAAAGGAGGGACTTATTGGTGGAAGCCTCATTGTGAAGACTTCTGTGATTTTTCGCAACTTACCCATTTGTTAAAGATAATTCTTCGTCACCAAGCATTCCCGTAGTTTGTTAGGAGTCCTATGACAGTAGTTGCATGTGTGGATGCTGAATGACTAGTAGTTTGCTTAGCAAATAATAGCAAAGAAAAGATCAGAACAAAAGCCATTTATTCTCTGAAAGCCATTGCATGTTTTTAACATTTCGTACCATGTTCCCTTCCTGAAATCTTTTCCTCCTCGGGCTTTTCATGACTCAGCTCTGTCCTGGATCATCTGCTTGCCTCTAATCCTTTCTTTCTTATCCTCCCTCCTCTTACCTTTACTGCTGAGTTTTCACTGTGTTCCTTAAATTTCTATCATTCCTGTCTTGCCCAATTCCACTTCTCTCTGTACAGTTTTTCTTTTGACAGTACGAGTTCAGCAGTTTTAGAAGTTTGGGGTTTTTTTTAATCTGCCCAAACTGGCAAAGTGAGTGTGCTTTTTGCAGTTACATTCTGAGATAAAACCACTCCTTGCTTCTGGTCTTCCCTAAACACATTACCTTTATAACATCTGAAGACTGTTATGTAAAAACTAGATTTCTGGCTTGTAATTTCAATATCTCTTCCAACTAATTTTCTCTGCCTCATCAAATACAAAATGGTTAAGTTCTCTTCTTGGATTTTTGTGACAGAGTTTCTCTTTTTGTACCTCAGAAGAAGAGACACCTTGTGCCCAAATCGGCTTGTACCAATTCTCCCAAGTGGCAGGGGACAGGACAAAAGGGAATGGCCTCAAGCTCTGCCAGGGGGGATTTAGGCTAGAGATTAGGAGGAAGTTTTTCACAGAAAGGGTCATTGTGCACTGAAATAGGCTGCCCAGGGAGGTGGTTGATTCACCTTCCTTGGAGGTGTTTAAGGCACGGGTGGACTTAGGTGCTGAGGTGAGCTGCTGAGGGACATAGTTTACTGTTTGATAGGAATGGTTGGACTCGATGATCTGGTGGGTCTCTTCCAACCTGGTGATTCTGTGATTCTATGTCTATCTAGTAATGTGTTTAGAAAATCACATCTATTCCTTTCATTCAATAAGAAGTTACCCATACATGTCTGCCAAGTTAGTTCATCATCCTCAAATGCCCATCTGGAACTTTTGCATTCATGATACCTATGGAGCGTTTAACAGTCACTTTAGATTGTACTCTGAGACTGCCTTTTAACCAGTATTGTATCCTTATTTGTTCCTTTTATCTTTTCCCATCTGTTCGCTGTATTCATCAGTTCTTTCCTGTCTCTTTCTTGATTTGTAAACTGTTTGACTCATATCACTTCTACTTTGTGTTTATGCAGTACCTGCTAGAATAGGAGTCTGCGAAATCTCTTGAAGTGAGTGACAGCTCTAAGGAAAAGCTAATGCTGTTTGGAGCACTGATAAGCGGTGTATAATGGGTGTGTCAAGTAAACATGTGGAGAAGCTGTTCCTTCTACTCTTTTACCTACTTCTTTTTGTCCCTTCATTCAGAATTCATGCTTGATACATTGTTTGGAGATTAAAGACAAGTCAGAGCACAAAAGTCTTCTCTGAGGGGCAGAGGAGTCTCAAAACTTACTTCTACTTTTTACCTGGCAGCAAAACTGAGGTGAAATATTGGTCTCCTCAGCAGCAGTTATTTAGATATTTTGAATTAAGCGCTAGTTGTTCAGACACTACACACAAAATTACTGAATTTAAAAACATGTATAACTGTGTCTGAGTACCATTTATTATTAAATAGCGAATGTCCAGCTTCTGCGCATCAGGCGGTGGTGTTGGGGCTGCTGTCCAGGGTGCTGATTCCAACCACACACTCTCCTAGCCCACATTCAGTGTCTTAGCAAGTGTGCCTTTTATATCCTGAGTTATGTTTTATAGTAATTTCTTTCAATTAATGGTGATTTAAATTTGCCATGTTTCAAGTAGAAGAGTTGTCTTTAATAATTTTGTAGGGGAAACTGTATGGAAACTTTTTAGTACTTGATGAAAATGAATCATTTCACCTAAAAGTCTAAATAGGCCAGCAGACTTGCAGTAAAGCTGGAAACCTTAAAAAGGGAAAAGTCAGACTATAGAGTCTTCCTGAAATTCAAATGGTCACAGGTACAGAGCAAGATATTGGAATCAAAGCAGATAAGAATTCTTAGTTTTCATTTTGCAGATGCAATAACAAAACAAATTTTACAGAACATAGTAACAGGTAACGCATATATCAAGAGGAAAAATATAGAGGGGAGACTGAACATAAACTTTATGACTTTGTTCTAAAAAGAAATAGTAAGGGCATGCATTTCACTTTAAAAGTGTTATTAGTTGTGAAAGCTTGTATAAAATACCAGTCTATAACCCTGAGAGTAAAGTCTAATGCATTTCAGTCAAAGATTGTGGTGTTTCTTAAGAAGTCAGATCCAAACCCTCAGTTTACAGAGAAGTGGATGATGTTGGTACGGGGGTCCTGGTGGCCATGCTGAAGTTAACATGGAATGCAGGACCAGAGGGTCAGTGGAGTAAGACACAGAGTGTGCAGTGTGTGCGTTTTAGCCATGCAAGGCTGCAGGTGAGTCTGGTTTAGTGTTATCGACTGAGTGCCTGGAGTGGATCTTCTGCATTAGCTTCAGGTAAAAGCAACCCAGTGTGTGCACTGTAAAACCTGTTTGTTTGCAGGGCAGAATACAAGAGGAGGGAATGCCAGGAAACTAATGTCAAAAGCCTTTGTTGCTGTTGCCAGCTAAGCAGAGATGCACACAATGACCAAGATTGGTTTCTCTGAGGAATGCGTGCAGGGCACCAACCTAGCATGGCCACTATTTGGGAGCCTTAGGTGCCTCCCTCAATATTTGTTCCTCTGACTTGTACGTTATAAGAGGAACTACTTTCTGTGGAATATTTTTCCCCCTTTTTTTTTTCCCCAAAAATGTGTCAGTTTATAATAGTTGTGTAACTCTAGGCCCATGCAGATGATAACTGCCACTCTTGGTGGAGACTTAGTTTCCTCCATTTTCAAAGGCAGAGCTCTGCAGGCACAATCATATCTGATTTCCTTGATTTTCTTATGATGTTAGTGGGAAAGGTTGAGCTACAGAAGTACTTTTAAGTGAGGCAGAGAGGGTAGGAGCAAGCAGCAATTTACTTGCTGTACTTCTGGTGTTGAAACTCTTTGGGATTGTCAGTAGTATGTTTGATGTTGGACAAAACTGCAACTAAAATATTTGAGAAAGGTTTTAAAACTTACATTTTCTCAAATGCTAAGTGCTTCTCTGTTGATTGTTATCTGCTTTTTCAAGCTGAATTTTTACATATTAGATAAACTATACTGAAGATAGTCTGAAAACAACTTCTAGTTCTTCTCTGTTTCATTCATCTCCACACTCAAATGGGAAAAGATAAATGCACATGTTTGCATTCTTTTTTTTTTTCTTCCAGCAGCATTGAGCAGTTAGGCACAACTGATAGCTCTGTTGAGGTTTTCACTGAGAGTTTTGGAGAAGCCTTTTTCTAGTCAGGAGCAAAAGTGGTACCACACATCTATAAGGTACACTATTACAGTTTGGAAATATTTTCGCATTGGCTACACAATAGGCTGTTATCCTTAACTGTGAAATTTTGATGCTTTTCGGCGCTTAAGGTGGATATTTAGCTTGGAGTTTTATTTCTGGCACTTGTTAGGATTAACGCTACACTACACATTTGTATTTCAGCTGTCTTCTAGCATATGGTACTGTGGGGTTTGCTATTCAGTTGGCCAGATTGATGATGAGAAAGAAAGGAAATACAATTGTTGAATATATTTCAGTTAGGGGAAGAAAAGATATAGCATGTGAAAGAGAACTCCCGCTGAAAGTCAAAGAAACATCACCTCTGCACACATTATCTTCTTTCATCGGCCAATGTGACTTCACAGAAAAGCATTTTGTTACATGTCTAATCCCTGCAGGATCATTTAGACTTTCTAATCAATGTTAGTTATTAAGTGTACTGCTTTTAAGGACTGCTGCATTTGTAGCAGTGGATTACCATTTTTTTGGATCGATTATGTTGAAGTCTGCTAAAATCACCAAAAATATTAACAGAAATACAAATAAAGATAGTATTTTCCAAGGCAAAATGTAAAAATAAGTTGCAGTCATTGTGGAGGGGTGAACAGAAATACAGACAACTGTGCCTCCACCAAAAAAATTAAAATTTATTCTCCTTATGTTGCCCACCTGATGAATTAATAGCCTCCTAAACTTATAGCCAGGGCTTAGTTTTTATATGATTTGCTCTCCTCGAAGATAATGTTTATTTCAGTACAGGTATTTTTCTTATGCTTAAATCCTTGCTTAGTTTTTTTTAAGAGATTAGTTTTGCCCTCTCCCCTTCTCTGGGTTTTAATGATTAATTTAATTAGACAGGAATATTTAGCTGCTTCTTTCTCCTTCTCAGCTCCTGAAAGTCCTAAAGCCCTTACTATACTGTTAGCAAGATGCTCATCTAAATGTGAATGGGAAAAAACCCACTTTGCTGACTGGTACGGCCATTACATACATTTGGTGTCTGGAAAGCTTGCATAGTGTACTGCATTTCCCATAAACTGTTTTCTCTAGTGCACTTTATTTATTCTATTTGTGAGTTGGATGCATGCAACTATTAATTGGCTCTTATTGAGGCTGGCCGTTACTTCAGGGATCTGAAACTGGTTGTCATCTCAGATCATGTTGGCTAAGTAATGTTTCATGTCCTGTGTTAGTGCCTTTAAAGTCTCCCTGGCTCCTTATTGTCCTCATGTCCCAATGTACTGAGCAGCATCCACCCATCCAAGGTACATAAAGTAGAAAACACATATAAGGTGCTGCATTTACTACAAAAAGATGATTATAATTAGCATATTGAAAAAAATTTTTGCCTTCAGAATGTCCATATTTTTTAATTTTGAAAGAACATGGGAAAGTGCTTTGAGGAGATGAGATAGAAGGTTTTGAATTTAGCATTTTTATTCCCTGTCATTTGTTTATCATACAAAATATTCTATCATACTCTGCTCTAGTGAATTTTCTTTTTTTTTAAACCTTTTTACAAGTCAGTAGTGAATTTTCTCATTGCAATTGATCATAATTTCTAGCAGTGCATTAGTATATTCCCAAATCTGCTGTAGTCAGAGTTTAAGGATTGTTTATGATATTAATATTACTCTATGTTGGAGTTCACTAGCCTTTTAAAAATTCAGAGGTGATATGGCTCCAAGTCCTGCAGTTTAATTTAAAAAGCCAGGTGTGATGCCTTCCTGCCTGGGACGGGTCCCTCCTGTGGGTGCCTGGTCTCCTTGGGGAGTATAGGTGAGCAGCGGAGCAGGGAGCTGGCTGTGATCTGATAGCACTCATGTCCTTCGTTGTGGCTGCAAGTAACAAGATCTATTTTTATAACTCTGAGCATAGTTGGGTCTTACTACTGGATGGATATTTATCTTGCTTCGTATAAAATTCTTCGTTATGCACTGCATATGCAACAGCTATTCATACCCTGTGTAGGCTTTTACTGTGTGCTGATTGGTCACAGAAACACTGAAATAAGTTTTTCAGGTCTTCCTACTGACGTTCCAGTTACTGTTATATCACTAAATATTGTTTTAAATGTTTAGTTTCTGTATTATTTTGCTGCCTTCAAGTATTATTTCAGTATTTTCTTCACCTTAAAAACGGTAGTTGATAATTTCATTTAAAGTAGTTACATTTTGACCAGTATACGTTTTCACTGTGTTGAAACCTAACTAAAATATTACAGTAATTTTCAGTCACTTAGGAAAAGCTGCTTTTTAGTATATGCTCTATGCTTCACCAGTGAATTATTCACTTTGGATGCATCAGGAACCTTCACAAAGCAGGTCATCGTCTGGGAGGAAAGAACAGATATTGCACCCATGAAATGCAGGTAAAATGAGTTGTATTTGTACTTCTAAATACACGTTTGTACATAATGGTTATTAGGCAAAACCTATTAGGTACAAGAATTTTATGATATATACATGATTTTGACCTTGTTCTCTAAAAAGACATTTTGAAAACAGTGCGTTATGAATAAATAAAAATACTTCGCCGATCTCCTTTCACTGCCGTTAAAAAATGAAAGAAAATCATTGAGATGGAGTATATATAGCCAGCCTGCCAAGAAACAGGAAGAATTTCAGCCTTTTTCCTTAGAAACTAAGAGTTAATAGACAACAGATGGAGCCTGCAATAGAGGAAGCAGGGGGGGGAAAAGTCTATTTTTTTTAATCTGTTTAATTATTAATAGTATTTTCAACTAGCAGGTTGGTAGGCTGGAATTTTCATAAGCATTTGGTGTTAGCTTAGTCGTAGGAACAGTGTGAAGTCAATACCAAATGGTTTTAAAACTCTCCCACACAAGGTCTTTCTCACTCTAGTGCTTCAGTAGGCAGGCTGCTGAATGGAGTGGGGGGGAGAAGTGATCTTGAGGGGAAGGACAGATGGGAGGGCTGAGCACAGCCTTCACCAGCAACGATTGGTCTCAGGCTTCCCCTGTGTCCATGCATGGTAGGTTGCAGGAGCCAGGCTGACCTCAGAGGCTCATAGTGAAGGGAGCAAGAATCAGCAGTCAGGAGAGAGCACAGGGAAATACTGGTTAGGAAGGCAGGATAATAAATTCTTCCTGATGAGAGTTGGTAGGGACCTGGGAACACATTGCCTGGAGAAGCATCTTGATCCTGGAAGCATATCAAAATCTAGCTGAACAAGGCTATGGGGAACCTTTCCTAATGTTGAAGTTAGACCTGCTTTGAGCAGGATGTTGGACCTCCAGAGGCTCTTTTTGAACAAAACTTTACTTTAGTATTATTTAATTTTCATTGATTCTTTAAAATTCTTTCCTTTTTTATTTTTTTAATTTTTGATTTATATAGAGTTGTTCTAGAAGTAGTTGAGTCAGGTTTTGACATTTTTTCTGTAGGAATCATAGAATCACCAGGTTGGAAGAGACCCACCGGATCTTGAATCCAACCATTCCCACCAATCTCTAAACCATGTCCCTCAGTACCTCATCCACCCGCACCTTAAACACCTCCAGGGAAGGTGAGTCAACCACCTCCCTGGGCAGACCGTTCCATTGCCTAATGACCCTCTCAGTGAAGAATTTTTTCCTTATGTTGAGCCTGAGCCTCCCCTGGCAGAGCTTGAGGCCATTCCCTCTTGTCCTGTCCCCTGTCACTTGGGAGAAGAGCCCAGCTCCCTTCTCTCTACAACCTCCTTTCAGGTAGTTGGAGAGAGCAATGAGGTCTCCTCTCAGCCTCCTCTTCTCCAGGCTAAACACCCCCAGCTCTCTCAGCTCTTCCTCATAAGGTCTCTTCTCCAACCCCTTCACCAGCTTGGTTGCTCTTCTTTGGGCTTGCTCCAGAGCCTCGACATCCTTCTTGTGGTGAGGGACCCACAACTGAACACAGGATTCGAGGTGCTGTCTCACCAGTGCAGAGTACACAGTTGGATTTTTTTAAAATTAGTGCCCAGCTAGACTAATGTCCAAAGTAAGGGTTTTCTTTAGATTATAAACTAACATTCTGTGCCTACATAACTGTTTATCCATAGCATTCTTTCTTATTTAATAAGACCTAAATGCATTTAATAGTTTTCTTTAAAAAATACTAACCACTAAATAGGTCTCCTATAACATTTTGAGTCAGAGCATTTCTTGCAACTATCTAAATCCATAAATAACTAAAATATCTAAATCCGAATATCTAAATCCTCTGTCCTAATCACAGTGCAGATCTAAGGAGCTTGACAGCTGCTGCTTTGTACCAGTGCTCTACTTGAATTGCTGTAAGGAGATTGCTACCATAGATAGCCCCTGGCTTTGGCTGCCTGGCACCCCCAGGCTGTCCCTTAAATCCTGTAGCACTTGGACAGAAGTCTGCTCCTGTTTGCTCCATTGAAATGTCACACGGTGCCGCAAACTGGGACGTGCTGCATACTGGAAATTACCCTTACCCCGTCTGAATCATAGAATAACCAGGTTGGAAGAGTGGATCATAGAGTGGAACCAGGTGGATCATAGAGTCCAACCATTCCTATCAAACACTAAACCCATGCCCCTCGGCACCTAGAAGAATCAGATTAGCAATGCTAACAGACTTTTATACCCACTGACACCTTACACTTCGAATTAGAAATACCTTTTAATGCAGGTGTCTGTCCATTTGTTTAGTGATAGTTAAAACTTTTGAATATAACTATTTGGGCAGAGGGTCTTGTACTGATTAGACAGCAGTGCTGTGAGTGAAAGGATAGTAAAAATCTCTGTACTTTTGCTTTTTTTTTATCCATCAGCTAGAATCAGATTTTCATTTGCACTGTTGGGCTAGGGTAGGAAAGCACTATTGTCTCTTTCTAGTTGGCCTTAACAGTTAGAAAATTTTATCCTGACTGAGTGCACTGAATTAGTTATGCTTTTGTAAAGTAGCTCGCACTGTGTTCACCTTAACTGTTCTTTGTTACTGGGGAAAAGGATTTTAGATACTTTTCATGCCGTAGGTATGAAGGTATACTAAAATCAGTGTGAAAATTTTAATGGGAAGCAACAGTTGTTGATATGGATGTGCCTCAGCCCAGGTCCCTTCCCTTTCACTGAGGCAGATGACTAATACAAGAATTAGGAATTACTCATTTTCTGACTAATATAATAATGCTATGCAGTCTGAGAATCAAAAATTTGTTCAAATCCTAAAAGGAAAGGGAAGTAAATGCAGACAAAGGAAAGAAACAGACTCAAAGACAACCTCGTTGGTGAAAACTATGATTATAATTTCAAGGAATCTTTTGATAGGTGCATGAATCTTATTTGGATGTGTCTAAAGTGCCAGAAGAGGATTGAAGGAAAGTTTACAAGGCCAACAGTGTTCATATGTTACTAAGTGGAGTGTATAAATAAAAAATTGATCTGCCCAGCCAGGGCTCAGCCTAGTTTACCAATTCTGTTTGTGCTTTTAAGGGATAATATATCAGTGACTTGCTTGTTAAATAGCTGAGTATTTCCAGAGTAACTGAAAGGCCAACATGAATAATTCTGCAAACAAAATTCTACCAAGTTCTTGCCTCCTGTACATTTAAGCTTATAAGTTATATATTTACTTATTACAGTAGATTACAGTGCAAATTAATGTGAGATAGAATATTCATTTTTTCCCTTCATTATGGTAGTTCTGGGAAAATAACCTTCCTAAACAATAATGCTGTGTTCTGTTTTATTTGGTGCTTTCAACAGTCTAATACTTCTGTGCTTTGCTTACTATAGTAAATAGGCCAATAGTTTTCCCCTCAACCTTTTAGCTGCTTTTTTTATACATTAGAAGAGCAACGGTCATGAAATTTTATATTACATACTTATAGATAAATTCAGTGCTTAGCAGGGATGGAATCTATCGAATACATGACATCCAGGAGTTCCTTTTAATGTTAATATAAACTATTTACATGCTTTATATGTATATAATTGCATACTCATCATTAGGACTCAAAGACACCACCATTATGTTTGGTGAAAGCTTTTCCCTCCCTCTGCCTGTATATCCTCCCTCCCACAGCATTTTAGGCTAAAAATTGGGACACCAGACCAAGCTTCTGGGAAAAAAACTGATGGATCTAAGTGACCAAAACCTGTCATCAGTTCCTAGTAAACCTTCCTGCTTACATTACCAGTCAGGTGTGCAAATGCTCAGAATGTGATAGATGCATCTAAACTCTCAAACATTCCTGTTCCCTCTTATCTCTTCTGAGTTTTTCTTTTTGTCAGACTCTTGAAAATATTGCTTATCTGACTGCTGCTGGGAAGAAATCACTGAAGTGGCTGGTGTTAGCAACAGCAGTCAGTAGTGTCAAGCAGGGAATCACGCACAAGTTCTCTCTCTCCTCATCTTTATAGTTCTGGACAAACTCTAAACTCATTGCTTAATGTGAGAAACAAACAACCCTTCAATCCCAGAAAGCAGTACTTTCTTGTAAATGTGTTTGCAGTTATATGCTTTCCAGAATCTTTTTCAAGAGAATTAGCGTGCGTGACAATCATGACACGGTTAAAAGGTTATTAAAATTTGCAAAGAAAATTGTCTTTGACTACAAACTGAAGTTGTGAGATGTTAACTTTTGAGCCAAATGCTAGATATACGCTAAAAACCATCTATTTTATTAGTAATACATACCTAATTGCTGGAGAAAGCTGGAAGGATGTGGAGCAGAGGCAGAAGAAAACGTTCCTTTCTGCGCATAGTTTTTAATTCACCATAAATGCAGCTTTACCTTGGACCTTCACAGATATTTTCTTCAATTATAAAAACTTCAAAATTCTTGCTTGACTGATTTATATGGTTTGATCTTAGTTTTTACCTCTAGATTCTTAGCTGGACAGAGTTCTGTTTATTTGATCTAGTAGTTATATGAAAACAATTCACAATTTCCTCCCACCTTGATTCACTTATCAGTCGCAGGATGATATGATCAACCTCTAGGACTGTGAAAAAGAGACAAGCGTTCAGGAAGCTTGTGTGGTTGGAAGAGTTTTGCTTTATTAGTCTGCTGCAATATTCAGCCATATGAGGATTGTCATGGGGGCAACAGGGTAGTTTACCAAATTTGAGGGTTTTATTATTATGTTTTACCCTGAGAGATTTGGAAGGTTGTTTTATCATTAGCTAACTGTCAAAACCAAATGAATCTTTGGAAGAATACTGGTGTGTGTTTAATGAAAGTAATTGATCTACGATTTTCAGGCATGCTTCCTTCTTGTTTGTCTTATTTGAAGATTACTTTGTAGTGCTGTTCAAAGACCTCCTACTTCTTGTCATCAAGTAAATTGCAAAGTTTTTCTTATTTTGTACAGGTACCATAAAAAAGCATATAGCTGTTATGAACCATAAACACTACTAAGATTTCTAGTTACCATTGAGTAAAAGCTCGGTTCAGCTAGCATTTGGTAAGTGGTTTTGGTTCAGTTGATAAATAAATAGCATATGCCAGGTCTTTCGATCTCATTAGGTGAACTAGTGATTTATTTTATGGGAAAATGTACTATTCTACTTGCAGAATAGAAATCTGCTCACACCTGGAACGGTGGTAGGATGTGGCCTTCATTTGAATGGTGGATGGATTAGTTTTCTGTGGATACTCTTATTTGAATCCCAAAATAATCTTTTGTAGTAAATAGATTCCGCTAAAAATGAGTGTACATCTGGACTCTACAAGGTAGTCCTTAGGCATCTAGTAAGAACGGATTTGATGAGAGCATACAGGTAGTAGGTTTCATCCATGTGGTAGCACATGGAGCAGTGATTCTTTGTTTCTTACCTGGGTGATCTTATGTAGGAACTTTGTATTAACCAGTGGCAAAATAAAACTGATAATATCAAATGGGAATCATATGGTCCCAGCACGTGGAGTGCTTATTTTGGGTGTCCTTCTCCTCGCACTTGTAACCCCCTCTGATGGTGGCTCAAGGGGCAAGGAAAGGTGCCTTCTTCCAAGGCACACGGGATGGCTGCAACAGCCAACACACCTTTTCACTTACCTTTTGTGACCTGACTTCTGCATTTCCTTCAAACATCAATCTCTCTAACTAGTTCCTCGTAAGATAATTGCACTTTAAGACCTGCTGTGTCAAGCCCCTGTAGAATCTGTTGTGTCAATAATCTGCTTTAACTCAGTTAAATATTTACTCATTCTTGTGGATATTACATATTTAATCAGAATGAGCTATTCTGTTCTTTTGGGGCACCAGGAAGCTGGAAGTTTGTAAAAAGGACTCAGCATAGCAGCCAGTAACATCCTTGGAGTTCAGAATACTGTGTTAATGATGTATCATCTAAAGACAAGTGATAGCTTTTAGTTAGGTTTGGACTGCTCTTGGGAGCTGTAGGAAAACTTACAGATGAGAAATTTCAAAAGGAATACTGTATACTCCTTATCAGGTTGGTTTTGTCCTGCTGCAAAGGCAGGCAAACTATGATATTCACAGAAGTACTACAACATACAAGAGATTTTCCCTTAAAATAGCTTTTAACTTGTAGAAAAACAAAACTATCGTTTAGATATTTTAAAGGCATGTTATATATAGAAAGCAGAATTCTGTTTTGTTACCCCTGCATATGAATTGTCAGGAGAGTGATCTAAACATGTCTATGCTTGTTTTTTTCGCTTATCCATTAACTGCCAAGATACTTTCTGATACATTTGCCCACTACATTTTTATTGGTATATTTTATTTTCCTTTTGTAATCACAGTTATGAGGAATTCGCAGACTGGAAAATCTTGATAATTTTATTTTTTCTTCAGTTAACATTTAATAAGGCCTTTGCAGTTTGTTAAAATTCAACACCATATTAAAATGTATTATTCCATTGTATTCCAAGGATCAGTGTCACAAAGATTTAGCAGTTTTCCTCTTCAGGGCTCCCCAGCGTAATCTTACTTTCTTATTCGAAACATATCTGATGTGATATTTTCTTTCCAGCAAACTTTGTCTTTAAAAGCCTGCAGCGTTGTTATTTATCCCATTACTTCTATTTTTTTTTCCCCTTCATTGTACTAATCTTTTTCCTCCATCCAAGTTGGCTCCCTGTCTTAGCCTAGGGTTCTTTCTGGCAACATCAAGTGATTGAGTCCTTACGCTTAACAGCAGAGTTCCAGGCAGCTTGCCAACAATATCCAAACTAATGTTTCTGCATGTCATGGGGACCGGTGCAGAGGAAATGTGGAACCACAGGTGGGCATGTGGTAGCAAGGCTGAAGCATCATTTCAAAATCTTCTGCGTCATTCTCAAATACATTTTTATCTTTAAGGAATGTTTCTGTTGTTGAAGCTTACTGCTTTGCTAGTCGATCAGATTGATGTGATGGCACTGTAAGGTGTCTTAAAGTAAGCAGTAACTCCTCAGAATTATTTATTAGCTCTACTGAGGCACATACACTGTATTCATAGAATCATAGTTTGGGTTGGAAGGGACCTTAAAGCCCATCCAGTTCCACCCCTGCCATGGGGAGGGACACCTCCCACTGGATCAGGCTGCCCAAGCCCCATCCAACCTGGCCTTGAACCCCAGGGATGGGGCAGCCACAGCTTCCCTGGGCAACCTGGGCCAGGGTCTCACCACTCTCGTTATGTCTAGTCTAAGTCTGCCCCTCTCCAGTTAATAGCCATTACTGAAACGGAGGAAGAATGTCTAGTGTTCCTCTGACCCTGACATACAGGTGAAAGGAAATTAAATACTAGATTCTGTCATATACGTCAAGCACCGCAGCTGCAGGCAGGATGATGACAGAATCCATTTGTGTCCCATTATCACAAACTGGAAACAGCCCCAGTCTCCATGAATCCAGAGATACTTCCCTTTTCCCAAAAAATCTGGGATACTACTGCACATTTGCTATTGCTATCTAGGCCATGAGCTCTAGGTAGCTTTTTCAGAATAATTATTTTTTTCTTTAAATTCTGTTAGGTCACATTGAAGCTAGTCACAAAGCCTGATGTGTTTTCTTGCTGCCAATTTCTGACCGGCTGCAAAGACAGCTCTAGGTCATCGTTCCTGTGTTAATGATGCTGCTTTCTAGTTCTAGACAAAATGTGGTATTTGTTTTGTTTTGTCTGTGTGTTGGATTTTTTTGTATGCAGTCCCAGTTACACGTACAGGGAAGTTGGTTCTGGACTAAATAGATGAGCCTCAGAAAAACTGAGGCAAATAAAGGTGCATGATAAACTGGTCAGTCCTTGAGCACAGAGGGAGTGGGAAACAGAGGTCCAGCTGGAACAACCTGCCATCCTTTTTACTGCTTGGTCTTACCGAGTTTCAAGGCATCAACAAATTGATTTGTACAAAAGTATCAAAACAATATCTATCTTAACAAAATTAAACTGGTTGCTGTTGCTATAAGGCACATAAAAATCCAAGAAAAGAAGTAGTTCTTACTGGTCTTCAGTCTGTTCCCCCTGTATCTGAATTTGACAAAGGATGGTTGAATAAATGGAGGCTAATCTCTCTCTCTGGGAAATTTTTTATGATTGTAGCTTCCCTGCAATTTGCACTCCTTAACATATTTATCCACCAAATAGTCCTGTGAAGTAGAGAAGTACTGTTATCTCAGTCTTGCACATTGAAAAGTGATTTGAGCAAGGTCACATGGGCAGTTCATGGCTGAGCAGAGCTGAACAAGGCATTCGAGCCCCAAGCGAGAGGGGTGAATATTGGGACAGCTTTTCTTAAATAAAAGAATTCAAATGAAAACCTATTTCTAGTTAAAGGGAGTAAAACTGCATTCATTACAGAAGTAAACATTATTTTTACGCACAGTTTAAACTACAGCTCAGATTATTATATGATGAGCTGTTTCATGTTGGTTTAAAATTGGTGGAAAGTGATACCAATATTGAATGTTCTTTGAACCACCAACATTTTCAAGTGAACAGCAACTCCTGAAACTGAAGAAGAATGTAGAATGTTGACAACTGTGCTGGTCTGTGGGTAGAAATTTAATATCTAACTGTGGTATTGACTGTTTCTTATTTGCCCATAAATCCTTTTGATTTCTGAGAATCATTAGTGCATCACTAGGTAGGCATTGCAGACAGAGCCTGTGCAATGGTTTATACTTGGTTTACTTATGCGAATCTCCCGAAGTATCCATTGTTCAATATAAAGTGGAAGATGCAGATATTTATTTTATCATTTGGTGTAGGGTTTAGTTCTCTTCAATGTCAGATTTCAGAGGTATTTATGTTGGGATTACTTTGATTTAGGCTGCAATTTCATAGTTACTTTTGATCATGTAGTTCATGAATTTGCACAAATAACTTTTTGGAATATGTTTAATGTTTAGATTGTTGCTATAGAACAGTGCGATTGCATAGTGAAAGATATAGTAATGCAGCCTGTCTTGCAAAATAAAGGTGATTAAATTCACTTTATTTTTAAGTGCCTACTTCGGTGTTATTTGTAACACCATTTTAGAACTGCTTGATCCAGAGAACATCCTTACCTAAAAATAATAGTGCAATGGCTCAGTCTATCTCCTTAATTTCTTCAGGAGTCTGAAGGAGTTTTAAAGAACTAGTTTTTTGTCAACTGTGAATGTTATCTGAAAAAATAAAACCCTTGAAGTGCTTTCTAGATCGTCTTTTTAGAAATCCTTCTTGGGTTTAGCTGACAAATTATGATAGATGAAGTATGATATGTCAACCGGCATCTTTCTTCCCTTCCCTAGGTAGCTAGTGGTTGCCCTTACAAAAATCAGCATTTGGCATTGGCTGACATCCAGTCATGCTTGAAATACTAGGAAATAGAAAATAACTGCCACGGTGCTGTTGAATTATTCTGATGGTTTATTTTGAATTTGCTGAAGAAAGAGATGAGTCAGAGATTGCTTTGAGGCTGCAGATTTCAAAACCACTAAAATAAACTCAAGTAAAGATGACTTGAAAATGCACAGGGTCTGTTTTCCTTGCACGGTACAGCTGGAGTTCTTTGCCCCAGGGGTGCTTTCAGAGTCCATTTCAGGTGGCATCTGAAAAAACACAAGTGATGACTTAAATACACAAAGGTATTTGTTGTTGTGTATAAACAGAGCAGCGTGTGTTAACAATGAAAAGTCTTGCTTTCTGACCTTACAGTTAAAATAACTGCAAAATAGTAGATCAGAAAAGACTTGACTACGAGTTTGCTGTCGAGGAGGCTGAATGTTGTTTACCTGATTTTGGAATTTGGCACTAGGTTCATGGGTATGTTTCACAAGTTGAGCTAGAGCAAGTGTCGTTCCTTCCAGATCTGCTGTTTTTATAGACAGGTCCAAACGCCTCAAGATAGTAAATTTCCTGATGAATATATTGAAATCAAAGCTAGTTTCTGTTTGAACTCGGGCATTCAGAGAAGTTGTTGCTAGTAGCCTTGGGAGAACACTTCAGATGCCTACCACAAGTAGTCTCTAATGTTGGGAAGACCTAGGGACACTCAATTGACATAGGAGGTTAAACTCATCAGCGTCAAAGTGTTCCAGAACAATGAGTGGATTTCTTGCTTTCTTTTGTTCCTCTTGTAATTGTGTGCATTTATGAGATACTTGCATTATTGTTGTGTTGCCGGTAATACTTTGTGATGCACAGGGTATTGATAATATGAAATATAAGTGGTATGATAAATATTAATTTTTAGGAAAGTAATACTAGATAAAATCTTTAAACAGTAAAATAAGCTATATTTAAATTATTATTTTCCAACCCCTACAATGGTTTTAAAATATAAGACACAAGAAACTTAGTTCTGCGATTCAATGGAAATTGCTGGAGTAAAAATAACATAAATTCATTCTGGTTGAGATTTGCCAATCTAAACCCATTTTCCTTCTCAATCTTGAAGGATTTGTAACATCTATGAGCTATGCAATGATTGTAGACATCCTGCTATTTGCAAGTTTGAAGCTGTTTTGTTAGAATATAAATTCGGGCCACCTCTAGCTTATTTGGGGTAGTTCTTTGCAGTACTTAGGCTTTCCTTGCCTGCAAAGCCTATGAGAAAACTGACTGAGTAGGAGTTGTGCATTGAGAACTTTTTTAGGTTTTGGCTACAGTTGACATTTGTACCGTTCAAAAAAACCCACAACCATATAAACCACTTCCACATTTTTTTACAAACCAGCATTTCTGTGCATGGAAAAAATCTGTACAAGGGGGAAGCATTTTTCATGTGATAATGCCATTTACTAATTAGCTCAGACATTTGCGTTTGTTTTTCTTTTTAATTAGCAAACCACATTTAGTACAGCAGCTAAGAATGTGTTGGTTCAGTTGAATTGCATCGAATCTGTTTATTGTGTGTGTTTATATAAAATTTAGTATCATGGGAAACGAGGTGAAGACATATGTGAGATATATATATTTATACACACACGCACAACACGTCCTGCCCTCACTGTGTGGTGTTTTCCATACAATAGTCCTCAACATGAACCTACCCCATATCATATTTAAGTTAAAAGTAAGTTTGAATTGGTTGACAGTTGTCAAATGACACAGTTTAAAAGTCTTGGGTTAAGAATGTTTCAGACCAATTTAAATTTAACACCAGGCTTTAGACAAATGCTTTCATAACAGGAAAAAAATGGATACATGATGGCTTAAATCTTCTTTCTGCAAAATTATATGTTTCTCTGAGGATAGTTGTAATTGAATTATGGAATGCCTTGAGAGTATCCTTGTCAGTGGTTAGAGAAATATGAAGGGAAGCAGAGAGACTCTTTCACAAACCTTAATGCAGAAGAGACACCCTATAATTCAGCTATACAAAGCCCCCAGCAATCATATAATTATACTATAAGTGCAGTTTGGGAAGAATGAAAATCAGCATTTATTTAAAACATGCCCTGTATGAAGATGCTCCTTATATCTGTTATTCAATGAAAGCCTTTTTTTCTGCCTAACGTGCTTCCCCCCGTCTTTGTCACAGTGTATTGACATCAAGCTAAGGTGCAGGAAGGAGATCTGCCGTTGCGAGCTGTAGCAAAATCAAAACACCAATGGGAAGACAAGAACAGAGCTAAGACAACTAGGCCTTTATTTTTGCCAGAGACAACAGAGTTGGAGTTTTCTGTTTGTCTTTGTACGGTTTGGTATGACTAGCTAAAGAGCACACGGGGAGGTTGATGCATAATTTACTCTTTTACAACACAACAAGTTCCCGGAAAGGCGAGAATCGCTTATGGGCATCCTATGTTGAGAATCTCTCAAATAATTGTTGCCTGTTATTTCTCAGAAAGGAGTCCAAGAAATATTAATTAATGAAACAAAGTTTTAAAACCAAGAAATGTATTTGGTAACTGGATATCACATTGATAGTTAAATTAAAATCAAGGTGTCAGTAAGTAAATAGGTCGATAGTATTTGCAGTTTATTATGGGGGCAGCATCTACTCTTAAGATTCAGACAGAGCTTAGAATATTTGCAGAGTTTTTGGTGCAGTTTGAACATCCCTGAAATATCTTACGTGTGAACCTTCCCAGGAGCGAGTGAGTTGATGAACTTTGTGTTGTACACCTGTCTCTTTCGAAACCCTGGTCTACAGTTTCTTTAATATGCACCTGTATGAATCTTAAACTTACAGCATCCAGAAGCTGTAAAGAGTGGATGAAGTGATGCAGCTGCACCGCAGAAATAGGAAAAACCTTTTTCTGTTTTATTGATGGAACTATAAAAGAGATTTTCAAAGCTCTCGTAGGAGGATTATCCTGGTGCTAAGAACAGAAGACTTGAATCCCTTCTCCTCTGCCTGATCATGAAAAAACTTCCTTCTGTAGTTTTGTGCAATAACAGAATTCTGATATTATTTCTGGAAAAGATCAAGCTATGGATTTTGAGTGGAAGGTTTCTTGTTTAGTTTTCAGTTTAACACAGCATTAGGGACAGTGTTATTCCTTAATGCACACAGTATTACGGCCTTAGCAAAAGGAGATTGCAAAGATAAAAATATGGACCTAATTTCCAATCTCATAACCGTAGAAACAATACTAAATCTGTACAAGAACAGATGAGCTAGTGATCTGATTTAGCAGCCCTAACAGCTAACCTGAGCAGAAGGGAAATAATCAGCAAAAGCAGACAGGAGACTGGTAACCATGCTGTGGGCAACAGTATCCCTGCAACTTCAGGAGCTAGGACATCCCTGTGATTCTCCTAATAGAAAACTTGTGGAAAGCAGATTTTAATGCCTGTGTTAGTCTGAACGCATTATTGGTTTTGCCATACGTAGGCTTCAGAATTTCATGTTATGTACAACTAAAGGGCTGCAATCTTTTGAAGATAACATTTTTTGAGAAAGGAAGAAGTGAAGATTTGCACGAAAACCAAATAACCTGTGGCTTCCAGTAGTGTACTGACTTCCATGGTCTGCCTCTGTTTTCTCTCTGAAAAATTATGGTTAAAGGCTATTTAGCAGATCAATATGACATTGACTTTTGAATCCGTTTTCTGATTAGGCTTATTTTGGGGGCATGGATTGTTGACAATTTAGGGAGAAGCCTAAAGTGGATGCTAGCCACGTAGCAATTTCAGATTGGTGGTACCTGCCAAGAGAATACAGCAGCTAAATAAGTGTGGAAATTCATATTGTATTCCAGACCCTGATGTTCTTTTTTCAGACAGAAATCTATACACAGAATAGAGCTGGAAGTATATGGGGTGGACAAAAGGAGCGTTTCCTGCTGACATATGCATATACTTCACTACTATATAACATAATTCATATGTATATGTGATACAGACAATGAAGGTTGATGGTATCAAGAGCACATAGCATACATATTTTCATAGAATCATAGAACTGTTTGGTTGGAAAAGACCTTTGAGTATGAGACTGGAGTTAAGGGCTGAGCAGAGGACCAGCTAAATAGCTAAATTGAAACTGTCCCATACTAATCAGGATTTGAATCCTGGGAGTGAAGACCTAGAGAAAAAGTAAAAATCTTAGACAAAACTACACTTATAGATGAAGCAATATGAAATACATGCTCCTTTAAAGAGATTTTTTTTTTTCAGCGAATCCAGGGTTGTTTGGGGTGTTTTACGACAGCATCTCTAAAGCTTTCATTTGTTGATATATAGTGTTATTTCCAGAGCCTTTCATATCACAAAAAGTGGTTTAGGTTTTGTTTGGTTTGGTTTGGTTTTTGCTACCTGAATCCTCTCTAGGACAGAGATGATGTATGACTGAAAAGTTTTAGAGAACTCCTTGACTTTATTTTAAACTAATAATAAATGGATTTATACTGAAACATTTTTTTGCTCTGCAGACATGACAGTGACTGCAGAATACACTGAAACTATTTAGGTTTTGCTGGTTCAGACTTCCCCCTTCTAAAATGCTCTCTATTCTTTTGTCTGTCCATAAAATGTTGAGATGTACATCTAGACGTCACCTACCAAGTAGTCTTCTGCAAATTTCCATGGCTCTTACAAGCTGGATTTTTTTTTTTTTTTTTTTTTTTTTTTGCATTTCAAGATGGGTCAAAGGCCCATAACATCAAGATGCTACTTTTTACATATGTTTATGCAAGATCCTCTCTGTAACTCTAATATGGAGCATAGGTGTTGCATTCTGCTCTCAAAATTGCATCTAGGCCATTGATTTCTGTCTGGCTTGTATCTTAAATACATTATTCATGTGCACTTTAGTCCTATAAATGCCGCAGAGGCTTGCACTGTGCTCCTCTACCTGGAGTGTGTCTTTGCTTACTGCGATAGTATATGAAGGGGAAGATTTCTGGGTTTTGTAACTGTTCGGAAAATACTTGTGGGCTTGAGAGGCTAAGCGAGGTTTGATGTTGAGCTAAGTACAGCGTCTAAACTTTGCCACTGATCTTACTTCTGAACTTTTGATAGCCGAGTGTTGTAATTTCTCTCCTTCTTTTTTTGAAATGAAAGGTGTCCCTGCCCATGGCAAGGGAGTTGGAACTGTATGATCTTTAGGTCTCTTCCAACCCAAACCATTCTATGAAACTTCACCAGAAAATTCTTTTTGCTGGATTTTTTTAATGTACGCCTTGTTGGTCAGATTTATTCACCTGCATCTTACTGTAGAGTCTGTTGTCTACAATGTATCTCATGACTTGAAAATCAGTGGTAAACATAAAACAATGTAATAACGTACTTTGTCTTTCAGGCTATTACATTTCATAAGCTTCTTTGCCAGACTCTGCAACATCCTAAACCCTAGCTATTTTGGCTTGCCCAAGTGTTCAGTAAATCCATGTTTTGCAAATGAAATTACGTACTGTTGGATATTAAAATGCCTTCCAATTTAAGGGGCTTGGAACCCCCAACTTCATTAGTGTACAGCTCATGAAGGTTTACTTTTAAGCATTTTTGATCTGTAAATAATTCTTACAAAAATTAAAATAATGCTACTTCACTGTTTTAAGGCTATTTCAGTCAACGTTTGAAATCAAATAAGCGCTATTCATAATAAGCTGCTTTTAGTCAATGCAGATACAAGTCAGTGGGAGCTAAAACGTGATCAGCATTTTATCAGAATATCTGAAAATACCATCGTGAAGTTTTTAAATGTTTCTGTGAGCTGTTATTAGTCATAGCAGTGAGTTTCATTTCTATAGCTGTTCAAATTGTTTGAAAACTTTTTGCTTCCTTTCAAATGACCTTACCTAGGTATCTCTGTGGCTTCTGAATTCTTACTTTATATTTAAATGATGCCTTGGGTTCTCTCATTCTTGGCACCTGTTGTGGGGAAGCAGTGCTTTTTCTCCTTGGAAATGTCAACAGTTAGGGAAGTCTCTCTTCTATTTGTACCTGTTATACCTGAAGCAGTTAAGGTATTGTATGTGAAGACTGTTACTAGCTCTTGGGCTAATAAAGCAGACTTTGACAGGGAAGGCAGCACTGCTGGATTTGATACAGCAATGCCTCTGGAGAAAGAATTTTAAGGTAAATTCTTTTTTATTTTTCCTGATTATTCTGCCAGAAAATGCACATAATGCTGAAATGCTCTGAGGTTCCAGTAAAGCTAGTGACAATTGGAAATTGCTTTTCAGATGTATCTGGTCTAGGATGGGAACTTTGTACGTGTTTTCTCTGTATATATTCACACAGAAATAATATTTTACAACAGGCTTCTTTCTCCCCTACTGTTTTTTCCAGTACACCTGTCCTTTTCTGAAGTAGTGAGGTTTCAGAAATAACAGAGTTTAGAGATCCTTTTATTTCTGCTCTTCTTGAATGTTTGTGCTCATTCTGTTTAATCCCAGTGAACCTGTCCTCAATACTTGAGCATGCATATTTCACATCTATTTTTGACTGTGCAGGTTTGGGCCAAATATAGATGATGTTTACTCTACCAGAAAGGCTGTTTCAGAGGATAGAAAATTGGAACCCTAGTGACTTAAACATAACAAAGAAAACTTAATATTCTTGATTGGCAAACTGTGAAAAGTTCAGATATGCTTAAAAGAACTTGGGAAGAGTGAAGTGCTTATTGAAATCACTGCTGTAAAGAAAAAACTTAAATTGTTTTGTTCATGTAATTCATCAGAAATTATTTCTTATTCTGAAATCAGAGCAGACTCCAGCCTCATTGTGCTCAGGGTTTCTATGGTAAAATGTTACTGCAGTTGACATCATGATGAAAGAAGCTATTTTGGCCTGTTTTGAAGATGCAGATTTTGAATTCTCAGTTAATACAGATCAGCAGTGGCCACGGGCTCTTAAAGGATCAGTGACAGAAATGACTTAGAGTTTCCCTTGTGGTAATATACACAGAAAGAAAAAAAAAAAGATATGAATCTTAATGAGGGTTTACATTTGTAATAGATCAGAGAAGCTTCATGAAAAGTATTAGCAGCAGAACAGGCAATGTTTGTCATTGTTGCTGAAAAGTTTACTCTCAGGCGTTTTGCTCATTGAAAACAAAACAACCTGTGGAGGTGATTGTAAGCAGTAATGTGACTGACACAGCTGAAATTATGGCTTAAAGCCACAGATGATCTGAGTGATTTACCAGTCTTAGACCATAGCGCCTGCTGCCCTCAACTGAGGGAGGGAGTAGAGGAGGGTTAAACCAGTTCATACATAATTCATTGCAGAAAAATGAATTTGCTGAAGCAGTCAGTGTTTATATATAAGGTAGCACATGGGATAACAGACTTGTAAGCTGAAGCTGAGCTTTTCAATGCTTTTTTTTCTCAAGATCCCAAGAGATATTTCATTTACTTTGTTCTTTATAGATGTTTTAACTGAGAATAAGTGTGATTTCACATTCTAGTTCTTGATTTGTAAAAGAGACTGTTCTGAACTATGAAATTCTGATCTGCATGGAAGTTTGCCGTAGCGTGTTAGAGAGATGTTCTAGTCTTCCACTTACTCTTTATTTGGGGTTGATTTGATTTGTTTGGGTTTTTTTGAGGTCTCTCTTTTTGTCTAGTTTATGGCTTACTGGAAAATTGAACCAGCTTGCTATGGCTAATATTGAGTAGTCCAACAGATCAGTAATCCAGAATAGCAGCAGATAAGACATCCACGTAGTGCTCAAAGCCTGAAGGATATTTATTTCAATAATAGTTTTCATTGCCCATTTCTGAATCTATATTACTTGTACAATAAACAGCGTAACTATAGCATTACAGGAGAAGGCTTGGCACTGATTGTATGCCATGTCACTCAGAACATTTAATGATTCATTTTGTACTTTAATTTTTTAATGCACCTTAGTATTTCATTTTGTGTTATTTTTGATTGTCAGGATATGAGAGCAACAATGTTCATTAACTTGTCTATGGTAATAGTAAGATCTTGCTCTTGAGTAAATGCATTTTTATTTAGAGACCACTTGTGGCATTTCAGCAATAAAATTAATCTAAATCTACTAATAACTTCCCTCTCCTCCAAATTTACTATGTAACTCTTCCATGAAAGTATTTCTGTTGCCAGAAGCATCTGCTCTTGTAAACATAAACCAGAAAATACCTCCATGTGTTGCATTTATCTTAATAATAAAGTTTTGGTTTTCTGAAATATGTCGAAGTAACAAATACTTTGAAAAATATCCAAACAGAAAATGTAAGATGAAGATGTATTCTGTTGTCAGCAGCAAAGGTATAAATCTAAAATGATTTTGTGTCTCCACTAAAAACAGAATGGATCCGTTTATGGGCTTGTGTTTTTTCATCCACAGTAACTCAATTGAAATGGATTGCATAAACGGAGAAAGTGAAGATGTGATTATCACGTCCATAGAAAACTTTTGACATGGGTAGAACCTAATTCACTAGATGAAATGGATCCAGTTTGTATGATACTTTAAAATAAACAAACAAACAAACAAAAGACAACAGAATTCACTTACTTTCATTTCTGTTAAAACCTTACTATAATGAAGACTAAAAGAACTTAAAGTTTTTCCCCCCTATCTGAAATTAGACTGGTTTTAAGTGATTTATACTAATTAGTGTATACTACTAAGTGATGAGACTCAGAGAACAACAAATATCACTTCTAAGTAGTTCCCTCTGGGAACAAGAAGTCATGAGGAATACAAAACCAATAAACTATATTAGCCAAGCATCAGTGACTGTAGTTGAAATTTGCTATTAGTTGCAGGACAGATCTTTACAGAGTCTTCAGTGTTTCATATCTGCATAAGTCTAGGTTTTTAGTCTCTAGTTCCTATTTCAGCTAAACATTACTAAAATGAGGGGTTCAGGATGTCTTAATGCATACAAGAGGTATATACAATGTTGCCTTCGGTGCCATTTGTTGCTGTTGCTTAAGTCTATGTTGTTGTAAATACAAATGGAGAGACAGAATCCGTCAGTCCTCTGTAGAGATGTTTGCAGTGCTGAGACTGCTTTTTGCCTCCTATACTTTCTGCATGTGCCTTCAAAAAGGACTTAAATGACTTCAGTGCAGTTCCTTGGATCCTTGCCATCTCTCTGATCCACAGTGCTAAATGCTGTAGGGAAGTCTAGGAGGATGAGGACAGATGTCTGCTTACCATTCATCACTGGAGAAAGATTTGTGCATCAGTGTTGTTGAAGCCGATTTCTTTCTTCATGCCTTGAGCAAAATCCTGACCTTGCTGGGGTCTAGGAGAGTAGCTGGTCATCTGGCTTTGGCTACCCCTTCTGCTTTGGGAATAGTAGGTTGCTGTCACGTCCTGGTTGGGAGCATCCAGGACATTTTGATGCTGTTTTCAGTATTAGTTACACTAAGGTATGCCTGAAAAACAATGGAGAGAAAGGAGGTTTGCTCCCTTTCCCCATCCCCGCCAAGACAGTGATCATTGTAGTCAGGAGAAACAAACTGATGTTACCCTTCCATCAGCTAGAAAACACATTGATCGTGTTCAGATGATTTTTGTCAGGTTTTTTACAATGTGGAGAGGATCCATGCTTTTGTGAAGCTTTTTCTAAGATTTTGTAATCAGTGGAGCTCAATTGCAGTTCTCCACTGTACAAGGACAGGGTTGAGAGAGAATTGAGTGGCTGTGGCTCTGCAGAAACCATGATGGTGAACGGCTCAGGGGCAGTCGTTCACTCTGGCCCTGTGACACTCAGTCAAGGTGAAACTGAACATTTCATCACTTCAGAATCTGTGCTTCGGAGGATCTTTGTGATTAAATTACTTTGAAGAAAATCTTACGTGTATGCATTCTTTTTCAGCTATCAAAAAAAGGATTGATTTTCTAATCTAGCCTGCTTGTTGCATTGGACCAAAACTCTCAGGGACAGGGGAGTGAAAAGAGGAGAATCCTGAACTATTGGGTGGTGATTGAATTTTGTGTGCCATCTTGTAGCTCTTTTGCTATATGGTAGCAAATAGCAATCACATTTCCACGCCGGTGGTACCTGTAAGTCAACAGTGCCTCTGGGATCTTTCACTGTGAAAGGTGCCATATAAATGTAAGGCGATGATATTATCTTTATTATCAATTAAACTTTTAGTGCTCTGACAATCTGGCATGCAAGGTGATCAAATGAACTCGAGCTGTGATTATTTCCTAACACTATACAAAAGCAGATCTTGCTTTCTTGCTGTACTGTCAAACTGAAAAGGATCAGGAGGGCAACTTGGTTATGTCAGGATAAAATAATTTCAGCATATTAGAAACTGCACATAAATACTGTCATTTTCTTTTTTTTTTTTCTTTATTTTCCTCCAAGAGATTTGTCTCTGTTCACAAAATCTGAGCTGGCACATCCTTTATCTCCAGGGACTTACTGTAGCAGGATTGTTGATCGCATTTTTGTAAGAAATTATACTGGGGTTACCCCTGGAAATACTGTGTGCTGTCACAAGAACTTGAGACTTCATTCTGTTAGAGTAATTCCACCACCACCACCACCCCCAAGGATGTGTTATTTTAGGATGTTTATACTTCACACTGCCATTTATGTTCAAGATATTATAATTAATGGTTTATTTCTGGAGCTGTTCCCTATGCCTCCCTTTGCACATACGCATGCGAGTGTTACATGTATATTTTTAGGGCTTCTTTGTATTTTGCATGAGCCTTATCTATATCATAGTCTTTGCTAGAAGCATTCCAAAAACACACTTTATGACCTGTACCATAATTAATATGTTTAGCATAAATTAAGCTAACTTACTTGGTAAGTTATCCTTTGCTCTTACTTTTAACCAGAGGGAGGTGTTTTTACAGTGTCTTAAGAACCGTTGCCCATCTCATTCAGGGTAACTGTGCATCAGTGAAGGATGAAACGAATCAACATACCATGCAGCATTTCTAAAATGTCTGGTAATGCTTTTCGAAGAACAACGACTTTACATTTTTTCTGTGTAGCCAATGTGTATTTACTAGAATTGTTTTGCCGGTGCTTCCCTTTGGGGCAGTCTCTCTTTCTTACACACTTCATAACATGGTATATTTGAAGAATGTTTTCAATTTTTCTCTTTGTAAAAATAAATCAGGTTAAAAAATGGCTGCGCAAATCAAGATTCACCTATTCAAGGATATTTTGTAAGCCAAATTTTGATGGAGAATTAAATATATTTAACTGCATATCAAGTTTTCGGTCTGTAAAGATTAGGGTAGAATTCCCATAGAAGTATTTTGCCCATTTTCTTTCCACCTCAAAATAAGTACTAGCAGCCTGGTGAAATGGAGAGAGATAGCAGAGCTGATGAGTTCCTGGTTCACCTTGAAAAAAATGTAGTGGATTTTGGTGGTGTGTTTTTTTTTTTTTTTTTAGTGGCAGTTACTGCCATCTTTCTTGCTAGAATAACTCTCCTGAGCATCTTCAGGTGGATAGCCACTAAAGAGCTGACTAGTGATACGATATTTTATGCTTTTTATCTTTCATTTAGCTGAAAATGTAACAGCTAGTAATTGAGGCATTATGTAGATTTATGGGGCACTTGGAAAACTTCGGATTGTTCTGTAAACTAATGACAAAATTACAGTCATCACATGTATGTGGTTCTTGCTCTCAGAAGGGTTTTTGTATAGGAATATTTTTTTATTGCATCTGTGACGCTGCTGAATTACACATAGTTCTTTGTGAATTTCTGCATGGGTACTAGCAATCCTTTTTTATAACTGGATAATTGTAATTCTCACTCTGCAGGCAAGAAATAAGATAGAGAGCATGGGGCAAATATTTTTAAGTGTACAGTGAATATACTAGGCTGTTGTGAGTTATAAACCTGCTAAAGTTTCCTTAATAAGTAGTTAATGCATGTTTTCTATAATTACCACTAATAGCTTTCTGATAGGGCATATCTACATGGGTTCATCTGCCAATACTGTGAAGGAGAGATGGATGAGTAGAACACAAATATGTCTGTGTGGGGAAAATATAGATGAGTGTTATTCTACATAGTGATTTCTGGCACAGTGTTTTGCCTAGGAGGCAGTAAATAAACAAATGGCCAGCCCAAAACTCTATAAATCTGAATGGATTCCTGAAGGAATAAGAGGAATTTTGCAGTCTTTCTGACTGAAAAAAAAAAGTCCTATGGTTTTGCTATGAGAAACGTATTTTAGTAAAGCTTACTGCAGTACCAAGGTTATGTGTTTGCCTCCACAAAGTAGTGTGGATTGCAGTCCTAGAGACATCATTTTTCATCATCTGCAAGCAGTAAGCATGGCTGACTGATTTACTGTTATTGAAATGCTGCCATCTCAGGATGTGTGTCATGTATATCCATGTTTGAAAAACAAGTGAATAAGAAGAAGGGAACGAGGAAAGACTTAAATCTGGAAGTATTTTTTAAAATAAACCAAGTATTTCCCACCAGGTGAAAATGTAGTCGACAAGATCACTTACAGTTACTGCCACTCTGTTTTAAATTTGACCACCAATATTGCTGCTACTTATACAAATGCATATGTTGAGTTTCAGTTGTTTAACCTGGAGTTGGTTGTGTCATGCTGTCCAATAAAATATGTATTTGGTCTGTTTATAGAGTTCTCTTCTAGCAGTTCTAGTCCCATATCAGTTTTGTGGCAAAGATAGCATTTCAGATAAGAAAAACTGGACTGTGGGCCTCTGTGTGTGTGTTGAGATATATCAGTATTTATGGATGTAAATTTATGAAAGAGTTTGTACAATTTTTCGGTGTTTGTCGTGATGGATTTGAACTATTCTTATAGTACTTGAAGTACTTTAAATTTATATCACTTTTAATTTTATCCAAGTAATCTGTATATCTCTCTCATTTATATGCCTCTCTTAGCACATTTGAACCCTAACCAGCATGTGGCATTGCTGTTAAACTGAAAATTAATGGAATATCCAACGAGAAGTAATAGAGGAAGCCTCCTTCTCGGGTCAGCTGTAACCATGGTATCTGAAACATTGTCCAACATAACCTTTTTGATGCCTTTTCTTTCCCTCTCCTCCCCCAGAAGAGGTTTTATCAAACTTTCTACAGCTTTCCTGTTCCGCTGACACCCAAATTCATTTCTTATCAGCTGAGAATACACAGATGGATTTTTCTTTAATAAAAAAAAAAAAAAAAGCTTCTGCTGAAAAGGGAGCTGAATGTAGTTCAGAAAACAACAAAAGGCTATCTGTGTGTTGAACTGCTATCTCGGTGTATAATCCTGTCTCTCTGAAGGTTTAACTTTTCTTTGTAGAGAAAGCACATGCACAAATGTAGGTTTAGTTGCACTAGGCTTTCTAGTGTTGTTCTTGTTTGGAGTGATAGAAGGAAAAAACATATTAGGATAGTGAATTAATGAGTCCATTGTGCTTTGTGCTGGAGAGCTGTTGTGAAGGTGTCTTAGCTTTACCAGAACTCTGGGTTTGCCCACTGTGCCCAATACAATGTAATCTGCAAGGTGGTATCTGCCTCTTGGCTAAAGTTCACGGTTGAGGCAGGAGAGGCAGATTCTGTTTCTCATTAGTACTGGTGGCTTCTCTGACCTCCAGCAAATCGCGTGCCTTGGCTGTACCTCAGGAGACTTTTCTACCAAGTGAAAATTTTACATTCCCAAACAGTTCTTTTCCCCTCCCACCAAGTTCCATACCAGCCTTGGATTTGAGACCCAAAACACTCTAAACACATTTAAAGTTTTCTATTCAGAAATTGGGCTTTCTCTGCATCGCGCTGCAATATAAAACTTCTGATGACAAATGATCTAAAGGCTCAAGAACCCTTCCATAATTAAACTTCTGTAAGTGCCCCAGCAGCCGCATGGCCTTACAAGAGACAAGATCAACTCTTCAGTCCTCCTGAAAAAATCCTCAAAGACCCCATACATATGTATGTATCCATATATACATTCTATGAAAAGCATATGAACTCGATAGGTTTTACTTTTTTGTAGTTGGATAATGGTATTGGGTAACACTTAAAGCAAAATGAAACAACATGTGAAGAAGCTGCTGTAGTGCTATAGAAATTGTCTGGGCATGTGCGTGTGCATCAACACGTGTCCTGTGATACACATAACAGTGTTGCCACCTATTGATAGAAAAATTAACTGCACATCGATGTTTAGAGTATGGGTTTTTTCCAACATAGCTAAAGTCTCCTCCTTCTGGTGCAACTGACAAAGGAAGTGTGTATTATTTGTGGGAGAATAGTGCTTACAGGCTCTGGTAATGCCATATTGGTGCTGGTCAGAAACCAGGAAAGGATAAACGCTGTTGAAGAAATCTAGAGCCACTGATGGTTTTACGTAACTTAGATGTATGGTCCCATTGTTCGTGGCAGCTCTTTGAATGAAGTGGATGTGTCTGCTCTGCACATTTCAAGCTTATCTCTGTAATTTTCATACGGGCAAAACGAACAGTAGAATAACAAGCCAAGTAAACTGAGGCAATATCTATAAATGTATGACTGCTTAAGCCGTATTTAAAAAACTTGTTCGAGAGTCAAGTTATTCTTTATTAATTGTACTGAGGAGGTGGATGCAGTTGTATTTAGAAAACAAACAAAAACCCATTGGCATTAGATGTGATACTTGCGGTGAAAAATGAGTATTGTTGGAGGAAAAAAGGATGGTGAATTTACCCTTCTGTTTTGAGAAATCTTGTTCTATAGTGTCCTGGTTTCACCTGGCATAGAGTTTATTTTCTTCTGCTGCATCTTGGGTTTAATATGAGAATAGCCTTGATAACATATATTGTTTTGGTTGCCGTCAGGTGGTGTTTATGTTTGGCAGAGATAATTTTCCACATAACAGCTGCTGGTGTTTAGATTTATTATGAGCAGACTGTTGATAATGCAGTGATGTGTTTAGTTGTTGCTAAGAATTTACGGATTTTTTCAGTTTCCCATGTTTTCCTAGCATACAGGTGCAGAGCCAAGACAGCTTACTCAAACTGGCCGACAGAATATTCCATGCTATAACATCATGCTCAGTGGGCAATCTGGATTCTGTGTTTGGTGTTCCACTCACTGTGATCTGTACATTCCCTGCTGTCAGTGCTCTGGACAGGTTAATCCTCAGGTAGTGAGGGGTTGTGTTTTAATATAGTAATTTATTTATACTGTGTTCAGTTCTGGGCCCCTCACCACAAGAAGGATGTTGAGGCTCTGGAGTGAGTCCAGAGAAGAGCAACGAAGCTGGTGAAGGGGCTGGACAACAGACCCTATGAGGAGCGGCTGAGAGAGCTGGGGTTGTTTAGCCTGGAGAGGAGGAGGCTGAGGGGAGACCTCATTGCTCTCTACAACTCCCTGAAAGGAGATTGTAGAGAGTAGGGAGATGGGCTCTTCTCCCTAGTGACAGGGGACAGGACAAGAGGGAATGACCTCAAGCTCCACCAGCGGAGATTTAGGCTAAAGATTAGGAGGAAGTTTTTCACACAGTGGGTCATTGGGCATTGGAACAGGCTGCCCAGGGAGGTGGTTGAGTCACCTTCCCTGGAGGTGTTTAAGGGGTGGGTAGATGAGGTGCTGAGGGACATGGTTTAGTGTTTGATAGGAATGGTTGGACTCGATGATCCTGGGGGTCTCTTCCAACCTGGTTGTTCTATGATTCTATGATTTATCTATTTATTTATTTACACATTTATTTTAAATATTATCATTATCCTTTTAATAGTATCTCTTTTTTCGTTGCATTAAAACTTCTTTTATCTCAATCCAAGTTTTCCTTTTCTTTTCTGATTCTCTTCCTTATTCCACATGGTGGAGAGGGAGGGGTGAGAGACCAGCTGTGTACTGTTTAGCTCGCAAAACTATAACACAAAGAAAAGTGTTTTCCTTTTCAGAAAACAAATTTGGCCACATCAGGAGACAAGCAGAGGCCAGAGATATTTTTCTGACCAATTCCTGTTTCTCTGCAGAAATTTTGTTTGGGTAAAATTTTATTTCCTTGGGGAATTTTTGAGAGGACTTCTGCATATGCACAAACATACAGTGTCTGCACCACACAGATGAGTTGTGCATATTGAACAGTTGGACTTGATGATCCGGTGGGTCTCTTCTGTTCTATGATTCTATGATTTGAGGAACGTCTCATGCATCTGAATAAGCTGCACATGCACAGATAACTGTGCAGTGGAGGCACAATGAGTCTAACATTTGCAAAAGCTTCAAACTCCCTGTGGGGCATAAACACAACATTTCCTCTTGGGGCTTTGCAAGCAGAAAAGTGACAACCCTTGTCCTGCTGTCCACAAAGATCTCTGCTTGTCAGGGAATGAATCCTGGGAGAAAATAACTGGCCTGAAACTGTTCTTAGATAGGAGCATTATGTACCTTTTCTTCTTTCAGTAAAATGCTGCTTTTCCATGGCAATTCATAGAACCGTAGAATCACTAGGTTGGAAGAGACCCCCAGGATCATTGAGTCCAACCATTCCCACCAATCTCTAAACCATGCCCCTAAGTACCTCATCCACCCGCACCTTAAACACCTCCGGGGAAGGCGAGTCAACCACCTCCCTGGGCAGCCTGTTCCAGTGCCCAGTGACTCTTTCTGTGAAGAATTTTTTCCTTATGTTGAGCCTGAACCTCCCCTGGCAGAGCTTGAGGCCATTCCCTCTCGTCCTGTCCCCTGTCACTTGGGAGAAGAGCCCAGCTCCCTCCTCTCTACAACCTCCCCTCAGGTAGTTATAGAGAGCAATAAGGTCTCTCCTCAGCCTCCTCTTCTCCAGACTAAACACCCCCAGCTCTCTCAGCCATTCCTCATAGGGTCTGTTCTCCAGCCCCTTCACCAGCTTCGTTGCTCTTCTCTGGACTCACTCCAGAGCCTCAACATCCTTCTTGTGGTGAGGGGCCCAGAACTGAACACAGGATTCAAGGTGTGGTGTTAGTGGCTCTGACTTTTTTTCTGTCCTTTTGGATTCTGTGTTTTAAGGATGGATCCTGTTTCCAAACATGCAGGGAAAACATCAACCACACTTAAACTCGGGGTAGAAGGAAGACTTAGCAGAGTGAGGATTTTATAGTTCGTAAGAACACTTCAGAAACAGTGGCAGTCATGTATATTCCGATATCCAAAGACAAAAATGCACATTCTGAACCCTTCAAAGATTGTCTATTTGCATTCTAAAATTCATGTTTTTAAGATGTGGTTTATTTCATTGTAAATTGAGCAGGATTATGCATGAATAGTCTGATTAGCTTTTTTCAGTGCCATGAAATTTTAATACTTTTCTGCAGGGGGCTGAGGTAAATCTCAGGGCTGGTAGACACCAGTCCTTGTAGGGCTTTTAAGTGAAGTATAAGCAAAAATTAACCTCTATTATAGGTTATAAGAGCTGAAACGTGGAACATTATTACATGTTCCAAACACCTTGTGGAGAAGTATGCAGATGTCTGAGCTGTGTACGGGCACTGTACCTTCAGTTTGGCTGAGTGTAGATAAGAAGGGGCTTAAAATAATTCAAGGGAAGCAACAGAAAGATCAGAGGAGATGATTGAGAGATGTAGAAAGCCAAACTGGGAACATGAGGGTAGCATTGGGAAGAAGTGTTTCTAGGTTTTTGGACAAAGAGCTACAAAAGAGAAACTTAGAGTGAAAAAGATTCTTGCTCAAGTACAATTTTGTGTAATCATTGTAGAAGAGATAGATAAATCAGTACCTAATTCGCACCAAGACTTTATTTTCGATGGCAAATGTCATAGATTAGAATGGCATAATACCTGTGACACACAACTGCAGCTTCTTAGCTATGTTGAATTCCACAGCAGAGTTTTACTTTCTGCTTTTAGTTGTGAACAGTTTGTTTTACAGATTTCAACATGTCAAAATCAGCAAGTCATGAGAACTGTATGGCCTTATCTCTCTCATTTGTCAAGAGCTGATAGGAGACATCTGCATGGCTTGTTCAATCTGTTAACTGCATGTGCTCATCCAAGCTTATCTGACAAGTGAAATGTACCCAATATGGGGATGACCTTTGCTAATAAGTGTCACGATTTAGCCCTAGCCCATCCTGATTGGCAGCTAAACACCAGCAATTTCAGTTACATGACACGTGCTGTACACTAAGCAACTTCTGATGAAATGGTATTTTAAAATGGCTCTGTACTTCTTAGTCCCTTTACTACCACTATAGTTAAAGGTGAAATAGTGTATTTTCTTGTTACTAATCCTATATTTCACAGAAAGTAATTCAAGGAATAGGTAATATGGGAATAAATTTTTGTTGTGTGCTAATTTTAGATACTGGGCATTATTTTTAAATGTAATCTTGACTTCTGATTTGTGAAAGGAGGAATGGGGAAACCTTCTTTATTAGGAATGTCCATTGTTATAATGTACCGTTATCTGTAAAACTAAGCTTCTATGAATAACAGTGGCTTTAACATTTCACCCTTTATGTAAGCTGTTGCAGTGGGGGGAAACAATAGTGTATATATGGTAACATATGAGAGGTGACATTTCATGTCCATACTTTTTAAAACAAAATGGTATCAATGTTAATCTTTGGACCTTTAGCAGAACTATGTTCACACCTCAGTGCAGTATGGGGAACCTCACAGCTTGAGAGCCCTTCTGTGGAGTGGGAGGCAGGGGGGTGTGAAATATTCAGGATGAAGGGAGAGATCACAGAATCACCAGGTTAGAAAAGACCCACTGGATCATCGAGTCCAACCATTCCTATCAAACACTAAACCATGTCCCTCAGCACCTCGTCCACCTGTGCCTTAAACACCTCCAGGGAAGGTGAATCACCCAACTCCCTGGGCAGCCTCTGCTAGTGTCCAGTGACCCTTTCCAAGAAAATTTTTTTCCTGATGTCAAGCTGGAGCCTCCCCTGGCAGAGTTTGAGGTCATTCCCTCTCGTCCTGTCCCCTGTCATGCAAAAGGGAGCATAAAATGATGGAGAAGCATTCTGCTTGTGTAGAAGAGGTGTGGTTCTGATATTTTAGGGTTTAAATTAATTGTTAATATGAGAAGCTGCAGTAAGAGGAAAGAGGATTAACATATTATCATTGAAATATTTGTTTAACTACCTTATTTCAAAGGGCAGTAAATTTGAATACCCAAATAAATATGTTTGGTTTGAGAAAAAAGGATTAACATGACAACAGTTGTAGCACTTGATAGCTTGCTTAAAGATCTTGGTTAAATCTCTTATTAGATTTTAGTAAAGATATTTGTTTCCTTTATCAAAATCATAGGTTTAGTTTCTTGCAAGGGAATATTTGATAGAAATGCTTCGTGTCATATTATCCATTTGTGGATTAAGCTTGCTGAGCTGCTGGAAAACACTGTAGTAGTCCAGAGTTCACAACCCTAATCTGATTAGGTTTCTGATGATTAACTTGGAGTTATTTTTTTAAATCTGAGAGACCTTAACTTCTTAGGAATCTGTGCATCTCTGCTGAGATCAACCTAATCCTACTAAAAGAGCTCTGAATTACAAAATCTAAGTCGACTCTGGAGTTCAGTGCTTAATGTGACTCAATCAGAAATAATCTTTCATTTGTTAGGGATATAGAGGACTGAATACTGGACTGAAAAAACTGACAGTTGGGGGTTCTGTTCTTCATTTCTTTAGTTATGTTTTTTGAATAATGAACCTGATAAAAAGGACCACATGATACAGGCTTTGCAGTATCAGTATCCCGATGTTAATGGCCCTGTCGGTGGGAATCCAGCAGTAGTAGATTTCTATGTTTATTGTAATTATTTATGCTTTTTCTCAATTAATCCATGCTTTCCAAGCAGGATACTTCTCATGGGCAGAATACTTCAGTTTTTACATGATTTAAAAATGTTCCAAATAACTTTTCACAAACGTATTTATTATTGCAGATTAAAGATTAAATTTCTGATACAAGTCTTAGTAGTCATTAGCTAAAATCTGAACTTGCTTTCTTAGCCTGTCAATGCCAACAACACATACGTTATGCTGAAGGGTTACTTTCTGTTCTGTAAACCAGTATCCCTAGCACATCCATTTTCCATTTTTATGTGTTAATGAAAATGTATTCTCTGTTAAGTTTGGTTTGTTTTGATGTAAAAAGGCATTTGATCATATGAAATATCTACTAAGCATTGCTCATAACCATTTGACCTGGAAAGTGATGATCACTCTAGATAAACAAATTCAAATTTGATAGATAAACACATGGTACTCATTAAAGTCTTTAACTTTCAGTAAATATAATAATGTTGATTACAGTCCAGATTTCAGCCAAGATACTTATGCTATAAGAATGAAATTTCTAATGTTTTCTTTTATGTTTAAACTCATCAGGGAGATAAATTTACTTGATGTTCTGGTCAACTGATTAATTTGGAATCTGCATGGACCGATATTTGATTGTTATCCAAACAAGGCAATGATTTTTCAACTCACTTTTTGACATTTTGTTTGCCAAACACTGTCACTGAAATATTAACTTGTCTTTTACTTTCCTTCTACTGAATAGATTAATGAGGATTTTTAATTCCAAACTCACCTAATACAGTTTGTTATCTGAATTAGTTTTGGACTGTTATACGGCTTAAGATTGTAAAGCCAAGTTATTGAAGTAGTTCAGCCTCCAAACATCTGTAGTTGTAAAATGGACCCTCTCGAGCAGCCAGTAAAGACACATTTTTCAGTGTTTCTCCTAGTGCTTTTGGAATGGTTATATCAGTTCTCTTATTTGAACATCAAAGAAGAAATCACATATCATATTGCTAAATACACGAAGTTTGAGTGTGAACTCATTTATGCTACTGTACATCAGTGTAGTTCCCATCTGGTTTTAGAGGAATGCATGCAGATTTTGCAGGAAAAGCAGATTTTGGAAGAATGTGTGTTCCCACTCCAGAAAAAACCCAATGTATTTCTAACTTTCAAAATCAATAGTATTACAGCTTCAGCAGTTTCACTGTATCTGTTCAGACATCACTTTGAAATATTATTTGAGCAGATAATATCAAGCATGACCTTAATTGTCTAAGTTTGAAATCATGGTGAGCTCATTTTTCCAATCATATGTTATTAAACTGTCAAGAAAGAAAGCATTCTCATTCCAACAGTCGTATTTATTGGTGTCTGGTTAGTGTAGGCACATTTTAATTGTGCGTTATTCTTTATTTTAACATACAAAAATTCCTCTACTGAAGTGGAAGATCATTTCTTTATTTGCTTGTTTTGCTAAGGTACTAGTGTTACAATGTTTTGGACACACTAACTTCCTAAACAGTGTATTTAAAAAAAGACATTTAGGTAGGATTTTCACTTTAAAGAAATACTCCTGGGCACTTTACTTAACAAAAAAGTGTTTGACAAGAACTAGAGGGAAGTTGTGCTTCATTCTTAGGAGTTTTATTAAACAGGAAGATTTCACAGAACATCATGCAGATTGATGGGTTAATGAGATACGGCTTTTCAAACATAGAATTGGTTGTTCATTTCAATAAAAGGAAAACTGTTGGGCTGATGAAGAGACCCTGAAGATCAATCGACATTGAAGTGTCTGAGAATAATAAATGTTATAGGAATTAAAAGCAAACCAGCTTACTGAAAGTCTTAATTAAGAGGGGAAAATAATCATATACCAATATTTGTGTGTTCTTCTGACACAAGTAGCACGCTGTTATTGCGGATATTAATACCTGGAAACAGTTCTGATGAATCCTTTGATCAGTTCTGTATGTGAGGTCATCCTTAAGTTCATTTAAATCAATTGAGTGATGTAGTATTACTAGGCAACAATACCTGTCACATAAAGTGACAGTATTCTATTAACTGCAGAAGACAGTGAAACTAAATTTCTTTTCACTTAGTCTAACAATAGTGGGTTTGGGTTTTTTTTCCTTTCTCCAACTCTTCATCTCTTTCCAGTAACAATTGCCGTCCCCTTTTTTTTGTTAAAATTATTCTCTGTCATGCTCATTCAGTGCTCCATTCCCTAAATACATTTATGAGCTGAAGCCACTGGAAAAATAATTGTTTTCCCTTCCAAGTGTTCCAACTGGAATGTCACTCAGGCACCAGATCCTGCTGTTCTCAGAGAAGCCTCCATAGAACATGCAGCACCGGAGCCACTTCATTTCTCTCTCTTGGTTTTCTGGAAGCATCTTCACCACATGTAATTAAAAATCAGCTGCTCTAAGAACTGTATGTAGGAGTTTGAATAAGAATTTCATATATGTATATATTTTAACTGGGATCAGGTCTCCAATCCTGATTAAAACTTAGCTGGAAGTCTATTAATAAAAGATTTGGGAATTATTGGAGCTGAAATGAGGAATAGGCCCTCTAATTACCACTTTAGTAGCCAATTTTATGTTTATAGTTTACACTGCAGATTTGTGTTCCTTGTAATTTTGTAAGGGTAAGATATAAAAATGTGAGTAGACTATATGTGGGAGGAATTTCTGGTTTGTGGTTTGTTTGTTTATTTTGGGGGTTTTTTTTTATTAGGAAGTAAAAATTTGCGTGGATTATAGCTGTTATACATGTTTGTAAAACGCATAAACAAATACCACTGTTTGAGTGGTAGGTAGTAAGTGAACATGTGTCAGAATTTGCACTCCTGCAGTGTATGCAGTCTCCTGTTTTTAGGAAAAGAATGATACTCTATCCATGGCGGGTTTGGAGGGGGCTTGGTGGTAATTTGTTGGTTGGTTGGCTTGGGTTTTGGTTTATCGGAGACAGTGCACTTTTGTTCCATAATTATGCAGCCTGTTGCAGGTAGATGTGAAGTCTGTATTTTATTTTATCTTCTTCACAGATGCAGATGTTTCTCGGGTGGTTGATAGTGCAGATATTTCTCAGGTTGTTTTTCCATTTATTGGTAATAGAGATCCTATCCTTAGTTTACAGTTAATTCCAAAGGCAGTATCAGCTTTCAAATAAAATCACCTTGACAGACTATCATGTTGAAGTAGGGGCAATCGATGTATGCAAACAATTGCTTAGACAATTCTGCACAGAATTTTCACTGAAGTATTTTTGTCCATTTGAAAGTATATTTGACCTGTATGTCATATGCAAGTATACCTTGTAATGCAAGTGAACTATGCATGGCAAGTCTGTTGTGGAGAACGATGTTCAAATTCAGTGAATTTTGAAAATGCCAGAACTGTGTGCATCCCCAGATATTTCACAACCTACCAGTCATTTGGGCATGAAGTGCTTCAGCGTCTATATCTCTGTCAAGGGCTTCAGCTGTATCCAAAGATTTCTTTTACTACAGAACACGAAATCACTGCTTCATTTTGATTTGAATGTTTGGTGCTTTCAGTTTGTTTTCAGAGTAATGTAATAGCAGTAATTCACAGTAACTCAGTGTTAAGCTTTTAGAGAAAAGTGTTCTTCACAAGATTGGTATGATGCATGTTCCTAGTCAATCTGCTTTGGTGCCTACAGACACATTTTACCTCCATGTTAATAACACATTCAGTGTTAATGTAACAGACAGCGTCCTGGTGAAATAGTAGCATTTGGAAGGTATCCTTAAGCTGCACAACTTTCCCTCTTAGAGGAGATATGAATATGAGTCATCTTTAATAATAGTTGACAGAAACCTTGTTGTCGCATAGCAAATTTCCAAACCGTAGAACTCCTGTACGCCCAAGAGCACTGGAATGAATAGTAAGAATTCTCTCCGGGTCAACAGTGATGCCAAACGTTTTAATGCTTCTTTATGTGACTGCTTGTGAGATGAGCGACGTGTGTAAGGAGTGATTTGCATGGTAGTCTTTTGTCTGTGAACTTTCTTAATTTTAAAACATAATGCTCTGTTGCAGCTGTATGGTGCAATTTTCTTCAGCGATGATATTTGCCATTCATCATCATGTTCACAAATCCTCTGCTGCTGACTTGCTCGCTCGTGCAGATCAGCAGTGGCTTTCTTCATTAATGTCACAGCTACCTTTTTCTGCTTCCCCAAGCAGTTTGTTCATGTAAACTAAAGCACAGTTGAGATACCTGTGCTGTGGGGAATGTCTCTCTCCTTTCATTATTGATGTACCCATAAAACAAGGCAGAGCAGACATGCCGATTGCTTCACAGAACGGAGGAGGAATATGAGGGCTGTTTCAGGGTGTTGTTACTCCGTGTGTGGCTTATTTCTTCCTGACCTTTTGCATGGTTGTGTCACAGGGCAAAATGTAGCAGCCAGTATCCAGATTCTGCTGGCAGAGTCTCCTTGCAGCTTTCTGAGTGTTTTCAGGCATTTACAAATGTTACAAAGCAGAGTATGAAATGAGACTTAACATCTCTCCTCAAATGAAAGCAAGTTTTTTGGAAAAAATGAAATCACCATGTGATGTGAAAAGTAGGTGCCCATCTCATAACCTCAGTAAGAAGGCATTTGATACGAGAGAATATAAAAAAGGATATTCACTGAACCGAATATAATGCGATTCAGCCATAGGTTAAAGAAAGGTCATTTTCTTGCCTTGTTGGCTGGAAAGAGACAGCGTAGCCCTAACATATAATTGTGTTCTGTGACAGTAAAAGGAGCCTTTTGGTGCTTTGGGAAAGGAAAGTGACATTCTTCTTGCTCATGAAAGAAACAGTTTCACATTAAATGTCTACTACAGTGCTCAATGTAAATAGAATTAACATGAGCAGAATTGTTATCCGCACAACGTCCCTGAGGAAAAATGATTCACCAAGACAACAGCACATCCTAATATTAAGGGAAGGATAATGATTCTGTGTTTTTTTTCTTAAGTGCAGCTAGTACAGAGCTCTGTGTGTGTGTACACATATGTATAAAAACAACGGACAAGAGCCACATACTTCAGTTTCATCCTCTCCTTGCATGATTATTCAGCTAAAGAAAGGGAGTTTAGCTAAGTGGAGTTGTTGCACAAGTGCTAAGGAGGCTGTACTCTTGCCAATTGCTTTAGCAGGGTGGCCATAGTGATAGTAATATATTAGTTATGTAAGAGCTTGTATTGCTCAGGGAGTTATAAAGTTATTCCAAAAAAATGAAGTGTGGAACGACTTCATTTCTCCTAACATGCATACCCATGATGGGGTTGTAGTCATCCTCATCCTCCTTGGTGGTTGTTGGGGATGCAGAGGCTATTGTAATCTCTCAAGTTTCATTTTCGTTCCAGCACATAAATAGGAGAGTAGGATTTCTTAAACACTTCTTAAGCACTCCTTTCTTGTTTAGTAGGAAGAATCACTTGCAGAAAGCTCCCATCTGCTTTTGAACTGAAATGGGGTATTCTGAAATACCAGTTTCAAAGAAATTTGTCTGCTTCACTCATTCTTATAGTGTTCTTGAGAAGACTACTGTTGACAGTGACACCTAAATTAGCAGAAAGGGAAGTATCTGTACCAGAAGCCCTTATACTGGAAGAAGACACAGGCAAACAGGAGTCGGTCAGTAACTCCTCATTGAAGTGTTTTTTATTTAATTTTGTCTAGGAGCATTAAGACGTCCTACTGAGAAGGAGTTTTACATGTTAATAGTTTACTAATTACAACAACCACTTGTTTCTGAGAAATATTTTTAGCAGAATTTTTTTTTCTAGTGAGATTTTTTTGGGTTTTTGTTTTTTTTTTTCAAAAATTGTGTCTGCCTCAGTGCACGTTCAGTGCAATTCTTGGGTTTTTTTTCATGCATAATTGCACAAACTCATGTTCAGCTTTGAACCTCTATCTGTATTCATATGGTATTTCTGTAAGTACTTTTCCCTCGTATGGAATTGTATGTTAGTTTGACACTACATGACGAGTCCTGTATAAAGCCATAACAAGCATGACTGATCCCCCTGTCTGTCTTCACCATGAGGGAAAACATACATGAAAATCAAATAATGAGCTTACCTAAACTGGCTCTACCAACAAGGGAAAAAAAGCATTAACATTTCGGAGGCCAATTTAAAAAACAGGCAAGCAGATTTTATTGCAATTTACCATGTTAAACTGCTTAAATGTAAATCAGTGCCTACCTGTTAGTATATTTTAGCAGAAGAGGTCATATGTTCTATGAGAAAATTGCTTGCAAAGATGTAGGCTACTTAGAATGAAAGTGCAAAAACTGTCCACAATTCTAATAGGCAGAATATGCGAATAATGCTTAAACAGTAGAGGAACTTATTTCCTGTTCTAAAGTCCAAATGGCCCTGGCATAAAATATAATCCCACAAACACACTAGAGGTATAATTGTACATTTGTAATCTGTTACTTTTCCTTGTATAGATGAGACTTTGGACATAAAGCTAGGAAATATTCCCACTTTTTAGTGCCTGACAACCTGCCCTGTCTTTGTGGATTGCTGAAGAAAAAGGTACAGTCAATTTATGAGAACTGTAACGTTGTGGGTGGAGAACTTCAGTTAATTTCTGCCAAGGTAAAAAATCTACCACGGACTGGTAAAAATAGTTAAATGTATAATATACTTCCAGTTTGCACTACAGAAGACTCTTGGTACTTGCAGGAGAAATTTCTAGCAAACATACATTACAAAGGATTCTTTATTGAAATGAGAACAAAGGTTCGACTAGAAAGATCTCTGAGGATTCAGATGTACCTTTTCATAGGTGACATGCTGATACAAGCCAGTTCTCGAGAGGTTGCATCAAGGCATAAATCAGCAGTAATTTCAACCCTACAAGATCATAGCACTATCATGAACAGAAAGAAAATCAATCTGACACCAGCTCAAATAATAGCAGTTCTGGGAGTCACAGTATATAGTACAAGTCCATTGGGAGGGTCTGCTTGTCAGAACAATGGCACTTGAAGACACTGAATACATTGACAGACATCAAAGCTAGAAGAAAAGGAACGGTAAGATCTGTTCTCAGGCATGAAGGTGTCAGGCACACAAATAGCAACCTGAGTGATAACTTCAAATGAAGGTGATGCAGATGTTGGCCTTGTGGTCAGGCAGTAGTCAGGTCTTCTTGGAAAAAGTACTTCAAATGCTTGAAAAGCTTTTTAAGTTTTAGCTTAGTAGGTGATATCAAAACTGCATAATAATTGATGGTACTTCTTCCTAGAGTTAGAAGAACAAAAGTTAAGAAAAGCAAGTATTAAGGAAAAGACTGAAAAGTTCACTTTCTACACATAGTGAATAATGGTGTTTTTACAAAATGTTCTTACACACTGTTGTGTTATCTTGTTATATATACTTGATATAACTACAGGATATATATCAATAGATGGATCTACTTGATATAGGATCATAGAATCATATACTTCCTTACAAATATGTTATGTATACTTCATATACTTGCAGGTCATTAAACTATCAATTATATGTTTACTATAAGTGCAGTAATATTTTGAGCTTGTACTGAAAATAAACATGTTGCTGAATCAGTGCTACTTCTAGAAATCCTAGAATTTGTAATGTAGCAAAAATAAATGACCCTAAAAAGGTCCTTAATCTAAATATGAACAAACCACAGCAAAACTGAGGAACAGACAAATGCTCTTGAGATTTTTGATGATGTTAAAGGTAACGTGTCCCATTAGCGATATTCAGCTGGAGGTGGTGAGTGGTGTCAGCTTTTTGTTTCAGAGACTTTTGTTAGGTGTGGGTTTTGGTTTTGCAAGTGGAAAACAGAATTGCTAAGACCCCCTGAGACCTACTACATCTTGTGGTGTCTGTCTTATAGAAGAGAAGGAAAACATATGAATAATGCCAAGAAAACGAAATCTACCAGGAAGATTCCTTTTTGTGACTTTTTTTCACTGTGATGTCAACTGATTAAATCTTCTGTCTCATTAGGCATGATGGTACTTAGACTTGTTCTTATGGTTTGATAGTTCATAGATACCCTGGTGATTAAGTCTAGTTTGTTCAATGAAGACTTATTCCTTTATTCTAATTAGAAACAGGAAAAGTGAAAATGTAGACAGACTTGTCAGTTGAATGTTTTTAAAAGCACTCTTGCCAAGGCATCGTACTCTCAGTGAACTGTTTTTTAATGGTATTGATGTGTTTTACATCATTGTCATGTGATAACCTTATTGTGCTACAAAATTTGAATTGTTATCTCATAAAATTAATAATATCTTAGTGGAACGTGTTACTTTCAATTTTTGTAATCTCTGAGCTACTAAATTGGACTTTAAAAACTATATTGTTGCTAATTAGGTCTTACTGGATCTTCTTAATTAAGCACACTACTGAAAAAGAGGCATAGGAATAATTATCTCAATTTGATGGCCATACAATTTGTATTATCAACAAATAGCCAAAGAGCAATTGTGTTTTCTTCTCACATAGAAATGAACACAACGCTTGCTACATGTCAGCAATCTGAGGTTCCACTGACAAGCGTTTTAATGCCTCATGTGGATGTATTTAGTAGAAAGAAGTATGTACTATATATTGGAAACATCCTGACCAATGGGAGGGAGCTTAGTTGTCACAGGCATACTTGAATATAATAAGGAAAATCCCCTTTTTTCAGATCTCTTCTCTTCTTAGGCTGTCTTTTACTAAGAAAACACAGATTTACTCTCCCTGGAGTAAAACACAACTTCAGAGAGATCGATATATGAATGTTGATACTGGATTCTCAACCGGTGCTCTTATACCAGGAATTATCCTGCAATATAACCAGGAGTTGTGTTTCCTAAAACACAGTTCTTCAGAAAGACTTAGAGTTCGGGAGATATTCTGAACCTGTTCAGGAACTATCACTCTGAATCTTGGATGTTTCTCCCCCAGCAACAGAGCTTGATCTTTTGTGCTTGAACCTCCATTACTTACGCTCACTAACATCAAATGATGGGTTTCCAGAAGCAAACATTAAGGAGTTGTGTGATTTTTTTTTTCTACTGCCAGTGGCAATTCTCCAAGTAAAGTGAAGGGCACATGTTGGCCAAGAATTCTGTATCACAGTTGAGTAGCTGACATAACGTATGTTTTTCAGTTCACTTTCAGTCTTGCCATATGTCACAAAATACTGCAACAATCTGACTTCCTTTACAATTTTGTTCTTCAGTGTCTTCTCCCTGCAACTTTGGATAAAATGTGCAACACTTTGAATTACTTTGTTAACTCCAATGAAATGAGAATGAGTAATTTTAAATGAAGATCATTAAATGCGAAAATGGACCTTATTCCACTTGCCTCTATCACAGTGACAGATATAAATGTATGGACAAGTGTAATCCATCCGTAGATTAAACCAGCAGATCTTCTAGGCAGTGTGTTAAATCCATGGTACAACCCTGAAAACTGCATTTTACATTTACATATCTCATTTAGAAAGAAATACAGAAAAATGTATTCTCACTTTTGTTTTCTTTTTCTTTACATCTGTTCTTTAAGGAGTACCACACAGTCCACTTGCAGGAATAACAAAATGTCTCAATATTTCATAGTCTTGCTCATACACAGAGAAATAATGGGCATGTGGTACCTGGTGATCCACAATTCATTGTCATCTTCAAACAGCTTTCAATGTGTTGATGTTTTATGATGCAGAGTAAATGTTCATGTGATTTTGGATACTACATGTGTTTTAAAAATTCTCAGTTTCTCCAATCAGTCTTCTAGGGATGCTTTCATTCACTCTTTCTTGATTGTAGTATGTTTTTTTCTTTCCATTGGAAAGTGTTGTCTTCTTCCATCCTGTAGATAAATCAGACTTCCCAGATTCTTACAATCCTATCTAATTCCGTTCGTCATCTAGAAACATAATTTTTTCCTGTTGTGCTGCTGCTCAGCTGTTTTAGCTGTTATGTTTTTCACTGCAACTGTTCTGTAAAATAGAGCACTTTAAGGATGACATAAGAGCTTCCTTTGTTTATAATAGCTAAACAAATATTTGAGGGATATAGTTTTGAATTGTATGTACAAGGTCAGAAGATTTTTTCCATTTTTTTTCTTGATATTGCATTTCTCAAAGGCTTTAAGGATTGCCTTTGTTTTGCCTTTCCTATTTAGTTCGTATTTCAGAGTAGACTTGCAGAACAAAAATACTATTCTTTTTGCCTTCAGCAATCCAGAGCTGAAATACTTGCTTACTAGTTCATTTTCAGAAACCAATGGTCTGAAAAGTTAATAAGCAAATGGTAGCTTTCAGGTAGGGCATATGTTGAAGTTTAAAAGAAAATAAAGGAGAGAAATGAGCAAATGTGGAACTGGGATTTGTAGGTGGTTGAATGACCCCTTCTGAGAATGAAAAATGGAATCATAGGAGACTGCCTTGTGAGTTAGGTTTTGAATATATGCAAACAAGGAATGTTTCTTGGTTATATTTTAGCATCAAAATGGCAGTTGTAGTTTGGAATATCTGACTGTTGGACATAAAGCTTAGTTCAGGTCAAAAATGTCTACGGTTCGTGTATTCTCTCTTGGATTCTTCTGGAAGACCATGTTCAGCTACATGATGCTCATTATCATCCACATCCTGACCCCTCTAAATAAATCTGGGCTTACTGATAACCCGCCTGGGTATGTCACTGCTGGTTTCATGGGGTTGACAGCAGGTAATCAGAATGGAAATCTGCTCATTAAATGGGCACCATATCAGAGCAGCCTGATAAGAATTTATACAAAGCACTATTAAAGTAACATGACCTCTGTGGCATCGCTATATTTGAGAACAGAGCCGCTGCAGTATAAATGCATACAGTGAGTTTTCTTATAAAATACCTATTGATTAGTGTGTGTGCTGCAAGAAGCCTCATCACAGGCTTTCTCGTGAGCCGTGGTTATCTTGATGCTATTGCACTTCAGAGCAAGTAGGATTCTGATCTAAATAGAAAATGAAAGTTAGGCGGTTGACGTAAGAGGGTTCTAATGCAAGGGAAATATGAACATGGTTTCTGATAACATGTACAACATGAATTTAGAAAGTTGCATAAATCATACATTAAAAATATAAAGCCGTATGCCCATCTATATTAATTCCATTATTTATAAAGTGGCATTTTCCCATCTAATAGAGCTTTTTGACTTTTTATTTTTATTTGGAAGATTTTAATTCTGAAGCCAAATGATCAGTTATATATTCTGTAAATCTTAACTGTAAACTATATATGATATCTATTTTAAAATGTGGTTGAGAATTACTTGGCATTCAGGGTCTAAGTATATATTTCATGTATTTGTATTGTAAACATAATACTTTATAAAGTATTTTATCAAATATTTGTTGAAACCTTTCAATGACAGAACAGTGATGGAAAGGTCAGAAAAGTGCTATTTGTCATGAGGAGAAGAGCATTAAGACACTCGCGCAAAGGTCTTTTATAGGAACTGTAAGCTTTTATAAGACTTTATCAGTTTGCTTACAAGGTCAACTGGATATTGATCGGCTGGGTATTTTGTTTAGTTACTTGAAGGCCAGTTATTTCAAGAAACCTGTGTAAACATCCCAGCAGTGTGCTTTATACTCCTGCCCTTTCTTTATATTCCAGCATTTTGAGTTGCTTAGTGTGTTGTCTTTTTCCAAACAAAATATGAAATAAGGATGAAGTACTCGGTTACCAGTGTTTATTGTAACATACCATCATTCATTAAATTTAACTGAATCTTTCACCATAGAAGAAAGGCTTGAGGATTTGATGTTTTTATCATGTGTTCCTGAATCATGAAAGTATTTTTTGATTGAAAATTTTCTGAAATATTTTTCCAGTTATTGCAACTGGTAGTTGTGACCAGGTAGTTGTGGATTTATGAGACGTTAATGCCCTAGGCAAAACTAAAGAAAACACAAGTTTAGTCTTTGTGAAAGCCAATCAAAGTTTACTGTGGCCCATGCCCAGCCCTTCTGTGAGCCATTAGCGCTCCTGGGTTTTAGCTGGTAAAATCAGGTTGGAGTGGGAAAGGAGGAGTTAACCATGTATTCCAAAGGTTTTTCTTCCTTCAGGCAGTGAATGAGTAGGTGTTTTAGCTGGTAAAATTGGGCTGGAGTGGGAAAGGAGGGGTTAACCATGTATACCAAAGGTTTTTCTTCCTTTGGGCAGTGAATGAGTAGGCAACTCCAGATCTGTCTCCATTGCACCCGTGTCTGCATCATTCCTGTGCAAAAGGCTCCCTGGTCTTGTGCTTCATGCTCTGAAGATGGAATGTGTTAGTGCCTCATGTCGAAGTGGCTTAGTGGACGATGTTGTGCTGAGAAAGGCTAAGCTGTAGCTTCACGTGCTTGTGCCAGACTATTAAAAAAGCAACTCATAAATAAGTGCTAAACTTCTTAGGCAATAATAATAATAATAGGCTTTTGAGAAGCAAATAGTGCTTCTTAGTAACTTGTCTACAAAAGCATCTTAACACCAACTTGATACAGTATGGTGGATCCAGGGCACAGAAACTGGTGTTCCTTGCTGAAGCCCCGTGACACTCTTGTCAAATGGCCTTGGTCTCTGGCAGCTCTTTAGTTTGTCTTTTTAGTTCTCTCTCTGTTTGAAGAGTGTTTATTGACTTGGGTACTATCAAGCCCATTTTATTTGGTAGGAGATGTAAACTGCATTTAAAAAAAAAAAAAAAGAAAAGAAAAGAAAAGAAGCTAGAGCTCTTTATCCAGGTGCTATTTGTCTCTGAAGAGCAGTTCCATTTCAGGTTAAATGACTGGATTAGACTCCCTGAGATTTTGTGTTTCAATCAAAGACTTGAAACGTCTTTCTCCAGATAGTTTGCTGAAATGTGGGGAAGGGGAGGCATCACTGCACCCTGCTGCTTCTGTGGTTGTGGTCTATCCCCCTTCCTGCCATCCCTCCAAGAGTTCTGTGAGCGTGGGCTTTCTTCTTCTGTTACTATATTAGAAGCTTTATGCTATCGTCACACTGTGCTTGGTGTTTCCCACTCTTCTCAGGAGGAGGGTGGTCCTTTTCCACTCTGGCTCAGGAGGAAACACAGTGACAGCTACTATCAGTTGTCTCTCAAACATTGAAACACAATTTCAGAAGTTCAACTAATCTCTGTAGACCTGTAATAAGAAGTGCTTTCCATGGGGACTTATGTTCCCCTTTTATGTGTTTTCACTTTTTTTTGTGGTTTCTTCTAAAGATTCATTTTGTGTGCTCACAGCTGGCAAAATACAGGGTTAAAAGTCCTTGTTGCAGGTGGGAAATGGGCTGATATGAGAGTCACTATCACTTAACTTCCCTTTGCAGATGAGCTAGAAGTCATGAAGAAGCTGTGAGCAATTGTTTATTAATTAAGTTTATTAATTAATCTCTTTTAACTTCTGGTTTTTGGTCTTCTAGCAATAATTTTTATGACTGCCTTTTTCTGCTACAGTTTTTTTTCTATATCAATAGCAGTTGTTTATCTAAAAAAAAACCCAAACGCCTCAAATATATTTCAATAGAGCTCCTTGTGCGTGAGCCATGTTGCTGTAAAGCTATGCCTTATAGCCCCTGTTATTTCATAGAATCATAGAATCACCAGTTTGGAAGAGACCCACTGGATCATCAAGTCCAACCATTCCTATCAAACACTAAACCGTGTCCCTCAGGACCTCGTCTACCCTCCAGGGAAGGTGACAACACAGAGTTCACCTTAAAATTAGCGATGGAATCAGCTTCACGAAGGCAAGGTTACAGGACAAGTGCACTAGTTACATGTGCAGTTTTAACCGCTTAGTTTTGATGATACTGAATTTGAACATCATTTTAATGATATACAAAACTGCAACCCGCAATTTGCAAGGCTTCTTTGAGGATGGGTATAAGTTTAGACAGGAGATGCAGAGGAAGAAGGGGGGCTGTACTGCAGGGTCGAAGGTTCTCCCCGTTGAAATGTCCATGCAGTTTAAAAGGAAAATCTCTGTTTCTGAACCAGAGTAACCATGTGGTGTAGTTCTATTTTTACTAAGCCTCGTGGTTTTCTAACGTGTAAAGTCTCTTGTTCTTGATTAAATATAATTTAATTTACCACAAAATACTTCGAAAGAGTGAACTTTTTGGTTTTTTAGTCTTGGTATTTTAAAAGATAGAAAATTTTCTTTTTGTATAAGATGATTATGCATCCCTTTAGAGAAACTGTAACTGTTCCATCTTAGCTTTAATACCAAATATAAGTTCTTGTAACGTGTTTTGTGCATTAGGTACAGTTGTTGCTTGTTTAAAGGGGGTAGTGCTTGAGATTTGGGTGTTTGGTTTTTTTTTAATCTTCAAGTTGCTGTTATTTTAATTCAGATTGTAAAACAGTAAAAGAAGGCATATTTAGATTCTTTCCTGGATTATTCTGATATTAATGCAATTTAATTGTTTTATATCAACTAAAGATAAAATTGGGCCTTTGTGATATCTGAAATCTTTTTTTTTTTTTCGCCCCTCAGGACTATTTCCTTAAGAAGTTCCAGTTGCTTGTTTTCATGACTGTGAGCCTTTTTAATCAGAGATGGAGCAGATGGACTGCAAGCCCTACCAACCGCTGTCAAAAGTTAAACATGAAGTGGATCTAACTTATACAAGTTCTTCAGATGAAAGCGAAGATGGGGGAAAGCAAAGGCAATCTTATGACTCGAGAGAAACACTCAATGAATATAACCAAGAGCTAAGACTTAACTATAACAGTCATAGCAGAAAAAGAAAAAACATTGACCAGTCCACACAAGGTAAATTGTTTATTTTCTCTACTAAATATGGTTATTACTTTCTGATTACTTACTACTAAACAATATCATGTTGTTGGCAGACAAGCAAATGTTTTGTTTTCGAAGGCTTGAAATGACATTGAAGTTTTAACTATTTTTAACCACACCATAATATCAGAAATTTAGGAACTTCCTTTTTTTGGAATTAAAATTCCTTTTCTAGCATGATTGACTGACAGGTATTCTGGAGACCATCACATAATAGGTATAGAATAGGCAGTAGATTTCACAGTGCGGTGCATGAAAGCTGGAGGGTTCTTGGTGACTCTTGGTAGGTGCTCAGTCAATACCAGAAAAAAATCTATTCAGTTTGGAATTCTGAATTGTTGCAGAATAAAAAAAATAATGAAGAGAAGCTTCCAACAGAAACAAGTGTAGGAGTTATCTGTACTGATGTTGTTAGTTTTGTGAGAAGAATCACCAATTTAGATGTTTATGGAAGCTGGAAGAATGTGTATTGCCTACTTAAGCATCATAGGTTATTAAAAAAAAGAAAGACTGAGCAGTCATCTGAATTTAGTGAACAGCTTCAGAGTAAAAAAAGGGATTTGTTGCCTAAAATACTGGTATATCAGCAATTTCTGTGAAGTTTTTGTTACAAGCAATTTGACTATTTAATTGATACCATCCATGTTGAGTATTTATTTCTATGAAGAGTTTCAATTGAAATCTGAGACTATGTAGAATCATTATGTGTGGATATTTATGTGTTTTTATATATAGACAATCTATATAAGTCAGAACTCTGCGTGGCAGGAACTCAAAGGAAACATTTTCCCAACACTCACACATACCCTACAGAATTTTGTAGCACTGCTAATATTCTATGAAACACTTAGTTTTGTGTGAAAGGCCATGTGGTCTTGCACATTACAAAAATTTTTGTTTTAAAGATGAAAACAATACGCAAATATAGAGCTCTTCGTCAATACTTCTGTACTCCTTACAATTCCAGAAATTGAAGTGAAAGATTTGAGATACAAAGAGGATTGATTTATTGCTTGGTTTTCACACACCTTATAGATAGGAAAATGAAAGAAACAAAAAAACCAAACAGTAAGTACAGAATTAATCTATTGATTAAGCACAAATTTCTGGATGTAAATCTTGAGGTCTACTACAGGTGTCATTCATGGAAAATCTGCTGCAAGATAAATTGTGTCTCTGGAGTTATTTGCATCAAAAACTTGTTTATTTAACCAATAACACCACAGACTCCTTCAAGCTGAGCTGATTTACTGGTCTGACAACTCAAAGTGAGCAGATACAAAACTTTCTTGACAAAGTCACTGACTCCTGAAGGGTCACTGCTAATTGCGTAATGTATATATCCTAAAATGCATTTTCGTAGTCACTAGAATATTCAAACTCCTGTTTATCTGAAGATATGTAAATCTGCAATGTCTCATACTGGCAAGATCCTCTGGATTAAATTCCTGGCAGATCAGTCATCATATAGTTTGGGGCTGTTGGCAAACATAGTAAATTAATCGTTGGAAGAATTGGTAAACAGTGTTTTGTACTTAAAAGACATGGGGTAGATTTGGCAGAAGTAGTCACAAATGTTGTTCTTGCTAAGAAACTCCTTGATAGACCAGGCTGTGAGGAGAAATGTTCTTGTAGTTGTACCGTACATAGATTGCACTCATACCTTATTTGTGATGTGTTTACATGATCAAAACTGCTTTCTTCCACAATTTTCTCTGTTTCCACTGGAATAAATGTGAAGGGAGATATACTTTACAAATGCTGGCATTACAAAGAAGATTTTACGGTGTTTAGGTTAATTACAAATTTGTTAAAAACACTAGTTTAGAGGAATGAATTCCTGATAGGATAAGCATCTAGGATTGAGTCATTGGCATGATAAAGTTTATTGATCGTTAACAATATGAGCATATGGTGGTAAATTTCTGGTTAGCCAAACATATATTTCCTGGCAAGATAAATATATTGAACTGCATTATGTGCAAGGCAAGCTGGAGTTATTCCTAGCAGGAGGATCCAACAACAAATATATTCTGGGAAATCTACATGAAAAGTCAGCATTACTAATATTGCAGAAAATGATGGTTTATAGTGCTTCACAAAGAATTGACCTTTTCTGCTTTTAGCCTAAGTAGAAGGTAACACTTCGTTGTAGAACAAAAGCTGAAGATCGGTAACATTTTAAATGTGTGATAGAGGAGGTGTATAAAATTGTCTACAACAGCAATAGGTAAACAGATCCAGGTAAATGTTCAAAATCTTTGAATGACCTCCATGAGTTGCGTGAAGAGGCTTGGGTCACAAGGTGAGAAAGCTGTGCATATCATCCTAAGGCCACTCCTGTTTCGTCCTTGACTTTTTTAGCTTACCACTGTTGCCACCCCATTCTCTTCTCTTCCCTCCATTGTATTCTAGCTCTCGTGAGGGATAAGTAGGTAGCAGAAATACTGCAGTGCTGAAAAGCACTTTCTCTCCTTGGAATGGAAAAACTACTTCTAGAGTGCAGAAATTAGTGGCCTGTTTCCCTGTGTTTTAAAGTTCAGCAAATTTAAGCTTGCCAGGAAGCAGTATTTAAATACATGCTGCTCTTAACATAATATGACCAATCAAATCCAGTTTCACTTATCACCAGAGACATAAATACAAGGCATGCTGACAAGTAGTGGTAGGAAATTGTCCTGTCAGGAAAATGTCATGGTAGTTTTTTTGTCATCTGTGAAGCAGCAAAAGCTTTTTTCATCATAGCCATATTCACCTCTGATTTCAGCATTGTGTAAATCCATTCAGGGCAGGAGGTCTGCTTTCTGTCTGTACCAGGGCTGTGGAGAGCTGAATCTGGGCTCTGTATAGCATGGTTTAGCGTTTGATAGGAATGGTTGGACTCAGTGATCCGGTGGGTCTCTTCCAACCTGGTTATTCTGTAATTCTATGTGCTTCTTGATTTCAGTTACTATGTTTTTAAATAATGTATAAAGGTAAATAAGCCAACCTCTATTAGCTTCTCCCCTTGGTCTGTTATGCACAACTCTAGAATAATACTGTAATGTACCACAAGTCTGTGGTCTTGTGAGCCTTCCTGGAGGAAATTGATGCTAACAGAGTAGCTGTGATTTTCATCATTTTAACAGAGATTTGGAGCACTTATCTGGGTGAATTTAGGACTGTGCTTTCAAACTTCCACAAAGAGCTGTAAATGAAGGGAAAAATTTTATCAGAGGGCATGCCCAAACTCTTATTGATATTAAGAAAGTAGAATTTTAATACCATCAGTGCTAACCTGATTATCAACGCAACAGGGTAGAACAGTTCAATATAGCTCTTCCCTGCTAGGTGCATGTTTTGGAGCCCTAGCCAGTAATATTCATTGGTAAAGACTATCAAAATAAAGAATATTATAATGGCTGTTTGTTGAACAATAAACAGGACACAGTAAAATGCATTTTTACGTTCACAGCTGAAAAGAGGGAGATCATTGGTTTTGAGAAGGACAAGGGAAAATGTAAAATGTAAATAAAACGTCTCTCTTAAAAGAACTACTGCTATGTAGGCTTTTAGAAATGTGATAGTTTTGAACTCTTCAGCTGGGTAGTTATTTGCTTGTCTTGTTCCCCACGTTTTCTTTATTATGAGTTTTGTGGGCTAAGGAAGGATGGAATTTTTTTTTTACCTTTAAGCTGTATCATTTGTTTCGAGCTGTGTATTGAGATGTTATGGAAGGTGATTGTAGCACAGTGGAATTGAAGTTTTTCTGAGTACTGGAACAGGAAGGTAGGAGCAGGCTGTTACAAAGGAAACCAATTCTTTTTACAAGCACTTCTCTTGAAATTATGTGATTTAAGAAAATACAAAAATGACAGAAGACTTCAGGTAACATACTATTCCTAGATAGGGCTTGTATCAAAACTATTGAGGTATTTTGTGTTGTTACAACCTTTTTTCACTTGTTTGCAAATGCCAGACATTTAAATTTTAGACTTTTAATGCTCTCTACAACATTATTTTGCCAATTTAAAACAATCACCTGAGTACTTAATTGAAGAATGTTTTATACCTGCATACTTCAGAAAGGGGACTTGAAGCATAATGAAGGAATGATATCTGTGCAAAGGCACACAAAATATCCCCCATACTGTCTCTTGAAAGGTACTCGGCTTTCAGTAGAGGGTAATTTAAAGGTCCTTCAGATTTCTGGGCCGTATACTAACGGAAGGAAGCAGTGGCTAATAAGCTCCATGTCCTGCTGCTGTATGTTACACCATCTGGTCTGAGTGTTCATGAGCTTCATGTTGTCCAAAAAAATTGACAAGTGAGGCAGGGTAAAAGACTCCATATTCCTAAAGCTCTAGTGCATTTTCTCCTCTTGTATTCCCTTGCTGAAATAGGGATTCCTGATAGGCTGTGCTGTGCTTCGTTTGGCTGCTGTTAATTTAGTCATGTTGATGTTACTGTCTGCTAGAGAGAGCCAGTGGGATGCGCAGTTCCCCATGGCTTCCTGGGCTGCAGCCTTCTCCTCAATGCGGGGAGTTATCTTCGAACTAAGGAAAGGGAAAGCTGCACTTAGATTCAGCCCCCTCTGGATATTCTTTCTTGATTCGCTAAGTAATTGGAAATGTCTCTCCTTGGAATAACTGGGGTGATGAAACTGTATGTTTCTGGCTTCATTTAAAATCTCACAGAGGGAATACTTTTCCTTCCACTCATCAAATCAAAATACATGAGCAAACTAAATGTGCTAAGAGACTCTTTCCCACGAGGCTGAAGTGGGTGCTCCCCTTCCTAGATCACAACTGTTACAAAAGCCTCTAACCTGCTGTCACCATTCTTGCAATGCTGCTTCCAATCTTATAATATCTGCCATCATCTCGGTGAAAAAAATGCCTTCTGTAATCAAAAATAGTTTCATTCTCATAAGTAACGCTTTTGATTTGAAAAGTGAATATCTGAGAGAGGGGAAAAGTAAGAAAAGAACCTATTGAGAATGGAAATACATTAGAGGAAGATCACTGCATTTCCAGTCCCCTGCTAACAAATCTCATCCAAGGAATAAAAAATGCATTCTTCAAATGTTACACAAGCTTAACAATGCATTATCAGAGTACAGATGCAAACGACTATCCTAATTTCTCTTCTCTTCTCTGAATCTCCGTTTTTCTATGGTGTAAAATGCCACAAATCATAGAAATAGAAGTGAGACAGGGAAAATAACCCAGTCAGCATAGCAGAAATTGAGATACAACAGTCCTTACAGTAACCTGTACCCTATGCTAATGGACTGTCTACAGCAGAGGCTTAAATTTTTGAGTTAATATGCTTTGGAACTCTGTCAGAGCTTGAAATTGTACTTGCGAAATGTCCTTGCTATATTAATAGAGCTTCTCCCTATAACATTTAAAATGCCCAAGAAGATCTGTCCTAAGTTTGTTTATACCACACTATGAACAAACATCAAGGCAGAGCAATGAAGCAAATACGTGGGAACAGGTGAATGGCTCTGCACTTGTCCTGTAAGTAATTTGAATATACATACTCTTGCCGTGTCTTTTATGTCACGCTTTATGAAACAAAGAAAACCTGTCTTATTTTCTGAAACCAGAGATCTGGTTTGTTTATCTTCATTTGTAGAGCAGATGCTGAAATGCAGTAACATTTCTTTTCAGGGTTTCTCAGTTAGGTACCTGTCAGAAGATTTTGTACCTCCTGAAGTAAAGAACTGTCAAGAAGTAGCTCAGTGAGTTGATGACATTGCTATGTGTCTGGCTGAACAGCAGGGTGTATGTATCATAACTCATTTAGAGGTTGAATTAGAGGGTTTTTTTGAGCATGAGACTCAAATACTTTTTAACTTAGTTCTGTAGGCATTTGTGTGAAATAAAGTGTGAATGTGATTTAAAATCTAAGGTTCTTTCAAAGTATGTTTTATTGGAAGCAGCTCAAAAATCAGTTTCCTGCTGACTGTCGCTCATTAGGAATGCTTTGCAAGTAGATGAAGTATCTTTAGCTCAGATGGAAAAAAACAATGTGGGAGGAACAAAGTAATGTTTAACAGCGGCAGACTGATTCTTTCTGCACCACCACCTCCAAGCACCAGTTCTATAACAGAACAATGAATATTGAGTAAGGTTGATATAGTCGCTTCCAGCTCTAACCTCAGAAAAAAATAGCCTGAGGACCTAGAAATGTCATATATCAAAATATAAACAGTTGCTGTGGAAAATGTCAACAGATTACGAAGCCAATGAATTCAAATGATAGTATTAGCACAGGTACTAATGAGACATAAACGTCAATTTTTGTAAATTTTTTAAAGCCTGAATAAAATGCTTTATTCAGTATTAATGTAGTGGAATTCATAACTGCTACAAGAGCTGCATCTGTAAGAAAACATTAGCAATTGGACTGTATTAAATATTGTACTCTAAAACAGGCTGTCACAGAAACCCTAGGAGTTTTTTCCTGATAACTGAGAACAGTAGTATCTGAAAAGCTAGATTCAGTGTTGCCTTTGACTTCACTCAATGTAAGATGAGTATCTTCACACGTGATTTTTTAATTCCCAAGGAAACCCCGATCCTGTGAGCCAGAAGTGTTCCCATGCTTTGCAGCCAACAGAGACCTGTAGGAGAGGCTGTTATTAGCTAAAGGGTAGCAGCAGCAGGTTCTGCTGCCCATCACGCCTGGAAGTGGGACAAGTCTGAGGCTCAAGTGCCAAAAATACTCCTCCTGCATACCTGGGAGTGGAGTAGAATCTGGATCTCCCTGCTCTCAGCACCAGGAAAACAGCCAGACCTTTTTATTTCTGAGATTTTGTTGTACATATGGAAATGCAGAATATTAAAGGAAATGCAGAAATCTGAAATGTGCGCACATGCACTCTAGCTTTTAATAGGTTTTGGCAGGGGTTGCAATTGGAGTCGATTACTAAGAGTTTAAATAGATTAATATTAGAAATATTGTCAAACAATTGCCCTCAGAGGTATTCCCCTGTGCTGCTTGGAAAATGTGTTGGTAATTTCCTCTCATTTTGTTCCTTTTCTCGTTGTGTACTTGGGGACAGACTGCAAAATTCTGTTACCTTTGGATCTCTAGAAGGAAATACAGAATTGATTAACAGAAAGGCATGTTATGAAAAAATCTTTATATTTCAGTTGAGAAAGGAAAAAAAGGAAATTATCTGCCTGTTCTAGATAAATCTTCATTCATGGAGCATATCTTGGATGACCATCTTGAATGTTACCTATTGTAAAAATAAGGATTAACACACAGTACCTATCTGCATTGACAGCACTCCTACTGCCATTGTGAGTGCCATCATATAAGTGTATCTTAGTTCCTTAAAATAAATTTATTTTCTCCTCTCTTTATCCAACTTCTCTGAGTCAGTTCAATATTCAATAATATTTAGTGAGTTCTAAAGTAAAATGAGAGAAAGAGTAATAAATTTAATGGAGTATCTGTTTGCATGATCTTATTGAGCACCAGACAGTTCAATGTCAGAACACACTCATCTTACGTCTGCGATGAAGGACAAAGTATTAGCACAGGTAAAGCTTTCAATGCTACTTCCACAGGTAAAGCTAACTCTGAATATATGAACTTAGGCATCTTTATTCAGGAATGTATTATGGCAAAATAGTATTTTGATATGCTGCTTGATGGCTTTTGTTACTTCCTCAATGTTTAAACTTAGCTTGAGGAATTTTCTAACATAATTTGGAGGTTTTAATGATCTTAAAAATTCATTTTCCAGTGATAATTTTTTAGAATAAATCAATACATTCATTTTTATGGGTTTAGAATTTTTAGTCTTAAGAGAAACTGTCTGATATGTAGCTTTGGATTTTGGATTAAAACTGGGGTTTTTTCCTGTAGAACCTTTCTGTGAAGATACAGGGGAAAATCAATTTTCTGTTTCTGCTTATGGATAAAAAGATCAAAACCACAGGTCTGTGTTTATTACTAATTCTGTATGTAGTCAGTTCTTTGACTTCACTGGTCATACTACTGTAAATCAGAAAATAATCTGTCTGGTTTTGACAACAAAAAAGCATACTACACATTATATATTGTAACGTGTGAATACATAACCTTGAGCAGTGTTTTGTCAGAAGTGTATAATTAGTGGTTTGGGAGAGGAAATATTTGTAGTATTTATTTGGTTGGTTTGGTTTGCATACAGATTCTCAAAGGATTAATTGAGCTGTTGATTTTAGGGATAAGGTTCTTCCTGGCATCAGCGAGAATTATGTTTATAGGTGTGACATCAATTTAAGCTGATACTGTAGTAGCAGTTATTTAATGTTTGAAATTAATTGTTGGCTATTGATCTGTAGAGTTTAGGTGCTCAGCTAGAAGGTTGCTAATAGTTTGCTCTTGTTCTGTGCTTAAAAAATGAGTCTGCTTTCAGATAACTGAAAAAAAAATTCACTTAATCATAGAGTCATAGAATTACCAGATTGGGAAAGACCTCTTGGATCACTGAGTCCAACCGTTCCTATCTGCCCCTAAACCATGTCCCTCAGCACCTCGTCTACCCGTCTTCTAAATGCCTCCAGGGATGATGACCCAACCACCTCCTTGGGCAGCTTGTTCCCATGCCCAATGACCTTTTCTGGAATCAACTTGCCAAACTTGCCGAGTTATTTGTCCATCTTTGTCATAGCTGCTGGATCAGACTTCTGAAAAGCTCAGTGATAAAAGTTTTTAAGCTATCTCTTGGCTTCACCTCACACTTTCACTACTTTAGTGGTGCTATCCAGTATTAAAGTTTGATTTGCTTCCCAGAGGTGGCAAAGGGACAGGAGAACAAAAAAAAGAAGAAAAAAAAAAAGGAGGACCTCTGGCATGCAAACATTTTCTTATAGGTCGGTTTTGGTTTTCTCTCCCTCCAGTCTGAAATCAATTATGTAAAAACTTCAGTCCCACTGGGGTGGCTGTTGTGATTTTGGGTGGGTTGCCAGGTGCTTCCTTCAGGTAGCCAGAGGCTTGTGCCTTTAGCAAAGAAATTGGCAGAGATTGACTGAAATGGCTACCTCTGAAAAATATTTGTTATTTGGAGTAGGCAAGATGTGCTGTTGGCAGGAAAAGATTTTGGAATTGCAAAGACAAGAAAGAAGATGGGTTGGATACCTCAGCGCTGTTTACTTCTAGAAATAATAGCACTAGTGTATTTATTGGAGTAGGACTGGGTATACCTTCAGGGATATAAAAGCTTATTTAGCTAATATTCAGGTTTGCATTTAGGAACAAACCCAGGGGATAGGTCTGCCCACTGCAGTTCATGAATTCCTGGCACCCATCTGTGTGTCATGTAGCTGCTCTAGACCTAAGTACAAAGTGAAGAGAGTCTGCCTTGGCCGACTTCTTCCCAAGATTATTCGCACTCTCCAATGAAGCATTATTCAGCCTTGAATTCACTCAGGTGATGAATATTCATTTCACAGATAATCATCCCTGAACACATCCAGTCAAATCAACCAAACTTCTCACACCCACCAATCATTTCTGTCACTGTTTTGGCAGCATTAAGCTTATGGTTCCTCACACTCTAATAATGCTCCATCATTGGTGGATTTGGGTCTGACCATGATGAGGTTTAAAAAAATCTTCCTTTCCACAATGCTTCTTGTTTTTTGAAAAAGAAGAGAGAAGCGCCTGCCACTAATCTTTTCATGTGCTGCCTTAAATCTCACACCTGGATGTGAGGCAACAGCACAGCAGACATAAGCAGAGTTCTTCTTTGCTGTAACTTGTTGCTCCAATGTAGATACCTGTTGTGATCAATTGAATGCTTAGACATTACATTTCAGTATTTGCAAGCTTTTTCTGAAGGATTGCAGTTACTAAAAGAAATCTCGGTCCTTAAATTGGCTATGGTAATGGGTTTATCTGGGCTGTCAATTGAATGGAATAATGTTGCTAGCAAGTACCTATATTTCAGTTTGATTTTATGACCTTTTTAGAAGAATTATATGCATAAAATAGATTTCTAATGGCTAATAAGCCCTCCTAAAGGAGGAAAGAGGGACTTAAAGGCTCCTTATTTTGTTTAAATATTTTTAAAATGAATGGAAGTGCTAAGTAAAAAACAGCTGCAATAACATCAGTAAGAGATCAGTGTTTGAAGTGGTTAGAGGTCAGTAGCAGATTCTTTGCAGGTGAGGAATTTACTGACTTGTCTTTGGCAACATTGAATAAAGTTTTTCTGTGTTCACATCATTGTTCGATAAAATTAGCCACAAAACACACTTGACAAATCTGCCTGTTATAATTTCAGCAAAAGATGTGAGACAACTGTATTAAACATGAAACAAGAAAATGCTGACTTGTGAAATTGTCTGGCTGGCATCTCTTAAGATTTTCAGGAGTTGCTTGTCATGCTTTCTGTCCCGTGGGAAGGGGACAGTGGTGAGGGATGTACTTACTCCTCTGAAGGTGTATGTTGTTGACTAGATGGTTCAAATAAGTGCATTTTATTATCCTGGGGGGAATAGTTCTTTATCCACTGTTCTCTTTCTTCATTGCTATGCGACAGCTCACTAATCATCCTTCTTGTTTTTGAGTCATCCTCATATTCAAATCCACAGAGTCCAACCCTTTCCTTCTCTCCTTCCCCTTCCACTAGGAGCTCTATCGTTTAAAAATGCCTGCTCCTCTTTCGGTGCTCAGTTCCTCCTGTGTTTATTGAAGTAGGAATTGGCTGGTTTTATAAGAACTCTGCTTGATGAGTGTAGAAACAGAGAGGATCTTGCTATATTTTGGAGAGAAGTGATATAAGCTCCCACAGACAAATGTTGTAGGTGTTTTTCACTCATAACCGCTTCTGGTTATGTTGCTTGCATCGTTTGCTAGTTGTCTTGATCAGCTGTGCTGTTTATTTCCCATTTGCTCTGTCACTGCTGTGTCTAATGTCAGGCTCGGTACAAGACAAGTGAAGCTCAGGAAATGATGAAGCAGCTGGTAGGGAAATGAGACATTACTGAATGGTGGATAATGTGGAAAAAGGCAAAACCCACATGTTGGTTGTACCCTGTGGGGCAACTGTTTCTCATGAATGGTCTGAACACAGCTGGTTCACACAAAACAAATTTAATAGGAAGAAAGCAATGGAAAAGAGCTTTAAGGTCTGTTTAAACATAAAAATGTCTGCTAGAAGAAACTTTTGTACCAAAGGATGTTTAAGCATTTCCTTTTTTTTATATTTTTTTCTTTTAATCTGAAAACAATCCCTTACATACCTGGATATTAGCTTGTGGTGGGGGTTTTTTTCTGATACTTTATTTTCCCCCTCTAAACTAGTGTTAAAGTCAAGATTGATAGGTTTACTTCTTTTCCCCCTCCTTTATATAGTGAATGGATGTACGTGTTTTTTGATATGTGAAATAGTTGCTGCTACAGTTCTTCTAGCAAGCTAACAGTGCAGCTGAAGTGTTTTTATAGATTAAAACCAAAAGAATTGAGACGCTTAGCACTCCTGTAGTATTCTTGTTCTTAGGTCGCTGGCATGATCCTGAATTGCTCAGGTGCAGGATAGGGCCCTCTTCTGTCTCCATGGTATGTGTTAAAGCACATTAGGGGTTATCTAAGACAAAGGTGTATTTCTTTCTGTTCTGGTTAGTTGTGGCTTTAGTGTTTAAAATGATATCTGCACAGATTGTTGTAGCATTATATATAAATGTCTTTGAACATGGTTTAAAAAAGAGTTGCTCTCATTTTTGCTTGAAACTGGTATTCCCCTGGAGTCTCTGTTTAGAGTGCTTTCTCCAATGTGTGTCCCATTTCTGATCAGGGCTTAATTACATTTTAAGTGCTTTCTGTGTTACTGTCTCCACCACCTCAATTAGTTCACCTCCAACTGTGTGAATTTTTTAATAAGGAGGCACTAAGTATTTCCAGCTGTACAGAACTTTGAGATTTGCTTATCTGCCTATGGCAAGCTTCCCTTTAGGGCATGGAAGAGTTTACAAGGTTGCTGTAGGCTAATCTATTAGTAAGATATCTTACCCTTTTGGTTGGAGTTATTTTCTTTGGGTTAAAGTACTTTCAGCTGCTGTGGAGGCTCGTAACTGACTGTTCCCAAGCATCATTGATCAAGCAGCTTCACAGAACTGAGAATTATGGTGACCTCACAGACTCTCAGTTGCCTGTTGCTGTAGAGTAGAAGGTATGTTAGCTGTGAAGAAGGGTAGTAGTGTGAATCTTACATTCCACAAATAAAATGTCTCAAAGGCAGATGCTAGAAAACTTAAGAATCCATTTTTATGTGGAATTCTAATACTCTGAGTAATTCCTCCTATGTTTTTCAGTCTGTTAAAATCCAAACCGATTATTTCATTTTCTGATTTCCCTTTTCGAGATTTGTCTAACACAATTGTTGAGGCAACAGCTTCTATCTATCTCATGTTAGGTATTCAACCTCCCAACCATCCTTATACACATTAGCAATATCTGTATATCCATTTATTTGATGAAAAGGAATCGGGTTTAGTTGTGGATAGTCAACAGTACATGTGATGTGCATTAGAAAGAGCAGATGCCTCCTTGCTGACTTTCAAAGGTGAGAAATTGCATTTTAATGCTTAACAGTTAGTGACTTGTTATTTCCCAGGTATCAATTAGAGAGCTGTGTCTGTGTGAAAGAGAAAAGTGCTATGTGGTTAAGTCATCAGCTGGAGTTTTCAAAGTCAGTAACTAGAATAGCGACTAAAATGAGTCTTACATACTTTAAAAACTCACTTAGTGTTTTAAAACAATTCCAACTCACATTAAGAAAGGGCAAGGAAATCAAAGAGGTCTAGAGGTCAGGAAAAAATGTAGTCAAGTGCTCCTACCCACAAAAAAAGTACTGGAGATATTTCTCGCTATAGTGGCTGTGTTCCCAGAATTTGGATAAATTTTGATGACAGGTCATGGGGACTTAAAACACTTCTTTTTGAAGTTCAGGAAAATGGACAGAGGTGTTTTGATTTGATGTGCTTTGGAATTCATCTCGTACTTCATTTCCGTTGGTGCAGCACAGGGAACAGTGGTGGCATCAAATCTTGAGATGGAAAATTTTGTAGATATAATATTGTATGCTTAGGAACTTTATTATGCTGACACAAAAGTCTCTGATTTTAATCTTTCCTTGATAACTGTGATATGTATTGTTTTTATTAAAATATGTTTTAAGAACTGTTTATTTAATGTTAATAATAGTGATGCTGTGTGATACTGATGTGAGATTACTATAGTGTATTTTCTGGGGATACACACTTGGAATGAATCTGTTGTTTTCCATTGAGTTACTTTAGTGCATCTTTATGGTATAAAGCAAAAAATGATCCTTTTTTTGTAGTTGTTGAAACATAATGTAGTAGTCTTTATAATTTATATATTTACTTGTAGAAATATAATGTAGAAGAAATAATATCTGGGAATATTGGAAAATCTAATAGGGGTCTTGGAAGGAAATTAGTTAAACAGTTGAAAAAATAATTAGTGTGATTGTATATATCAAAAGTAAGGTACACAAACCCAATTATTTGCATTAAATTGTTTTACTAGTACTTAAAGTGCAGTTGAGCTGGCCTTTAAGTTTGAACTGTTGTTATTGAAATCCCTATAGTAAACTGAACACTTGAAAAAAGAAGGGAACTGAAGTGGTCTGAATTTTTTGAAGGCAGTTTAATCTCCCATTTCTTGATCAGATGGAACACTTGCTGACAAACCCCTCAAGAGTTTTTTGGGGAAGAAGGGTTCTTTGACTGACAAGCTGTATCCCCAATTGGCTAATCAAATGGAATGGATGTGCCAAGTTGTCTTTCTTATGTTCTTACTTATGTCAGATCTGCAGTTGGGCATAATTGAATGTGAGTGGAAGTACTGAAGAGCTTGTGCACATGTGCATACTCTCTCTTGTCCTTGTTCCCTGATTTACCTGAAGGGTGTATTTGTTGGTCTAAATGTTACTTAGTGGTTCAGTCTACATTAACAACTATGCTGCATCCATATTAGATGTTACTTAATATTAAGATCGTGTAGGATTGTGTCCATTACATGTAAATTTTAGAAAGTTCAGGGGCAGGAGAGTGAAAAATATCTGCAAATATTTGCACCTATAATCTGAAATAGGGCAAAGTCAAACTGCCTGGCTGTCCAAAGATCCAATAGGGAATATCTTGCAGTGTGAGTTGGTTTTATTTTTTTAGCAGAAAGGGTGATTACGCACTAAAATAGAGTTAGTGAATTTATGGGGAAAAGGGAATGTTTTAACAGCAAGAAATCAGTTTGTGGGTTGGACTTGGAAAATCATGGGAGCAAAGCTGGATTTCCACTTTTATTGTTGGGGCACAACCCAGTATGTCTTGAAAACCTCAAACTTTAAATGCTTCATAGCGCTATATGCTCCGCAGTAGCAACCTTGTCAGCAGTCCTTGCTCTGTAGGTTGACTCTTTATTAAGGAGCCCTGGGAAACCTGATGAAATTTGGCCCTCCCTTTAGCAGGAGGATGCATTATTGACTGCCAAAATACTCCCTATTTCAGTTATTTTAAGACCCTACATATTCTATACAGATATACTTCTGTATCTATGTTTATGTGTATCTTAATATCCTACACACGTGTGTGCGTATGTATGTATGCATAAAAAAGCAAGAGAAAGAAGTATAGAATCAGGCATAGTATTCTGCATGTGTTGGATATCCCACCAAAAGAACAGAGGATGAAGATTTCAAATTTTGACTCCCTTAGGCAGTCTTTTCAGTTGTGGATGCTTGGGAGAGGTATCAGATGTACTTTCAGGACTGACAGCATGAGCGGTGTGGAACCACAGGGTGTGAAGAGGTTTGTTGACATGTGTATCAGCTTCCTGTGACCAGCAGACTTAGTGACACCGGAAGCCTGCAGACTAGAAGTTGTTAAGTTTTTACCTGAGAAATCAGAAAGGGTCAAACATTTATGTTTCCAAAGTAATATGTAATACTGGTTCTGGTTCATTATGCTTCCTGTCTTCTCAAAAATCACAGCAAATAATTCACCCTTCCAAATCAGGAGGATCTGTCAGGATTTACAAAGATATTTACTCTTGCTGCTGCTGCTGTCTCATGCCTTTCACTAGGAGCTTTTTCTCTTTTGATTTGCTAGCCATTTTCTGCTCTGGATTTCTAGCATGTTCACAACAAAAAGGAAAGAATACGCCTGTTAATCCTGTCTGAGGTTTGCTTGCATGGAATCCCTTCCTCGTGCTTCACCTTTTTCCATCTAGGCACAGCCACATGCCTGGGGTTTGTGGTACGTGGAATGAGCATCAGCCTTCTTCGCTACACACTCTTTGCCCAAGTGCCCTGGTTGCTTGTTAGCTTTCCTAACCCCTCTTACAGAGGTTTGACAGCAAAGCCTTGCTTATTCATTTCTGCAACTTACTGCTCTGACAGTAATTGTGAAAGGCAAAATGCAGCATAGATCTGCCATTCGTATGCAGCCTTCTTAGAAAGCCCCCTAGGTCAAAACAAAACCAGACAAACAGAATGTCTCTTGCCCTGAAGGTGACTGTCCCCTGGCTGTGGCCGGTTGCCAAGGGGCAGTTGCAGCCATGGGCCCTGCTTCTCTGCCACTGTGCTTCCAGCTTGGGGCAAGAGCCTCTTGCCCAGAGCAGCTCGTGGGCCCTCACACGCCTGGAGGGGCTGCTGCTCCTGTGGAGGCAGCACAGTGACAGCAGCAACTAGTCTTCGTGCCTTTGTGCACCGCACAGTGTTCTCCCATTGGTTATGTAAACAAACAAGGTGATGCTGCAGTCTGCCTTGTACATGGACTTGTAAATAGTTTGGGTTGGAAGGGACCTTAAAGCCCATCCTGTTCCAACCCCCTGCCACATGCAGGGACACCTCCCACTAGATCAGGCTGCCCAAGGCCCATCCAACCTGGCCTTGAACATCGCACATCTCTTATTTAAAAAAAAAAAAAAAAAAAGGCTCTAGTGCTCATGTAACTCAAGTCAAAGTTTCAACAGAAATTTTAGGAGACAAACAGTTTCAATATTTTTAGAAAGCGAAGGTGTATTTTTAAAATATGTTATAAACCAGAATTCAGACTGTTGGTATAAATTAATTTCATATTTCCATCTTAAGTTCTATTAGAAGGTGATACCTGTCAGGAAACTTCTAAGACTGATGTAACTCCATTCAGAAAAGCATATCTGAGCTAAATTCAAATTTATAGGGATATAGCAACAATCCGAGGGTAATTTCACTTTGAAGAATGTTAGTATACAGCTTGCGCTGTGTTTAATAATTCTGTCAATCTCTCTTCCCTTAAATGCCATACAGATTTTTAAACAAGTTAGAACCACAGCCTTAATCTTCCCTGTTGAGAACTGTAACTTTACTGGCCTAAAGCTAACTGTACTCCACTGTTTCATGCTCTCTGGTTTGTCTTTAGGAAGAATATTTGTTCATAAAAGCTCCTTTAAGAGAAAAATCTGTTAATCTGTTCTAGAAGTTTTATCTTGCTTAGTGTTTTTTTTAAAGTAAAGAAACTTAAGAAAATCTACAGGCTAAAGCTGTGGTAAGCTTTAATTTTGAGAATTTAATGACAAGATTTCATTATCTTTTCTTCTGTGGAACACATACAGATGCCAGTACTTGCAACTGAAAAAATGTTTCAGAATGAAGGAACCTTAAAAATTCTAAACAGAAAATTGTAATGCTTTTCTCTTAAAATAGAGGGTTTGGAAACACAGAATCTTTTTTTCTTAAAAATTGTAAATTTCATAGATTTTTGTGCATGGAGAATGAAGTTGTAATTACATGTATTATAAGACAAACTATTCCAGACTCTATTTGAGCTGTAGCATTAGAAGAACTTCATTTATCCTCATAAATGATACTGAGGTTCTTTCTCATCTGTGATAGTTAGATTCCACCCCCCCCCTCCCCTCCGCCCTTGTCTTTAATAGGATAGAGTTAGTGTGGCCATTATTTGAGATTAGGTAGGTTTCCTTTATCAGAAATTTAGCTAAATGCTAACTCCTGGCATTTACTGTGGTTTTATAACTCTAAAATTCATTAGAACAGAGACATTTATGTGTAGCTGCAATAGAAATTTCTCTTTAACAGAATCTTGTGAATGGAAGGACTTTACCTGATAAAGCCACGCTTCAGGAATAGGAAAGGCTACAGCCAGCAACGCTTAAGACATATTTGAACTTGAAGTAATTAATTCCTAGTCAATCTGATAATGACAATGTTTTTTCCTAAATTGAACTGACACCCACTGCATCCACATTGTAACCTGAGGACCCTTCTCTCTGGAAGCTTGCCTAGTTAGTCTTGAAAACCAAAATTTGTGACGTTAAAACTTCCAGTGATCTACAAAACCAATATCCCACTACTGGTGAGAAAGGAAGTTTGTCTATTTTCTTATAGGATCAGGGTGATTTCTATGCAGAGTTTAAGTAGTACTTTTTTTTTATTATTCATGTTGATTTTTATAGTAATAAGAATTAATGTCTTAAAACTCCAGGAGCATTTTTTGAAAATTAATTCTGTTCTTGCACTCTTTAAGTTTGAAGAAATAGTCTGAAGAGAGACTAGAAAGATCTTTGCCCTGAGGCATGGGTTGGAACCTGTTTTCTGGTTCCTCTGGGTAAAGACTTGAAGAATAAAGAGTTTCTTCCTTTCTCATGAATTTCATAAGCCAAAGAGTTTCCTGAAAGTGAAACCTCCTTTCCTAATCCATTAGCTGCCTAATCTGCAAATTTTATGAAACTCCTTAGTAGTATAACTGATTCTTATTGTTTTCCTCCTTTATTTCTTATTACTGCTATTTTTAATTTTCTGGCGTCTGGGGTGGTAACTGGAGATTACTGCAAGAAAATGAACTACATAGGTAAGGGAATACATGGAAAAGTTGAAATATAGTAAAAGAATATGAGTACAATATGCATTTGGTACGTAGGCCTAAAAACTCAAATGCCATCTTTTATGAAGAGTTATTTATGTATAATAGGTATATCACATTTTCTTAATTAAAATAAATGCAACTGAGAACCTGTTTGGGGCTCTGATAACAGTGTGTGCAGTTGGTGACAGATATGAGATTTCTAAAGCAAATTTATTGTCAGTGTAATGTGCTTTTGCATATTATTTAATTTTTGGCTTCTTCCTCAATGATTTTCATATGAACGGTTACTGAAGTTTAGTGTCTTTGAATTGTGTCATCCTAGGAAAAATGGGGCATGTTCTCAACATGGAAAGAAGTAATATCTTTAACTAAATGAAATGTGAACACAGAGACACTCACAAAGTTATCCAGCAGATTGTGTTACACGAATGACTTTATGAAGTTGCTTAAGATCCCTGCCTATTTAATTCTCAAAACCAGTGTACAGCCCCAGTAAACCATGGTCCTCAGGTGAGAAATGAGAAATTTTAAGGACTATTGAACACATGGAATTTAGCAGAGTGCTCAATAGCCCTCAAAATTTCTCATTTAGGAGAGTGCATATGTATTGCTTCCAAAAATGAATGTGTACTTCACATTCTCCACTTGATTTACACTTCTTTCTTTCTACCCTTTTTTCCCCACCCCTCCCTTCAAGTTGGTTATGCTGTAACTGGTCTTCCTTTCTTCTCCTTTTGAAACACATAAAATACTCTTGCTGATTAAACTGCTGGTGTAAGTTCAGAGTGTGAAACAGCATACACAAATTTGCAGTGTAACACTGGAAAATCACAAACCTTACACTGACGTCAGAACTGCATGTTTGGGGTGTTTTTTTTCCCCTGTATTCCCGTTATCACTCCTCTAGACACCAGACTGGCAAACATGACACTATTCAGTTTAATGCATATCATGGTATATGTGATTGACAGTGATAGGATGAGAGGAAATGGCCTCAGGTTGTGCCAGGGGAGGGTTGATACTGGATATTGGGAAAAAATTCTTTACTGAAAGGGTGGTTAAACATTGGAGCAGGCTACCCAGGGAAGTGACGGTGTCACCATCCTAGGGGTGTTCAAAAAAAAATGTACCAATGTGGCACTTCAGGACATGGTTTCGTAGGTGTGTTGGTGTTGCATTTATGGTTGGACTTGATGATCTTGGAGGTCCTTTCCAACTTTAACAGTTCTGTGATTTGCTTTTCTGGAGTTCCTTCCATTATAGTTCAGTATCTTCCCATCAGATCTGCTCCCTAGACTTGTATATTCCCAGTATTCTCAAGTAATCTCCAGAGTGAAAGAGGAAGGAGGCTGGCTCAAAATAAGTACCATGGATTTAAACTTCCATTATATTGTTGTTTTCTCCTCACCATAGAGCTAATTAAACTCCTTTGCAGTTTTATCTCTGTAGAGATAGAGCAATTTGTATGTTTTCATCTGAAGAATTGATTTTGTGAGTGTTTGGAGGGGAAGCATCCTCAGAGAAGGAAACACCTTAAAACAAGAATCAAGGATAAATAAATTTGTGTATCTATGATGTTTAAAGAAACTTCTAAAATATGTAAGAAAGAATTGCTTAATTATATGATAGGGTTTATAAAAAGCACATCTTAGCAACTTGACAAAGTATTCCAGTTTATAAATAATTCACATTTTTCTGTGTACTCTTTCTCTAGTTGAATAGATAGGTCGATTAAGTAATTTAAGTAAGTGTTATTTGTCATTCTGTCATTAAAACAAAATAACATTTTACCATAAGGGAATAGGAAAATTGAAAGGAATTTTCTTTATGCTCATCTCTGTTTATGCACTAGTTTTGTGATTCTCTTTCATCTACTTTGTTTGGACATTGTTCTCTTTATTTTAGATATTTAACTATCAATATATGTATTTATTTACTCCCCCAGTTAGTTCTTTGCTCTCTGTGGGTGAACAAATTTGGAGCAGTGTGAGTGCTGGTTGTCTGCTCAGCTGCCTGATTCTCCTAGCAACATGAGCACCTTAAATAGCAAAGGCACCATTGGCCAGTGGGTTCAAACTTCTCTTCAGCTGCTCATCTCGGAGGACCTTTTTTCAGGAAAATTAAGTAATTTAAAGGTAGAAAGTAAAGAATCTGTTAATTGAAATGCTGATTTATTTTTTTAATGCTCCCAGATTTCCTTTGTTTTCCTGATCATTAGATACTATACATTTCTTTATACATTACTTTTTTTAACAAGAAATTAATATCAGTGAGGGATGAAATACTTGTATTTTGAGCAGTTGTGTTCAGGTTCCAGTGATCAAAATCTTATCCTAATCTCCTATATACATTCATAACTATAACCTTGTTTTCTCTGTCCACAGCTCTTGCAAAACCTTGAATTACATATTAATGTTCCCTCATTTCTTTTGTGGCTCTCCTTTTGGTAAGACTAAATCTGTCATAAATCCACACTTGAACTTTATCTCCTTGTGGAAAAATGTAGTATTTTAGGTAACAAGGTTAACTATGGAGACTAAAAGTAGCCACTTTTGCCATTCTAAATGCTTTTCAGAAAATGTATCCTGCAGGAATTAAAATAATACAAAGGCTTGTATACTTAAGAGGTAGACTATTAAGGTGATATATTGTGTTAGACTTAAGTTGACTATGAATTCTGGTATAAAACAGTCACTTTCTTTTGCTCCACGCAAAAAAAAAAAAAAACCCAAACCACAAAGTTGCTAAAATATTTAATACTTTAGCTGCTACATTTTGAATTAACATACAGACTCAGACTGAGAGATAAATTCTTTGCCTAAACGTGTATAATCTAATTAGCATTTGTGAGATTTACTGGGATGGATTTTCCCGTTGGCGTATGCAGTTGCAGACAGGGAGAGCATGGGGTGCTAGGGGCAGACGTCTACCTGGAGTGGGGCAGCCATGTAGGGAAGTACCTGCATCCTTCCCACATGAGGACCTGGTATCAGCTGATGCCGTTCATGAAGTTATGAGAACTTTTGTCATTCTGGGCAAGTTCCTCAGCTGGTGAAGGAGGAGACCTTTCAGAAGATGCTTCTTGAGATCACAAGGTGTAATTCAGTTGAGAGAGACATATTCAGAGAGCTGTGCTGCTGTAGTACTATAGGGTATTGTACTGCTTTTTGAGAGAACCATTTTAATATTTATGGGGTGGTTGCATTGGAGGTTGTTTCTGCAGTGAGGACCTCCGTCAAAAATGTATTAAGGCTGATAATTAATCATGTTGTTTCTCTTATATCATGAAGAAATAATTAAGTGTGTATTTCTCGATGCATATCAATAAACTATCTCCTTGTAAAGTACCTACTCATTAGTGCTTATGAGAAGCACTTAAAAACTGCTGATGTCTTGAAATGCAACTGGCCAAATGTATGAGCCTATGAGTTTTATACAGTTTTAGCAGCTAAATCTTAATTTTCGTGATAATATACTTCTTTTAATGGCAGTATACATTTATTCCTCTTTTTACGTCACCTGCTAAAACATATGTTTGCTATCATGAAAGTTTGATTGAATGGACACACTGGACTTTAGCCTTGTGTGAGAAAGTTAGCTCATTGCTTGTTGTGAGACTTTCAGGAAAGTTTTGGTGGTAAAAGAAAGATATACAGAGATAGATGACTTAAAAATTGAGCCACCTCAACAAACTCCAGTTTAGCACTTGGTTGGTAGATTTTGGTCAATACTTTCAAGAAAATAGCAGGGCTTTTTGTTATTTCTGAGAGTGTGCTTAAAATACTCTCACTGACTGCTAAGTGGATTAGTTTGGCAAATTAAAGCTTTAGTTAGGATGACAGTAGAAGAGAGTATTTGTCCTCAGCCTGTATCAATGACTCTTTTTCTCTAATGTTTCTTTTCCAGAAACCGAGAGAATACTCTATGCATGTTTGATATTGTATTTAGTCTCTCAAGATGTCATCCCAGGTCTGATGTTCAATTAGGGACTGCAGTTCTGTAATCCTTATTTAATTAGAACTCCTTGTCTTACTCCCTGAGAGTTGCATTTGTAACTGGATTCTCGCAAGTGAGAATATGCAGAGGCTACCTCAAAGGGAAGTTATAATGTGTGTTACTTACCTGTAGTTCTTCGAGAATGTTTCCTCTGCATATTCACATTATGGGTCCTGTCCATCTTCTGTTTGTCCTCAAATTTCTGCTGTCCTACAACTGTGGTATTTAGTAAGAGTAACTCAGCTATTGAGCACTGTACAGCTCATTAAAATCTCTGATCACTTGGAGTCATGAGATGGTGCTTGTACAGTCCTAGTAGTCACTACCCATCTAGGAAGTTCCTGTAGGTCACCAGCACTGGAGAACCAAAACCCACTGGTGTGAATATGCAAGGACAGCACTCTCAAAGAGCAAGCCAAAGAATGGTAAGTACCCTCTCTCTGTCTTATATGATTAACCAAATATTTCAAATATTATTTTGTAAATTCCATATTTGCAAATTTGCTAAGTTTTCCCTATGATAAAAAAAATATTGAGATTAATTTTAGAGCAGTTGCCTTTCTGGCAAAAAACAAGAAACTATCTGTATTTGTAAGTACTCAGTTCATTTGGAAATTGATGTACTGCTATCAGTGTGTGGCAGTGTACACTTATTTGAACTACGATATATACTTCTGTCAGACAAAAAGGCATAATTACAGCACAGTATTTTGTATTTTAGAGTTGCACTCCTTTAGTTGTATCATACTTCCAGTAGATTAGATAGCAGAATGAGTCACTGACCAAATTCTTCTATTAGTAAGAACAATGTTAATTCTCAAAACAGGTTCTGCAAAAGAAAATCAAAGGTTTATTGCTTTTCACTTCTAAATTTTTTTCTGAACTTTTGTATTTTCCAGACATGGAATTCTGTGAGACTCCCCATATTCTGTGCTCTGGCTATCAGACAGATTTACACGGTGTAGCTGAGCACAGTTACCCGCTAGAGGTGGGTTCAGATGTCGACACTGAAACAGAAGGTGCTGCGTCCCCGGATCATGCCCTGAGGATGTGGATGAGGGGGATGAAATCAGAACACAGTTCCTGTTTGTCAAGCCGGGCAAACTCAGCATTGTCCCTCACGGACACTGACCATGAAAGGAAGTCTGATGGGGAGAATGGTAATAAAGAAATGCATCTAATGTACTGAATCGAAGAAGTAATTTATTTGAAACTTTTTTCTACTTCTCTTCTATTTTTTTTTGTTTGTTTGTTTTCTTTGTTTTAATCCCTTCCTTCTTAAGTCTCTGTATTTATATGAAAAGTGAAAATTGATCGTGATGAGTATTGTATTTATAGTGGAGATAGAGAATAAGACAAAAAAAATGAAACTGTGCTTTTGTTAAACCATCATTCTTCTAGACACCAATTATTTCCCCACATTCTCCATTTTTATGCAACAGAACATTTATCATTTGAGTTTAGTGGGCTATGGATTAGGTTTACAATAAATCTGTATACGTACATTTATATCACATTTTCTGTAGAACTTATCCTGTACAAGCTGGCTTCTGGGCGTAGGCTTAAGACTCTACAGCCTGGTGACATCAGAAGGACAACCTGGAATCCTAAACGCTCTATTCAGCTGTAATTTCAGGCTTCATCTGAGGACATGCCTTTATCAATGGGACAGATTGAGCAGGTCTTTGTCATATCTCCATTAGGTATTTCTCTCCATATGTAGGGTGGGTTTCTGGGCTAGTGGGGAGGACTTAGGGAGGAGGGATTTTTTATATTTTTAAAGAATATTCATTCTCTTTCAAGACCATTCAGCTTATTTGCTTTTCTTATAGTTTAGTGTGTAACAGAAGGGGAAAATGTGTATTTAATTAAGTAACATGGGGGAATTAATATTTTTTTCTCTCTGCATCAAAATTAATGAAAATTTGCTCTGAATGTTTCCTTAAAGAAACATTACAGTAAGTAAACAAATTTATCATGCTTAGAATCAACAAGCTTAGCTCATATTTTACTTTCTCTGTTTAACTACGTGTTATTGCAGTTCTAAATCTAGTCCAATATGTATTTTTTAGTAGTTAAGAGATAGGGGAACTAGTGAAAGTGACAGATTGACATTTCATTGTTGACAGATCTATAGTCATAAGATGAAAGAGTTCAATCAGGAATGTCATTTCTGTAGTAACATGTTTTAAATTTGTCAGTACAAAGCTAGTAATTTGATTCTAATTTCATCTGAATGTTTGTCAGTACCGATGATAATGTCCAATATATGTTCAAAGATGTTTGATTATTTACATGAGTTTAAAAAGCAATATATGTTTTAGTGCACAGCTGATTTTTCATTAAATGCGCCTTTAAGGATCAGACATTCTATACTACGACATTGTATTTTACTGCTAGAATCAGTTAATTTTCAGATGCCACCTCATTTTCATTGCCATTAACGGATACCTGCCTTCTGCCTTCCTGCTTCTGTCACACTTTGTGTGGGATCTTTGTTCTGTAAAGTGTTGCACAGGGCTTTTTTGTTTGGGGGTTTGTTTTGAGTGTTTTCCGAACATACTTGGGTTTAGACGGTGACTGAAGGAATTGAATCTGGTCTGCCTGGAACTGGTTGACCCTTAACAATGAAAATTATTTAAAGGGAATGCTGTCTTAGAAAGGCATATGTGTACTTGTACCATTCAAACTAAGAAATACACATGGTCATTTGTGTTTTAAATTCCTAGGAAGTCTATGTCTTGATGAGTTATGTATTTCAAATTACATATTCCAGTCTGGAAAGCAGTGGTGCTGCTGGGTATTCATGATCTTTTGTTAATCGTACAAGTTGAACTAAATAAGTCATCTTGCTATAGATGAAAATCATTGTAGGTAATTAAGGAATGCTTTTGCTACCTTCATTGTCCTACCTTCAATGCTGAGACTATGGGTTAAGTATTGTTAAGACAGGGATACATAATCGTTGTCCTTAACCAACAGAGAATGGAGTGGCTCCTTCTAAATGTTCGACTTGGAGAATGATTTTAATCAATGCAAACTCATTTCTTGCATGGTCTAGAGTATAGCAGAGTGGTCCTTTAGCATGTGGCTTTAATATTTGGTTCTTCATAAGCTTTATAACAATTTTTTTCGTCAGGGTTCCACAGTTTAGGTACTTGAATGCAAATTTTAAAGACAGTAGTTGGGAGAGGAAAGAGAAGGCAAAAGCAAGTTGGAGTGAGAACGTGAGAGCATAACCTCATCTAAACTCTTCACTTGTCTCCTGACAGGATCAACAGAGCATGTGTCAGCTCTTACTGTGGCATTCACTCAGTATAATAATACAGTCTTCAAAGTTAATGTGGGTAGATTTGAAGGCAATGATGGTTCAAGCTACATATGCTTATATTATCTAGTACTTCATCTGGTAAGTTCATAGTCAAGATTCCTGATCCAGAGAGCAATGTAATTTCCTTCTGGGCTGGCACTCAGTAAGCCCTTTTTGAATGCAGAAGTTCATAAATCTCTACTTAAACCGAGTAATGGATGGCATATCTTTCTGGTTTTATGCAGTCATGTGTACCAGATTATTTATCAGAAAGCCACAAGTGTTGCATTTATCCTTGTCAGTTCCTGCCATGGAAGTAAGAAGTTTGTTGTAGCAACCAGCAACTTCTGTGGTGTGAAAATGGGTGAGCACGTAAGATTAGTTGCTGAAAGTTCATGAAATGCTTGTTTCTATGATGTCTCTCTAATTGCTGAAAACATCAGTATTTAGAAGTTTTGGTTTTGAAAGGGTTGACCAAATGGTGTGCGAACACAGTTACTTGTAATGAGGAGGATGCATTTGTTTTATTGTTTGAAAAAATTAATTGCTATTATTGCCTGTATCTTGAAAAGGTCAGTCTAATTCTGTTGTTGCTTTTTTGTTTTGTTTTGTGTTTTCCACTATGAAAACAAATCTGCTACAAATGCAGAATAGCTTTTTTTGTGATGGCATTAAGACAACTCAATGTGTAGACTCTGGTAAACTTGCTTTCAGAACATTTTTTTGCTTTGTATTAACCTGAAGCAAATATACTTCTGCAAATTTTATACTATTTAGATTTTCCTTGAATTTCTCCTATCCATTCAAAGTACTATGAGGTTTCCTGGCACAGGAGATATACTTGGTTGTGTATTCTGACTAGCCCAATTCGAGAATGTATTTGAGGATTATGTTCTTTCATAGATGTACCAGCTTTGTCATCGTCACTGTTTAAACATACTCTGGTTGTTTTGGCAGCATTGAACAGATTGTGTGAAACACCAACATTCCCATATAAATTAGCGTTGTCAATGTTAATGGCAACTAATAATAGCCTATTAGTGCACACGCTGCCTTCAGCTTTGCCTGAGGCTAAGCAAAATATATATTAACTGCAATTAATGAATGACCGATTTCTTGAGGATCATTGCTTATCTCTGGTGTAGTATAAATAGTGCTATTTATACGTGAACAGTGTTACTTTACAATATTGAATGTAAATGTCAGAGAGAAATGCTACAGAATAATAATACCAAAAATAGATGCTTTATTCCATTGAAGAAGGCTGCATTTACCCTCAGCTCACTGAAACAATGGTATCTCTTATTGCAGCATATTAGAACACTGAGTTCAGTGGTCTGCCAGATTACTGAGCTGGCAAATTTATTTATATATTTCTTTTTTCTATAGTAAAGCTGTGGTCCAGGAAAGAATACAATCCTGATGCACAAAATAAAGGGCAGTCTTCAGATATATATCTAAAACTACATAATGTGACATGGATCTACATACCACGCTGGAGACTACAGTCCATTTTGCATCCATATACTCTTCCCCATTAAATGGTTTATACAGTTCTTATGTTTTGCTTTACAGGATGTCTGTGCAGCAGTGAAGCAATGACTTTTACCTCAAGTGCATTCATGCCATTCCGTAATCCATTTTTGAGCCACATTTGACTGGTTTGCGTAACTCTTTTTGCATTTAGCTATTACATCTCAGCTGAGATCTAGTACAGAACTTGAGCCTTGTCTACATTAAAACAGTTTTTAACTTCTTCTAGGTTGTCAGGTGGTTTTGAAGTACTCGAAAGGCTGACTCCTTTGGCTTACACCTAATACATACTTAAATGTCTTTATGATGTCTTTATGCAATTAGTTACTCTTTCTCTACGAAGTATTGAGAACCAATAATACTGGATCCCCACTACTGGATGTGTGTACTGTGAAATGCACGCTCAGTCTTCAAGCCAGATTCATGTTTGACTCCTTTGGCTGTATTATTTCTAGACATTGGTTATAGTTCACAACAGTTTCTTTGAGATTTTTGGGCAAGAAATTAGGGTGGAATATAGCTTTAGAGTGCTTGAGAGCTGGCATGGGAATTTTTTTTTTCTTTCTATTTCTAAAAAAAAGCAAAGGGAAAATAAAAAGCTGTGGAAAAAAAATTGTTTCTTTTTTCCTACAGAAATTACTGGGAAACTTCTTTCTTAACATGAGTGTATACGATCAGATAGTATTTGGAATCATAAGTTTAATAATGTGAATACTTTTAAACAGCAGACTCTGAAGATAGCGTAATAATACTGGCCATTTACTAGAAAGTAGAAGTAGTAGAGAAATTAGTAGTTTGCAGGTTAAAGCTAAGTTTAATGATATAGAAACATGTGGGACTAATCTTGTGTGATTTACCATTGTTTTATACCCTGGGAGCTGTGGTGTGTTTAACAGAGCATTTGACTCTCTTAAATCTCTGAGGTTTTTTCACTTTGATTACTGGGCAGATGGGAGGCTTTTAGGCAACTCACCTCAGCTCCTTACACTTTAGATGCAGTATCGCAACAGTATCTGTTACAGGGATAAAGATGCTTAATTAGTAAAATAAATAGTGGAATTGTCGAGAATGCAAATTTGTGAATGCTGTAGTTATTCAAACATGGGAAGGATTTAGCTAAGGACAAGGTTCTGATTTAATTTGTTGAGTGTGTCAATAGGCCCACTGAGAGTTCACACCTGTTCAAATTAGACTTCAATTTGTCTCTTCATATAAGTCTTGTATTTATGGAAGAAAGAGCGTTGGGATTAATGCTGCTGTTATTTACTATTATTTTGTAAACAAGCCAGACATTAAGTGGATCTCTGACTTTCTCATTTCTCCAGGAAATTATTACTAATAGCTACATTATAATAACAATACCTGCTCTGAGAAGAGGTATACATCTGACTGTCTATGTGAGATTTTGTTTGTTATAATGATGGCTGTCTCTGTAGTTTTTCCATTAGCTCTTGTCTGTCATTTTCATTTTACAAAGGTGGAATTCAGAAATTGAGTTGTTAATTTGGAAGTAGATCACTTAGGTCAAATATGTGTAAGTAGTCCTGAAAAGTTAAAGGTAAACAGCAGTTTAATCCCATTTCTTTTGTGCCATTTAGTATTTTTTTCCTCTTCATTCCTAGTGCTCTGTTTCTTTGCCTTTTTATTAGGGCATGGATTGTGTTCCTGTTTGTGCACTCGTGTCTGTTGAATGGTTTTAGTCACCAAATAGGTTAAGGTAACCTCATCACTTAAATACAAAGTCCCCATGGTGAAATTCTTGAATTTCTGGAGTTTACTACAGCTTGTCAGATATTTGATACATGATACTTTCAGAAATTTGATAGAAAAGGGGCACTTATCTTCTCTTGAGGAAAGACTTCATCTGATTCTTTTGTGTTTGGGGTTTTTTTCTCTTTTACTGTTCAGATGGTATTTATGTTGGTTGCTTCTACTATTGTTTCAAAGCCTCTTTAGTCAAAGGAAGGGCATGAATCTCTGCAGTAACATAGCCATGCCTTTTGGGGAGCATCAGAGGATGCGTTGACCTTCTAACTGCTCTGCTGGAGTTGTTAAGAGTGTAAGATGCTTTTGTTGACCACAGAGTGGTTCCTTTGGAAATGTTACTGTCTCAAAGGAAGCACGTTTGTCATCCGAATTGCTTTCAATAAGTGTGATGCTTCTGTAAGCAGTGGAACATCCCTTCAGTTGTAAGATCACCCGTCTTGCCTTTGTGTGCCTAGTATTTAAGGGATTTATGAAAATACTCATATATATGGAAATTCAGCTAACGATGAGTTCTTGTTTGTCAGTGCTGTGGGGAAAACTGTGCCTTTTAAAACTGCTGTCTTCATTGCTTTTTCTGACTGACGGGGGCATTGCATCTACTTATCTGCTATTTTAATCTTTAGAGTTTTCATATGGTATATTAAAATGAGTACACAATATTAAACATACACTCTCTTGTTTTTTCTTTTAAGCACAATAAACACTAACTTAAAGACAAATATCAAAAAGTAATTAATATTTTACGTTAAAGGCAGTGAAGGGGTATTTAGAACATAGCAGTAATATATTTTATATACTGTAATCCGAACTGCCTTTGTCCACAGCCTAGTAAACAGTATTTGTGCATTTGCACAAGATTTTGTAATATTTTTTAGCCCTGCAGTTTTGTTTTCTTTCATGGGTAGCTAAAAGAGGGCAGGGAGGGGAGCTTGCGGAGAACAGTCAGGTCTAATTTTTATCCCAGAAATGAGTAACTTGGCATTAGAGCTCAAAAAAACCCACTTGGCTTGCCTGACCTGTGCTGTGCAGAAAGGGTAGTGGACGTGGCTTGAAGAGCCTGTAGCAATATATAAATTGTTGTTGCTTCTTTCTTTTAAATCCTTTTGACTTCTTCAGATGGAAATGAGTGTGCAGGAAAAGTATTTCCACACATATTTCACGGTGCAAAAGGATGTTGCGGTGCTGCTACAATTCTTGGGCACTCAGTTTATCTAAGCTGCCACAGGGGCCAAAGATGAGATGGGACAGTTAGTAAAGCGCCTGCTGAGTGTGCTGCAGTGCAGAAGTGTGAGGATTATCTGACTCTTCAGTTCAGCAGTCTCTGTAAAACTAGGTGGAACGCCAATTCTTTTACTGGTTGCTACACATTTACCATGAATTCTATACAAGTTCATCTCTGGAGTAGTATATTGCTGGAAGCAGTTCCATTCTTAGCAATCAGTATGTCTATCCTGATGTTTTATTTATGTTGGTTTATTATTAAGTTTATCATCTGTTTTATTTCTCATCTCTTTTTGTTAAAATTTAAAGTGTCTTAGAAAAAAATTAAAAACCTACAGTCATATTTTATATGTATATCCTTTGGAATAAATTATTTAGTTTAGTTTAATACTTATTTTGAAATATAAGCAGCTCTCACTTATACGTCTTAAAATGTAAATATTCCTGACAGTTGGAACATGTATTTCATCAAAGTTTGGTATGTTCTTCTGAAAGCTGCCAATCGAACATCATTAGTACGAAATAAGACTGACATGAAAACTTGCAAACTCTGATCGTAGAAGATTATAGTTAAGCCTACTAGACAAATAAAAACAAATTACTCTTATTTGGATCCTTATACCCTCAGCCAGTATGGTTTTAAATGCAAAGATATCTAAAGCTTTGGTTCTTCCCCCTAGCCAAATGTTTTTCAGCTGTTCCAAACTGTAATACTGTGAGATGAAAAGAAAGGATCTAGCAAATGAACGGAGGATTGGTAGAAATGTGGAAAATCCTGACACATTATCCTTTTAGGGTCTAGCAAGGTTTAATCTAAATATCATTACTTCTTGACTGTGTGAAATCTTTTAAGAATTTATTGTCATCCTACCAGAGGTCACAAAAGGTTGTTCATGCTTCTTCTTCAGCCTTTTTCTCATTTTTACTCATTTAATTAGTTGTGTATTAGATTACATGAAAGTCTTAATTTCGATTTTCAAATTCTTGGTATTTTGTTTCCTTTTGGGCTTAGGAGTAACATGAAGATCATCATAAATCTGTGTTGATCAGAGTTACGAATACTAGCATATCCTCATCTCACAAATGTATGGATGGTAGTGAGTAGCTTTGGTCAGACTATGGAGAAGTGACATAGAAAATGGAGAAAGTGCCTGTTCCCACAGCTGCAACCTTCATAGCCTTCTACATGGGAAACCTAAGCCAAACGTATTTGACTATCTCTTATTTGGTCAACAGAAAATAGGATAAAAATGAGAAGCTGTATGCAAAGTTACAGTTAGTTTGTACAGAGTAAGATAGATTTGAATACTGCTTGTTTCAACTTGTTTTCATTTACTCGTCTTAGAAAATTAAATTCAGGATTGATTTGTGTTTGTTTAATCATACCTCACACTATGCCCTGACATGAGCATAACATGAGCATAAGAGGAATTGTTTATAATTAGCTCTTCTAGAATATGGGTCTAGGAGCACTGAATAATTCCTGCAGGCTGCTTCCCCTTCCTAACAGATGTTTTTGAATAATTTTAATTAGATTCACATATTGTGATGACTAATTATATTGCTAGTGTTGTGTTTTTGTGGGTTTTTTTTAATCTTAAGTTTCTACTCCAGATGATTTGCAATGTCAATTTTCTACAGTGCTTCACAACACTGACTTTCACTTGTGCAGCACATGTCAGCATCTAATCGTAAGTTGTTTGCCATGAGATGTATTGGCAGTACGGGGGAGCAGCCCTTCAGGCAACAGAAACCAAATGCTGTAAAGTAACTATTTTCCTTTGCCATGGGTATTATCCAGAAGAGGAGCTAGGGAAAATCAGTGATCTGAAGTTTCCTTTATTCTATGAAACTATACTTCCTAAAAGATTTGTATATGGGAGGAAGTGCCTGGAAGTGAGGATGAGTTAGGATGTCAGATCAGGGTTTTTAGCTCTGTTGCTAGAAACCTTGATATATAGTATTTATTCTGTTTCATAACACTTTTCCCTCCCCATATCATTAGTTTTGTACATTAAAGGGGGTTTATATCGCCTCTGACATTGTTAGAAATGGAATCAAGACAGCTTGGTACATGGGAACTATAAGAAGAAAGGCATCAGTATTTAAACTATAAGAAAGGAAAGAAAGCAATATTTATATCAATTAAATGTCCTCCCACCCCCAGATGTTATGCATGGTAAAACAAGTGAGAATGCATGAATATCAATAGATTTGGATTTCTGTGACTCCAGCTACTACACTTTCTCCCTAATTTTCTTTCTCTGAATATCCCATATAGTTTTAGCATTCATTATGCTAATAAATACTGCGGAGTATGACTCCACTTTGATGCAGCCAGTGTTGTCTTATCTTAGGAATAACTCTTATTTGTGAAACAGTTGACAGTTACTGATAAACTGTTAACTTTCTTTTGGCTTTTGAATCTAGTCATTGTAATGAGCATTACCAAATGTTGCTTTGGGCTTGTTTGCATCAATGCAGTAAGCACGTCACTTGCTTTGAAGCTGAAATGAATTCACATTTGCAAATGAGCTTGAAATATTTTGTGGTGATTTAGTCTTGTCTTTTCCAAAATATTGCTATGTTTCTTATCAATCGAATACCATGGCCAAGAAAGAGTTGAAAGGTATGTTTACTGTAGCAATGGATGAAGACGTTTCTTTAATGAACATAACGTTAAAAAGGAGATAATTTCCTGGTGATATGGTGTGTTTGCCTGTAGGATCTTTACCATATGGTTACTCCACTTAGCTATAACACACTGCTGGGTTGTTTAACATTCATAGCAGTGCTAAGTGGCTTTCTCCTACCCTCTCAAGCAATGTCTCTGTGGACTAACAACAAGCAAAAAGGGATCTTCCTGCCACAAATCCCCAAGATTTCCATAGTTACATCTTTAAATGTGGCTTTTAAACTGTAAATGTAGTATGATTTTCCCTCTCTGCCTACAGTTATTTTTGAGTAAATGTGAAATCTGGATTAATACATGCACTTTATAGGTACCAAAGCCCCACGATAGGTGTTGGTTAGACTTAAGTGCCTTTCTCATTGCTTTGTTCCACAGCCAATTCAAGAGGCATTTTGGTTTGAGAACATCATGTGTTATTAACTTGTCCCAAAACAGTGCTTCGAAGTTGTGTATGTTTGTTCATACACAGTCAGTGCCTTTGGGGTTAGCAGTTGCTGTTCTGCCAAGTCCCTTCTGTCTTTTGGTGTCTTCTCAGGGCTGATGATGTAAGAGATGCTTCAGTCCTGAGAAATACGCCTACTTTGATAGGAAGCGAGTGTGAGGGATGATCTGTGGTGTAGATGCACAAGGAAGCCTTTGCATCCCACCTCTCCCTTGACTCAGCTTGTCATCAGACTACTTACGGGTTTTGTACCTTTTTCAAAAATCCTCAACCCAGCTCAGAAATTGGTACGAGCATGGTTGTTCCAATGGTTCTCCAATGCTTCAATAAAGGAAAGCCTTCCCTCATGTTTTATGTGAGTTTGTGGGCTACTAGATGTTGGTGAGCATTTGTGAAGGTGGATACAACAGTGGCTACAGTCTGCCATGGTCTCGCTGTCGATGGCAGTAGAGCCCAAATGTTTGGGTTTATTTCCTGGAGTGTCTGTATTCCCGGTATAGAACTGTAGTTCTTCCTTTCTGACAAGGGGCACTGCCCAAATGCTTTTTTTGCAATGCGCTCAATGTGTCTACAACTATCTTTTATGTCTTTGCCTGTGGGGAAGAATATAATTGAGTCATTTTTCCTCAAGCCTGTGTGGCTGTGTGTTCAGTCAGTACAATGTTCATCTCGACTTTCTTATTGATGAACATTGATTATGTTTGTTCTAGCCTGTGATTTTCTTTCTAATCTAGCTTTTTAATTTTTATCATTTGCTTCCTTTTTAACAGCAAATGCAACTGTGTTTGGTTGTGTGCATAGTTTGTTAGAAATACAATCTCCTGCATACAGATTTCTTCATAGTATCTAATAATCTACAGTACTTGAAAGCTCCATTTGCTTTTTATAACCTATCTTTTCCAATACTTTTTCTGATTACTGCACTGTGGTTCGATTTTTATTGGATCATTTTAGAGCCTAATAATTCATTTCTGATCCGTAGTACCTCTCATCCGTGTCTGAAGTAGCCCACATTATTTCAGTCATTCACTTCTGTTTACATCTTTTCTCTGAAGACAGCCTTCTGTGTTTTGTCTCAAAATATCTTTCTGGCTGCCATCACCGTTTTAGTCCTGTGATATCCAATTTCCTTTAATATGAAATCAAATCGAAAGCATTTTCTGTACTTTACCAACCAACTACAGTGGAATTTTTTGAGCTTTCTTTTACGTATCTTCTAAATTGGTTGGTGAGTAATAATGGCAAAACCCCTAAATCATAAAGATCTGGAAAATAAAAGGGAAAAATCCAAAGTAGAAAAATACTGAATGCATTTTTAAACAATACTACAGCTGTATATAAAATAAAGTAAGCATGTTTATGTGCAATTACTTTAGAGTTTTAACAGTGCTTATTAATGTTAAATGAAGAGTCATAATAAGTAAACAGTCTAAATCTATTGAGGGGGTTGCGTAAATCTTTGTAGAATTATTTGTTCATTCATTTCTTCTATGAACGATTAGAAAGAATAATTATCTTACTTCTACTTGGGAAAAAGGAAAAATTAAAAAACCCCACTTACGCTTTTCCATTGTAGAGAGCTGTACAAAACCCTGCAATTTTGGTTAAGTTTATCAGGCTCAGTAAGAACACTTAAGATCCTGAATCAAGGTCAGATCTATGGCAAGAAGTCTCTATTGGGAGAAATGAGACTGCATTGCCATTTTCAAATGGCTTCAGATTATTTTCTTCCAAAACTTTAGGTTTTCACAATCACGAAACAAAATACAATTCCTGGCTGTGAACTTATGTAAATTGAACTGGGCTCTAGACAGCTGGCAGAGCGCAGGTTGTTGGTTCCCACTGGGAAAATTTGCATTAGGAATCAGAATGCGGAAACAGAAAGAACCTGCAGCCAACTTGGAAGCAGCAAGGACAGTCCACGAAGTAGAGGTGTTTGGCTGTTAGCTCTGCCAGCTCAGATCATGTTTTGCTGATAATCTTTGACAGCAGTTCCCTGTGTCACCAAAAAAAACATAGTCTCCTCTACTCCCATCGCTCTCATTGCTGCCCTTTTAGTATGTAATGACGTCATTTGCAGTTTTACATGCTCATGGGAAAAAAAAGCAGTCGAGTACCCTTTGGAGTATAGTTGTAGTTCAGGTGTGCAGCGTAGCTGCCAAAAATATGTGGCAGAAATTTCCCATCTGGCTGCATTCTCTTCTTTCTACCGTAATTTCTGTGCTTGCTTGCCTCCCTTAAAGTCTCCTTACATCCTCCGAGGATATCAGCACATTTCTGCAATGATTTTGATAAGGTCTTTGATAATATTCTGAGCTCGAATCCTGAGTAAGTATCAGTGTGCTGATAAGGCTGAAAAATCAAGCTAACTCAAGTCAAGTTAAGGTGTTAAATTTGTTGTAAAATGTCTCTGTATTACTCCAGTTAGGACCTGCTAATACTCCTGTGGTGCAGAGAGAGATCTTTTGAAGTAAATATTAGCCGTTTTGTGCATAGCCTTTCTAGGATGTTCATTTGGGGTTGGCAGTTGCTTATTCTGGCAGGTGGTAAATACACACCTGCTCTGTCTCAATACAGCTGCTGCTTGTAGTGGCTTAAACAGTTTGTGTCCTGGTGGCGTATGTGTACCTCATAAACAGGAGTGGTTGCACTGAAAGCAGTCACTGCTTGAATGAGAAGATAAGCAGGGGAAGGACATGGAATTGGCTTATCTCACCTGATGAATTTACTGTTGGTTATGAGTTTGACTTGCACAAATGATACATCAAAATTCCAGTTATTTTGAAAAGTGTTTCAAAATTCCTGAGATTAGAGGTTTCCTCCTCTTGTTTTCATATATTGATCTATGCATAAATACAAGGAAAGCAAACAACCCAAAAAGCAGCTGTCTGGGCTGTTAAGTGTTTGCTTCTGTTCATATGAATAATAATTGTATTTGGAGTTCTTCAGCTGGGCTATGCCAAGGAGCTTGTGTTGGTGATATCAGGTTTGGACCCTTCTTTGGGTGCTTCCAATGAGCCACCAGAGCAGGAAAAAGATGAGTAGGTACAATTACCAACAAATTCTCCACTACAAGGTCTGTTTTACAAGGTGACTGTGCTTGGCTGATTTGATCACTGCTAGAAATATTTTCTTGATGTTTGACTGGGAAATAATGATCTGAAAACAGATGACAACTGTTTTAATATATTTAGGGTTTTGATGAGTCATTTCATTAAGAATAGCAGAACAAAGAAGAATCTTCTATTAATGGAACCTGATTGGTTTTAAATGCCTCCCAGTTCCAATGGCGTTTCACAACTCCACATCTTTTAATATGGCTTTTCTCTTGAATGTAAATTGTTTCTACTAATATGAGGGCAGCCAGAGAATTAGTTAGAGACGTGCTTCTGGCATGCTTCTGGGTTCCCTCACTTGTGTGATAAGGTGATATTTGTAGTCTTTCTAGAAGAAAACAGAGAAAAAACCCCATTTTGATTGAGCAGTCATTTCAGAGTCTGAAACATGACAAACTGTAGTGATGAGAACACCGTAGTTACTCCTGTTCTGCTGGGTGGAATTTAAAAACGTTTGAAAATACCCTGGTTGTGCTCGTAACACCAGATTTCCTCTTCTCTGTAGTTTTGATAGTATTACTTTTAAATGCTGTGTTCTGCATACTCAGTTAAGTTTATCAGTTAATGGAATAGTAAGAAAAATGCAAAAAGTGACCCTAATCAGAATAAGACACTGTCAAAGAGACAGGTCACAAGCAAATTTTTTAGTTAACTGTGTTAACCTTGTAATTTGGCATCTTTTTAATCTCCTTAACAGTGTTTCTAGGCAGTGACTTTTATTCTTTGTATTACGAGAATGCTAATAGAATGTCATCAAAATCAAGGCTTATTTTACTTCACTTTACACAGATATGGTTAAAAGATGAGCCAGTCTTCTGAAGAGTCAAAATTAGTGTATGTATATTGCTTATTTTATCTGTTATCTTTCACAGGTTCATTCTGAGCCTCATTTAATATGCATAAAGGTCTTCGATCCAAATTTTGTTATTAACTGTGAAGAACTTCATTATTATCCTTATCTGTTATTAAGATGATATCTGGTCAGAATTTGCACAGATTATTAGTTTCTGCATAAGAAAGCGTTTATTATGTCAAGGATAGTTGGGGTTTATATTTTTAATTTATCGAAACCTTTGTTTGCAATATAGTATTTTTTAGTGTAGAAGCTGGGATAGCAAAGTGGAGCAAACAGTTAAAAGAGGTACTTACTCCTTTCATTGTTGTTATGTATGTTTAATGGCCTAATACAGTTAGGTATTATATTTTTAAAGTTTAAATTATAGATACTGTACATTTTTATCACATTATTAAAACGTAGCTGGTTGCCTAATATCTGAAACGTGGGGGGCATAACATGCCACAGTATCCATGTTAGGGTCATGAAGATCTTTATGAGAAATTGTAGTGAAAGATGTCAGGAATGTGCTGCTTATCTGATATTTAAGCTGCCGACATTAAAAACATCTTTGCTGACACAGAAGTCGATACAGAACACTTCAGAGATCCACAAGGATACACAGAAAACCGAATGAGGTTCAGTACGGGGGATAGTAACCAAATATAAAATATTTAATAGGAACTACTTTGGAAAGCAGTAATGCTGTAAGAGACCTTAAGGGCCAGTAAATGAGATAAATGGAGCCAACAAGTCAAATGCTACTTTGGGCTGCCTGCGTACATGTGTCTTGTCAAGGATCTATGAAATATAGCAGATGTTGCTAAGAATTCTCTGACAAGTCAGTTCTGGGCATTTCAACACCATGGATATATAAAATTGAAGAGATTCTCAGAGGAGTGCAAAATATGATTATGTCTTCAGGTCTTGTTATTCAAGGAAAGATTTTTTTTTAAAGGTTTGAATCTGTAGAGAATGTCTGAATTGTCACTTGGATAACTTTGAAGCAAGTATGGGGGAGGAGGAAAGAAGAACTTTGAAGGTATATAGCGTCACAGGTGTTTCCCTAAGAACACAGTGAAGAATATACAGCAGACATATCTGCTACCAAAAGTGATGGTTCAGTAGCTGTAAGTGGCTATCTGAGAAATTTAAATATGAAATCAGAGTTTTAAAACAGGCTTATTTGACTTGGGAGTAACTTGCTGAGGGACAGTACTTGGAGCCCTTAGGGTCTGAATGCATGTCAAAACATGCTTCAGCTGAGCCTTGCATTATGAGAGTTAATGGGATGGTCATTGGTGTTGAAACTGTGGTTCTGATTGTGAAGGTGATTAGACTGGATGTGTGCATTGACTCCTTCTTTGCTTCATGATCTGTAAAGATGTTGTGGTTTTAGTGACTTAAATTTTTCACACATCTTTTTAGAGTCATATGAAGCAATAAATGAAGCAGCTTTGCGGCTGCAGTTATTTAAAACCAGCCAACACAACTAGTTATATACTATAGAGGATGTGACAAGCATGTGATTCATTGATTGCAGTTCTTCATCAGTTTGTAGTCAAAGGAAATAACCTAATAGATCTTTCCATCTCAGAATATGTTATCGTCTATAGTTCTAGCAGCTGCCCTAAATACTTGGCAGCTGGCCCAAGCCCAGAAATTAACACTAAGAAATTAATTTTCTATAAGCTAATAAGGACAAAGGCCATTCAATCTGTTGTTTGTACAGAGAGCTTATTGAATCCGAAGACTGTACGTCTGGGAATGAGCTGTAGAATCCATTTTTAAAATAATAATGCCAACACACCAGAGAAGCACTTGTGCAGTAATCGGTCATTAAATAAAGGAGAGTTCAGGTAGAATGCAAGTCAAGATATTTGTCTGGAATAGCCCAAACAGAAAAAATGTTTGTTAAGGTTTTAGAAAAACATGTCTAATCATGCTGTGCCAAGATTAAATCAGAACATTCGCTTCATTATCTCACCACATCACTGCCCTCCCCTGACGGGGTTTTAACCACAGCTTCCTTTTCTCCTGTACAATTTGCACTTCAGATTGCAGACATGACAGCATCTAGTACTTATAAACATTTTCAGTCCATTCAAGCACATTGGCTTTTCTACCTTCTTTGGAGTTTGTAAAGTTCTGATGGGTCCAGGCAGATTAAATTTTTCTGTTCCCAGAACTCTTGATTAAGAATGGACACTGCTGATTAATCCACTTTGCATTTTGAGTGGCTGATCCACAAAGTCTCTCTCAGTGCAGTGTGTCCCACCTGCGATTACTTTTTATCTCATCTGTCAGAAACAAGCTTTGCCAAATACCAGCCTTGGAAATTTTTGAATTGAGGATTTTGTAAATCTCTTGAGCCTGTCTGTATGCCTTGCCAAAACCTTGATACAGATAATGAAAATCTTCTGTTGTAGTTTCTGTCTTTGCTTCAGAATTTTGTCATTAGCCTTATGTAAAGAAAAATATTAAATCCTTTCATATTTAAATTAACTGGCTTAAAGCTAAATTCCAAGTCAGTAATTTTGTAGGTTTTTTTGTAAATTGGAATCTTGCTGAATGCGACACTGTAGTCTGACCTACTGATTCAGAAATTTACAGCCTGCGGTGCTTTCTCTAGACTTCTGTCTCAAGTTAGTTACCTTGTGGCAAGAACACCTTTTGAATAAGGAAGGCATAGTGGGAGTGGCTACTAATTAGTAGAGCTAGTTTTACTTTTATCAGTGTGGTGATCTAATACAGTCCAAATAGCTCATATGTGGCTCTCTGCTGCATGCTGCTGAGTATTTGCTGTGCATGAGATGAGTCCTCATCTGTCTTTATACCAGATACATTGTAGGTGTGAACATCACGGCTGTTATCTACTTCTTAACAAAGCATTGATATCACAGTAACTTCACTCCCCTCTAAGTCATGTATCTGCAAAGACTGATTTATAGGATATGTCTTGTAGTTAATGCATGGGACTGATGACTCTCTTAGCAGTTAATCCTTTGCTTATCCATAACTGAAACTTAATGTGAAGAGATTGTTCTGCTTGTCTAAACCTATTTCTTTAGAAAAGAGCTAGCACTGATTTGCTTATCCGTGGACTGGTATATGGTTACTTCAACACCAGTGGAAGAAATTAAATGTCTCTTAACAAATGTTGTAAAGTAGGTGTTGTCATTGTTCTTTGAGAGCTGGAAAAATGAGACTTAAACATGAATGTAAAACAGTGTATTAATTTTACTGCAATAGATCAGTGTTTTTAAATAAGTTTACAAAAGCATTTGGAGTGTGTAACAGACTATATTCTTTTTTTATTATCTGTTGCACTTGCATGTTACTGTTCTTTTGTGACTGCTGCATCTAAAGAGGCAGAGGAATGCACTTCAGGCATTTTATTATCTTGCAGTAGAGCATTACATTACGTGACTGCCCCATCGACATTAAGGCATGTGAAACAGTGACTCTTGGCCTAAATTTTTTTTAATGCTGTCCAGAATTTGAGTTATGTGTCAGTCTGATTTTGGTTTAAAAGTGCAGTGAGCAAATATGACCACCAAGCTCCAACCGGCAGTGTATTCTGTGAGTTGGTGAGTACTGGGCTTCTGAGCAGCTCAGTTTGGCTCAACACATATGGCAAAGCCCAGTCAAAATTTGTTTTATTTATAAGAGTATCAGTACTTTTATGTGGTTTCTGACTGTTTCCTTGGGTGAAGTCATTTATTTGAACTGGGGGGTTTAACTGAGGAAGGGCCGCATGATTTGGCACATGTTGAGTGAGTTACCAAGATAGGAACAAACCATGATGTTGTGCTCCTCTGGAAGTTACTTCTAAACTGCAAGCACTTTGCTAACATCAGCATTTTTAGTTCTAATACCTCATTATGAATTAGCTTATCAGTGCTAATAATAGATCATGACGCAGGCACTCATTATATCTAAATACACATGGCTAAATTAATTTAATTATTGCTGTAACCTGCATGCTAACTAATCTGTACGTTTTATAAATGAGAAGATTTCAATCCCATCTACATGGAAGCAGAATTCGCTTCATCATATTGTAAAATCAAATACTGAAATCTTACTTTAACTTAATTCTTCGCATAGGCAAATATCATAGGGAAGTGAACAGATGAATGAAGTAAGAGTGTGTGTGTGAGTGCACGCCTGTTCTTCTGTGAATTATTATGCCATGAAATTAAACAAAATATATTCCCAAAGAAACTGGAATCATGATCTTTTGCAGCTGTAGACAGAAGCGTAAAGGGAAAAAGGTCTGGAACAAAGAAGCACATGTTCCCATATTTGTTGCTTATAAAAAATGTTCACTGGTAAATTAAAAGCTTAAAGCAAACAGAATTTTACTATGTGTCACCCCCTTTCCTAAACTTTAATCTATAGAACAGTGCTGAATATTCCTGTCTGCCTACAGGTATGTTCTCAGCATTGTTTACTTTTCCATGGGAACAATGCCGCTTTTGTGTATTCATGTTCTTTCTGATATGATAATGATCATTATTCTAACAATATCAAATCTAGTTGTCAAAAAAATTCCAGTGTCAGAATTCAAGGTGTGTGAGCATTTGCATTATGTTACATTCACTGCCTGCATTTTCAGCTTGTGCCCTCTCCCTCAGGACCCCCTTCAAATTGAGTGTGTGAAATAGACTGTGCCAGCATGATGACGAGCTACTCAATATTTTAGTTTATTTTAATTGTTCAATGTATAGCCTTAAGCCTTATTTATTGCCACTATTCAAACCTTGTTCTTACAACAATATTAATTTTCTGCTGGCAATTTCGTGGTGCTTATCACTCCAGTATTCAACTACTTCACGCACACTAATGTATTTCTCTGCACAATAACCCTGGGAAACAATGGGCTTATTACCTCTGTTTTATGGATGGTGACTTCGTACATACAAATTAAGTGAAAAATATGTGCTAAATTTGGGCATCGAATTTGAACTGTTCAACACCTATTGGTTTTCAGACTATTTCAAACATCAGTGTAATATAATACTAAGAATAGGTCTCACTGACTTAAGCTACAGCTCTGTAGGTTTATAGAAAGGGAAAATAAGAAGTGAATTTACCATGTGGCATTAATTGGTTTTGAGCAGTTTCTAAGATCTACGTTCAGTATGAAGATTTGCACTACTTGAGCTGAAGAACTTTTGATAGCAGTAGCAAGCTATCAGCTTCTCTTTGAAACCAACACTGAAAGGAAAAGAAATCCACATATATCTGTTGGGTTTCACAAATGTTAACTGACAGCTTCTTTTTTTTAACTTCCTTCCTTGAAGTTGACTTCTTTCCCTGGTCTGGTCCCGGTGTCTTTCTTTCCAAGCCTGAGCTTTGCCCCAGAGCTTTTCTCCTTCTTAATTTCTTCTTTCTGGACTTTCCATTCAAATTCTAGTCATCCTACCACAGGAGCCTTCAACAGCTCTGATCTCAGTGCTCCTGCTCAAAGCATTTTCATATGTTCCCCTCTTATCCCCTTACACATTTTGGTCTGTTTTAATCATTCACTCTTGCTTCTTGTTTCTAACTATTTCCTTCATCTGGTTTCTGTCCAGATAGTTTTGTCTTGGCCTCTCTCCTTTGCAGTAGTTTAAATTAGCTGCCTGTCCTCTCCATTGTGCTTAAGTGTCATCACACAGAGGTCTTTAGGAGCATAGGAGGAGAAAACTGCTGCCTCACAGACTCATTCTCTTGCACTGTCCACTGCTGTAGCCCTGTCCTGAAGTCTTAGCCTCTCTGCAATGTGGTGCCAGCACTTCCTGGTCACCCAGAGGCCTCTGAGGACTTGCGTGCATTCGGTTTGGATGAGAGACTGACATAAAGGCTAATGCCATGACAATTTGCACATCTCTTGTTCCAGCAACAGCTAGGAGCCCTCGAGCTTTTTAGAGGAAAAGTCTCTAGCAACATATGTAAGGCACTTTGTCCCTAACATCATCCCCAGAGATGTCTGGCTGAATCTGAATAACCCTCTTTGCTTCCCTGATCACCCCGAGGTAGAGATTTGGTAGGAGGGGTTCATTCAAATTGGTTAACATTTCAGAGAAAAGAAAATGTCGTATTGCAGCAAATAACACTTTTAAATGGTTAGGTGAACAGCTAAGCGATATGCTAGCTTCCTACAACTTTTCCCTGAAAATAATGCTTTCAAAAATAGTCCAATTTTTGAAGTTCTGTAACATTACATTTGTGATCTGTGCCCTACTCTCCTGCCCTGGTTACCTAATATATTCTGCAGCCCTTTTCCCAAAAAATTTCCATTGTAATCCCTGTTACATGGATGTGACTGGAATCACATTTTTGATTTGATAAAGCTGGTGGATTCAAGTACTGTAAGTTACCTATACACATGTATGCATGTTTCAGTCTGTGGGTTTAGAAGTATCAGATCACATAGTCAAAAGACAGGTATCTATCTCTACCCACTAATACTGAACTGAATTTTACAGAGTTTTGTACCTTCCCCGCTAGAAACATTTGTTCAAAGATACTCAGTTAATGTTCTAAATGAAATGCAATGAAAGTTGTGAAGGAAGACCCTGGAGTGTTTTTTCGTAAGGTATTTTTTCTTCTACAGAAAAAAATATCAAAAATAAAACTGTATGTTAACAGATAAAAAGATTTTGTTAAGAGTTGAAGGGATGTTGATTTCTTACTTTTTATTTCAATGCATACTTAGAGTTGTCCATATAAAATTTAGACTTCTTTATGATCTATTACTTTTGTAAGGTATTTTTTTAGGCTTCCTTAAAATAGCATTGTCATTCCTACATTGCCATATGTATGCAATTACCATACTACCTTGGCGTTTCTCTGGGAGGCTGGCAAGCTTTGTTTTCTTTTCCCATTCCTCTTCCTTCAGCAAAGGGACTATGACTGCTCATGTGTTTACAGAGCCCAGATGGTCACCTCTGGGATGAGTGTCTCCAGGAGCAGCTGGACAACTGTTGTCCTTCCTAGGATTTAAAGGTAGATTTTTCCTTCTGGAAGTGGTGCAAGTTTTGCTGGTGACATGTTGTCCTGCTTGTCTGCTTTGGATTTGAAGGGATATGTTTGCAGGGTGTGTAAATTCTGGAGTTTTAAATTCTTGACATAGCAGTTGGAAAGATCTGCATTCAGAAGCTGTTTTAAGGCTTGCTTTGGAAATCTATACATTGGTTGATGTAATTTTTGCATGCAGTACATAAAAATTGATCGACAGTGTTGAAAATATATATGTGCACACACATTACAGTTATCAACTCAGTAAAAGAAGTGATGTGTAGTCTGAGGGGCTTTTAATTTACAGGTAAGGTGATGGTTGCTTCTCAGTTTTCAGCTGTGGGGTGATTATCACATGCTGTAATTTCAGTTTTTTTAAATACAGCCAGTGTGCAGTCATATTACAGTGTGTTACCTTAGTATCTGTTACTTGGACTATTCCACCAACCTAAACACCAGCCTAAATCCAAGAGTCACTTTGATTGTATACTATAATTCAACTGCTCTGCTGGAGGGTTATGCCAGCTCCTGCCCAGTATCTCCTTGTTTCTGAATCTGACATTATCCAGAGTTTACTGAAGGGTTCTGTTTACTGAAGGGTTCTGTTTTATGAATGGGTGTGGATGACCCATGTAATCTGACTAGGGAGCGTGAATCATTCTTTTGCATTGCCCTCAGTTGTTCTGATAGATACTTGATGGTTCGAGAAGCACAGTGTTCTAAAGAACCTGTCTCAACATTTGGGGGAAATAAAAAAATAAATAAATAAAGTCCATTCCCAGTAGAATCAACATTATCAAAGAGCACAGAAAAGTGATATTTTATAAAAGAATACAACTGTCTGACTTTTAATTTCTGTTGCAAAGACAGCTGAACTTACCTGTAGTTATGTTGTACCTAGTTTCACCCTGATTCCATTCTGAAATTGTGATTCAGCTAAATATGTTTTTCTATGCTGCATCATACTTAAGTTGCAAGAAATACTATGCACTAGCCCATTTTTATCTGCATTGATGTCCTTGGAAAAATGCATTTAATGAACAGAAATGTAATTATTCCCAAGGGTACAAGTATGTTTTATACTACTGGCTGCGCATCCTATAGAAAGCACTTTTTTTTTGCTAATTATTTCTTTAAAGTTAATACTTCCCATTAGCTTGAATTATTTATGAAGTTAAGCATTTGCTACCTCTTAGTGACCGGAAGAATGGTGAAAACATCTTTCATCTTCAGTTTTATTGAGTTATGTTCTTGGAAAGTGAGAATCCCACATTCTCTGTGTTGTGTGGTTACTAAAAGCTACAAACTGATACTGTAATGAAAAAAAAGTTATTTTGCTTCTGCAGATTTAACAGCACTCACAAAAAGCTGAGCTAGGGTTAACCTCAAGTATTCCATGGTCACTTAGTGGTTCCATTGGGATGATAAGAGACCCGTAGGCACACATCCTGCTTTGACAAGCAAGGCTATGTAGGAATTTGTTCTCCTCCACCTCCATGCTTTGAGGGGGAAAGTAGCTCTTCTTTGTATTACTGTCCTGGACCTTCTGTCCCCTAAACCATCCTCCTTCCTCTCCTGCACACTTTCTTTGAAATCAGAAAGCTTTGCTATTTCACACCCGTGTTTTGTTTTGGGCTTTTAAACTTTGATTCCTCAGACTTTTCCTGAGGAGGAATGTAGTTTCTGTACATATTCCAAAATTGAGCTTTGACATCTTTATATTCTTATAGAATATGGAACTCAAACATAGCAGCTGTAATGCTTTCCTTCCTTCCAACCTCCTTTGCAGCTTTCTGGGTTAGCAGTTTTGTGGTTGCCCTAAAATGTTTTCAGTTTTTTTCTTCTGTTTTCCTGGTTGCAGAAATATTTTATAAAAGATGCATTGTAAGAAGTATCGAGTATACTGTTCTTAGGGAATTCTGGTTTCCAGATCACTTTGAGGTGCTCCTAAAGGTCACCTATGATGTATTAGTAATACCAGGGAAGGGCAGATGAAGCTACTGGGGGCCGGGAGAGGGCAGGGAATCCATAGATAGAAGCAAAATTTCTGCAGACTTCCTCTACCTGAAGATTTTTTTTTCCATGCCATTTAAACACAAGGAAACACAGTATTTTAGTACTGACATAGATACAGTTTCATAATCTGTTATGACAGAAACATGCATTTTGATTATAAACCAGATTAAAGTCTTTTAAAGCAGTAGAAATAAATTATTCAAAAGCCTGATTCATTAGAAGATTGGGTAGAATCACTTGGATACTAACTTTACATACTGCTACTCAGTGTTTGTAAATGGGAAAAGCTTCATTTTGAAAATAAGATGGTTTTGTGTTACTAAATTGTTATTTCAAGAAGTGTCATTGGACACACATAATTAATTGTTTTCACTTACAACACACTGTCATGAGTCCCTTTTTGAATTGCATTAGACAAAGGAAAGATTTTATGAACAGCTTGGTCTTCCTATTCCCTCTATTCTCTTCATGCACAAACTACTCTTTAATTAAGCTGTAGTTTAAATGTCTTTGTTATGTAAAAGCCATTTTTAAAAAATGTTTTGTGGTACCTTGACTTCTGTTTTTGCAAAGGAGCTGAGCAATCATTCTGTGGAATTACAGGAATGTGCTTTTAGATATGTATGAAATGGTAAACAGCTGGGAACTGACTCAGAATATTAGTTCATACTTGAAGTTATTTTTAATAAATCTATTTTGATTAAGTTTTTTTTTTTTTACAGTCATTTACGTGGAGACTGCATCTTCCCTGTTGTAAGCATTAAAAGAAGAATTAAGGATAGTTGGTCTAATTCTTGCAGTATCTACTGAAATCTTTTAAATAATCAAATTGCTTAGTTTCTATGTATTGTCTTGAAACCATTGACACAGAAGTGTTGGACTTCCCTCAATTTAGCATTGTGTGGCTGTGGTTAGCACATGAGCAGCACTGTCGTGCGTCTGGTCCTGCTCGGGGTTAGAAACACACATTTTTCTAGCATGTTGTAGTGTCCATATGCATCATGAAGAATTGTTGAGATGTGTCTTGAGAATGTGACAGAGAACAATGTGCAATGAAACAGAGAAGTGGAGAGGAAAGAGAAACGAGGAGTAGTCAGAGAGAAACTGTGGTGGAAAAAAGAAAGAAAGGAAAAATAGAAGGAAGTCTGGGGAAAGAAAAAAAAAATGATGTAAATGGTGTACATGTAATCTCTGTAACTGTGGGAAGAGGGTGTTATGAGAAACCAATGGGAAAAGCATGGATCTTATGGAAGCCTGCTGTAGGGAGAATTATGATGATGCTGAAAATATTGCAGGAAATAACACTTTGAATCCCGGGTAAGCTATTAGCAATTCACTCTTTTCCCATTGATGAAACACATAGGAAATATTTTTATTGTATCCAGCATTCTCCAACCAGTGAATGTAGTCCTGCCAAAGAGGTTCCTGAAACAGCTATTTCCCTGAGCTGACACCTGCCTGGATATTCACAAGAGTACTTACAAATGCTGTCAAAAAGAGAGAAATACATTATTCACTTGGTTGTCACAGAACGTCTTCCCAAATGAATGAAAGGTCAAGCCATGAGGATGCCTTGCTGCTTTAGAGAGCACATTACCTGGATTTCGCTGTTGCACAGTTCTAAAGTGAAATGGTTAATAGGGGATCTTGGCATTTAAGTGCTTGTAATTAGTCACCTGGGTTCCCTAGCAGAAAACCACATTTGGCACTAATGGGTGCCCTGGTTGTCAGTGTCAGCCGAGGGCTAGGCCAGAGCAGAGCACGGAAAGCATTAACCATACGCTCAGTGAAGAGGAGCTTGCAGGGTTGTTCAGCCACAGGTGGGGCTGAGGCGCCAGGGCTGCCAGCCTGAGCCTTTCCAGAGCACCGCAGACTCCACAAAGAGGAGGTTTAAAGACAGCGTGTTAGCAGGAGCAATGTCTGCAGTGCTTATTCTTTCTTTAAGAGAAATAACTTCGGTCCTCTCACTGCATTTGGCAGAAAGTAGAGCCTATTTAAAACTAAAAATACAATGTATTATTTCATATTTGGGGAAGGTGGAAAAAATGGCTGAGTCATAACATTACAAATTTCTTGTGTTCTGTTACTATTGTAAGAATTTTTTTTTCCCTTTGCTGGCACTTTGCCCAGAAAAACAAAAACACAGAGTGAGATGATTAAATAAAAATAAATCTTCTTGTTTTAAAATACTTTTCTTATGAAACCATTTCTGCACAAGGATCCTGTCTTACCAGCTTACACTCAAAGCTCTAATTGACTTTAGTGAATGTTTTGCTGGCAGAATACACGGGATGGAGCCTCCTATTTCCTTACACAATTGCATAGGGAATGGGATAACAGAGAAGAGTCAAGTGGAAAAGCAAAAGTATTTATAACTTCCCTTAGTTGTCCTTTATTGTCCAAAACTCTGAGCCTTTACTCCACAGCTAATCCATGGCTTAATGAAATCAGGTGATTTTGTTTGAGTTTCTTTTTTATGTAAACTTTTCTTGAACAACTTCAGCAACTTTTTTTTTTTTTTAAGCAACTTTTTTTTTTTTTAAGCAACTTTTTGTTTTAGTTGAACACCTAAATACATTCGTATCTGGCAGCTGACTTTTGTGCTTTTTCTTCAATTTTATTTTTTAAATTCTTTTTTTACTACTGTGGATGTGATCAGGAGGCAGATAATATGTGTTTGCAGGTTTCTGACTGGAAGCCCTGGGGAAGGGGCAGGTGTGCTTTTCCTTGTGTCACCCACCCTAAAGCTGTTCTTTCATCGCTCATAAAATTCATTTACAGCATAGATCGTGGTGACTGCCGTGATCCTGCCATCTCCCTGATGCTAGCCTGGTGTACCTGTCCTCCTCTCGGGAACCAGAGCTAACTTACAGAAAACAATAGTAAGATTTTTGCTAGGTTAATTCTCAGTACAGATCCCTGAACTAGTTTATGATGCAGTTGCACAGTGGAGCCAGGCTAGATGAAGTAACCAGAATTTGGAGAGAGAAAACAGAATTACAGCTTCTCTGAGTTACAACTTAAATTGCCAGGTAGCTACATCTTTGATATTAAGGTCAGGGAATGGTATAACTGCTTAAGCTGAGTCACCACCTTCTCTTTCTCACATTAAATTCATTTACAGCATCCAGCTTGTTTGCAGGTTTATTAAATGACATGTGATAGCTGACCTCATATTGAAGAGTTGCTGATGGATGATAAAAAGTTGGCAGAAATTTAGGAAAAAAATAAGTTGTAGCAACATGTACTGATAAAATCACATTTGGAAGCCCAGTAGATTCTGTTTTCAACAAGTTTTGACTTACATTTAATTATTTTGATGAATATCTCAATTTATTTGTAATCTAACACAGCCAATGAAACTGTAAATGTGTCACAGGAAGGTCTAACTCTCTCAATAGCTTTTCAAAGTACCAAAGGCTACAAGCTTAATTCTGTAATATTACTTTTGACTGTAATTTGTCAATATAGATGGTTCTGTTCATTGTAATCTACTTTGATTCATATGGGGTGGTTGAAGCTCTTACAATACCTTCAGGCTCGACCATGCTCCTTACAAATAAGCGACAAGCAAGGAAGTTTCTTTTAACTATAGCTTAATCTAAAAAATATTTTTCACACTGCTGTGTTACTATTTTTCAGATCAGTTTGTTAGTGTGAGTTCTGTTTGGTTTTTGAGAGGTGTGGAGAGGGAAGATCTAGCACTAATGTGCTTTGACCTTTCTTTTTGTGGAAGTTGGCTTTTGCACCTCTCAAGTTCAAGGCTTGTTTGTCATACTTATTTTCATGTAACTTTATTTTGCATATGCAATAGTTTCATAGTAGTAAAACTCTAATAGTTACTTTTCTCCCTTTCTCCTTCCCCACATTCACATTATGGCTGAAGGCTTTGAATTAGCTGCTCAATACTGACTGCTTAGTACCATTTTCCCGTGTATCACAGAGAGAGTTTCTAGACACTTCTCCAGAAGTGATTGTGTAGCTTAGAATGTCTGACATATCAATGGATGTTATGCATGTCCTGAGTCCTGGCTATTGTTTTTGCAATGTTTGTCACGCAAAAATCATCTAAGTCACAGAAACCATTGTATTTTCTTCTGAGTGACCAGAGGCATGCAGCAGAGCCTGAGTGGTGGGGTATGTAATCTGAAGAAGTCTCAAGAAGATGGGAACTGTCTCTGTGACTTCTCAGTGCCATGAGAGATCCTCAGGATTAACTGTCATAAGGTCTCTGTTCTGCAAAGGTATTTTAGAGGGTCAAATGGGAAAATAGAAATTTCCCCTTTTCTCTGAGAATACATATAAATATCCTGTAACCTTGATCCCAATTAAATTTATGGTAAAAGTCAGATTCTGTTGAGTGACTTGGTCCGTGTCCAGTCATTTCAATAATATACTTGTAGAATGACTACATTCCATTGCAAATGTATTTCTGATCTCAGTGGAGGCAGAGGTCTTTGTTATCTTATCCTGGGTACTCGGGAGAATACAACCCTACAACTGGTTTTGGTATCTTTATTTTCCTCTTTTCTTTTTCTTTCAAGATTCACTAAATCCCACAGCTGATGCCTGGCTGAGAAAAGCCTCTCCCTTGCTGATGATGACACCATTGCGTATCACTGAGCAGTTAGCCAAAGTCAACAGAGCTGGAAGTTTACAAATTGTCATTTGCTTATTTTCTTCTGTGTGGTCTTTTAAATCCTTAACAACAGTCAATATAGGGAAATCAATCCCATTAGGTTTTGCAGTTCTATTACTGTGTTTTGAAACCTCATTTCTTTTTGTAGCAACTGGTAAAAAAAAAGTGATGGAGTTGACTCCTTAAAAACTTCTTAGATTAATATTTTTCTTAAAAAATCTGCTAAATAAATCTAACGAGTCTGTCAAGGCACATGGGAGTTGTTTTTCATAGTCCTTTGGTACAATAGAAGATCAGAGCGTAGATGTCATCTCTCTCCAGCTGTGTTCATAAACCTGTGTTATTCTTCTGCTTTGTTTTCTTCCATGTAAACTTGTACATTTGGGATAAGCAGCTTCAGCTCTGCAGTCTGCTTTGAAGAGTGATATTCAGCAAATATGTGATTCTTATAAAAGTGTCTTCAGATGACTTCCCAAGGCAATATTACTAGTATTGGTGTGAATTTTCCAACAATGTGTTCACTTTCCTCTCCCCAGTTAAGCCATCACCCCGAAATTACTGTTTGCTGTATTGCTACAATTATAATCTATTTAATTATCTAGGCCTGCTTTCTTTAATTTCTTTATGCCTGTTTTGCTTAGGGTTTTGGAAGGAGGATGGAGGTGAGAGGTGTATTAAATATTTCATCTGTGATTCCCAAATCGTAAGTGGGAGTGAGAAAAGCTAACACGGGGTTTATAGATGTAACTGTGCTGGGAGCACCGCCAGCCCTTCCCATACCTTTGTGGAAGGTGACAGCTCTCAAAGGGAGGTCAGTCTCCCTTAGAGGCATGAAACCATCTCTGATCTGTGCGTGTCCCAGTATGTACATAGATACCTCGGATACAGGGATTATGCTTTGGGAAAGTAAATCTTATTAATAGCAAGAAAGTTACCTCAAACCTTATTAATAAACATAATGGAAAAAATGCATATTAAATTCAAGAGTTGGTTTAAAATGTCAGACACGGATTTTTCGTGATATTTACTGATGCAAGCTTTATTTCATGACTTTCTGAAGTGATAGAAAGGGTAATTAAAGGTACAGCTGTAAAAACATTGGTGAGTAGCATATTGTAAGAGGAAAGTTGGGACTTCAAAATGGAAAATCTTAGCTATTGATCTTATAGTTGATTTTAATAGATTTACTGGTTGTCAGGCTGCTCAGAGCCCTTTTTTCTGAATGCTGTTTGTTTTCATAGGAAGTGATAGCCTTGAGCAAGATGACTAGAAGGGTTAAACGGTCATGCTATTATTAATTGAATATGCTTTGCTACAAAAGCTGAACTTCCAGAACAATAAATACCCAAAGAGGTAAAGCAAGCCCCGTGTATGTTTGTTGGGGTTTTATACTACAACATGTAAATTCATCTATTAACTTTTCCTTTATTCCATCCATTCCTGCAGAGTTGAGCATGTCTATTTGATGTTTTTCAATCGAGTCTTATTTTCTCTATGATGTTAGAAGATTCTAATATGAAGAAGGCAAATAACATTGGTTTCTCTTACAAATGTAAACCTGCTTTAAATAACATGAATGAGAAGAACTACCTGCAGTTGTGAAAGAAAAGGAACTTACATACTCTGTAAAGGAAACTAAATAGAAGTGCTTCAGGACATAAACCAACAGCCAGCAAGGTCTGTTGTTCATGTAGAGGAAGGAGATGAAAGTAATTTCTACCAGAAAGAGTTTTCTTCACAATGGCCTCAACCCCCCCCCCATGTTAATTTGAAACTTAGTTCAATATTAAATTTGTACTTTTCTCATTGTCAGATTTAAGTATATGTAATGACCATTGCCAGCTCCAGTTTCCTTTGGGAAAGAAGCTACCTCAGCACTTGTATTGGCTGACCCGTGTTACAAATCACTATTTTAGGCACTGTAAGTACAATGCAATTTTAGCTTTCAAGAAAAGAATTCTTTAAGGTGAATTGTGATTTTTTTTTTAAATGCCATTAAATAAGAGTGCCACAACTGAAACTGACAAAAAGTGAGAAATTATGTTCAAATGCTAAATCTGTACCGAGTTGTCCCTTTGAACAATTTCTCTCCTATAAAATTAAACAATGTCGGATGTGAGTTACAAAGTCATTCATCATACAATATCAACCTTAACTGTTATTAATGTTTTGTCGTTCTGTTTTGCAGTCCTGAATGCTTAAATCACTGTTTATCTATTTCTGTTGAGTTCTTTACAAACATAATATTATTTTTTGTGTCAATTAGACATGTATAAGGCCTCTCATCTCACATTAAATCTTTTCCCTTCGAAGCTAGAATATAATGGAAACCACACACCTTTTGGAACACCACTTATATTCTGCTGCAGACTTAGATTTTTCTTCCTGAACTCTCACAAAGTTGGGGGATTGTCCTCAGTTAATTGATGGAGCTCTGAGTTTCATAAAAATTACCCTTTGTATCTTTTGCTGGTTTTTAAAAATTCTGTTGCTAAAAAGCAGAGCAAGAATGAAAGGAGGTTTTGTCAACAATTGTCACATGTACCACATGTATGCATCTAGAGTGCTATTTCAGTGGAGAGAGATGGAGCTCCAGATTGTGGCTGAAAATCCCTAAGTGTCCATACTAAGGATGTGTGTAGGGATTTCAATGCTTTTTTCCTTGTTAATGGGCTAAATTTGGATAATTTTTACTTCAGTAACTTCATTAGAACAGTTTGTGGATTTGATATCTTTTTGTTGGCTGGTTTGGTTGTTTTTTTTTTTTTAAACAAAAAATCTTTTTATTTGCTAGTGTTTGCATTTTTGCCTCTGCAGTGATGACTTTGCACTGATCTTCCTCATCAGGTATTATATTAATTGTACAAATGTCCTTAGTTTTCCTGTATCTTTCACCTCACCATCTGCAGAGGCAATAAAAGCTTATTGAAAGGTTCTTAGAATGAAAACTGAGAGGCACACTCAACTCCCAGTGTCTCAGCTACAAGTTAAAGCAAAACTTATTAGCAGCATTAAAAGCATCTCCCCTTGGAGTACTAACAGAAAGGCTGTTCCCTCTGGCTGGGTAGTACTTGAGAAAATGTCATTCGTGTTTAGTACAAACTGGTTGTCTATTTTTGACCATCTTCATTCTTTAAAATAATGCTGATAGTCTAACTGTTCTTCTTACTTCTACATTTCCTCCTCTTCTCTCTGTTTTCCCTCTAATATCTATGCCTTTTTGTGCATTTATCTCTTAATGTTTCATAAACCTTGTGTGTAGATAGTGACCCCTCCTAGCAGTTCAGTAGAAAGGTTGAATGAGCTGTGTTTGTTTCTGTATTGTCTATGTTTACTTTCAGTTGTGTCACTGTTTGTGGTCCTGTTTATTCCTACAGGACGTTCGTAAACCCTGATGAGAGTATGTCTGTTAAAATTTGGCTTTTGATTTGCAACAAATCATTTCTAAATGAGGTATTTCCCTTTCTTTTAAAAGCATCTTACTTGTTTGTCCTTTGTTAAAGTGTGATCAGAGTGAATTTACATTCATTCTGGAACTCATGTCTTACAGAATTTGCTTTTATTCTGTTTTGTACAATGTTAAACAAATTACATTTTGCTATTCTGAATATTTTTTAATCAACATAACCTGAGTATTGTATGCAAATATATTTTATTCTGCATAAATGCTCTCTGCATGTCAGTAAGAGCAGTTTGGTATAGTTTAGTCTTAAAAAAAGCACTGGTACTGAATGGATTAAGCTTTTCCACATAATTTTTCCAATAAGAAAATGGTAATTTGAACTATAATAATGTTTAGGAAGCTCCTAATTAGAACACTGAAAAAAAATCAGCAATTGAAGCAATTTTTTTTAAAATGTAAAATTAGCAACATATAGCTAATTGTTAATTATGTTTCTATTCAAGAGGATATTAAGTTTTTGAAACAAAGCAGAACTCGGAATTAAAGCTCAAATATTTCCTGAAATTACTGACTACAGAAATCCATTTAGAATTATTAGTAAATCTGAGCATAGCACCAGAAGCGATAGAGTTCTCTAGGTCCTATCTAGAGATTATATTTTATCTGATCTATGGAAGCTGGGCAGAATCCTTCAGGCTATGCCATAGTATGAATATTGGTCAGAAAAAGTTGTTGTACATTGAACCTGTATAAGGGACTCATCAGTGTTTAGTTGCCTGACCTTTTTTTGTGTTCAAGATGCTGAAGAGTGAATTCCAGAGAGGTGTCATTAGCAGCAACAACAAAAGAGCATTTTCAGGAGTAGTAGTTCTGTAGTATCATATAGTTGATAAAGCAAGAGTTTAAAGACAAAGAAAATCAACTTTGTGGTTTTTTTAGAGTAGTTGTTTTGGAAAGGGCTTACTGATTTAGCCAAAGTAACAAGTATTGTAGTTTTCAGATGGTCCAGGTCAGCTCAGTAGGAAGAAGGCTCTCTGCTTTAGTTAGAAAATAGGAAAGTTGAAATTTTGAGCATGTTCAATTTCCCGTCAATGAGGTGAGAGGAAAACACTGTCAGCCTCTTTACATCCAGCTGAGGCCAGGTGTCGTGCATTAACATGTAAATAGTGCAATTAATGCCAATTATGATTTTAAGAGAAATATTAAAATCCACAGGAACACAGTTTGTCACCCATACTATTTTTGTGGATTTTACTGTTTTAGCTCCTTATTTTAGGCATCTGTTACCATTTTGTCTTGATTACTCTAGGGCTTCAAGCTGATGTTTGCATCTGACAGGTTAGATATGTGAAAAGACTAGACTCTGGGTGATAATGCAGAAAGAGGAACTCCGGTTAGGCTGAATTTAATCACCTTGTGTTACTTAACTTTGTGTTTCATTATATGTCTAAAGGGCATAAGGTCTGTCTGAAACCTCATGGATCACAAGGAAGCTGGAATCCTGTCTCTTGTGGTGGAATATTTGTGTACATCTATGCATCAGATAGGGAGTTAGAGATTGTTGTGGGGAGAGCAGTTAGAAGAATAATAATTCTTCTGATTAGCCAGTTTTGATTCAAAACAAAACCTTAACTAGATGTATTCTTTGACAATGCACTTTATGCTGAGTATGTCCTGTTGGTTTGCAGTACCTTGTACTTATCACATTCTTTTCCTTAAATTCTCTTACTTGCATCACTGGTTGCATATTTTTTCATGACACTTGGGTGCATGTCAGTTCCGCTCTTTGCTGGTCATATTCCTCACATATTTAAATAAAATGCTATTTTCAGTGCATGGATGTGCCATCAAACTTAGTTCTATTGGCTACGCAATTTTAGTATGCTTAGATTTGAGCTCAAGGCAAGCTAATACTGACTATATGCTGATTAGTGTGCTTAACATTTGCTCTATACCTCCACAAAAGCCGATGCTTCTGCAATAGTCTTGGTGTTCCTCATAGGTTTTGGTCTTCTGTTAATGTTTTTCCATAGCTGAAGTGCTCTCCTGTACCCAGCGATAACTGGATTGGGACGTAAGGATGGTATGTGGCAGGCTGTCTAAACGTTGCATCTTGAGGCATTTCCATTTGCAAAATAATGCACAAACTGCTAAAAGAAGTTTTTATCCAGTACCATTTAATGTGAGAAAGCCTCTGTATGGTAGTGCAAGCCCTGGCACACTGTTTTGAACAGTTAGATGCAGTTTCTGTTCTGCAGCACTTCAGTAACTCTTTTCGAAAAGCTTCAGATTCTTTGACACTGGGACACTCTGGATGCTGTTGATCTTAGTTGTGGCAGGAAATTCTGCTGCTTGAGTGTCTGCTGTCAAGAACTTGTTTGGAATATCTGGAAAAAAGTATTGGTCTGGAGAACAGGCCTTATGAGGAACAGCTGAGAGAGCTGGGGGTGTTTAGCCTGTAGAAGAGGAGGCTGAGAGGAGACCTCATTGCTCTCTGCAAGTACCTGAAAGGAGGTTGAAGAGGGGAGGGAGCTGGGCTCTTCTCCCAAGTGACAGGGGACAGGACGAGAGCGAATGGCCTCAAGCTCCACCAAGGGAGATTTAGGCTAGAGATTAGGAGAAAGTTTTTCACAGAAAGGGTCATTGGGCTTTGGAATAGGCTGCCCAGGGAGGTGGTTGAGTCACCTTCCCTGGAGGTGTTTAAGGGGTGGGTAGATGAGGTGCTGAGGGACATGGTTTAGTGTTTGATAGGAATGGTTGGACTCGATGATCCAGTGGGTCTCTTCCAACTTGGTGATTCTGTGATTCTATTCCCTACCCCACGAGGCAAGAGGTTGTGAATTCTAAATAAAGCGGAATAAGATTTTTGTAGCGGTGTTTTCTTTTTATACATTTGTGGCAGGAATACAGTTAAGATGTGCATCTTATTATAATAACTGATTTCTCACTTGAATGGCATACCTTGAAATTTAGTCTGCTTCAGCTCTTAATAGACTCTGCCAGGCATAGTTCTCCATGGCATTCTTAGGTTCTTCTGTTCTTAACATAGTGGAACCTCAGTCAAATAAAATATACAATTTGCATTTCTGACAAGTTCTTTCCTCTCACGATCATTCTGAAATGTAGATGCTCAAGAAAATCTGAAATGCCAGAAGGTACCTTTTTGTTTGTGTAAATTGACACATTGACTTTAAAGTACAGCTGAGTACATTTAATATTGACATCAGCCTTACATCTGCTTCATAGTGTGATCCCTGACAGAACAGTAATGCAAAAAGTAGTTGAACAGTACAGTTTGTTTTGTATTAATATTTAATCTGATACCAAAAGCACTTAAAGGAGTTGGAGATATAAGTTTTCTATTAGAAACAGCTTCTTTGTTGCGCTGAGCAATTACTACCCGAGTAAATGAAACTAAGAAGTTTGTTCTGGTATCATTAAGTTTTAAAAATCGTTCTGCTGGGAAAGCTTTTGTTTTAGTTTGTTTTTAAAGGTTGTTTCTTTGGAGTCAATCAAAAAGTAACTTCCTTGATGTTAAACACAAGAGTACAAATTAAGGCTAATAAACTGATATTGAGTGAGTCAGAGAAGTGCTGATAAATGGGAATGCTTTGGGGAGCATTCTGCAGCTCTTAACTGTGGAAGAACTGTACAACTTTCTAAAGAAAATAATCAAATCAATGAGGCATCAATTATTAATGTTCTGTATTGCCAGAAAATTGGAAGAGCTAAAAGAAAATCGGTATGCTGCAGTAATCCCAGAGAATGATGAGTACACCCAGGGTTTTTCTAAAATGTGGACCAGAGCAAGCAGAGCCTTCCCTGACTTTGCCAGCTCTCCTGGGAGCACGTGAGGAGGCAGTGCCAGCAGGATGATCTGAGGATGTGGGCTTTCTTTTCAAGTGAAATGATGTTCCTCTTGGTCGTGATAAAGCATGGAATGATTCTCATTGGGAGTAAAAGAATTCTCAGAGAAATGGATAAAAGTGTTTAAGGAAATCTCATTATTTAGAATATCTCCTTGTTTTCTGGGACTACTTTCATTATTTCTGAACAGTTGGATCATATTGTTTGCATTAATTGTTTGCATATTATTTGTGTAAGAGGGAATGGCCTCAAGCTCTACCAGAGGAGGTTTAGGCTTGACATAAGGAAAAAATTCTTCACAGAAAGGGTCGTTAGGCACTGGAATAGGCTGCCCAGGGAGGTGGTTGACTCACCTTCTGTGAAGGTGTTTAAGGTGCAGGTGGATGAGGTGCTGAGGGGCATGGTTTAGAGATTGATGGGAATAGTTGGACTCGATGATCAGGTGGGTCTCTTCCAACCTGGTAATTCTATGATTCTGTGATTCTGTGATTCCTGCGTCGTGTTCAGTGCCTCATTGATATAGGCCATGGGCATCTTTGGTTTTGACTGTCGAGTTGCAGCAGCTCAGGCCCTCTTGTGGCGCTCTAGTGGGCTGCCTTGGGTGTTGGTATGTGCTGCTATCGTCTCTAGCCCTTGTTTATGCACAAATCAGTAGCTCAGTGATTGACGGACTTTCCAAGGGTAGAAAAAGTAGGTATTAATATTAGAAGCAATCACTTCAATACCTGTGGCTGAGGTGGCTGAATAGTGCCATATACTGAAGTAAGTCTTTCATTACTCATTATGGATTACTGCGGGCTGTGCAGCATCATCTTGTGCCAATGAAATACTTTTATTTCCTTTTTTCTTCATGCCATTTCTCCCTGGTTCTAGGAGTTTTCTCCCAAAGTCTTTCATACCACTTTCCTAAACTTTCAAACTTAATAGGATAGCTTAAATGCAGAACTTCCACTTTGAAATGAACTATGTACTCGTTCATAAGTGAACTCCTCAGAGTTTCATCGGTGTTCTGCTATGTAAGTTCTTAGATCTATGTATTCACACTTTACAGAACATTACTTTGACCATTATCAGACAAGTAAGATCTTGATGCTAACTGCAGGCCATACAATTCGGATGTGCTCTTCTAGAGTAGCACTATCAAAATCATTGAAGTAATTTCTTTTGAGTCCATCTGAGAATCCATTTTTCACTCCTGTTCTTAAGGCAGGCAGATGGTCTTCCATACGGCTGGAACACTGTTCCATGCTAGTGCCTTAGATCTCTTGAATTTTAAGGAGGTATTTTTTAATGTTTTCAATTGTCTTTTAATAAGTTTCATTGCGTTGCAGACCGTAGTGAGTGGGATGATGTTGTGGGTGCTTTATATACTAATTTTGTCAGTAATGCTTTGCAGCAGTACTTTAAATGTCTAGTGCTGTTATTGATTGGCATCCATTAGTTTTAAATATTGATAAGAAATTATTCATTTATTTAATGCATAATTTCTGTCAACTTGTTTTGGCTATGAAAAGAGCTGATCTATTAACTCCAGGCACAATATTTATGGATAAAACCTCTCAGGTTTAAAATTAAAAATAATTATCTGTTGTCACAGTACTAATTATTGTACATACAGTATGAGTAGGGCTATAATCTATCTGTCCAATATGCATTCTACTCCAGTTGCATTAATCATAACTTGCTCAGATGTTAGCAAATGACTCTACAAAGTGCTAGCAGTAGCATTTCTTGCAGTCTAGAAATAATGAAGATGTAAATCACTTCTACGCATCATTACTATAATATTCATATGATAGAATATGAAACTGCTGCATCCACTTTTATACTTATTTTGAAGACAGTTACTCTTTGTGCTGGCAGCATGGTATAGTAGCTCAGTTTATTTCCAGCTATGTAGGGCTGTGTCATAGTCAATTGAATTTAGATTTACTCTTTCAAACTAGTCATGAAAGTCAATACTGGTCAAGTGTGCTCTAAATTCAAACTAATGTTGTAGACTGTTTGAACATGATGCTTTACATTAGCATGCATGCTTAGAGTAGAATTTATCCTATGGAATTCTACATGTCGAATATAATAGTTGTCAGGTTTTAGTGTGAATATTTTATGTTCGCTTACTACAAATAGTTATGGTTTGCTCACTTCAACAGGGATATGCAATTTTATATGGCTGTTTATGGCTTCAGGACTTTATTTTTCTTGCACTTGTTTATATTACGCAATTTGCTTGATTGTTATTCTGCTTTCTTTCAGTTCAAGTCTGTATTCCTTTGCATATTAGCAATACTAGCTGCAGCATTTTGTGATCAGCTCAAAAGCAAACACTCCTAGCAAGCTTTAATGTCGGGAAGGGTAAGCATAGTTTATTGAGGAGACCACCAGCTCAAAGTGTCTATTCATATTTTTTTTTCTTCTTCTGGAAAATGCTGTAAAACCATTTTCTCGGCATGCACATTTCATTTCAGAAGCTTGTAACTATTGCAGCAGTGATAAACCCAAGCAGCTGCACCAGGAATTGAATCATGGTACCCGTGGGGCCACGGCAGGAAGAATGAAGCTGAGCCAGTTTGCTTAACTCCTGAGCTTTATTATTTTGTTTCAAATGCAATTTATATGTTAAGTTACCAATCTATGCTATAAATTTCCATACAGATTTTAGTAAATATTTAGAAAATGGATACTTTTCTAAGGTGAATTAGAGTGGGAATATTTCACTGAAGTTTTCAAGCTCCTCTTGAACTCATTCTAGGTATTAAATTTTTGTAGACTGTATGTTTTATTTGTTTCTTTGGAGAGTGGCAGTACTTAGAAGGCTTAGAGTTTGTCCCCAAGTTGTGTTTGTCACAAAGTTACCAACCATTTGATGGCTATCATGATGCCTGAGAATCTCAGGAGAAGGGGATTTTAAAAGTGTTTTTATAAACAAAATGAATAAAAGTAAGACAGAGTAATAATGAGGAGCTGCATTTGTCAGCTGCTTCCTGAAGTGTGCCATTCTTGTTGCTATGATAATAGAGAAAATTAATACATCCTGTCAGGACCGCATGACAGGAACACTGAAAAGCTGTGAAGTGACTGTACACAGTGGAATAAAGGAAATCCACTTTGATCTACCATTTTTGATGTTTTATAATTGCACTTATTATCAGGTCCTTTACTCTCTTCTTATTTGACACAAGATCCATTATCAGTGACAGCGTGAATGTGAACATGGGCTTCATCTGAAAAACTACTTAGGGTGAGGTAATGGAGAGAAAAGCTTTTTATTCCAAACTGTTGAGAAAAGAAAAAAATAAATCATTTATGTGAATGCTATCAGCTAGTATCTTCCCAGAAATGCTCCCCTTCATATGTAATAGTGTTTATATGCTATATTCAAGCACAGCCTGTTTAATTATCTCCCTAATGAAGTATTATATCACAAAATGGAACTTCATCATTTGCCTTTATGCCTTTGTTCAGCTACAAACTGGGGCAGGTCACTGTGCCCAGCCTGAACCAGACACCATTTTCTTTCGTGCTCTATTTGAATAGAACCCATTTAAATTCAAAAAAAAAAATGCTGCCTATTGAAAATTTTCAAAGAGATAAAGTGCTGTCCTTTTAGCTTTCCATGTTGTCTCTTATCTCTCCTGTGTGAGATGAGAGGTACTGCTTCACAAAGAGACAGATTGCCAAATATCGTCTTTTATTGGGCTACATAGTAGAGTAAGTCTGTCTTTATAGCTTTAGTGCTGCGTGGATGCATTCGCAATCTACAAAGTCTTTCTCTTACATATGAGGGAAAACTGGTAAATTGGTTATTCATTATTTTAAATGACTTGAAGTTGCACACACAGTTTTACTTAGTTCCCACTGCAATCAGCAAGAACCTTCTATTTGCTATACTTAGCCTGCATTTTGTTTACCTGGGTTTTAGTAGGTAAAGAAATAAATGACCAGAGTATTCATGACATTACTCTATGGGCGAGCATGCTGCTCCAGTGCCGTGCGGAGCCCCCCACGCCTCACCAGGAAAGCTCCTCTCTCACATAAGGCTCCCACCAACGCCTGTGAAGAAGAAATGCGCTACTGTGAATCGTGTCTTACATTAAAGTGCTTCTTGTATCTCTACTGTAGATCTTTGCAAGATAAAATCCCGTTCCTTTGAAAGAGTGCCAAAATCTAAGCATTTCGGGAATTGTGTAAATTCCAGTGACGTTCCCCCAGAAAGAGGAATCTGTTTGGAGGTAAAAATCCATCAGAGCAATAGGTTCATGTTAAAAAAGGCATTTGTCAGGAAACCTACCTGGAAGGTCAAGTAACAGTGAAGGAGAAGACTGAAAATTATGCCCTCGCACCTGGTACACAATTAGTGTTCTCTCTTTCTCACTCTCCTGTTCTCTTGGGAGCAACTTCCCTGCATGTAAATAATCAACTCTTTATTGGAGCAGAGAGGCAGACACCAGTGTGCTCTGTAGCAGAGTGCTCAGGCTTTCTTACGTTACGTGACTGGCAGAAGCTCAACTCCCTGTGCCAACTGCATTTTAAGAGCAGCATGTCTCAGGTAGCAGGTATATGGTATGAGTGCCTGAGATTCAAGTCCCATGTCAGTGTCAGGCAGAGCAAATAAAGCTCAGATGAAAGCCATAAAGACCAGCTTTCTAGATTTGTGAGGAAGAGAGGTGTTTTTCCTCTGTTTTCTGCCCTAAAGTGTTCTCTGCGTTGCCTGGTTGTGCTTTTGTACATTGGCGTCTTCTAGTGAGCAGTACTGTCAAGTCTAGGGAAACTGTCACCCTGCATTCACTATTGCTAAGCTTAATAAGACTTAGCACTTCTATAGTGCATTTTTATGTTCAAAGTGTTATAGGAATATTAAATCAAATTCTACTCTCAGCCGAACTGTATCTCCATTGATTGCTCAGTTTTGCTTGACAGTAAGAACTTGGGACAGAAAATAAAGAGCTTCATTGCACCCGTGGAGGCATCAGGAGAGACTGAGAGAGGAGAAATGTGTTATTATACCCATCAAGAGAGTGCACTTGGCAGTTCCCTTGCATTCACCTGACTTATGTGAAAGGAAAATAAGGCAGTGTCTCAGTTCATCTGTGCTTCTCTCTACCTGCCTTTGGGAAGGGAGCATCTCAGTGCACTGTCTGTGCTCCAGTGACAAGAGTCTGCCCCTATTTTTGGTATATGTAGGGGCCATTTGTTCTGCTTGTACATTCCATGATGCAGCTGCCTACAGTCCTGCTCTGCCTGGAATTTGTAGTGTGCAGAATTTTCTTACAATTAACGTGCTGGAAGTCTTCCAGGTTATTTTACATGTTCAGTGATGACACGGACAATATTATTCACTTCAGTAGCAGCCATTCAAGGATTCTCGACTAATATAACCTAGGAGAACAGCTTTGTCTTTGACGGATGCCTTGCAAGGGGGGAGGATTTTATTAGGAGACGTGGAGTCTGCTACGGTTGCTATGGGGTTGGGCCTGGGAAGCAGGCAATAGAGTCATTTTGGAAGCAGCATAAGGTGTTTAGCTTCGTATAGGTAAAGCAGGGTAATTTCAGTGCTGCCTTTACGGCATGTGAAATGGAGCTAATGCCTCACAATGAAGAAGAATGCAAACATGCACAATGCTGTCATACTCGGGGATCATTTGGAAGGAGATGAGCCATTATCAGTAAATGGATAAACTTCCCAAGCCTTTGTACTTTGTATTAATGTTGGACCCTGATCAATACCTTAAATGTCAGCTATCGTTTTGGTCATTTCATTCAGTCTCACAAAGTAAAAGCTGGTTTTGCATTAGCTGTGCTATCACAATGTAGTGTACAGCAATGTTTTTCATATAAATGATGTAGTAAAATAATATTTGTCCTATCAAAGTGCAATGATGTTTGGATGAGATCAGTTTTAGCTCAGCAGGTGTCCCAGGCAATGATACCAGTTCTTTCTTCACAGTCTCTTTGGGACCAGTGCAATTGCTTTGCAGCATGCAGAGTGAGTATGGATGCTGGCACATATGCTGCAGAACCAAGCTGCTGCTAGATTCTTCCCTTATTGTCTTTTATTTCAAAAGTGATCGCTGTGGGCCATAAACTAGCCTGGGAGCATCTCTGCAGCCATCAGATATTGCCTCGTATGTTAGGCAGAATTTTCATCCCAATTTGGACTATGAGCTATCATACAGCTGCCTTGGATTATATCTTTATACTCAGTTCTTTTTTTTCCGTTGAAACCGTTTCATTGGCATGTGTACTTGTACATTTCTCAGCTGTGTATTTTGTCTACAATAAGATATGCTTTATTTTGATAGATATGTGGTGATTGCTTTTTTTCAATGCAAGATTGTAAAAAAAAAAAAACCCAAATTTGAGGAGGAGAAAAGCTGTGTCTGAGCGACCCCCTCCTTTTTGATGGGTATGATGCATTTCTCTTTCACAATTTCCGCTTTATAAGTGCGTGGAATTCTGAAGAGTTCAATTTCAGCTGAGTGCTACAACTCAGCTCTAGTAATTACATTTAAAAGGTTATTTTCAAATTGCATAAGCCGAAGCTGCCTGCTGATCTTCACTCGTTTTGTCCATCCTCTTTAGTGAAAGGTAACTGTAGCATGTACTATTGCCAACTCTTTCCTCCATCTCAATACATTTTCTTGTTTGCATTCAGCCTGCGTATTCCATGACAAAGGCAGGTATATAAAGCACATGACAGGTATAGGACAGAACTATTTGTTCTATCTTAGTTTCCTTGGTTATTCTGATATTGAGATGATTTTGATGGAGGGTACTTTGTTACCTGCTCATTGCATCATTCAGGTTGAAGTGCAGTAGTCCCGTTTGTATTGTTAACAAAATCCGTATGATTTATTCAGAATGCTTGTTAAGAGTCACATATTTCTAAAGACTGTAAGAAAGCACCAAAATTGGAATTTAAACATCAAGATGAGGATCAGAAGGAGGCTTGAGTTACTATTCTGTTCTGGACAATAAATCCTATAGAAGTAGTTTCACGAGTTCCTTATGTGCATTGAGTTTCAAATTGCTATTTAAATGTCAATAGCTAGCTCACTTTAAGATTTGCAAATCAGATATTTCATTTCTAGATTTTGCACTATTGGTGATACATGACTTTAGGGCAGATCTATTCTTATTTTTTCAGCCATTAGAATGAAGTGCCATAAACTTGTTTCAGCAGGTGACTGAGTAAGTTACATACTCCTCTTGTTTTTCATGAGTGTCTTCTTACTAAACCAAGGCTGGCCTGATCACATAAGAAGAAATACACCAATGACTGGAATTGGTTGAGGTTATCTGACTGGGCTAGGAAACAAACAGCAGGTGCAGCTTTGTTCCATGCTGCTTTATCAAAGTATGCAAAATAAAATCCTTCAAGCTAATAAAAAATAAGCCTTGTAAATAAACTGAGCAAATATCAGTCTAACTTTTGTTCTTTTCACTGGGATGTGAATTCAGTGGAGGGTTTTGTGTAGGTTTATTATATACTTCTGTGCATAAAATGTTTACTCTTTATATGTAGGTTTTGTACTTAGATATGCTTAGGTTTTGTGTATATTACTCTGTGTGGATGAATAATTGTCTATATAAAATTTTACGCACAAAATGTTTGCAACCTCCTCATCTCAGTGATACTTCGTAGTGTTGTTCCTAGATTAAATGTTTTGTTAAAAAAAAAAAAAACAGAAAAGAAAAACACCTCAGGGTATTCTTTCTTATCAGTCTTTAATTTCTCTCCAAACAGTTTCATTTAGTGATTCACTCTGCCTTTACTGTGAGTGGAAGTAATTGCTTACCTATTGAGTTCATTATGTTGTTTCTCTGTCTTTTACATCTCGCTTCTCTTTAAACCACATAGCCTGTTTAGTGTCTCCACACGTGTTGTTTTTTCACATGACTAGTCTAGTCACCTGTTTGTAAAATCCATTCTATTTTTACCAGATTGCTCTGTAAAAAAAAAAAAAAAAAAGAAGAGAGAGAAGAATGGAATTGAGTATTCCACATGACACATATGCAGTGATTTAACACTATTTGCCTTTTTACTTTCTGTCCAATTTGCTTTATTTTCCATGCTGTTACATTCTTTTACTGAAGCTGTATATAGAAAAGAGGTTTTCATTGAGCTGTTTACAGACATTCACAGGCCCATTTACTGAGTATTTGGAGTTAATTTAGATCTCAGCAATCAATTTGAGGTACCTTCCATTGGTCAATGTGAGCTTTCATCTGCTGATGTATGGTCCATTCACGTGCTTCTGCTGGACCTTCTTATTTTGCAAATAGAAATAAGTTTGTGCCAACCTCTATTTTACTGGTTCAGTGGTTCATCTCTTTCTAAATCACAAACATAGCCGCTCCATTTCCGGAACAGAATTGTGAAGTATTCAACAGTTTATATTTTGAAGTGACAAATTCTCTGTTTCTAAATATATAAAAAACGGATATGTCCTATCAAAGTTGGACTGTTAGCTTCCTTGGTTACATCTACCAAACCAAGGCAGAATAACGTAATTGAAATCAATGGAGTTAATCCCATATTGTGCTGCTGTAGCTGAGGAAAGAGCTGGGTTCTAAATTTCGCCCTAAATCTTTCAAATAAAGCTATCCGCTCGAAAGTTTGGCCAGAACAGGTTTTAAGCCATCATCCTGGCAATAAAAGGAAAATGAATGATTCTGCAAGGCATATAGCTTTTTGTACATAAAAATGAAGCAACCTTGAAAATCTATTGACTTTCCAGTAGGTTAATATTTTCTAGTAGGTGACTACAGTCTATAAAAGTCAAGCCTGAGAACAGATGAACGTAAGTTCTTCTAAGTTTCTATAAATCGCTGGAATTTGCCTGAATAGTTACTGAATGCAGAACACAGTAAAATCTGGTGCTTGACCTTTGAGGTCTAAGTTTAATGGGAATCCATAAATGCAGCAGCTCAGTTTACAGAGACACCCCATCCCAAATTTTATAGTGCAGATGTGCTTATTAATAAGACAGTGAAAACACTTGGTCGGTAATTTTTCCCCTTTCTAGGTGTAAAAATATGTGAAATACTAAATGCCTTTCAAAATTCAAGAGCGTAACTGCCCCAGGAAGTTACCATTCATGTCAGATGGCCAAAGCCATGTGAAACTCTGCAGGAAGGTCCCAGCTTCTTGATCTCTGAGCAGTATGAGGAGGAGGACCTTGCTACCTTTGCCATGCTGGCCCGGCTCTCTGAGTCTTTCTTTCTAGCGTTATTTTCATGGTCATTTCACACTTTCGAAGCGTTATCTTCTAAAAGCCATTTTTTTGCTCTATTTGAAATCCTGAAGTATGTAGGAGTTTGGCATAGGATTCAGAGCTGAACAAAGAAGAATAATTGGTTTTCTTTCAAGAATCTGAATTTCTGAGAAGTTAGTGGGCTTGTTGTTCTTTGATTATAAGTACCGTAAGTTTCAATTGAGGTATAATTATTTTTATATCATATTATTACAAAAGCAACTCTACCTAGTCTGGAAAGCAAACAAAAATTGCTAATAATGACTTCTGAATATTTTTGAGTCAGTTTTAAGAATGATAAGCAAAGACTCGCTGCAGTGAGCTCTCTTGACTTGCATCACTTAAGGAGAAACCGCAGAGAACTTTCTCCCCTAACACCAACTCTTGCAGTGTTTGACCTCAAAACATCCATTATTTTTTTTAATTTGCAATAAGCACCTTGATAAACCTTTGAGTCTTTTTTAAGGATCTGTTCCTGTTTGATATTCTCTTTTGTTTAGGTTTCAATTATTTAATTACAGGTCTTGATATGAAACTAATCATGCATGCATCCATGTGAAGCTGGCATACTGACAATATAAAATCATTAAACAGTCATTACTATAAACTGACGTTGGCCTGTAATTTTTGCAGTTAACGGGGGAGTTGATGGTTGGTGAACAATCCAATTAAAACTGGCAACAAAAGACTTAAAATGTCAGCCAAATTGCTTTTTAATAGTCAACGCCGCCATCACAAAACATAAACATTAAAGTCCCCATAGTAGCATAAACCTTCATGGTGAAACAATTCTAGAAATGAATAATAATTACAGTATCCTGAGAATTCTCTTAATAGATGTGCACTCATTAAAATACTTTGTTGGTTAGATTCATATGAAAAAATGTTTCCCTTGATAGTTCTTTATGCATTTGTTTTGAAGGTTTTATTCGATATTTTATAGATGCAATTTTAAGTAATATTCAAAAATGCATGTCTTATTTACAAAGAGTTTAAATAAATGTATATAGATAAGCTTAGAGTGAATTGCGCCTCAGAAACGTATTTTGAGGTGAACTAAGGATACAGTCACCAAGAACTTCCATAACCTGTTAATGCTGTAAAATGATAGAATCTTTGTTAATTTTGAATTACACAAGCTTTCTCTTCCAAGTCGAGCAAGGGTAGGAGGAGAAGCTTGTCAGCCCTTACTGCCTGAAGTTAAGTATCTGCATCAGTTTATGCAGAATGGACCCTGTTGGTATGATTCTCTGCTCGCGTCTTTAAAGGTGTTTAAGGAGGGAGGTCTTTATTAATAAAATGCAGAGTGGAGTTTAAAAGCCCTAAATAGTTCTGAGTAGCACAACCCCTTGTAGCATATTGGCATTTCAGAAAATCTGCATGCTTGCTTGTAAATGCAAAGTATGGGTTAGAGATACTGCCTGGAAAAAGTGTGGGTTTGTGCCTAGGCTGTTACATTCATTTTCTGGCATTACATTAGCTGCTTCTGTGTTGTTATTTTGTCTTTCCCTTCAGGAGTTTTTCTTTTCTTCAAAAAATAATCGATTTGTTGTTTACCATCAGTTACACATGTACCATTGTCTTTCAATATATATACATAGCAAGCTCAGTGCTATAGGAGAAGTGTCAACATTCCTAACTAAAATGTTAGTAGACGTGAATGGTGGGAATAGATCTTCTTGTGGATTTATTTTTTTTTTTTATTTGTGGATTAAGGTTAGAGTGACAGGATGTTGCCTACCTCTAGGAATAAAAGGCAGAAGTAGTTGGTCAGCTAATTCTACACTGAATTGTGTTGTTTTACTAATTTAGTGTAATTTAGATGTCATGTGGAATCATCTACATGTTTGACAAGTAATGTCGTGTTACACTAACTGACAATTACATGCAACTTCCTTCTTAAATAATACCATGTACATCTAAGGGTTACCCAGAATGAATTGATGCTATCTTAACATTTGTTTCTGATATTTAAAACAATAATTTTCTGTTTAAATAGAGAATTAAAAGACAATTGAAATTTAGTCTCTATTTAAAAGTTTGTTTCTCTTCTAAAGCAAAATTTCAGAAGGACAATCTATGTTTTGAAACTGTAATTTGTCTTAAAGATTTCTTAGTAGGGAAATCTGACAACTCAGATTTGTTAAGTAGAATATAAGTGAAGCAGAAAGACTTGAGTTTGTGTCCTGATGTAACCGGCATGTTTAACCGTGACTTAGGACTTATCATGTTTTCATATTTTTATATAGCCGCAGAATACTTTGTGTTTACAAATGTGACTCAACAAACTGCTCTCTGTCATAGCTGTGCTTTAAGCCGAACTGGATTCTGTGCTTCAGTCAACTGGTAGGACTCATGTCACTGTCCCAGCCTCGAGAAGGCAAGTGCTAAAATGCAAGAGTCTTCCCTTCAGCCATCGCTGTGCAGTGAACTCAAATACTTCAGGGTTGTGTGTTACCTGGGTCTGTAACATGGCCTCAAGCAGTCTTTTTTTCCTGTAAATGTTTTAAAGGAACACGGATGAAGCAGGTAGGGGGCAGGCTGGGAAGGTTATCGTCCACTGTAGAGAGGTCGATGACAAAGTAGCTTAATCTGCCCATATGCGTGGTATTTGCACTAAACTACTGGGCTAAATACATTGTGTACTTCAGTATGATTTATAGTCGCTAATTCCATTACCCATAGATCCCTTTTAGAATCCCTCACAGCTAATGAATTTAATGACACAAAGGCCAAAACCCGAATATATATCAGTCTGCTGAAAACCATCAATAATCAGGGAAACATTAGTTTTTCGAGCTGTGGCTGCTCGCAACCTATTTTACCAATCATAAACTGCTCTTCAATCAAAATCTGTTCACCTCTAAGGTCTTCAGAATTTGCTGCCAGGCTACTTCTAACTGCCTGGCTTTTGCAAACCTGGATGATAGCCTTACTCTGTAAGCTATAATCTCTCCCGCTTTGTTCAGAGTTTTAGAATAGTGATTGTACTCTCCCCTGTGAGTTGCTACTGACAGAAGTTACAACTTGTGATATTGACTGAACCAAGTACTTTTAAGTAATGGCAGGAATTACATGTTCTTCTGAACTATCACCTTTAAGCTGACTTGGAGCTGTCAACTCCAGCTTTACTTCTATCTTTTGAATGCTGTGTGGTGCTAATTGTGCCAGCGGGTGCTTGATCTGGAAAACAAACAAGTGGAAGCCTGAGCTGGTTGTTTAGGTTGCTTCCTCGGTCTCCATCATAACTGGAATCTCACTTTTCTTCTCCCTTCACATTTTGTGCCTTACCTCTGTCACTCAGCCACCAGCAGGCCTGTCTTGTGTTGGATCAGAGTGTGGTGACTTAAGAAGTGTCCTATCTCTACTTGTTCAGCATTTAAGAGAATCTAATGGATGTACCACCTGATGCAAAGGACATGGAAGGCAGTGAGTAGGGCAGATTCATCTAGAATTTGTCATATTAATTAACATAAATGTGAGCATTTCGCATAAATGGAATAATGTTTTCAGATAAATAATATACATAGAGTGGATTGGTACTTACCAATTATATGTTAGTACTCTAGAACAAAGCCATAGTTTAGACAGTTCAGCAGAAGAAAAGCACCTCAGGAGCTCTAGCTCCTTCACTCCCTTTTGGCAATGTTAGTTTTATATGAACGCAAATCAGTGTGTTTATATTGTCCGGTGCTTCTGCATGGTTACATTTAAAACTTGCATCTTACCCACAGTACATGGTGTTATAACCTGAAACTCATTTCTGGTTACAAACTACAGCACAGAGAGTGGCATCTTATAGTGCAGTTTTTATGTCTAAAATTATTCTACTTCAGCAATCGGGCTCCCAAGTTAGAACACTGAGTGATGGAGTTAATTAAGGAGGAGTCAGGCTGTTGAGGCTCTAATGGTCTACAGATATAAGTGTCTCAAAGTGAGGCAAAATTTGTCAGGAAACATAATATCTTTCATTGCACCAGCTGATACAACTGGAGGGGAAAAAAAACCAAGACCAAACCATAGCTTTGGGCCCACGAGCCCTGCTTTTCGTTTGAGCATATTAACATTTCTATCATAAGAAAAAAGCAAAAACACTCCTCCACACACCTGAAAAAAAAAGTGTATCACCCTTATTTCAAGAATTTTACAAAGTAAAATAGACAAGTTAAGTATATGGTACAAAGACAACAGATGCTAGAATCTTTTGAGTCTTGAAAGGCAGAATATTATTAAATGCATCCTATCAGCAAAGTTGGAAAGCATAGCCATGTGATAGTTCCCTAGTGATAAATCACTGCCTCTCTCTCTCTGAGTTCTACCTCCATTCTTTTGCCTGAAAAATTCTTTCTGCAGTTTAGTTAAGAATCAGTATGTTTGCGCAGACTCTTCTGATTTATTTTCTGAAACTCTATGGATCCCCAGTACTTTTTTTACTTTTATCATGGTACTAATTCATATTTTACCCAAAATAAAGCCCATCAGCATTACCATCCTGATGTGCAACACTAATGGCAAATTACTGGCAAATGCAAGAATCCTGTTAATGAAAATTCTTTATGCTCTCTGTTGCAACAAGTTTTAGGGCACTGATATGTAATATGAATATCGTATGCAGGTAATGAAATCCATTTATACTGTTTGATTAGTGAAGGCTTTTTAATAGACTTTAAGCAATCCAGCATTTGTGCATTGAAATGGACCAAGAATGTAAATTAAAACAATGGAAAAATCCCAGGCTCATAGTAGTCTACCTATATAAATACAAACTCCAGATGGACTTTCAGCTGAGTTTAGCACTATTTCAGAAGAGATTATATTCAACATGAGTATTTAAGTATCAGACATCATTTCTTTTACATCATTACATTATTATAATGTAAATCCAGCTGTATTTTATGCATATTGACACCATTCAAGGTACATAGTATAAGATCTCTCTTAATTTTTCTTTAGAAGTGAAGCGCTTTGATTTTAGCCCAGGCTAAATAATGATAAGTGGAATCCACTCTACTCTTAGAGTGGCAATATGGTATAAAATATGTATATATATGTGGCTATTTGCAGGTGTGCCTGTACAAATAAAGTATCCAAAGGCTCTTGATTAACCCCAGTGTTTAACTGGTCCATCTCTTTCTCAGTCTGGTCTGAGACATCCCAACCTGCTACCAAGGAAAAGTGCTTAAGGCACCGCAGGCATGAGTCAGTTAGGCTGTGGTTGGAAATGGTACACACCTCTGGAGATCTCTAAATCTCTTTTACTTAGAATATAAACTTTGAATCCATATGACCTTTAGTTTATACACTTTCACTACATTCTAAACTTTATTTTGCATAAAGCCATACAGTTTGTAGAATGCTTTGGGGATGTTTGATGTTTGATATTTTATATTCCGGAAGATTTACTGTGTAGCGAGTCTGAGGGGAAAAAAATACATACAAGCAAAAGGTAAACTGTTATTAAAGATACTGGTTAGATACTTTTATACCCTTGTGCTCTGACAAAGTTCACAAAGCAAAGGGTTTTGCAAGTAAGGTGGGACAACTGAATGTTGAGCTGCATCAGAAGAAGCTTTGAACACATTATTGAACTACAACTTAAATTTATACATCCATAGAGCAATTGCATATGTAATTTTTATTCATATTCCCCTTTTCTCAAAATATGCGACAGGTAAAATAAAAGGAATTGAGAGATTTAAGGGACTCAGTAGGGTGCATACGTAGAAAACAGAATAATTTTAAACTTAGAATGGAAGGAAAGAGTGTAAAGACAGAAGAATGCTATATAGATCTTTTCAGGAAACGTAACAGCTCTAGATGTGCTCCACTGAAATGAGAGACCTATTTAAAAATAATGTATTTTCGGTGGAAATAATTTTCTAAACAAAGGAAAATATCTTCTAAACAACTCCTTCTGTCTCTAAAAAAAGTAGTTAAAATGCAAGTACAGGTGAGAAGGCCAATAACAAGGGCCAAGAGTATCTCTTCTGGCTCAGAGGCTACTCAGACAAAAAATATTATTTGAAACACACTATTGTAAATATAAAGTTTAAGCTGAAATCATGTTTTATAGTTAGGTTTTTATATGAATGGAAACTTATACCGTGTCAATGAAACTATTGACAACAAATAACACTTTATTTCTATATCATGCATAGATGTGTTGCTGTAAAAAAATAAAATAAACTCTGAACATCATTGACCGCTATTGAAAACAAGGAGCTGTTCAGCATTATGCTGAATGATGGCAACGTGATGAAAATTCATAGCTTGGCTAATTTCTGAATCACTCTCGTACATTTTGAAAACTTGTTGGGTTTAAAAAAATTATCTTGTGTAACATCACTTTTTAGGTTTTTAAATGATTTTACATTAAGTTATTTTACAGAGTGAACTGTTTACTCAGAATCCTGAAGAATCATGAGTGTGCATATTTAGGTATAATACTGCTCTATGTCCCAAGTGGCTTTTTTTTTATCATATAAAAGTAAAGTTAATGAGATGTAGACTTAGTTTCAAGCAAAATAATAATAACTTTGCCAAACAGAAAGTCTATAAAACTCTGTAATTGGAATCTGAGTGTTATTCTCAGCATAATGAATTTGCATTTTTTTCACTGAAAGGTCTGATACAGAAGACTTGGTCTTTCAATCACCAAAATACTCCAGAATCTGATGTAAGGTTTTCTGTGTTGCCAGGAGCTGGACAAAGCAGTGACAAGTGTGATAATTAAAAAGAAATTCCCCGGGATATCTGATGTGTTAATGTATTGTGATAGATTGTACTGGGAGTCGTAAGAAATGACCAGAAATACTTTGTGGTCCACAAAGCAGAACCAGGCTGTTGCACTGAACAAACTGACCTATTTGTCAGATGATTGTGTGCTATTGACAGGATAGGGACAGTACAGATGCAAGGGGAAGAAAGGAATCAAAAGATGTGTTGCCATATAGATTATAGGTTCTTTTCCTTTTTAGTCAGCTTGGCTGTTCAGTACATACTGCACAGCTCTTGATATTCCTTGTAGAGTCTAACTGTGTGTGCTGACAAAGATCAGCAATTCTCTAACAAGGCAGTAGTACAACCATTAAAATTACTTGTCATGCAAATTATAGAATGTATAATAATCCTGCAAATTTTCTGTAGAGTCAATTTAAGATTGGTGCCACAAAGTAAAGGAGTGTCATTCATCAAATACTTGAGGATGCTGGACATCAAATATTATGTCCAAAATTTGGGTTGCTTTCAATTCTAAAATAGCAAGATACAGGATTTACTGAGATTAATTATTATATGAAAGTGCCTTAGCAGATTATTTTAGAGCTCTGGACTGTTGACTCCAGTGATTTAATTTACTGAGGTCTCCAGTTTTCTAATATGCTTAGAAATGCTTTTCTGGTATATGCAAACTATTATTACAGCATAAACCTTAATGCAACTGTAAGAATGCCGCCTTGATAAAAGATCAATGAAATTAAAAGGATTAAGCCTAGGCCAAATCCATGACAGCTTTGCTTACCACAGCATGGAAAAGCTTATGTGGAGCACTAAACAACCTTGTTTCTCCAGTTGGGGTAAATTGTGACTGTCACAGAGAAAAAAGTGCTTTTTTTCCACCAAGCGTTCCAAGAAGGGAAGGAGCACGCTTTCATCTTTCACCTTGAAGACACATCATGTCATAATTTAAAGAAAGCATGTGTTGTAAATGGATGGCATCAACAGTTCTTCCAGGGAATTTTTGCAGGTTCATCAGAGCTCTGCTCCAGCTGGTTTTGTGCAAATTTAACTGGACATCTGCTAAGAGAAAAAAGGAGAGCAAAGGTGAGTATAGAAATGGGACAAAGCTGTGTTAGACACTGAAGTAAATTAGCTGGAAGAGTTTCGGGTTAACAGCTTCACAGTTCACCTTCTTTGCAAAGTATTTGTTATTGTTCTTTTAAAAACTAATTTCTTGCCTCAGTTCTCTGTAGCTGTGTTTCTTGCTGTACTGAGAGGCTTTGGAGACTCTTGTGTGAGGTAGAGAAAATGAGGTTTTATTGTCTCTTCAAAGCAGCATTACTCGGTGTTTGTATCATTGGCTTTTGCAGGAGGATTTGAGCTCACTGGCATAGACTGAGCTACTTGAAAGCTGCACAGCAATGTTAGCACAGGGCAAGATGTGGGCAGTTATAGCATCCCTCTCAGGTGCTCAAGGTCAGCGGTAGCTCCGGTAGCAGGGCTTCGGGTACCCACCATGCACACCTTTAACTCCATCTCCTTCACAGCCTGGTCCAGTGGCTGTGAGCTCCTTGCCGGCTGATCTGCCTTTAGTTGCCACAAAACCTTTTCTCTGGGTATCGGGATCATTAGTGCTTCAGATCATCTTGAAGAGGGCCTTTTCACAGGTCTCATTTAACAACTGCAGTTAACAGACTCCCATAAACGTGTTAGCCTTGTTTTATGAAAGGTGTTTGTTAGGTAGTAGGTATTATTCAGCTATTTTCTCTCTTGATTTGAAGTGCAAGCCTAATTCTTACATTAGTGTATTTCTTTCACAGACGTTCCTAAATGAGATTTATACCTCATGAAATTAGTTGGTATCTGTGCTGCAATTCAATGTCAGCTTGATTTATTCTTTACCCTGCTCCCCAAAAAAATCCTGTGGCAAATTAAGTGAATGTTATATCTTATTCTTTTTTCTCCTCCTTTTCTTCTTCGTTTTTTTTTTTTTTGTTGTTGTTGTTATTGTACTACTGAACTACACTGCTGGAGGGTGTGTGTCTGTGTCTGATATTCTCCATTTCAGCAGAGTATTGTATCTTAGATTATTTCAGATGTTACAGCGTTTGACAGGCAACTGGGTTAACAACACGATAAAGCACAATGCTTTAATTTTAGTAAATACTATCCCGTGCTTATGCTGGTTTGTTCTTTTTAAAATAATAATGCTTTGTGGGTTTCTTTGCCTTTTTTTTTGTTGTTTCAGACATGCCGGAGAGCCCACACAACCAGTTCACCTTCAGACCCCTACCACCTCCACCTCCACCACCGCACGCATGCACCTGTGCCAGAAAACCACCTCCAACAGCTGATTCTCTGCAGAGGAGATCAATGACCACCCGCAGCCAGCCCAGTCCTGCTGCCCCAACTCCCCCCACCAGTACGCAAGATTCGGTGCATCTCCATAACAGCTGGGTCTTGAATAGCAACATACCACTGGAAACCAGGTATAGACCAACCTGTTCTGCGCAGCATATCTGAAATGTTAAAAAGAAAGAAAAAGATGGGGAGGAGGCCTGATGTTGACATGAGAAGGTGATGGGCAATGGCAAGTTTGTCATTCAGGACATACCAGTGCATTTTGTTTTGAGGACATGTCCTATAGCCATGTGAGGCCATTTTTACTTGGTTTATCTTGATCATTAATGCTTGTAAAAGCATGTTTTGCAAAGGTTTGGGAGATGTTGATTTCCTTAAGGTATGTGGATTTCATAGGGATTTTAGGGTTGTGTGGAGTCAGGATTTGTGTTTGTGTACTTGGCTTTCACATTCTCCCAGGGCCATATTTTAATCAGCAAATGGAAGCTTTATTTAACTAGAATACGCAGGCACTTCTGGAGTCATCCAGTGTTCAGGCTGTAGCTTTCCTGTGGACAAGAAAAACTTGGAAATAGTGCTAAAAATGTTGTTTTCCTCAATGCATATTCAAGCACTTCAAGACATATATGTACAAAGAATGTAGTTTGTTAATAGTTTGTTTATGGAGAAATGATACAGACGCAAGATGGATATCGAGCATGGAGAGCCTTGCCTCTGGGAGCTGGGGAAGGGATGGTTCAGCTTCAGGATCATTCACAATTTACACAGATAATCTACTCTGAACAATATTTGAAAGCAAATACATTCTGCATTCAGCGAACCTGTGTTTCAGTACCCAAAGTTCTGCCACAGAGGTAAATGCACAGATTCCTCTTGACTTTTTTGGCTGTTATAAGCTTTTTGGTCCCGACAAGTATTAGCTAATTTAATGGCTTTCAACTACAGTTGCATTTGCTGACTTGATGCGTAAAACAAGGCCTTGATTTTCTGTACCTTATTCCTCTTCATTGTGAAGAAACCACCAATAAGTTTTGACTAGGGTTTCCTTTGGGTTTTGGCATTTTAGAGCATGACTGTGAAAGTTGTGCTTGGTGAAACAGATGTCTGAAATCCGATTACACTGATCCAGAGACTATAAGGTGTTATGCATGGAAATGTTGTCTTTTTAATACACACGTGTCCAAGGGCCAATTACCACAATTAATCATTTAGACCTAAATTTTATTCTTTGATAAGAGATTTTATCATCTATTTTAGGACAGAACTTAAATGTTTTAAGATAGACACTATATTTATCTGCTGCTAATAAGAAGTGTCTAAGTTTTTTTTCTCTGAAAGGCTTTAAAGTTGGGATTAAAGAATAAGCTGATTCGTTCTGAATTAAAACTTTCCTTATTTGTCTTAAGGACAAATCAAAAAAGGAATCGAGGAGGATGGAAACTTTTCTCAGGCAACTAACATAAACAAAATTTTAACTTTGCTCATCCTTCTAGAGATAGAAACTTCTGTTTACACAAACTGTATGAAGATAAATATGTCATTTCTTGTGTCTTATATATCTATACCTCTGCTGTATACAAGGCCGATCGCTGGGCATTCTGTTCTGGTTAAGTATTTTTCAGTTCTCTTCTATTAACAGTGAGGTAGATCTTACTTAGCCTTTTTGTATGGCTTTTCACTATATTCTCTTCAAACCTCACTGGGGAAAATATTTTGCCGTTTTAAGTATTTTTTGAGTTCAGTTTAATCTTTCTGGTTTCTTACTATTTTTGCAAATTGAAAATTTCTCCTGAAGGACAAATACATAGAAATATAGTTACATCTGTAATCATGAAATTAAGATACTGACAAAGGGCTTCAGAAAGGAATTCAGACTGGAAAGCACACTGTGGGCTATGCTATAGCAATTCACAAAATCTGGAAATTTTCCACGTTTTCCTACCCTTCAGCAGATTTCATGCATCCCCTGTTAGCTAGCTACAGCCTCTCATGAAGCTGGCTGAAAGGCTAAGTAATCTGAAAGTCGAATCTGTGAGACTGTTTGCCAAGTTGTATCTGCAGATGTATGTGCAGAGAAGTGATATAGCAGGGGAACGTTTTAATAAAAACCATTTGCGATCACCACTTCCCAGAAGTCAATAGTACACAACACAGCCTCAGTGAAAAACAAGGACTTGCAGCTTGTTTTTCCTTCTTTTAACAGGGGATGATTCAGCTAGAATTGAACAGATACTTTAGCCTAATATCTGGATCCTCTTACTTTCCTTTTCTATTAATATTCAGCTGCCCATTAAAAATAATCCTACAAGATAAAAGGTAACATGTCAATGGCAGCTGTGTTTCTGTGCTAAATCTTTAATAGTACCAGATCTAGCTAATATGTACATGCCTAATATGTTTAAGCAGATATTTTTTTTTTTTTTTAATTTGGAATATTCGCAATCAAAAAGCAGATTTAGACAGTAATGTATTCCCTACTGTAATAAGTAGGCAAAAACCAGAATGCACATGTTCAGCTTTTCTCCCAGCTGTGTCTCCTGTTAATCCATAAACGGCACGTGTGTTTGCATGGTTTATCTACAGCCATATAATATTCAAGAATTTTCAAACAGGGAAAGAGTTCCTAGAACTGATCATGTGAATCTATAAATCCTGTTCACTCTGAACAGTCAAAAATGAAGCAAGTCTGTGAGTCTGCTCACGTGTCATATTTATTTAAAAGAAAATTCTGTAGTTCTGAAAGTGTTTGTGATACTCTGATTAAATGCATATTCTTATGTAATTAGAATTTGAAACCCTAGATTAAACCACAAAGGGCTGCAGTAAAGACATCTACTGAGGTATGTGTCCTGCAAGGTTTTTTTATGGAGTAAAACCTTGTTATATTTGTATAGAAAAGGGCAAATCAGAAATTCTGTTTTGTACTTCATCTAGAGATGTTCTACAGAATCAGAGAATGGTTTGGGTTGGAAGGGACCTTTAAAGCCCATCCAGTTCCACCCCCTGGCCATGGAACACCTCCCACTGGATCAGGCTGCCCAAGGCCCATCCCACCTGGCCTTGAACACCTTCAGGGATGGAGCAACCATAGCTTCCCTGGGCAACCTGAGCCAGGGCCTCTCCACTCCCATAGTGAAGAAATTCCTCCTGATGTCTGGTCTAAATCTGCCCCTCTCCCATTTATACCCATTGCCCTTCATCCTATCACCACAAGCCTTTGTGAACAGCCCCTCCCCAGCTTTCTTGTAGCCCCTTCAGGTACCGAAACTAATGGACTGGCATGGACTAATCTGCAAAATAGTTTTGTCAGGAACCACCTAAGTAACCCATCTGTTTAATGAGGAGATTGACTTAGAAAGACCAAATTACGTGTTCAAGTTCACATAAGTTTTTGGCAAAGCCAAAAATAGAGTTTAAATGTGTCATTGCCAAAGCCAGCTCTCTGTTTCTGGCAATTATTCTGATTATAAAGCAGCCCAAATGAAAATAAGAATTAGGAACACATTTAAAACCTCAGAGGATGTGTCATAGAATACTTATTGATAAAGAAATAGGAGAACCACACCTGTAGGAGATGTAACAGCTCAAGCTGCCAGCTGACTGCCCCCAATGCAGTAGTTGCTCCTGCAGATGAAAACTCAGGCTCTATCTGTATGCATGCACACAAGGTTTTGAAAAAAACATGTTCATTATTAAAATGACTTATGAACATGCAGTAATTTCATTGTCACATAGAAAAATAATTTGTAAGTGTTGACACAAAAAGACTTCAAGAGCATAAAAACATAGGAAACATCGATTCACTTTTTTAGGATAATGTTATTGGGCTCTTACATAAATTGATTTTTTTCTTCTACCTTAGAATGAAATACTTGCAAACTATTGCCTATTCCCTTCCTTTCCACTAAAATAATTGGATTTTTTCAGGTTTCATAGATACTTTGCTCTAATATTTCAAATCTTATGATTTTTACAGTGAAATACATTGTCATTATCTCTTACAGCCCCATCTGAACATAGCTTACTACTTTTTATGAAGTATTAAACCCTGACAATTCAAAGAAGTTTTTTTCATTTTTTCTGTCTCATTAGTTGATTCAGTACTTGCTTCCTTATCTTGCCGGTTTTTGTGAGCTTGAGTGGATTGGGTTTTTTTGTCTTTGCTATTTATTTTCTCACTTCAGTCAAATTCCAAAATAAAAGAAAAAAACTAGGTGTTAAGTGGGGATTTGTACATGTTTACTTTTGATCTTCCCTGTAGCCTGTTATGGGTCTCTCATAGATAAACCATTGGACGTGGTTGTTTTGAGTAAAGTTTTGCAGTTTGATTACCCAAGCGTTGCAGCTCTGAAGTTTTCTATCTAAATATCAATACTTACCTAATTTTTGTTTCAACATGGGGATTTTTTAGTCTTGTTTTGTGCTTCACCGTTTTACATATTTGCTATTCCTTCTTTTTTTTTAAATCAAATCTCTTCGTAGTTCCCCTAACCGATTTAGCAGTGTTGGCGGGAAGGTTAATGCTGTGCTGAATGGACTGAAATCTCCCTTCACTGCACTGGCAATGAGCCAAGTGCTGTGGGAAAAAGACAGCTTAATTTAAGCAATCTTATCACCATGGTAATAGCTCCACGAAGGGGACAGTGAGGTACCCGACCATGAACCTGAGATTCAATTATCATTAATTTAGATAAAACTTTGAAGTACTAGAATAATAAGAGAAGTATTTTGGGTTCAAGGCAGGTATGATTTTTCGTTGCTATTCAGCAGTATTTCAGAGCCCTAACATTTAATCATGGCTCTAAACACTTAAAAACTTCAAGAGCTTTGGAGTTCAACAAGTTTAGTCACCTCATCATGTAGATGGAATTGTTCTTTTCTGTATTATATCATTATTTAAGGTATCTATTTAAGACTATCTGGATTTCTTTTTTACTGACTATATCATGTTTATTATTCTGTTTAGTGTGCGGCAGGTCTTGACAACTATCACTTATGAAGGGATTTATTCTGCACTGTGATTTTCCCTTGTTCTTTTTTAATCAAGCTCATAAACACTCACGCTCTTCAAAAAGTACATTGATAGCTTTTCAAATCACAGGAATGTGTATGTACTTACTTTCAGTTTAAGCTTGAGTTGTGCTAAAGCATAAATAATTAGAGAAGAATGTGTATATAAATACGCACCCACACGGTTCAGTGTGAGCTCTTGGAAGGTTTATTCTTTTTCTGTGGTCTCTTCATTTGAGCATCTTGTGAATCCTCTCTCAGCGCAAAGATAAAGAAAGCACTTTTGTGCCTTCCTTTTTTCCAGTTCAAGGTTTCTGTATCAAACAGAAGGACTTCTACAGCTCTCAAGGCACACAGGTGTTGATGATCATAAACCACCAAGCAGGGAGACAATTACTATCTGAGTAATGCAACTCATTAGGAACTTGTTTACCAACTGAGCCTATTCCTGAGTTAAATGTCTGGACTTGTGGTTATTCCAAGCAGAAATGCAGGGGAGAGCTTCATTTATGGTCGTTCTTTCAAGTGGTGTTGGCCAGTATGTGCTATTACGACATTTCACTTATGTTTTGTCATTTTCTACCTAATTAAACAATAAATCTAAGCTATAGAGAGGCTAACTATACTAAACCCAGACATATGGCAAAGGTTTAAATTTGGTCCAAGTTTCATGTGTTTTCACTGCACAAACGATCCTGAAAACATTTGACTTCTGAATAGTAGAAGATAAATTGAAAACTGCAAGTGGGACCATGAACTTAAGAGAAAAGCTGTAAATGTGAACCTAAATTTAATAACACGAGAATGAAAGCATCTTTTATGGAAATGAAAATATAAACATTTGTCAGCTGCAATGAAGTACAATTTTCATGTTAGAAGCAATTGCACCTGACAGTCCTTTTGGATAGTATGAAATCCAGTCAGTAAGGACAAAAAGACTATTTAAATTGCTAATACACCCTACTGTATTTTTTCTTTGGGAAAAGCTCTGATGTGGCCTTCCCTCGAACAGTGTGTTATATGTGTATGTGTAAGGGGTCTGGGGTTTTTTTGCAGGCTTGATGTAATAACTTGAACAATCACACTGCAGATACTCCTGGCTCATTATTTTGCAAAAAGGAATAGTATGTAAAGTTATAAATAAAAGTATAGGTATGTTGTTATTTTACGGCCACTGATAAGCCAGCAGTCTGGTAGCTTTCTATGAAACACAGCATTTTCATTTACAAAACCAGAAATAGACTGAATATAAATTTTGAGAAAGAAAGATAATTGCAGGTTAATAGAAACAGTCTAGGCTGGTTTGGGAAACAGAGACTCTCTGTAGCAGAAAGGGTAGGAGATGTGCAAAAGATCCTGTAATTTTTAAGAAAAACACATATGTATGTGTAATTTTATTGCCTGGAACTGTGTATCCATGCCCTTGATGGCTACTTCTGGGAAATCTGGGACTTACATACATAATGTGATACACCTCTTGTCAAGTAAAATTTGTGTTATTTGTCACACTAAATGTATAGCTTGGCTTTAGCCAATATGCATGTGAGTGCAGCTGTTTGGATGTAGAGTCCAGTGCTAGGAAGAAAAGGCAATTAGAATATCCCTGTATACCTACAGGAAGAAATTCATGGCAGAGAACTGTGCAGCAACTTCTACTTCAGTTATCCTATCCCTTTCTTTTGACCACAGAATATAAGAAGCAAAATCACAACACTGGTATTTTTATCCTTTAATCCTAAGCATTGTAAATATTAGTGTCATAGTAGAAGTGTTGTTCTCATTTTCCTGATCAAAAACTTAAAAGTTAAAATTTATTGGGGGAAAAAAAATTGAACAAATCGTGAGTTTCCCTTATTCCTTCTTTACCCCACGAATCTGTGTGCATTGATCAGTTTTATTCAGCTGTTGTTTGAATTGTAGTGCTAAAGTCCTAAGCCACAGAACAGCACTTTCGAAAACTACTGGATTGATGTAGCACTGTCACCATTTATCATCATAATAAAGCCCATACTGATCTATGCATGAGTAATTTAAGTCCCCAGTGTGGTAGCTTTTGTTTTATCCTTTTTTCATTAAATAGCCAATGAAACCAGAAGACAATTGTATTTTGGACATCTGTTCCATTTTAGAAACTGTTCTTGATTGATTTTGGCACTGTCCTATATTTATATAATTATTGTCCCAGATTTCTGCCAGGGAGTTGGAAGTTTAGTCACCTGGTTAACAGGCTTAACTTGCCTACAGCAAAAACAGACAAGTGAGTCAGCTTCATGTCACTTGTTGTTCTGTACTAAAACAAAAAGTAAAGGATACAGAGTATTTTTATGTCCCTTCACATCCAGGGTCACAGGGGTAAGTTCTCAAACACTATGTAATGTAAATATGTGTGAATAAAGGGAAGCAATTCTATGCGAATGATTCAAAAGGCAAGTCCAGCTCAAAGGGGAAATTTTAACAAAGCCTTTCTATTCCCAAAGACAGATCTCTAGGGTGTTTCAAATGTATTTCAATTATACATGTAAAAATAGAATTATAAAAGAAATTAGATAAACAGTTTTCACAGCCATTTCCCTCCTCTTTTACCCATGAGCATTGTTGTTCCTACAGTTCTTGTACACAAAAGGATAAAACAAAGCAGATAAAATCATAGATAAGATTCTGTCCATAATCATAAGTCGTGTCTTATGTTCACATACAGTTTTCCAGGGTTGTTTTTCAAGATGAAGGGTATAGTGAATATATCTTTGATGTCAAGTAAGAATCTTGGTTTTATACTATATACTTACCTCAGAATAGCTGTCTTGTTTTTATACTCTGTAATTAGCTGTGTACCATGTGGAAGATTTATAAACAGAGGTCCATATTCTGATTATTATATAAATTTAGAAGTTTCCTTCCCCACCCCCCTTTTTCTTCTTCTTCTCACACTACCAGGAAAAACTAAGTGGATTTAAAGGGTCAGGTAACAGTGGACATGTGGCTGATATTTGCTGCAGTAGATGGACACTTGTATCAGTTCCAATTCCCTTTTGGCTATTGTCTATATATATTTTCTGGTGATGCCAAAAATCAGAATCCTTATCATAGAACCATAGAATAACCAGGTTGGAAGAGACCCACTGGATCATTGAGTCCAACCATTCCTATCAAACACTAAACCATGTCCCTCAGCACCTCGTCTACCCGTCCCTTAAACACCTCCAGGGAAGGTGAGTCAACCACCTCCCTGGGCAGCCTCTGCCAGTGCCCAATGACCCTTTCTGTGAATTTGTTTTTCGTAATGTTGAGCCTGAACCTCCCCTGGTGGAGCTTGAGGCCATTCCCTCTTGTCCTGTCCCCTGTCACTTGGGAGAAGAGCCCAGCTCCCTCCTCTCTACAACCTCCTTTCAGGTAGCTGTAGAGAGCAATAAGGTCTCCCCTCAGCCTCCTCTTCTCCAGGCTAAACACCCCCAGCTCTCTCAACCATTCCTCATAGGGCCTGTTCTCCAGCCCCTTCACCAACTTTGTTGCTCTTCTCTGGACTCACTCCAGAGCCTCAACATGCTTGTTGTGGCGAAGGGCCCAGAACTGAACACAGGATTCAAGGAGCAGTCTCACCAGTAGTTCCCTGGGTCCTTCCTGTGACCCTTCTTGTAGATGGGCACAACATCAGCCTCCAGGCCAGTGGAACTTCCCCAGTCTTTCAGGATTGTTGGAAGATGATGGAAAGGGGGTTGTTCAGCACATCCACCAGCTCCTTCAGTACCCTTGGGTGAATCCCATCTGGCCCCATAGACTTGTGGATGTCTAGTCAGGCTAGCAAGGCTCTGACCACCTCCTCTTGGATCATGGGAGCCTCATTTTGCTCCTCTAGCTCCAAGGTTTGTACCCAGAGGGAATAACTTTCTTTACAATTAAAGATTGAGGCAAAGAAGGCATTAAGTGCCTCAGCCTTTTCCTCATCTCCTGTCACTGTTGTTCCTTCTGTGTCCAGTAGGCACCGTATGATCTCCCTAGTCCTCCTTTTATTATTTGTATATAATTTATATATATATTTATATATATTTATATAGAATCCTTATGTTTCAACTATTAAACCTCTTAAAAATTCCCTTTGCGATTCTGTTAACATCTAAAAGAAATATTTCAATTACCTACTTAAATTTTGGTTTGAATATTATAGAGTTTTATTGAAAAGAAAGTGAAAATATTAAATGACTGAACCGCAGTCTAATTAGTTTTCTTGTCACATAGCTGTGCAGGAATTTGTAAGAATTTAGGTAACTATTTCTTGAATGTGAAACATACACGTGTACAAATGTGTTCCTACTTCGTTTACCCAGGAGAAATGCAGACTCATTTTTTGGCCAAGGTATTGCAAGATTTGTATTTCTACTAACTCACCCAATGGTTCACTTTCAAATCTGCTTTTGTGCTTCATTTTTGCCTCTTACAAATCTGTAGTTTTTTAATGGAAATGGAAGGCAAACCTGTTACAGGTCCAAATGCAGGTAGACTTGTAGGACACTAGGGTAAATGCATAGAAGCTAGAGAAGTGATATCAAGTCCTTGACAACGTTGTGGGACATTACTGCAGTACTGGGATATCGAAATATTTTCTTAGGATTTAATTAAGGAAGTCTGTGTGGGGTTAATCTGGTTTCTATAATAGTATTATGTTACTGCTACATGAATTCAGTTGGGATGTTGCTTCATGTATACCTTTTATGAAACTTAAATTATCAGTCCAGGTAAAAAGTAAAAAGAACATGACTAAACTTTATAATAAAGAAGGGTGTAAAGAAGAAAACAAATTCCTGTTCCCTAACCTTCTCCTAGCTGAGAATTCATCATTTTTCTATGAACACTCTTGGAGTTACATGCCTTTCCTCTTACGGCTGAACAAGAGCACTTAGATGAGTCACATGAAACTGAAAGCGAGATTTTCTGTGATCAGCAGACCTGAAAGGTCTAATTTCATGCCTTCTGTCACTTGAACTGTCCAATAACCCCCTCCTTTCAGTACTTATCTCTTTACTGGGCATATCAGTGTGGCAGGTTTAGACCTGGCTATTGATCAGGCAGTGTGTACTCCGCTTCGTTAGCCACCATATGTGATGCTGAGTGGCTCGCTAGAGGAGCTCAGGGAGGACAAAAAAAATGAGTTTAGATACAGGAGCTTACTGGGACTTTTGCTTTTGATGGGTTTTTGGGGGAGATTAGGGTTTGGTTACTGAGCCTTTAATATTTATGAATTTATATATTGGAATTAGCACTGCAGTACTATTAAGTGGCTTTTATTTCCCAGAGAAATGCTGTAGGTATGTCCTGCATTTCTCTTCTTAAGTGAATATTGTTGTATTCTTTATGGATGTTTTTGATGGTTTTGTGAACATTTAGAACTTCCCCACTTGAAACAAGGGGTTGTATCTATCATTCTTATAAATTTTCTGATTGCTGTTGTGTTCTCATTTTACAAAAATAAAAAAAAAAACTGAGCTTCACTCTTAGAATGAATATTGAAGCACACACCAGGCTGCAGTCACATCTAAACTTTTGAACTGCAATTTTTATTATTTTGTTCTTGAGAGAGAGTACCTGATTTTATAGGATTGATAGCAACAGTTTAGTGTGTTCTAATGTCCTTTGGGAGCCGTGGTGTGCTCTGACAGATGAGGGAGTCGTCTGAGTTTATGAGAACATAGTCACAGTCCAGCTTTGGAAATTTGTCTTTGTGCCACCAGTGTTTTTCAAATTCTATAGAAATGTCTTTGGATGCTCAATATACTCTCCCAGAAATGGAAGGCATAAACTATTTTGATTTTTAACGTTTTCTCAATGTTATTTCACTGGTAGCTCAGTTTCAGTGTAACGTTGCCTCTGAATATCAGTTGGATTACAAGTCAGAGCTACGTAAATTCTCCTCTGTGTGAACAGAGGCATCTGTCTAAAGGATATGAGATGATTCCAGCCTCTGTGCACTCTTCTGCTAATAAAGAAATCCCTCTGCACACTAGCGTTTCACAATCAGGGTATGAAGCCACATTTATAAATCCCTGTGTAAAAGAGAATGAAATTATTCCTGGCTATTGATTGCAAGGCTATTAAAGCCTTAATAATAACTTTGAGTTCAGCATTTCCTTCCTTTTACCTCTGATATCTCGGAGCCATGCACCATAAAGCACGATCAATACTGCCGATATGAGAACAGTTTGCTGTAATTCCCAAAAAATTTAAATGAAAAATTATCAAATAATTAGCATCTCGTCATTATGATTTGAAAATGTAAGGCGATTAAAGAACTATTGACTAGTTAATTTTTTTTAATTTATATGTGTGCGTGTTTGTATTTATGTGTCGCTTATATATAATAACACATTTCTTGGTTTATACGGTGATTATGCTTATAATCCCTTGAATGCAAGTAGGAATTCTGCTGTGTTGTACTTTCCTACCAAAACTCTAAATGACTATGTATCTCATTAAATGGCCCTTTAAAACATAAAACTGCCCTGGAATACCTTTTTATTTTTTATAATCTGGCATTTTGTAGAACCGTAACCTTTCTTTTAAAATCTTATAATGGAAATACATAATATTATACTCATTGCAGCGTTTTAGCAATTACTTTTTCAGGAACGAATATTTACAATATTCTTCAAGTCAAATGTCACAGTACAGTCATGTTTTGTACTCTTGAGTGTTTGATCTTGTGTGCATAGTACTGAGAATTCATCAAAGAAACTCTACCATGGATTGGTTGATCTATATACATATTTAAATACTTGTATTTTGACTTGCTGAAAGTGTAAAGTATACTTGTCATCAGGAAGATTCTGGGCTGTGCCAACACTGGCCGGTTAAATTCAGCTGTGAAGTGTGTCTGTGGCTTTTGGCTAGCAGGCATCATAGTGCTTCATGGTTCTAAATGCAAGACTTCCCCTCCAATTTTGGCAGAAACAGCTGAGGGCAACCTGCACCGCTAGCACAAGTGACATGGTAGTGCTTACCTGGGGTACACCGAGCACTTGCACAGTGCTCAGCTGATGGAAGAACAGAGAAATCGATTGTATAGGGACCCACGGCAACAATAGTCATAGATTTTCTTACTCAGCTGGGAGTTTGTATGAACAAGGCACAGTTCAAAGCACCCGAACTGTAAGTAGGTAATTGTGTCACATAGTTGTCTGGGTCCCAAAGCAAAGAGCTGGCAAGCTTGGCAGAGTTTAATGCTGTTGTGTAGGAAATGCCTCGCGAAGTCATGGTGCTCAGTAGAAAAGCTACAGAGATTCAGGCCAAACCAGTACTAAGACATCATGGTTTGAGACCAAGGAACACCTAGAGGCTCAAAACTTCTTTGGGTACATACTATGGCATAAGATGTAGGTGTGCACCTTTCAGGAAAGAGTGCACTCAAGCAGCTTGCTCACTTACATAAAACAAAGAAAGACAGTCCAGAAAAAGTTGTCATTTCCAAAACAATATACGGTTTGTATAGCCAGCCTTGAATATGTCCTTCTTTTGCCACAATTTCTAAGCACACGGAACAGTTCCCAAGTTTTCTTGCAGAGCACTTAATAGTCCTGAAAACCATCCATCTTCCTCTAGACAACCACTCCATATTTCTACACCAGAACCCATTCTGCAAAGTACATTTCTGTACCTTTTTTTTTTTTTTACTAACAAAAGTCTTCACTATGTTTTCTGGAAGGCAGTCAGTCTTCCATAATATGCTGAAATAGACCTCCAAATGAATTCTTTCTTACTGTGTTTGAGAATTGTGAGAGTAGGCTAAAGCATTTGAAGAAAAACTGCTCTCAAAATAGCTCAATTAAGAATACAAACTAAATTGTACTTACCTATACAATAACTACAGCCCTTCAGAATGGATTATCCTTGCAGATTTCCTTTAGGTAGTCTCCTGTCAGTCTTTTTCTCCTCTCTTTTTTAATTTTTTTGTTATTTTTCCCTCTTTTTTTAAAATATTTTTGTTATTTCCAATATTCTAAGCAGAACCCTTAGTAAAAATAAATATTCAGAGTGATACTGGCTTCTGCACTTTCCTGTACTCTTGGCAAGATAAACCCAGTTATGTATTTGTGGATACTACTGGCAACAGTTCCCATATTGGACACACCCCTTTAACAAAGCACACAGGGGCTGCTTGTCTTGGAGAACCCTAATTACAGTACTTAAAAATAAACTTTCCTCAGTATTACTCTGAAGCACTGGGATGATCGTTTACAATTCATTTACATTATGTCGTTTCACTAAAAAATTGTTGAAAATCTTGCAGTGTGGTTGAGAAACTTCCAGTACAGAAGGTATTCCAATAAACATTTTCCTGTCTTTGATATTTTCTGTGGATATGTACAGTACTTATCATATGGTGCTTTTACAGTTCCTTTTGCTTCTTAAATCACAGAGTGGTTTTTACAATGTGGTTCTTTGTCTTCTTTTTGTAGGCATTTCCTATTTAAACATGGATCTGGGTCTTCAGCTATCTTCAGCGCAGCCAGTCAGAACTATCCTTTAACATCCAATACTGTTTACTCTCCACCTCCTAGGCCTCTTCCTAGAAGTACCTTTTCTAGACCTACCTTCACTTTTAACAAACCTTACAGGTGTTGCAACTGGAAGTGCACTGCTTTGAGTGCCACTGCTATTACAGTTACCCTGGCGTTGTTGCTAGCCTATGTTATCGGTAAGCCTCTCTTGCTTTTCTATGCTGAATTATTCTTTACCTTTTCTGTTCTGATCTGTTGTCTTGCTTGCTTTTGCACTAATACAAATCATGTTTTATTAATGTTGTTTGCCATTGAGTGGTCTGTAAATCCTAGTGAGCAAAACACTAGGTTGGCCAGAGGTTGAATATAACATGGAATTCTTATTAACTTTCTACGCCGCTAACCTTGATACTGCCTAATAGAGAAGGAAATAGTATTCAAGATTATGTGATTATACTAGCAGAGGTCTCCTACTAATTTTAATTGCTGTGATATGTTTCTCAAATTAAACATTTGATTTTCATATTAAGTCTTAAAACGTGGTTGTTCTGAAAGAATTATTCAGAAAATATTGATAACTCTTAAGGGCTGTGAATATTGTCTACCTAGACTTCAGTAAAGCTGTATTTCCCACAGCATTCTACTGGAGAAACTGGCTGTTCATGACTTGGACAGGCATACTCTTGACTGGATAAAACACCAGCTGGGTGGCCGGGCCCAAAACATTGTGGTGAATGGAGTTAAATCCTGTTGGTGACCAGTCTCATGTGATGTCTCCTAAGGCTCAGTGTTGGGGCTGGTTTTGTTTAATGTCTTAATCAATGATCTAGCTGATGGGACTGAGTACACCCTCAGTAAGTTTGCAGATGACACCAAATTGGGTGGCAGTGTTGATCTGCTCAAGGATAGGAAGGCTCTGCAGAGGGATCTGAGCAGGCTGGATTAATGCACCGAAGCTGATTGTATGGGATTCAACAAGGCTGAGTGCTGGGTCCTGCGCTTGAGTCACAACCCTACCATGCAGTGCTACAGGTTTTATTATTTAAAAAAAAGGGAGTGGAAAGCTGACTGATGGAAAAGAACTACCCAGGAAAGTGGTTGAGTCACCATCCCTCGAGGTAAAAGACGTGGAGATGTGGTATTTAGGGGTGTGCCTTAGTGGTGAACTTGGCAGTGTTAGTTTAGGCGTTGAAATCAATGATCTTAAGGGTCTTTTCCAACCTAAGCAATTCTATGCTTCTGTGATTCTTGACTGTATGTTGCTACCTTTATTTCATTTCTTCAGTCTGATTGCAGTTTAAATCTTTCACTTTTTCCTCTAAATTCTTGTATCGTTGACTAGAATGACAGGAAGCTCTAAAAATATGTAGTGATTCAAGCAGTGTTTTCTAAGATGTATTTTGCTGTCCCTTTATTGAATTTATGTTTCAAAAAGATGTTACATAGATTGAAGTGCAGTCACTTAATATCAAACTCCTCTTTGTAAATGCCTAACTTTGCAATACTGTCATTACAATAGATTGGCAGAATTTATCACAATAGCTAGAAACTCCTTCCTGTTTTTTGCAAGACAGATATATTACAGGTGGGCTTGGAGTCAGTGTCATTAGAATCACACAGGAGAAAGCAAGTCTTTGGCACTACATGACATTTTGGCTGAACATTAATTATCATATTGGTTTTTCAGTCTGAATTGAAAACGTTACGAAACATTCATTATGGAATATATATTGGAATGCAGCTGTAGATTCTGTAAACATAGGGGAATCTAATTAATTTTCAGTTGTGTGATGCAGTTTCTCACATGCACTCTTGATTTGTTGATTTAGTTGCCAGTTTGCAGGTGGGCAGGAGCCAGTCTCCCCAGCATCTTACAGCTTGACTGGGAATAACTCTGGGTTTGCTGAAAGAGTGGCTCGTACTTGATAAGACTTGTATAGAGGGACAAGTACAGATATTTCCACTTATCATATTAAGTCGCCATTGATTTTCTGTATTCTCAGAGTAAATGTCTTTGTAGTCAAAATTCATTACAATTTCAATAATTTTTGGTTTCCACTGGGTTTTTTTTTGACCCGCAGTGACAAAGCTCTACTGTCAGTGAGATGCTCATCAGGAGGTGCAGTTTTTATTTTTTTTTCTAACACCCTCATCTAATGCAGATGGGAAAGCAGATTTCATCATTTCTAGTGTATTATTATTTGAAAGCACCTGAGGATCTAGTAAGCTACATTAATTGCAGATTTACATAACAGCTGGTGAGCATATGCCCTCAGTTAGGACTGGCTGTATAATTTTTGCAGCCTCATCTGTTAACTACATATATATCCCACCCACACCATTTCAATTTTATCTGGATGAAGCCCTGTCTTTTTCATCCCTGCTCAGATCTCAGTCTACCACTGAAATTTTTTTAACTTTCTGGAGTTATACTGCTGCATGTCATCAGCCTGTGAAGGCTGCAAGCGCTCCATGTCACTATGAATTAAAAAGCTCTCTATGAATTTCCTGTAGACATGTCTGTGTTTATCTCAACATGGTAATACAATCACGTAACATGTTTTCTTTGGTTGGGCAGAACTAAGTAAAATAAAGAGGACTTTACGTTTCCTCAGTTATTCATATTTTAGTTATGTTTCCTACAGCAAAATATAAATCTCTGAACCAGGAATTCTACTTCAGAAGATTTTCCAAGATGACATTATTTGTTCTTGTTTGCCCCAGAAATTTTTCAGTTGCATAAGCTTTCCTGCAGATTCATGTAGTATTAGTTAGCTTATTCCAAATTAATATTCATGATACCCATTTCTAGTTGGTTAAATATTTAAATAAGTTCATGGTCTCTTCTTATGAGTCACGCACCTTAGTTCTTTCCCTTTTGTTAGGTATGAATAATAGTATATAAACTATTTTCAAAGCTTACTTGCCCTGTAGGATTTCATATTTGCATATCTTTTTATGTCAAAGATTTAAATGTGTGTGTTTTAAATGAGAGTAGTTGAATATACAAAATGAGACTGTATGTAACACACTGAAGTAAAAATTCAGTCTCCCCTAATATTTCCTCTTTGCTCACTGTGATTCAGATCCCAGGGTCCTCATTCCAGGTGCATGTCCTTCAGGTCAGAGGGAGTCAAGTCTTAGTGACTGCAGACTTGGGCCCAGACTACAAAACAAAACTCATTTCAATTTCAGGATCAAGTTTAACTTGGTATCAGCTCTGCAGTTGTGATTGGAAAAATAGGAAAGACTTGTATAGACTGCATGAAATTAGGTGAGCTGTGATTTCAAGCCAAATTAATCCACATGAAAATTTAACATTAAGCTTTTTCTTCCCCTTATGTAATAACTTAAATGTGCTTTCTTAAATATCTTGTGCTGCTATTTACATGTGTGAGCTACACATTACTTTAAAAACAGGCCCAAATCTCAGCCTCAAGTCAGAACAACCCTGAAATCTTGGAACCCCAAAGCTGATTCCAGATCAAAAATTTGCAAGTAGCTCTTATATTTGTAATGAACCTGTACCAGAATGCTCTGAGCTGTGGTTCATTTTCTATCAAAAGGTACATTAGTAAAGTGGTTTTGTTCTTTTATTTTTCAGTCTTTCACTTACCAGTGACACTCAGTAGAGAAGCTTTTCCTTGAGGACACATACTTCTGCATTTTCTCTCCTCTGAACTATTACTCAAAAACAAAAAAAAATTTCTTATTTCCCTTATTAGCCTATAATCACTATGCTTATTATTTGGTCCATGCTGAAATAAGTTTTACTATTATACAGACAGTAAGGAAATTATAGGGCCCTGTAAATAGTTGTGTAACAGCTGAATTATTGAAAATCTTTAGTCATAATATTTAGTTGATCAAGTAAAACGCATTTTCACTTCAACAAGCATATTTTCTGTGAATAGGTTCTAAAGTTATAGTAGTTATTCCTCCCCACACTGCAACTGTGTTATTTTGCGTTGAATAAAGGCATATATACTTTTATTTTCCTTCTGCACTTCCATATGTGCTGAAAACTGTAATGCATTCACGGCTGGCTGGGGCAAAATGGCTTGAATTTGCGCACAAAGTAGTTGGAAGGGCAGATGAGCAGCCAACCAGTAGGGAGGTGATGTTGTCTCAGGTCATGAGTGCATCAGGGACTGCAGCAACTTGACCAGCGGCTCCTGAGAACCTGACCAGGGCTGTGGGGATTGGGCAGAACATCCAGTTAAGTCAAAGAGAAATTGCCAGTGGAGTGAGAGGCTGACCCTGTGTGTATGTATCTGTCTCTCTGTGTGTGTGTGTGTGTGTGTGTGTGTGTTAAATATTAATGCAAATGCATGTTCACACTTTTAAAAAAAATGTCTTGAGGGAACATTTTTGAAATCCAGTTACCTTGAAGTGTTTTCCATTTTTGGTTGTAAAACAGAAGCAGGTAAATCCCTGGCTATGTGTTGGTGTATGTTTGTGTGGCATGAGGTGTTTGAAAGGGCTGAAGTGGATCCATGTCACCAGTCTGGGTTCAGATATGTACAGATACAGGACCTCCCAGAAGGACAGTGTGGAAAAGAAAACTGAAATTTCTCTAATACTTTTTAAGTAGTTGATTTTATCTGGTAAGATGAGGATTAGCAGACACTGAGTACATACTGATGTCCAAAGGCTGTAACATAGATTCCAAGTTATCACTTGAAAGACAAGAATATACCCGTTTAATTCAACACCATCCATGATTGGGTCTTTCTGTTCATCTGTTGGTCTGTGTTGAGTAAAAAGTATGAAACAGGCTGCTGCTATGGAATGGTTTAGCAAATATTCTCTTTTTTTAATCTCATTGTAATAAAAACCTAAGAAGCCATCAGCAATTGAAGAAGTTTGACCAAAATATTAAGAGTAAACAAGGCAGATACAAGAGAGAGAATAAGAAATGTAATTTTTAAACACCACACCATTTTAAATACACTACAGTCCTTGCTGTGGCTGCTTATCTAGTCAGTTATTTTTAGCCCATTAGTAAGTAGCATTTTTGTTCCATGATACTTTACCATTTTATCAGCAGCTGATTTGGACATGCAAATCATTAGTCTTATTGATCAAAGATGCTGAACTCCTACGGTTCCTATTGATTTCAGCAGAAGATGCAAATGTTCAGTGCCTCTGAAAATTGCATCCTGTGTTCTCAAATTTAACCAACCCTGACTACAAAATGATAATTTAATTCACAAATGAATTCTCACGTATGACTATGAAGTTGTGCCTGCCCTTCATGATATTATCACTATTTATGAGTAGTATTCAATGGAGATGGGTATAGGGTCTTAAATTATATTCTATAGAGGGTGAGGAAATTAAAACCTCTCTGCTGTCTGCCACTGCGACCTGTCATTTATCACACTGTGCACCACGCAGAGGAGTGATGGCTTCAACACTAGGAAAGGCCAGGCCAAATTTTAAAGACGTCTGTGTCTCAGTGCTTAGATTTATGCTGTTGGTTGCATTGCTTTATACAATATTAAATAGAAGTCTTTAACTCTGAGAACAAGAAATCATGCAGAGAAGGCTCAAGGGAAAAATATGTTGATTTTAGGCTGAAGAATAGGTATAGTAAACATTGTTAGATATTTGAGGTATACGTGGAAGCTGTAATGCTAGTGTGCAACTCTGAAATGTCACTGAACTCCTTAGTGGGGTAGCTCTCATTGAAACTGGTACATTAGGGTTTCAACAGCTGGAAATTACAGCGCTCATTCTCTGTGAGCCTAAGTCTTGCTGGTGATCTTCATACTATCACAGATCTTTCTGATACTATCACATTTCTTTCTGAAAAGAAATCCTGACAACATTGTACTGTTGTCTAAGATTAGGTTTTGTTTTTTCCCTATGACTTAGGAGTGAAAAATGAAACCAGACAAGTCATTATACATCCCAGTCGGAGGACTGCAGGAGAGGAGGGGATATTTCTATTCTCATGTGTAAAAATATATTAGGTATAAAGAGAAGACTCTTTGAGAAAGAGGAGAATACCTGAGCATTAGGATGGCTAGAGCAAATAAATGGAAAAATATGGTTCAAAATAACTAATTGTTTCAATATGTATTTAAAAAAAAAAAGAAGCAAAAAAATCCTTAAGACTGAACCAAATATTAAGAGTCTCAAATTTTCAGATTTGATTAGAGCAGAATGACCTAACCTTTTATTTACAAAATGAGCTTACAAAAGAAAACCCATTCTGTAGGCCAGGATCAGAACCTTGGTTCTGACTCTAGTTTGTGTTGAGTGTTTTCATACTGCTTCATCTTTACAGCACCCGACTGGACCTGAGGCACTTGTGTACCCATGGCTTCATGCCACAACGAAATCCAGTTTTATAAGCAGACCCTGCTAGCACTTTTACAGGATGTAAATACTTTTCTGGCACTTGGTCAGAGCAGGTGCAGAAGGAATAGTCAGCTACTGATGTGTGTTCTACTGCAGCTCCTCTGAAGTCTAGGCTTCAAGAGGATGATGTACTGAGATTTTGTAAAATAACTGAAAACAGATGAGAAAGCTAAACAAAAGCTTTTCACAGAAGTCAGCGATTTGGAAAGACTTCTCATTTGTAGATTTTTTTGTCCTCTGAAGTTCGTCTTGAGGGTTGATAAGTACTAACTGCACAGGACTTTTTTGACATCTCCTCACTACTGAGAGTCTCTTTTGCACTGGAGCCAAGCCTCTTATTCATATTCTGCCAAACGTGTAGCATAGGAGTTGACAAGCTGTGCTTACACAGAAGGTAGATAAGAATAAATTAAATTAGATCATTGGCTTCATAGCAGGTGGCAGGTTAATCCAGTTTACAAAGTGAGTCCTTAAAAAAATGCTTCTATACTTGTGAATATTTACTTGTATGCTGCAGAATCTAGGGGACTGAGTTAGTTTATCTGAAAGTGTCAGTTTGTTTTATTTAAATGTTGAACAAAAGAAGCAATTTGGCCATTTACTTCAGAGATAAAGACCCAGGCTTTGGTTCCAAACAAAGCCCAACTTGTTTCACTTACAGCAGTTATGTGAAGCAACGAAAAACCTGCTTCTGGATATAGAAAATCCCTTAGGCAGCATAAAGTCCTGCTAGCTTTTCATGTCTTTGTTCCATGAGGGAAATTTATGGAAAGAAGACACAGGCCTTTAATTTATCTTCTACAAGAAGTCTGTTTTATACCTAATAATTATTTTTTACCTAAGACATGTAATAAATTATTCAAGAAAAGCTCTGCACTGTGAGTAGAATCTTCTGTATTTGAGAGAGAGGTCATTTAAAATTACCCTGAGCGACTTCAGTCTGCAGCCTGGCCAGGACAGAGTGACTGAGAAAGAAGCTTAGTTTCACCATAGTCTTATGGCATACACCAGTCTCTTTAGCTCCACTGACTACAGGCTCCTCAAAATTTAGCATCTGAAATAATGTGGAAAAAAACCCCAAAGGTACATGTCCATTTTTGTGTGAGAGTTTTATCTGAAATATTGAATTAAGCAGGGCTATCTAATAAACTACAAATAAAACACAGGTATGGTGGGATCCATTGCATAAACTCTGTCTCCAAACATTATGTAGACTAGATCACATTTTGTCTTCATATATATTTGCCTGCCTCTGGATCACGTGAGTGAATACAATATACTCCTCTGCTTATAAATAGCACATAGCAAAGTAATAATATAATGATATAGGGAATGAATGTACCGGAGGTTCAAACAAGCCGAGAAAAACTATCTTTTTAGATTAGCTTTGCACTAGGATGGAAGAACCAAGGAAACAAAGAAATCAAGTTGAAAGTTTGAGTGTCAGGTAAAGAAGCATGGTTGCTAGCAGCAAGGAGAATATTGGCATTCACTTTTTAGAGAAGAGGTTAGACCAAGATGAGGGAATGTTATGGGCTGATGCTCCCTGTGACTCACCATAGCCCCTCTGAACTTAAAGTATGAATTTTGCAATTGTGAAGCATACTGAAGCTGCTAATAAGCTGTTTAATCTCCATTTGCCTGGTAGTCCTTGTTTTTTGCTTGACTCTGTAGCAGTTCACCAGTGACCTTATGTGCCCTACCAGTAGCTGAAGCATTTTAAGTGCTGCAAAATACCGAGTATGGAATCACAGATGTTTTCCTGGAGTACCAGGTGGGCATAGCGAAAGCAGCTTTTGCTTTTTTGCAATGCAAGTGTAGTCAAAGACTTTTTATTGTGTCTGTGGGAGCTTAAACTACATCCAATCATCTATCTTTAGTCATAATGGTGGAGTTTAGTACTGTTAGTCAGCAGCTAGCCCTCAAATGCACTGCAGTCAAAGTCTTTTTGTGTAAATGTCAGTCTGGAAGGCTGACCTTTGAAGAAAGGGCAGAGACCTTCATCAGAAAGTAAACCTTCCTCCTTTTTATCTAGCCCGATTCTACATTGGACAGAGGGGTGGTATTCAACTTGGTCTTTGGAGTCGGGGATAGAGACATCTGGTCTCTAGACCTGGAAAATATGTCAGAGAATCTTACAAATGGATTTTTGCAGTGGGAAATGACATTGTAGGCCACTGTTGGATTCCATAGTGTTTTCTGTGCCCCTTTATGTAAAAGGGGAAAAGCAAAAGCCAGAAATCCACCAGGAAAATCAAGGAGTGGCTGACTCAAAAGATGAGTTCTTTTGAGATTTTTAATGAAATTCAGTACTTGCCTACTTATTGATGAATAGATTTGAGAGAAAGATTAAAGTTTCATTTAATCTTATTTTGTGAAATATTTGTACATTTAAAATATGATGTATGTATGTTGTAGCAAACACGGCTTTGCAGGAATTATGTATATCCTAGATCAAAGAAAAATAACACAAAAAATTAAGAGGCAAGGTAAGGCTCTGTTTCTGTTAAACAAATGTTTGTTATTCTCTGTAGTTTACATCTTCAAAAAGTATGTCTAAAAATTAATGTCTTCACTGGTGCACGTGGTCTGGTCTTACCAGAGTGATACCTGGATCTGAAGATAATTTCTCAAGAGCTTCAGCTAATGTAATGAAAATTGGGTTGATTTTAAGACTGCAAGATGACCAGGTTTCTGCAGTGACAGAGGCTATTCAGTTTAATTCAAGGACCTTATTTTCATACCACTCTGCTTTGTTGCTCAAACACTGTCTTTCACGTTGTTTGATGTGAAGCTGCTCTACCAGCATCCTGCGTCATCTCCCATGATCTAGAAGTTCAAGGATGGCAGAGACCATCATCTCTAAAATGCAGCTGGTGTTTCTCAGGGAGGGAACCGGCTGTCGGACATAAAAACAGTTTTGCTAGCCTGCTAAGCTTTGGCACTAAGTATAACAACAACATCACTTCCCCAACCTGAAGGAAGACACAAGCAAACTATGTGAGCTAGTGGGAATGGGTGACAAAATACATAGTACACATAATCCGGAAAAGACATATAATAAGGAAAAAAGCACATTGCATACCGAGTCCATGCTTTGGGACATACCCTCTGCAGCACATGCAAATGCTGTCTTTAGGAAATGAGTAATAGCAACAATGGAAATGGCATAAGAAAGCAACTAGATTATATTCATGATGTTATAACCACTAAAAGCTTATTGATGTGTTCAGTTATGTTTTGCATCTAGTGTTGATCTGTTTCAAGTGCTTATATAATCATATGCATTAGTGTAAATGAAATGTGCGCTCATTAATTATCAGTCCCATGTAACTTTAATCCTTTTTGTTGTTAACTCTTTAAATGTCTAAAAACTCAAGAAAGGAGCAAGAGTCACCTGCTCTAGAGGTGTCAAAACATGTTGATTTTTCTTGTACCTTCTGTAGATAGAAGTAATCTGTCTTGTGTTTATAAGCTCAAAGATCAGAGCTTAGAACTGTGTGATCTGACTACAAGATCCTTTTCAAAGTATTAACGTAGTCCCTTAACAATTTAAAGTTCATAGAATATGAAGCAATCCTGGCAAGTCTGTGGTTTGAAATCTCACCACTAGCACTGGAGTAAGCTTCTAGTATCTCTTCTGGGGTGTGGGAATTTACTCTCCAGTGGTGTGTATCCAGAGTCGAGATCTGATGGTGAAGCAGTGGTTTGAGAATTTGGTAAATTAGATCACGCTTGATTCTCCTGAGAGTCTCTGAGGTTCCTACCTAATTCAGGAAGAGCAAATATATTGCCTTTTCGGTTCCCACTGCAGGCAGATCCTAGTCAGTGCAAATTGCTGCATGTGGCTAAAGAGCCTGCTACTGAGTTTTGCTCTTTATGTGACAATTTCACCACTCTCTGGGGGGCATCCTCCATCCCTGTTTTAGTGGGTCATCAGTCCTCCCTGATGTTACTTCGATGCTACGGCAACCTCTACCTCAAAAGAATTTGCCCTTCTCAGTAAAACCTAGGTGACTGTCTAGCATGACTGCAGTACTGTCATATTCTGCTTAAATTAAAGTCCTCTGTTGTTGTCTTTCTCTTACCATCCTTCAATGCCTCAGATAAGAAATAACAGAAAGGAAAGCAGAAAAGCGAGTGACTGTGTATGCAAAGTGGAGTGGGCAGCCCCCATGTAGGGTAATAAAGATGGTTCATAACTTTGTAAAAGGACTAATTTAGCAGATTTCCCAGTGCATACATAAATAACAACTATATTTCTGTTGATATATGTTGTAGAATAATTGCATGTATTTTAGATCTACAGCCAGTTTTTTATCTACAGGGTCATTCTGGAGTAAAACTATGGGGTCAGTGTTTTTACTAACATTTAAGCTACATGAAATGGTTTGGGAATGCAGTGGGAACAGTTTCACTTAGTGCTGCGTTGGAAAGATGCGAAGTTCTACTTGCTGGCAGTGCTTTAATCAACAAACACTGGGCTCTTTGACAGTTGAAAGCTGAGGGACAACATTGATGTAGCATTACAATCTGTGACATGGTATTAAATTCATTCAACTGTTATCCTTTTAATTGCAAGTATTTCCATTAATTGCTGTAGAAATTCATCACCCTGACCTGGCTGAGCTCCAAAAGAAAGCGTGGAAACTAATTAAACATTAAGTTTTAAGGTAAAATATTAAATTGTTCATTAGGCCTCTTGAAATTCTGATTTATTACTAACAGAACGAAGTAATACTTGACTTTGAAGAAACCAGGTCATTACATTCTTTGTTAGTCTGAAAGTGCTGTAGCTTAGGCATCAATTAATTGGTCTTCATTTTTTGCAGCAGTACACTTGTTTGGTTTAACCTGGCAACTACAGCCTGTTGTTGAAGGGCAGCTATATGAAAATGGAGTTAGCAAAGGAAATAAAGGATCAGAATCCATGGATACCACTTACTCTCCAATTGGAGGAAAAGCTTCTGATAAAATGGAAAAAAAAGGTACGTATATTGAATCCAAGTTCTAGCTTCTCTAGTATAATTTTAAAAGAGGCATGAGAAACCCATAACCAGATTGTTTGCTTTAGCAGAACTGTCACTGATATTAGCAAACAACCCAAGCCATGAGGAAGGTAGTGGTGGGAAAGTAATGTTCAAGAGCAAAATTATTGCCCTTCTTTTGTGAGAGAAGAGATTAAAGTGTTTGGCACTTTAAGACAGGCAAAGTGGGACTGTATTCACCTTGTTCCCATTTGTGCAAAGGGCTTGATGCTGTCCCTGTCTCGCAACCAAAGTCACTCTTGGGCAAAGTGAAACCCTTTGTACTGACAAGTTAGAATATGCAGAAGAGTAGAAATCTTAATGCTTTTTAAGACATCCAGTTCTTGAAGGCATAAGCTAAAATACAGCATCCTGTCACATCCTGGCTTAACCAGTCACAGTGAATCAGCCTGCAGGAATCCACTGAGGTTTGATAAAATGCCTGAGCCAGTCTGGCAGCTCCCTGCTGCCAGGGGCAGAGTCCTGCTTTGCTCCCTTTGTGACTCTCTGTGTCCCCATGCCCCCTGCATGACCAAGACATGTTAGTTCACTGTGGCAGAAAAAACTGGCTTCATTAAAAAAATGGAAGTAGTCGTCTGCCATGTAAGTGACTGAACCAGCTCTTTTGAAGGAGCAGAGAAGTCCCAGAGCTGGCATAGGAAAGGAGTGGACTGTGCAGAAAGGAGTGCGAAACAGAGAGCAGGACTGTCTCTGAGATGCACAATTTCTTTCCCTCAACTCCTGTAATTTAATGTTGCTAGATAACCTACTCCAGTATTAGTTAAAAGCTCTCGCCCATGCTTCCCACTGAACACCATAGTGACGCTTTCTGACTGTAAGACACAGCTGGGCCTCCCTTTTTTTTTTATGATACTCAGAAAAAGCAGATAAAACAGCATAGATCAGAGAAAAGTGAGTGGGAGTAGAATACAATCCTTTGTCTTTCCAGTTGTTGGGAGGAAGGTAAAATTGTACTGAGAGCTCTGCAGTGGTAGGAGATTTTCAGAGCTTTCAAATTTTAGAGCAGAACAGGGATCTGATTTTTTTGTGTGCAGATAAGAGTTATGACTGTAAATGTGAGACAAGATGGGGCATTGTTGTACCAGACCATCCAGAAGGAAGATTACATCTCACATCAGTAGCCTTACAAATGAACATGGCACAACTGGACAGAGAATATGTTAGATAAATGAGTAATAGAAATACATGTAAGGAGACAATTATGTTGTTATCTATTATTTCACCCCTTAGAATGCATTGGTAATGAATTGCAGTAAACGTTTTATACGCTTCTGTATTTTTGTTGTGGCAAACCATGGAAAATTTCTCAAATAGTTCTTTTCAACTGCATTAAATAATTTTGTCAATATATTACAGATTTAATAAAAGCATTTCAAAAGCATTTTGCTCCCAAAGGAGGATGTGACGGAAAATCAAAAACATCAAAAGTCTAGAAAATGTGTTGCTTTTAAAATAGAGAAAAGAATGTATAAGTCAATGGATGCTCAATGTAGTAGGTTGAAAGCCAAACCACATACCTTTCCCCAGGCAATCCTCAAGTCTTGTGTCGCTACACAATAACCTTACAACACTAAAGCACAGAAGGCTGTGATAGCAGAGCCGCTTCGCTGAGGGCTTATCCAGCAGTTTCAGAGGTCAGTAGTGAATATAGCTAGACTGTTGTCCCACTTGTACCCTTTCACCTTTTGGGGGTAGCCTGTAATCCAGAATGTGTGTTAACAAGGGTGTACACTTGGGAAAACATAAGAAAAATCACGTGAGCTTAGTACCACGTTTTAGCACATGCATAGTCTGACTGTGGCTAATTTTTGCTGGTTATATTTCTTTCTATCACTTTTAATATATATCAGTAATTTTATTCCCAGTTCTCATAACAAGTTCTCCATGTAGATGTGCTGGGACAGGGGATTTGGAATTAGGCAACTCCTTTCACTACAACAGGATAAGATACCACAGAAAGTTCATACTTCCCCTGATTTCGCAGGGGTAAATAACTAATGACCTCCCATTTTCCCAGCTCAGTGCAGCAGCACAGAATATTCTTCCAGACTTTGAAAGCATATGTTTTAACTAATCTTTTAACAAAAATCAAGTTTACAAATGAGTAAGTCAGATTTCGTTAAGAAGTCACTTTATAATAAATAGACCCACGGCTATGAGTCAACATTTTAATATGTAGTAATGTGATTAAAAGATCTGACATCCTGTCGATGCTGGTATTTACCAGGGGAGTGCAAGGAGATTGATTGTTTCAGGATCAGTAATAATCAGAATATGGGTACTTTCTTGTGAAGATAATTGGCCACACACTGTTCAGAGTTTTACTTTCTTGAAGCCAAGAGAAACCTGTGATTGGGAATCTATCTTCTGTTTTACATTTGCAAGGAAATTGTGCTTAGAAAGAATAAGGAAGAATTAATACCAGTTGGCAAGATTGGGAGCTGTACAAATTATTGAATCTAGATAATTAAATGATACTTTGTCCTAAGAAAAATGTTGCACAAGAAAGATATTTTCAGAACAAGGGAAGAACTTGAATTGCGGCACTATAATTTTAAAAGCTTGTTTTGGACTTTTTCAAGAATGAGCAAGGATAATCTGTGGACAGTGCACCTTCAGATGCCTTTATTGTGCAGCCGTATACCTGCTTAGTTCAAGTAGGCACAGAAACAGAGCTAAATTCTTTTTCTTTAAAGAAGGCACAGTGGCTTAGTGAATATGAAAACATGCACTTCAGACATGGCTTTTGCAGCAACCTTTTCATGCTATACAGTTGTCTGAAAAAATACTCTTTGAAAGGTAGAGATGCTGCGACTGTGAGCTCTCAGTAGACAGTAGATAATACACGTATTTTCATGTTACTGTTGTGAGCAGCATCATGCACTTCTTTACTGTGTAATGAGATAAAAGTAAATCTAAATGCATCTGGTTTTTAAAGATTACATAAAATTATTACTAAAGTAAAGGTATTTTCATCTAGTTGTGGAAAAACTCAGAGATATGTTCTTTTGAGCCTAGCAACACTAACGTGGTGTTCAGCATAATTTGATAACATCACTTCGTGAAAACACTCCCTGACAAAAGTTGTAATGCTTTTTATTTTCAACAAAGAAACAGGCTGCCTCACTTCAACAAACAAAGCAGTTACTGTATCTTAAAGGACCTTAAACACCAACCAATGCTGCCATTTACTTCAAAAAATTATACTGTATCCTTGACTTTTTTTTCTTAGTTGCTTTACTGTCTTGTAATTGAATCACATTAATTACCATGTGTCAATATCACCAAAAAAGTTCCTTAGTATTTTACTTAACCTGGGGTAATTGCTTTCAAAGAATCATTAAGATTTAATATCTCTGGAGGACTGGAAATAGGGGAAAAGGTTTTTAAATTTACATCAGCCAAATAAGAGTTAGAGCAGGAAGAGAACCCATTTTGTTGCCCAACACGGGAAGTTTAATTCTCTTTCAAAACTCAACATTGAAGAATTTTTTTTTTGTGAAGCAAACTGGACAGAAGTTGTCTTACTTCGAATATTGTTAGAGCAAGAATTTGGAAGTATTGTAACTTGTGAGCTAAGTAACAAGTGTATTTTTAGAATATTAGACAAGTTCTATACTGTAAAAATAGATGGGTTTATGTGATACGGTGTTAAAAGTCACCTCCTAGATCTTACTGTAGGTTTCATGACACAAAGCAGCCATAAAGCTGGAAGATCCAGTACCCTGACAATTGCTTCTTCCTTGTGAATTAAATCTTTATTCATTAAGAATGCTAAGTACTTCCTACGCTAGTTAAAACCTCCATAAGAACCCACTGAGGATCTTTGTTATTAATACATTCAGGAAAAAACTGGCCCAAGCTTTGCTATTGCTGTTTTCATTTCCAATGGCAATTTATAAAATTTCATATGCATTATGTTGCATTAGGTAGTTACATGCGTTATTGTAAAAGATGAGGCTCCAGTCAATTTGCTCCTCTTTATCCTTTACCATGATACTGGAATGAAAAGCAGCATAAATGGATATGGCTGCTGAATTCAATATTCTCTTGGCTCTTCCTCCAATACAGCGTGCTACCCCTCTTTTTTTCTAGTTGAGAAGAAGTGTGGAAATGTGAGTTGGAGTTTTGCAAAACTTACAATGTAATTAGCTTGGATGTTAGCAGGATTGGGTCTGTGATTTGCAGCATGTCACAATGCTGATCGCAGGCAGGCATTACAATACACAGATAGTGATATGAGCCAGCAAAGCAAGCCAGCTCCAATTTAGTTTGGCAATCTCTTCTTTATGCATTCCATTCCCCTTTCTATTTCAGCTCTCTCATACCCATGTGTGAAGTTACGTACTGTAGATGTCTGCAAATTTATTGTTGGGCATTGTGAAGTGATGCCAGCTTCCTCTTTAGATTGCCTGTCACTGTCCTCATGCCCCTGTTAACACTTTTATGCAGGAAATCCAAGCCAAAACAGATGTTCTTTAGTTCTCCAGGATTATATTATCACTACCATAAAAAAAATCATTAGGAGTGGTGATTAATAGAAATCTAGGCTTGGTCATGAGCCCCAGACTACCAACTTTGATGGATTTTCTGTCTTCACTGGTGTCCATTTGTATAGCTTATGCAATACCCTTTTGGCAGTAGTCTGAAATTCTGCTAGAGGAAACTGTCCTGCTGCCTTCTCTCTGTGCATTCTCAGTTGAATGAGTTTTGTTTGCATACAGGTAAAGACCGTGGTTTACACAGCGGCACTTCTACCTTATGTATTGAATAAAGCATTCCAGGATTTCCAGGGAAAAAATCCTCTACTACCCCTGTGGTTGTAAATGTTGCCCGCAAATTTATTTGTATTTTTCAGCTAGTTGAATAAAAAAATGCAACGGTTTCAGTGAAACATCCTCTGTTCCAAGGTTGTTTTCAATATATTCTAGTATGTCTAAGGCATACCTCATGACCTGTTATCTTCACCTACTGTGAATATGCAAGTGATGGGTTTGTTTGTTTCTGGAATATAGTGTTTCAGAAAGGACGAGCCATAGACACGGGAGAAGTTGAGATTGGAGCCCAAGTTATGCAGACCATCCCCCCTGGTTTATTCTGGCGCTTTCAGATTACCATCCATCACCCCATATACCTGAAATTTAACATCTCGCTGGCAAAGGATTCTCTGCTGGGAATTTACGGCAGAAGAAACATTCCACCTACTCACACTCAGGTAATTAGAAATAATACTAATTCTATCGTGCTAACATTTTCCAACAGCAGTGGATGTGAATGTTCACAGTACGCTTTCAGAGCAGGGAGGGAGGAAGCTGCTCGCTGTAACCACAAAAAGCAGTCTGTTTATCCCTTTGTTTTACTGAGGTCTGTCTATACCCTCCAACCAGAGGAAGGGACAGTGTCATAACAGCAGTTGTAAACACTGTGATGTGACTGTCCAGAAGGCTGGACAAGTACACAATTTGCTTTTGTGTTGCTCGTCTTTGCAGGGGCAGTGGGATTAAGTACTGGGTCATTTGACAATGCTTTAATCATTTTATGACTTCATCAAAACAAACAGATTACATAGTCAGTATAAAGAGCTAAGAGGAAAAAGAATGAAAGGCTGTTTCTGGTTTCTAATGTGAAGATAAGGTTTGAGTGTTTTATTCCTTGGGATTTTGCAAGAGAAAACCTAGCTCGGCAGTAAGAATATGTGATACTGCTGGTCAGTTTCAACTTGGGTTTTTAGGCTTAATGTATTCAGCGTATGAAACTGTAATTTCTATGGATGACAGGCTTTTCAGCTTTCTTACAGAAGGACCAAACTCCACAGAGTGTGAAAAAATGGTATGTGGAATCATGGAAAGGTTGTTTTGAAGGGATCTCTGCAGATCATCTAGTCTGCCCTCAAAGATTATTTACTAGAGTTTTGATTTTAAAAATAAGAGCTTTTAACTGTCATTGACCGAAACCGAAGCTGGGTGTTTAGTTGAGCTGATGTTGAACTTTATTGAAAACTAGAATGCCTAGAAAATCTGAAGAAATACATACACTTCTTAGGGATTCATAGGAAGATTTACATCTCTGCTGCTTTGAGGTTTACTGGTCTTAAATTTGACAACATAAACTTGGTTAGAACTTCACTGTAAAAAACAGGAACTTATTTGCATAAATAAAATTAAATATAAATAAAAGGTATATTTAGTGTTTAATAGATGATATTAACAGACAAATATTAAAAAATCTGATCTAGAACAATAGGTTCTTTAATCTGTTCTTGGCATTTGAGATTAATCACTGCAATACAACTTGGAAATTTTGGAATTATTCCCATTAAAGAGATGTAATTTTTGAAGCAAATATGCTGCATTTAGAGCAGTGAGTCTGAATTTCTCCTGCCATAGCAAGCAGCAAGTTTTGATGCCAGATTTCTGACCTATTCTAATGCTTTTTATATTGAAACTGAAGCTAAATATACTAGGTTCTGCAACTGCTGTCCACATTGGTGAATAATTAGTCAGGCAGGCAATTCCTCTTAAGATTTCAATTCTTTATTCCTGTTTGAATGAGACTTGCAGAGTAGATTCAAAGAATTTGCTAGATGGTTAATTTTTTGTCATTATTATTTCAGTTTGATTTTGTAAAACTGATGGATGGAAAACAGTTAATTAAGCAGGAACCAAAAAACTCAGAGGAGCCCCAGCAAGCTCCCAGGAATCTGATCTTAACTTCACTGCAAGAGACAGGTTTCATCGAGTATATGGACCAAGGAGCTTGGCACATGGCATTCTACAATGATGGAAAGAAAGTGGAGCAAGTGTTTGTGCTAACTACAGCGATTGGTAAGAAAAATTAAATTATAATTGTTTTTCCAATTGTTATATTGGAAAGCTATATTTGGAAAGAAATTATTGACTTTGATTCTGGCTTCTCTTAAGTGTTCTCTTAAATGTTTTATTTCAGCTTTGTTCAATTAGGAAAAAATTTTACACAGAAAGGGTCTTGAACAGGCTGCTCAGGGAGGGGGTTGATTCACCTTCCCTGGAGGTGTTTAAGGGATGGCTGGACGAGGTGCTGAGAGACACGATTTAGTGTTTGATAGGAATGGTTGGACTCGATCCGGTGGGTCTCTTCCAACCTGGTTGTTCTATGATTCTATAATTAACCTCTGTGGAGTGGCTTCATGTTTATGCCAATGTTAGACAAATAGCAACATTTGTGTGCTACAGATGAATGTTAACAAATTAATTAAGTGTGAAGTTTTCGTGTGTGTTAAGATTTTTATACCATAGCTTAAATGCTTGAGTAATTTCTGGTGTTATCTTGGTCAAAGTAACAGAGATTATGTCTGCCCTCTCTATTTACATGGGAACCATAAATCCTACAAAAATTATTCAGGCTTCAAGTTCTTATTTCCAGTATAAAATCTGGAAAATCTAAAAAGCTGCTGTTGTAGATTTGGTTGTGATTGTTTTGATAGATGGTTTGATCACTCTATAGCTATCTGAATGCACCATTTAGTTGGGAACACAGAAGGCCCATATAGGAAACAGTGTCCTGGTGGCATATCAGATCCCCACTGCCTTTTTAATAGATATAGATATAAGTATTGTTAGTGAGCAATTCTCACACATGGAGTCTCTTTGCAATTTAAATTTAGGTAAAATGTTGTATTTATGACAGTCCCGGTTTGCTGCAAGACTTGAACCACTATGCCCTTTAGTGAACCTGTTCTACCATATGTTTAGCAAGATGTCTTTACTAGTAATGGACATGCCATCTGCTCTTTAGAGCAATTGGATGCTATTTTTATTTGATGGTAAACACCTTGCAGACCAGGACTGTATCATTCAAATACCGAGATTTTGACAGACTTGCAGGAAAATAATTTAGAAAGTGAGATAGGATTGTAATGACTGGTTTTGGTTTAAAAGTTCATATTTGCTCTGTTAAGAAAAATTAGTATTTTACAAGCAAGAAAAAAAATGTCATCATTCAGTGCTGTATGAGAAAAAAAAAATCTTCAAGCAATTTATGAAGCATTTTCACAGGTGCTCTATGAAGACTGTAAAACCTGGCCATACTCCAATCTAGATCAGAATCCAAATACCTGCCTCTTTGTTTATTCCTACTGTAAGACAGCAGTGTTTTTATGGAGCCACAGTGCAGGCAGGAGGCCTTAGACTTAATCTCAGAAATAGTTATGAGAAAATGTTTTGGGGGAAAGCAGCGTTCGTGCTGAAAACATCTACTGCCAGCACATTTGAAATAGTGTTAGTTATCATGGTTTTGTAACCTGTGTATCTTCTTCTCGTGCTTTTCTTTGCAAAATGGTTCTTGGTTGCTTCTTTGGGAGTTTCCATAAAACAAAAAACTTGAGCAGTACTCCCACCACAGGCTGGACAGTAGTCACGTTTGACATCTCTACCAGTAAAGGAATCATTCAGGACCAAAGATTGAATCACTCAGAATACAGCAAGAGCTTGGGTTCATCTCTGCTGTATGCTGCTGGGGGCTGTGTGAAGCAGTCATGGCCTCCTCATAAGCATCTGTCAGGTAGTATTTCAAGTTGCTCAGTGTTAGTTATGTACAAAAATGGATTTTGCTGACACTTCAGCCAAAGCTCTTATCAGGCTTTCCCTTGAGGGGCGTAATTTGCATGCAAAATCTGGCATGCCTCAAATACTTATATAGACTGAACATAGACCAGCCCAGACTGGATGTTGCATTGAGGGGAAGCAACTTTTCAAACAGTTAGTTCTTCATTTCGGATCAATATAGGGATCATTTACTATGTGAATCTGGAAAACTGAGAAGAAAGGCAAGTGTATACAGAGCAAGAGGAGAGTTTATAAGGAACAATTGTAGGTAAAAATTAGTATTTGTGAAAATGTTACTTCTGAAAATGAGCTGGTTTTTTGGCTGTGAAACAGGCATCCCATATACAGGCTGTGGATAGCTGATGAACAGATACCTAATAAATGCCTGTTCTTTGGTATGAACTGATAGCCTGAAGGAAATGATTTAAATAACAGTAGGAGTTTTCAAGAAGAAATAATCCATATGTGTACACGTGCCCATAAATAAAGTCATTTCAGTTATTGATATTAGTTGTAGGTTATAATTCATCTTTTGACAAGTTATGTTTGAATTTAAAAGTATTCCAGTTTTGATTGGACTAATATTCCAGTGGTCTGCCCTTCCTTGAGAAGATTTTTCCTCCCAAATCACTCACCACGGACAGATGCTCTTGAAAGGGGTCTGGATTCTGCCCAGCAGCTGGCCTGACACTGACCTACTCCACATGGGAGCATCTTAGCCTTGGATTTGCTTCATGTGCTTTACAGGAAACCCATATAAATCAGTGAATTCATAGAATTCCTATAGGAAATATATGTGTAAATTAAAACCAGCTAATCCATATGAGCCTGTCCCCAGATGTGTGAAGTTAAGTGGTTTACTGTCCAAATCTGTGTGATGAAACATGGGCAAGTTTAAGATCAGAATTGAAGGTGGCTTTGGGTTTGGGGGTTTGTTTTTTTTTTTTTTGCTCAAATCTAGTTCACAATCCTTTATTGCATTGAGTTTCATTACTGTTCAAAAGACTGGGGTTTTTTTTCGTCTGATTGTATAGAAGTAGAAATCCTACCCTCCTCCAAGGAATTCAATTCACATGGTTCAAATGAACACAATAGAAGGCAATTTACCCTATAAACAGGTTTCAAACAAATTATTTCAGCAATAAAAGAAAGTGTTTAAGGTGGACGTTTTTCAGCAAATACTCTGGTTCTTGCTGTGCTTTTAATGGTGGTGAATTTTACATGAACACTTACTTTAAAAGCTTTTTGGTGTAATATAAATGATGCACTTGTTATCTTGAAGCTGTCAAGACAAAATCTAATATTTGTAAGCTGCTTGAACAGGAATTTTGTTTTATGTTCCCTGTGAATGAAAATGGGCCTTTTACTGCTTCTGCACCTATTTGTATGGTGAGACGTGTCCTGCAGAGAGAGGTGAAGATGCTATTCATTTCATATTCAACTAATTTGTATTATTCTTTGTGCACAACTCTCCGAATAAACAGAAGTCCTGGATGACTGCTCTACTAATTGCAATGGGAATGGAGAATGTATCTCGGGGCACTGTCACTGTTTCCCAGGATTCCTTGGTCCTGATTGTGCGAAAGGTAATCTCGCATTAACTGACCCACAGTGCATGTCAGCGCTCGTGATTATGCTGTGTGACTGCCAGGCTTGGAAAGATTCACAGTGATTAAAGGAGATTAAATTCCTTTCTGCAGCCAGATGGCAGATACAGTACAAGTGCACACATAGAAAGTTTCTTTATGCTGTACTTGAGCTAAGATGTGTGGTCTACCTCTCTCTGACTTTCAGAGCTAATGGATTCCTTCATCCCTTTTTGCATCCTCTGTGTTCTTATAAAATACATTTTTTAATATGTGTGTTAGCTTAACATAATGTTTTCTGTTATTTAAAATTGACAAACAGTTTCACTTCAGAGAAAATTGCATGTGTAAGTCAAACGCTTCTGTGGTCTTATTCGAATAGAGTGTAGAAAATAAACCTAAAGCAGCTTAGACACTATTTTCCAGCACTGGGGCAAAAAAAAAAAAAAAAAAAAAGGCTAAAAAGATTGTACTTGAGCTTATTTCTGTTTCAGCTATTTTTGCTGGTATTATCCATCATCTGCTGCATATGATGTCTGAAAGTTCTCATGTTTTTCCAATGTTGCCTCAAATTTAGGGTTGACTTTATTTTTTTAAGAGCTTGATTGGCTCAGAAATTGATACTGGATTGTAAAACTAAGCTTCCACTTCACTGGTTTATGTGCAGATCAGTAATGGCTAAAACTTCAGTAATGTTAAGTCTGCTTAGAAGAAAGAAGAAAATGGCATTATCTTGCTTCAGTTCACAGAGAAGAAATATTAATCTTACTGAAAATCATAAGCTGGCATCACTGTGCAAGATTTTCTGCAGAGGCCAGTCAAGGGGAGGGTATTATTTTTATCTCCTAAGATATGCCATTTCAGGTCAAAATTAAGGTACACTAGTGAAGCAGACTGAGGGGATGAGAACATTGTATTACTGCTGCACTATGTATTTCAAAGACTTCTGTCTGTGACAGCCCTCGAATCAAATGGAGGACTCGGGGGCTGGAGTGAAAAGCGGTTCTACAGAACAATAAATGCGATAAATGTTAATCTGTGTAAGTATGTAAATACAGTAAAAAGGTCAATCTGCCTTCTTCAGATTCCTGTCCAGTGCTGTGCAGCGGAAATGGAGAATATGAGAAAGGTCATTGTGTGTGTCGAAATGGGTGGAAAGGACCTGAGTGTGATGTTCCAGAAGACCAGTGTATTGATCCAACGTGCTCTGGCCATGGAACTTGTATCATGGGCATCTGCATCTGTGTCCCTGGATACAAAGGAGAGATTTGTGAGGAAGGTGTGTGAAGTTTCCTTCTCTTATAGTTGGGGGGGGTTGATTTTTGGGTTTAATCTCGAAGCCTGCCTTACGGTAGTTAAGAACTCATGTAGACATGAGGAGCTTGCTGGGAAGCAGCACTGTTTTCCTGTAAAGCACCTTTACTGTCTCATGGAAGAAAATGCTAAGGTAGAAAATTATCAAGGCATTCAGGTCTCAATGACAGTTGGAGATGATTACATAATCTCCAATTTATTTACTAAAAAAAAAAATTATTTAACATTTTCTAATAAGACCGTTTAATAATTGTAGCATGGTCCGTCTTCTGAAATACTCTTTTGGTCCATGAGGACTCATGTGATTTCAGTTCCCTCCCTCCATTAAATCTTAGTAGCAAGGACAGGTCCGGCTGAACGCTTTTGCCTTTTGGTAAGCAGGGTATTCTCAATCCTCCAAACGTTTCCTAGAAACCATCCCAGCAAGCAAAGAGGTGGGGGGATTTGTTTTGGGTTTTTTTCTGCGAAAGTTGTGAGACCATCTTGATTTGTTTGTCTCTGCTATTCTTCTCTGAGGCTCCAGATACTTTTTTTTGAGCAAGGGTGGCTGGCATCCCCAGTCCTCCTTACTCTCAGTGACTTCAGTCACTTAGCACACACTGTCAGAGAGCCCATGCAGACTTTTTTACTTTGCAAAAAACAAAGGGTAAGACACTGAAACACAATATAATGTGGTGGTTCTCCAAAGTAATTAGCAGATCAGAGTCAGCTTTTCCCTTTTTCCGTTCTGTTACATCTTAGATTTTTCCATGAAGAATATACTGACAACATAAAGCCAAAAGACCAACAATTTCAGTTTAGCAGAGCATATTGTGTAATTCTCTAGTCATTTGTCATTTTTACTGTGAGCCTGTGTTCAGAGTACTAAACTCACATCTTTTAAGGCTTGGCTAATGAAAGCGTACTTCTGCCGGTTATAGTACTGATGTGTCTCTGCCTTCATGTGTAGACAGAAGCAGTTTTGGTCTGCCTGTTAGCATGTCTGAGATAGCTCATCAACTTTGAGTTTCTTCTCTTGTGCATAGCCTTGAAAAGCAGAACTCTTCTTCATGCTTGCCCTGATTTTATGAATTTTCACTATTCCCCTTAGCCTGAAGCTAGTGACAGGATACTTTGTGCTTTCTGCTATATAGATTTTAGGTAATTCTTTTGACTAGCACACAGAGGAGGCTCTTCATGTGGCTTGAATTCTCTAGTCAGAAAAATGTCCGTGATGGATTTGGTGGATTTGACATACCTGGTACGCTTTTTAAAGGGAGGGTCAAGAGAATGCTTCTGGCATATCAGTTGTTGATAGTTTCAGAAACAGACAAAAGCAAGAAAACCCAAATAGGAAAAAGCAAGCGATCCACAGATTTATTCACTGAGACCATGATGCCAAACAAGCCTGTAGTTGATGAGAAGCTGACCACTGTTTTCAGTTACTTTGATTCTTGCCCTAATGTGTACCTGCAAAATGGTTGAAAATATTGAGATAAATGTACTGAGACAGCTATTGAAAAAAGGTGTGAAAACATATGATTTTTAAAGTAAGATATGTATTTAATTGTTTTTAAATGCACGATTTATGTAGAAAGAGGAGCAATGAAGCAAACCTGTGCAACCAAGTGCAGTGAGTGCATGACAAGACTGTTCAGTTTACTGTATTATACAACATAACTTGTGCAGGAGTGGAAGTAATTCTGTCAGGAATTCATTATTGTATGTAATTATGAGTTTAGTATTATAACAGTATTGTTAACATAGCAAACGCAGTAACAGATGTACCGTCCAGGGAGCACCAGTAGAGTCATTGCTATAGGAGCCCTTTGAATTTGTCCTATCAGATTATCATTACAAAAGTGAGTGATATTTTTTAAACCGTTTATGGAGTCACACAGTTAATTTTAGAACAGCAAAATAAAGAGCTGTCTCAGGATGAGAGAAGATTACTGAGTATTTTTTGTCCTGTTCTTAGCAAGATATGTGTTATCCAGAAATACTGATTCCTCTCTTTCAGAATTACATTGTGCTATGCACAAGCCCCGAAGGCTGAAAAAGATTCAAAATAAATCTTGAAATAGAATCTTGAATTGGTGGCCTAGCAGCTCAAAAGATAAAGCCTGGCTTCTTTATTCTTAGGTCAAAAGGTCCCATAAACTAGAGACCGTTAATCTCTGTCTGAAGTATTTAGTCTTCCCTGACTGAAGGAGAGAGCATCTCCTCGTTCATGCAGCACAGAATACTGATTGTTAAGTCTACAATTTAATTATTAAAACAGTATTTGTGCTGATACTTGACAAATACATACAAGAGCTTTCAAAGCGCCTTTTTAACATTAGTCTGAAGAATGATCTGACGTGAGTAGGCTTTTGGCTAATTGTTTCCCATGCTTGGACCCCACAAATTCCTCTTTAGATCAGTGGACTTACCTGCAGCCTCCAGAGAAGGCTGGCTGTGTTCTGCTTAAGATCAGCCTTGTTAAAGAAATACTCGGGCTTTATGAAAGAATATGCTGATTACACAGGTCTAACCAGCTGATTTAAATTCTTCTGCAGCGCTCCTGAACTTTTCACTAGGAATTGCTTAATCCAAATTGAGAACAAATTTAGCTCTTTGTCTGTTTGCAAATTGCTCATCAGTACGTTATGACTTTTATGAATCTGTTCATTATCTGCAATTGCCCAGCAGATACTTTTCAGAAGCATATGAGATTTTTTTTACAGCAAGCATTCAGTCAGAGATGCACTGCTCAGGGTTAGTGGATGACCCCTTTTTTTATTTTATCAAATTTTCTGCTATAGAGATAGCTTTCCACAGGAAGATGAAAGAATTAATCTTTCTTTTCCCAGATGTAAATAAAACACAGAGCACAAATACCCAAATGGAAGCACAATGCACAACTGTAGAAGTAATTATGAATTGCTACAGTTATTTCCCAGCCCTGCTACCAACTTCACTGACTTGGACTTAGATCTGTCTAGGGAATCTACATTTAAAAATAAGACAATATCCTTGAAAAGCAGAATTATATTATCTCTAGCAGTCTACACACTTCCTTTTCTCTTGGTTTTGGCTTATACTTTTGCAGAGATGCTAGCATAGGCTTTTATTTCCTTGTGTTTGTTAACATATTTTCAGTTCAGGTATTTGCATAAAAATCACTAAACTAAAACGATACCCCAATGTTGTATTTCACTAGGAAACTACTGTAGACGTGCTAGTTCTGTGCTCTAAATTGCATATTCCCTGCTTTCCAGAGGACTGCTTGGATCCAATGTGCTCTGGCCACGGTGTGTGTGTTCAAGGGGAATGTCACTGCTCCACGGGCTGGGGCGGAGTGAACTGTGAGACACCACTCCCTGTGTGCCAGGAGCAGTGCTCGGGGCACGGGACTTTCCTCCTAGACACAGGAGTTTGCAGCTGTGAGCCACAATGGACGGGTTCAGACTGTTCAACAGGTATGCTGGTTTCTTTATTTTTTCAGTAATACCTATACTTTCCATTTAAGTCATGAAAGAATGTGGTTATTGTTACTGTGCTAATATGAATTTAAATAACAAGATGGGTAAACAAGGGGCCTGTGGCATAGCACTTGATGGGCTTGTCAGCAACTGGCTTTCTGTTGGCAAGGATAGAAAGGGTCTCTCTCTCTGACAGGAATGTTCACCGCTTGATGGTCTGCCAGTGAGATCAGTAAACCTGCAAGAGCCTCCTGGCATGGATATGAGTTAAGCCTAACTGTCACGTGAGATGTTGAGCACTTATCAGCCTCAAACAATGAGAGAATGCACAACTTGAAGAGACTGCAGGGGTATAAAAAAAAAATAATGGTCTAAATGCAGTGACTGATGAGGAAGAAGGGTCTGTCAAAAAATCTTTAAACAGAAATGACCATCCATTCTCTAATGCTAGGATAAAAACTCTTTTCTCTGTTGGAGGATCATCAAGGTCTGATCCCACTGAATCTGATTAGGAATTGAAATGGATTTCCTATGAGCTTTGTACATTTATGTTTCATTTTCTTGAAATGAACGCACTGTGGACATTTTACTCCCTAATGGAGCATGTCATTACCAATGGATGTGCTACTATTTTTATTTTTTTCTCCTATAAAGTTCACAAGACCAGAATCTCATCCCAGTACAGAATACATCCAAGTGACAGGTTTGCTGAATACTGTGGAATACAACCAGTCATCCAAGTCGCCAACTTTTCTTAGAAATTATCATTCAAAAGAGCACTCAAACAGTATAAATTTTCATTCAGACCTTTTAAGCGTGTGGTGATCTTTAAGTTGGGATTTACAAAATGTCCCACTTCGTGGTAACAATAAAATAGAAATAAAATATTAACCCGATAGTGTTTGTTACAAAGACCTTGCATTCATTCTGCACTCCAAAATTAACACATGTAGTTTCAGTCTGACACTGTCAGGTATGGTATTTGCTTTGATGAGAATTGACTTTTTATCGGCTTTCAGCAAAAGCCTCGTTGCTTGCATTTTTATCATGTGTTTTATTATGTGTTAAAAATATTCCCCGAAGGTTAGTAAATACAATTACTTCCATTAATGAGGCAAGGTGTTAGGTACGTAATTCTGTTCTAAATGCGCTCAAATTGTCACTCAAAAAGATATGTAAATCTCCAGTAGGTCTGTTGTGTTAGCTGCATGGGGCAATTAGATATTAAGTACGGAAACAAAGAGCTAATAAATAACCGCAGCAATGAGGCTTTTATCTTCGGTTCTAGTATCATAGCTTTCATGTTTTTCTCACCTCAAAAGTGATTTTAATTAATATTTAGACAAAAGGTAGCTTTTTTCCTTACATCAATCAACCAGTAGAGAAAATACTACTCGTCATCCTTACTGTATTCTGAGTTATCAAAGAATGCTTTTACAGCCACCAGCAGGCATTGCTCTTAATAGCTAAATACTTCAGATTTCTTCTTTCATATAAACCTTTTTTCTTGGATGTTAACTAGATCCTAGATTGTTGTGGCAGTACAGTAAGTGTTAAGACTGAAGTGTAGATGTTGATTTACTCTTGAGACCTTCTTCCTAAGATCAGTGATTGCTGTTCATGCTGGAAGTAAAGCTTGATTTTAGTGTGGAAGGAAAGCATCATATGAGTAAGTCAACAAGGTCAGAATAAATGAACTGTCATATGCAAATGGAAGAAATCATGACATTCTGTACAGTGAAGAGGATGAAAATGGTTTCTGCTTGACCTTCATAATTTCTGTTTAGTTTTGAGAAATTCAACCTTCACACAAAGACTGAAAAATGAAGGATAGTCTACCATGTCCTTAGGCAAATTGTTTCAACTATGTCTGACCTTCTCTGCTAAAAAATGCACCTTCTACTCCCAGTTTGAGTAGGCGAAAAGTCTACAATTGTGTTTCTTCCTGTGAGGTGAAAGACTGAAAACAATCTTTGTCACATTCATTGTATTTTTTGTCCTTAAGGTTTATAAATGGAGTCATTATTTTAAATCCATTTGTTTCCCATAACGGTACATACATGCGATCTCTGCAGCACCACCCCATTTCTTTTTCTCTCTCTCCCTGTCTCTGCCTCCACCTCCAGAAGAAGAATAATTCCAGAAAAGAGTTATGTATTTCTTGCTTTTTGAGTTGGTTTTGGGGGAAGTATGACCTTATAAAGTAAGCATTTTTCTTTTCCTGTTGCTTTGTAAAAAAATTGCGTCAAGGGAAACACTGAAATTTCCAAGCTTAAATATTCAAAGGTCAAAAAAGGACAAAAGGAGATACCTGTACCTTAACTAATTATCTTTCCTGTGTTTCTTATGAAACAGGTTTCATCTTTCACACTTAAAGAAATACCATTTTTCTAAGAAAGTGTGACCCAATCATTCGAGCAGTTATTTGCTCTTGTATATACTTGTTCAGTTGCTGTACTGAAGACAATGTCTTTTTTCAATCTGCCAAACTGTTCAAATCAGATTCTACTTTAAATTGCATGTTGAGACTATTTGGATACAACAGTGAACTGTGACATGATTGAATTAATTGGTTGGTAAGAATCTAGTTTGAAAAGATGAAATGAGGGAGCACACACACCAAAGCAGAGTGATGGAGTGAATTGGATTTATTTCTAGTCTTCCCTTACATGGGGTATAGTTTCTAAAGGGACTGTCAAGATGAGGAGTCTGTAACTATGTTCCTCCTAAGTACTGCAAAGTCCATCTTGGAAGCTTCCATATAGGAATATGAATTCTACCATTAATACCTTTTTTGTGGTCAGCGGTTAGAGGTCTCAGACTGTCTGTTTAACTTTTGCAATACTTTTTATGAAGAGGTCTTCCTTTTTCTTTAGGTCTTACGTATGTTTTTAAGGAATTATTTTATTCGATAGAACAGTATAATTCACCACAAAACATCTATATTACAAAAGGTGGTATAACTAGAGTAGCTCTCGTTTGTGACTGGAGTTCAGGATTACTCTTCTATCCAAAAAAACCTCCAGTGTTAAAGATGTTTCTTATGTTATGACTGTGGAGAAAAGGATGTGATGCTGAGTTAACCACCATGTAACCAGTGCAGAGTCCATCTGACTTACTGCCTTAGTTTAGCTGTACTGCATGACCCATCAGCTAGAACATTTTTTATGTATGTTGGCAGTCAGGGAATTCTGTAGCACTGCCATGCGGGAGCATCCTGTTAACAGCTATGGGCTGGGGAGAGCAGGTGCTTGCTGCCAAAATCATTGACATCCTCTCCTGATGTGGCCATTGCACCAGTTTCTAGCCAAAAGAAAGTGGCAATTCTGAAGCGCTTCACAATCTTATTGTAATTATCAGAGGACTGAAGCCAGGATTCTTCACCAGTGTAACATAACCTGCTCACTTCCTTTGCTTTGCTTTGATTCCCAATTTCCAAGACCAAAAGGAACAGAGCCACTGCAGTGTTACAGCCCTACACTGGCCAAACTAGTTTTGGCTAGTTGGTTTAGTACAGATGTCCAACATGGTCTCTGCTCTGATCTGCGGACTGCCAAAAGCTGATCTCACTGCCACCTCCAGTTCTAAATCCAAAGTTCTTGATGACCAGTTGCTATCTATTGGGGTCCAGAAAATCCTCCAACAGAACTCCAAAACAGCTGTCAGGAAATGTTCTCATCGTGTTTGAATTAGTGGTGCTCAATAAGAGCAGCTCAGTATGGTTTGAAAGTTGGTCGGATATTTAGTATTGCTAAAATCCTGCACTACTTGTAAGGTGTACTTGTAGGACACAACCTATGCTGCCATTTTATTCGGCTCTGTTAAGATCCATCATTTTAACATTTTTAGGTGGGTATCTGATACTTATGTATTTGGCCTCTTTCTGCCCTGCAATACTGAACTTCCATGAAAAGCCATTTTCTTTTGTTCCCTCAGACTTCAATTTACCTAACCCAGCTTGCAACTTATACTCCTCTTTGTAAAGACTCTTCTGATCAGCTAATGTTTAAACAGAAAGATAATATACTGCTCCTGCTTTTACCTAATTTAGGCAGCATTACCTGAAATTCACTCTGAAAATACTGACATATCTTTGACTACACCAGTCAAGAACAACATTGACAAGTATCCTGATGTGACATATGGAGGAAAGAAAATATAACTTGCCTTGCACCTGCACCTAAGATTTAGGTTTTATATAGACAAGTTCAAAATACTTTAATTGTTCTATCCGATTATACACTGACATGTTTACCGTGAGGGAGATGGATTAGACTGTTTTGCCAGTTTGCCAACTGGCTTGAACGCTGAAGGTCATAAACACTATGGCTTTCACTGCTTCAAAATTATACCAGTATCAGAATTTTGTAGAGAAGCAGCATTGAGTTATTCCAGCTGAGTTCTTTCAAATGCTGTACTTTAGACATAGCTGTTAAAATTCCTGTTGCAAGGATTTGTGCTGTAGTCATTATTCAAGTAATGTAATCGAATTTCTCATTCCCACTGGCCTGAATGGACATTGTTTGCTGTCTTTACCTGTGGTGTAGTCTATGTTGAAATATGCACAGTAGGATGGACAAAGGATAGTACACTATTTCAGTGTCAACAGGTTTTAAGTATAGTCAACTTTCTACTTACTGCCTGTGGATCTTTCTTCCTTTACTTATAGGCTGTCATCCAAAATCCCTTGATGTTAATGAGTCATCCCCCTTTGAGTTATACAGGCAACGAGTTTCAGAAAGACAGATTTCAAAGTTGTGAGTACTGACTGCTCCTGCCAGGTAGAAGGGAAGCTCTGGCTAATTGCTAGTGCAGCATTAACAGTACAAACAAAAAAATCTCATTCTCTGTTTTTGGATTGACAACTTTAATATGGAGCCTTGAGATCAAGGGAGTCAAGTATCAGAGAAGATGGATGACAGAGTTGTTCAGGGGGGCAAAGCCTTAGCTAGCATCAATTAGTGTAACTGCAGTGATGCCACCAGTGCAATCCCAGTGTGTTCCAGGTGAGAATCCAGCCCAGAGTCGCTAATTAATTGCAGAATTATGCCTGAAATATTATAAACTGAAAAGTAATGAAATCCGTGACAGAGCTGATGCCTTTGACATCCTGTCCTGCATTCATTTCTCTAGACTCTATTCAGACAAAGTAGGCCAGTTTCTGTCCTTCTTACTGCAGGACATTTGTCGTAATTTCACTGAAACCATTTATTTTGCTGAAGCAACCTAATTATGATTGGGAAAAGAATACTGGCAGTTCTTAGTCACAAAAACATTCATCCTAAAATGATTATATGGAGATGGTATATATTTAGCATATCTATTTTTGGTTAAGCTCTCTCTAGCAAGATTGGTGGTAATTTTACAAAGGGTAAAAATGGATCAGCAGCCTCTTCCTTCAGTATCTTGCGAAGCATAAAACCTCTTTAAAACTGAAGTGGTTTGAAAAATGCAAAATGTTGTAATTGTTGTAAATTGATATGTGCAGAGTAGAGTAATTTAAAAATCATTAGAAGTATGCATTTTTTAAAGTAAAGTGCTTCAAAAAGAAATGAAGGCATAATACAGTGTATTAATATAGTTCAAGACATCTCAAATTGGTTCCAAAATTAAACATCAAAAACTACAGCTTGAAAAAATAATTAGGTAAAACCATCTCATTGCAATCAGAAAACTCTTCAGGTTGAGGAAATTGCAAATTATGGGTGTCAGTCATTCTGATTTGCCAAGGACAAGGGTATTCACTACAAACAACTCACAGTAGTGAAAATAGCCTTGAAATTTCTTCAGTACGTGATGTGATCTGTTATGCATTTTCTAAAGAGTACTCTATTCTGTTCTGTGCTGGTGCTTCTACTCTGTGCCCTGTTTTAGACAAATCTCAAGAACTTTTTAATTACTCTATAACCGTTCTTCATTGCTTTGTTCTGAAGAAATGATGGACTTACCTAATTTCATCTAACTGTCCTCTTTCTTCAATTTGTGAGGAGCGTTGACGATTACTGCTCTGCTAATTAAAAGGATGATTGAAGTTTCCCCTGCTGTACATTGTCTGACATTGTACAAAGTACTGTATATTTCATTGAAGAGAAAAAAAAATACTATGTGTGACTAGTTTGATTTGTATCTCCCGTAGAGTTGCAAGAGTTTGCAAAAATATATCTGGTGAGCAGGATTTCTATTAAAAACTTAGTAGTTAAAGATTGGAACACTTAATATGTGTGGCTGGAAAATTTAAAACATGAGAAATTTAAGGCAGTGAAGAAGCACTCCAATAAAAATTAATTTTCCTGCATGTTGAAATCAGTCCAGAGGGAACCAGAAATACCTGATGTAATCATGTATTGATTTAAGAAATAGGATAAGTCAAGGGTATGAGATATACAATGAGGAGACTTGGAATGTTTTTCAACTGATTGCTGCTTATTTTGCAGATATGCCAAGAATAATGGCTCTTTCCTTCCCTTTTTCTTCCTGAAAATTAAGATTCTTAATCTATTGCTGCCTGCACCTCATTCGGCAATTATTGGCAATATCCCTTACTTCAGCTTTTGTAAATCCTGATCTAATCCAAGAAAAGGTATTTCTTATGCCACTAAGTGGAATCCACAGACTCGATTTTGGATGCTTCTATCCCGGCAGCTCTTCCCTTATTCAGGAGCAAGGTACATTAATTGCTCTGATGGTAGCATTGTGATCCTGTTTATCCTGCTTTCTAGGTACCTAAAAGAGCCTTTCCTCTCTGTACATGTGGCAGTGGGTCTCTACAGGGAGTCCGCTGTGTCCAGGACCTGTCCACCTCACTGTGTTCTGTTAGGCCAGCTCCAGCAGATCTGTTTCAAGAGTAATGAGAGCTTAACATAAAGCTCTCATGACCCCAGTTGGGTGATTAATTAGGTGCAAAACTCAGCAAATAAGGGGGATTTCAGTAGCAATTCAGGTGCCAGAGTGGTTCAGACACGTCCAGATTTAGGCAAGCTGAGAAAAGCATTTAAGGGTCGAACTTTTGGATTTAGACATTCAAAGTTGTAGTTAGGTGCCTGCATCTCTTTTTGCATCTCAACCTTATCAGCTACATGGTAGTTGATCTACTGGACAGTGATGAAGAACCATAGTAGAACAATTGATGGGATGTAGTGTGGAAAGGGCTTTTAAAAATACTCTGTATCCAAGGAAATACTCCACAAGAATCCTTTATAGAAGAGATTTAAGTAAAGTAGAGAAGTTTTGGGAATGTTCTGCTAGTTTTGTGGATGCTGTAATGGAGGGTGAAAAGCAGCCTAGGTGGACTTCAAAACAATAGCAATATGCAAAATCTCCCACTCTTAATTTGCTAAGCCAAGACTAGTTATGAAATACCAACAAGTTACCATAACACCAACATTTAAAGAAGAGTTCTTGTGTTACAAGAGAGCTTCCCTTTCTTACAACTGGAAAAGCATAAATGGAAATTGTGTGCAAAAACTACAGTTTTTGTCCTTCAATGAATTTCAGAACATCTGTTACGCAAAATGGGTTGCATAGGCCCCTGAAAAGCAGATATTTATAATATTTTTTTTATTGTCATGGTAAGAGTTCTACAAAAATAGCTATCATTTCAATATACTCATGCAACAGAGTCTCTGCAGTTTAACTTACCAGTCAAAATAGGAAAGTACTATTGATAAAAGTCAAATTCATGGGAACTTTCTTTTCTCCTTCATACTGCATTTTTTATCTTTTTGATTGTGTAGATTGTTGCAGGCATAGCATATATAGACATTTAAGGAATTCCTGGGTTTTGCCTTCTTGAAGGACTTTTGCTTAAATGTTTAGACTCAAGTAATACTTTCTAAATGAAAAAAAATTACAGTAATTACTCAGGAACATTTCAATGGTGATAGAGCAAAATCTTCTTGTGTATTGTAGCTGCATTGCACATTCAGGCATGTCACTCTTCAGCTTAGGAAACCTTGGCTATTTTATAAACAAATTATTAAAATAGTAACTATGACCTTGTGCTCCGAAATCATTTTCTGATGGGCTGCAGAGAGCTGATTATTCCCATGGCACATTTGCATTTTCAGCACCTACTCTTATCACCCATACATTCATTACAAAAATGCCTTGAAGAAGGGTGGCCAGCCTGGGAATGCCTCTGTCAGCTCTGCGGAATGAGAAGTAGCAGGGAATCTTTGAGGAGTATGTGACTGGGCAGCATCTCCTGGGGGTAGCAGAACTGCCTCAGCAAAGCAGCGTTTGCATGCGTGAGAAGGGAGAAGTGATGACTTAGGAGAACAATGAAGGCAGCACAGAAGGAAGAGACAGAGAGCAAAATTATAAAGGACGCTCATTCCCTTCTTAAGATTTGCAATCACTACTGCAGTTGTATCACAGGCGCTGAGGAGTGTGGTGGCAGTGCTCACTTAAAAGCCAAGGTTATGTCCCCAAGGTGCTGCTTCTCCCTTGTGCAGGAAAAAAATGCAAGTCACGAGCTGCATCTTTGCTTTAACAGCAACGAGACAGAACAGCAGCTACCAGATGCATGTTGCTATTTCTGTTCGTGCTGCTGACACAGAGGAAGTTAATGGTTTATTTACTGGGAGCTGCTTCACCTCTCTCTCTACTCATCTTCACACACGCAGCAATGAACACAGAAATGTTTGCTCCTTGTCCATGTAAACACTTTTCAGATTCAGTCTCCAAGCACTGTATGACTTCTCCTAACTGAGGCTGCAGTCCTTGGTTTTGTGAAAGAGCCTGGCCATTGAGTTTGGCCGAGAAACTGCTTATTTGTGCTAAAAAGAGAGGAAGCAAGGCCAACCTCTTCAGCTGGTTTGACTTTTGATTGTGAAACTGAGATATGTCTCAGAAGCTGGTAGTGACCTTTAATTTCTCACAGCAGTCATTATTGTGATGGAACTTGTTTGTTGGGAACACTTAGTTCCTCGGACTTATTTTGGTTGATCTTCTGTCTGTTGGTGTGGCCTTGCTCTTCCCTGAAAGAAAAAATGTAAAAATGAAAGTGTGTCCTTTTAAAATTATCCAGTCCTAGCATGTTGATGCAGGTTCTGAAAGTCACTATGCCCTTTCCTTCTCTGTGCCAACTCTATGTCCAGTTTGGGCAGCAGTGGCTTTTTTGCCATTTGGGGGCTGCCATTCCTTGAATGATGAATCTGAGGTCATGTTCCTGTAATATGTTGAGCATTAGTACCAGTGCCCACCTTTTGAGCCCTTCAGCTATGTGATAAGTAAAATATATCTTCATTACTGAAGTCAGCAGGTACCTCTAGTGAACAGAACACAGGACCTTGATGTGGTAAGCACTCGCTGTAGCAAATTTTGGGAGTGGACTCATATTGAAATGTAAGGCAGTGAATTAAAAATGGTGCCTACACTTTGCACATAGTACTTAAGTAAAGCATTACTTGTTTACTGAATATTACTAGTTACTTATTACATTTACTAATTAAACAATTGTGGAAAACTTTATGCTGTGAGCACAGCCCTAGTCAGTGTTAATAATAGTAGTTTTGTGTACCATGAAAGATTTAGTGCTTTTATAAAGAGATGTCCTGACCCACTCAGGCAATCTGGTGAATCTTTGCTGAAAATAGGTGTCTCAAAGTCTTTCTTTTCTTTTGATGTTGTGTTACTTCAGGCTGTATCTGTGAGACAGCTTTATTAAAGTTGTCCGCTGAGCTATCTATTTGCCCGTGTCCTTTTTCTCTAAGAAGTCATTTGGTTGCTCTCCATGTTTCTCATCATTATCATAGGCCTCATACTTTTCCTGATTCTCATGGTCTGTCGCTTACTCAACAGGTTTCCCATTTTTTCTACACAACTGGCTTTTCAGCCGGAGGAACTGTGGATTGCTTTTTCCCCTCTGTGAGTGAACACAAAGGCATAGCTTTCATAGCTTTCATGTCACTCATTATGGCTCACGATAGATTGTTCTGGACTGCTTTCTTACTAGTCTCCTGATGAAATAAAATATTGAACAAGTTAGACATTGCACTGCATTTCTTTTTGTGGTTCTCAGTGTATTGTGAAGGATTTCAGAGCTTGTTAGTCAGAGTATGAATCTCCAGCGATGACTGTAATCTCACTGCTTTACAGTATGTACGGTTTGAAATCAAACAATGGAGACAAATCAGAACACAGGACCAATTTTGACAAGGAAACTCCACATTTACTTGGGAAGCAGGTATTTAAAAAATGTCCTGGTCAGAATACTGTGTTGTGCTTCTCACCCCTGCATCAGTCTAATTTTCCTTGCCATGAGGTTACACTTTTGCTCGTTTATTTTAAATAAGCCTTGTCTGACCTGCCAACCTGTATCATCTTTAAGAAGGAGATGGGTTCTGCAGCTTAAGTCTCATGAGTTTCAAGCAACAGCATAATTGTATTCTGCTTCACACTGGTACTGTGACTGGGTAAACAGAGATATAGCCGATGGCGAACGGGTAGTCCTTTTCAGTGGTATCAATTTTCAGAGCTTGGGCTGCCTGAAGTGAAATATCTGTTAGTATGTTTACCATTACCAGTCCAGATTCATCAGGCTGTATTGATTAATTTTTTGCACTGTAAAAATACTATTTTGAACCGCAGCAAAATCAATAGAGGGAGAGAGTTTTTATATATATATACACAAATTGGATTTGGATCAGGAAGAAAATATCCTTCATCAGATTAAAAATAAAGCTGGGGAAAAAAATCCTGTGGTAAAAGACTTAAGAAGGAAGTAAAGTTTCTCTGTTTTTTCCCATGCGGCTGCTATATTTGCCCTTTGGACCTTTCTGTCTGCCAACTGCTTACTTTTCTACATGAATAAATTTTCATGCAAATTGAAGCTTCCAGTTTGAAAAGATACTTTCAAGTAGGTATAACATTATCGGAGACTACACAACGGGTTTTTTAAAAATGCATTTACATTCATGTATTTTGAGATACACAATGGTGTTAATGGCAGCCTTCCCACTAGAAGTCAGAAGAGCTATTTTTGGAGTGCTTAATGCATCAGAAATAAGTTCAATGAGATGATGGTAGGATTATTTCCAGAAAGCAATTAAAACCATCACTAAATTGGTGGTGAAACATTCTGAGTAACAAACAGCGAGGATATGGCATTTTAGTTTCAGTGGTTTTATTTTGTGTGTTGTGGCCTGTGGTAGAAAGATAACAGAAGCCGTTAGGTATCTGTGAGGCAACATGCCAGAAAGGGTTCCTGCAAAAAGCTTATGGTAGGAAGGTTTAAAATGAATCAATGTTTGGAGAATGGAGAAATTTTGGACAAGTTTTGCCATTCGTAGAAATAGTTGATCAATATGCAGTAATTCGGTCTGAATTATCCCAAATAATAGTCGGGGCTGTGCGAAGTATAGATTGCCCAGTTTTGTTCCAAAGACACTGAATGTTCAATAGTACTTTCCTGCAACTCTTGCTTCTGTGAGGAAGACCCAGCATCATTGCCTCCTGGTAGAACGGCTCCTAGAATAATGCAGTTCATAACATGAAAAAGAATGGTGAATAGATTATTATTCAGTTAGACTGATCTCAACTCTTCTATTTTTCAGTTGCCAGTGAGACCCCCAAAAACTTACTTACTTGAATTTCTAATTTACTTCATAGCAAAACCAGTAGATCTACTGATGATAAAATAGGAAACGATATCAGTTATGTAATCAGAAGGGAAAGGGGGTACTAAATGCCAGTCAAGTAATAAACAACATTGAGAACATGCAAGAAAAGAATGATATTTAAGGAGTTCAAGGAACACCTAGATTTGTGTAACGTACAGAAAGCTGTAAATAGTTGTGATGTCTTATGAGACTCAAGCATTGTTCAGAGCCAGAAATTAGAGTAAATACAATTTGGAGTAGGACCTGTTTTCTCCTTGAGAATTTTTCCAAAATCATTCCTCTTGCGTTTAACATAGCTTTGTATACTTGCTACAGTCTCTTTCTTCATGACAATGTCGGAAAGGATAAATACCAATAGCTGAATAAATTTGAGCACTGCAGTCTGGTAACAGACTGTAATAGAAAACTGTTACAGACACGAATGTCTCAAGTTGGATGAGATGAATTTCACCCTTTGTGTCTTTTGTTGTTATGGGCCACCAAGTCCCACTTTGTACAAGAGCAGAATCTTTGGGAATGACTGTGGAAATTATTTTGCAGGTATATGTTGAATAAATGCAGTAGTTTTGCAGTGTTCATGTAATTAACATTAAAGTGTTGATTTGAATTTATGTAAAAAAGGACAAGAAGTATTGCAAGAGAAATTTAGATTGAGAGAATGTTTGTCTCTGAAGAGGTGGTCGTATGAATTACCTAGTCTGATTGTAGGTTCTTCATTGCTGGGAGTTTTTAAGGGATGTCAGATGTGATTTTAATTTGGAACAAAGAAGAATAGATGATGGAGTAAAGTCCTCTGTACCTCTATTTTCTATTATATAAATCTACAATAAAATAGGCACACTGGGCTATGCAAGTAGATGCATGTCAGAATTGTGTGTTATTTTAATATTCTGACAGTAGAGCAATAGAGGTTTGGGAGTTTTTTGCCAAACAGTTGTCAGTCAGTCAGCAGTGATCTATCATATTGATTTATTTTTGTTTGTACCAAATTTCACATAAAGTTATATGACATTTTCCCATCAAGTGGTGCTTGGTGGTGCGAATGGGAGGGAGAAGGTGTAGCAGTAATTGCTAGCGAATTCGCCTTTGCTGCCTCTTCCACGCAGGAACCTGATTTCTGTTTGTGAGAGGAAACACCTTCAGAAAACCTGGCAGCTGACAGTCAAAGACTTGCAAATTGGTTTGCAGACACTTCCAAGTCCCTTTGATTTCCAGTTCAGGATTGAAGAGCAGGTGTCACTGAATACTGGCATAGCCTGTGTAATACTTCCGTGTTGCCTCTGTAGAAAAAATGTCCTACCTTGATGTTTTATTGGCATAGATGTGGTTGGCTAAAACTGTAAAAATATTGCACACCTAACTGACATACTGTGATGCTGTTGGAGGAGCCTGAATTAAGTTCGGCTACAACATTCAGATTGCCAAAGGGCTTCATTTAAATTGTGAAAATAATATAAGCTATACCATAATAGTGACATCTCTTGTGGTACAGGTATGTAAAACTTAGTATGTACATTGAACCTCTATTATGCACTCTCTCAGGTAGACTTCTCTAGTAGGGACAAGTTTCCATTATGTTTTACTGAAAAAAATAGCTTAGGTGCTTTTGAAATTCTTAAAACTCTATAAATTTTTGAACATTTTTGTGGTGTAAAAAATTATATTGATAAAGTCAATGCTGAAAATGAAAGCTAGACCAGAGTTGTCTCCAGGACACAGCAGGAAGGTAATTTAAAAAGCTCAGGAACATTGTTGAAATTATCATGCGAGCTTATTAAATGCAATGTATATTTAAACTAAAAAGCTTGCTTTATTAGGCCTAGAGAGGTGATTTTTTGCTGCCTGCAGCAGTTAAGCTTCTTGGGCAAAAGTCAGGATAGATTAATTTCAAATCTTTATGGGAAATGGCATTATTAAAAATTGGTTAGCAAAATTATGAATGTGATACATAAGGTTTCAAGTGCCTGTAGAACAAGACAGCTGTGAACGTGAAAAGTAAAAAGCAAGTGGTTTTGTAGTATTTGACCTCTTTTGCTTACATATAATTTTGTATCTTTAGCATGATTTTCTAAGAGTTATTTCTGAAACATGTCAAATTAACTATAAGATCTTCCCTTATCATTCCAAATTATAAAATATTTAGCTTTAATTTCCCTTTCATATCACATAAGAAGAAACTTATTATAAAACACATTTGAAAGAACTCATTGTTGACTTAGGTAATTAAAATGAAGCATGTGGGGTGAATTTTTAATGCTTTTTAGATTAGCTCAGGAATGATCAACATATTTGTCTCCTTCTCGAGAATACGTACAAATAATGCTTCACAGCTGACATTTGCTTTCTTCCAATAAAATTAATGAGAACCAAGAATTAAGGACATGTCAGTAGAAATTCTAAACTGAGGTGAACATTTTTTAAGTCTTTTATTCATTAATTGGTTTAAGTCTAAAGACTCTGAATTTTAGGTCTGATAAAGACTGTGTTTCATGAAAGCCTGTAAGAAACTGCAGGGGTCAGTTAAGGCCAGCTCCCAGCAGTTTGCCAGAACGTTGCTTGCAGTGAGTCTGCACAGATGAGGTTTTTTTTTTGTATATAAGGAAATTAACTTTCCAACCATAGACTTAGAGAATCTTGTTTTGATTACAAAGCGTACAGGTACAAGAGCTGAAACAAGGCCATGAATTACTGTGAGTTAAGGTGACTGTTGGTGTCATGGGAGCTATGAAAATTCAAGCCTACCGAGGATCTGGTCTCTTGGCCGCAGACCAGCCTTCAGCCCACGACACTACACAGGATCTGCCTAGAGCACAGGCAGTCGAGCTGAGCAGGCACATATCCCACTAAGCAGTGTTGAAGAGGAGTGGGAGAGAAGAGTCAGCCTTTACGTAACCCTACAAGCCTAAACAGCAACACAATTGAGGGACTTAACAAATTGTGTGTTGCACTGTATGCTGTGAGGATGGTTAGCTGTTAATGTAGCAGGATAACTTAAGGCTTGTGACAGAATACCCCCAAGATGACTTTTCTAATCCAAATTATAACCTCTTGTCACCTGCCTCGCTTCTTACCTTAAATAAGTCAAATCCCTCGTGCTCTTGTCCTTTGCAGTCTTGTCCGATGGCAAAGCATGTGACTCCTCAGCAGGACAGTCCCTGTCCAGATTGATCTGCATCTCCTCCCTTGCTCTGCCTGTGTTATTTCTTTTATTCCTCAGTGGACTGATTTAGCTCAGCATGCTGCCAGGTATTAACCTAGGAAAATAAAGTGAATAATTATCTGCCAGTTTCATTATCTGAATCAGCTCACCACAGCTTCAGATTATAAGCTCCAGGCAGCGACCACAGAGTCAGGAGAAGGATGGAGAGGAGGGGGAGTAGAATAGCTGTTTTGGTCAGAGGTGACATCTTTGAGTGGCTCAACTGCTGCAGCTACCCATAGCTCAAAGCCCTTGCCCTGCTCTGCTGACCTCTCAGGGGTTACCCACAGCATTTTGAGGTGCTTCTGAATTCTGTAGAATCGACTGCTGTGGAAGGAGGGAGATGCTTCATTGAGCAGAAGAGTTGCATGATATCAGTCTTGCTGTCTGGCTTCAATGCTTACTGAATTTTTACCGCATCAGCTTGATTTAAAGCTATTTACTTATTGCAAGTTATTGTCTCATTTCCCATTGCATTCGGTCACTGTCCACTCACTCAAATATCTCATTTTGTCTAGTCTGCTATGGAAACCCTGTCTCTCAATACCTACACAAATGATAATGTGGCTCCCTGCTATGCTGATATTTCTGTACTTGTTTGTCTTCAGGAGGAGCTAAGGAATTGTTTTGCATTTAAGAACAGGGCAACCTGAACTGATGATGCCTTTTTTTAATCTTAGTTGTTTGAATTAGCTATGGATTAAAGCTGCATGTACTACCACAGCATTAATAGGATGACGTTAGGCTTAATTTCCCTTGCCTTGCATAAGAAGTCTGAGGAGAATCTTGGATTTGCATGGCAGAAAAATACATTATCACAGTAAACAGCATTTCTGAAGCCTTGTATTAAATCATCAAAACAAATGTAAGTCTCAAAATGACCTCAGTGGTTACAAAGTATGAGTTGGCTGAGCAGCAGAACAATGTGGGTAACTGAGGAAAGTGTCTGACCACAACTAAGAAACCAGTTTTCATTATGTCTAGTACTTACAGAACTGGTTAGACTCATATCAGAGAAGATTTAGATGAAATGTTGGGGAGAAATGCATTACTAGAAGGAAAGGCAAAAGCTAGGTAGGATCATTCCAGCCTTCCTTTGCTGGAGTAGGTTTGACACTTAATTTTTCTGTAACACTTTTTACTCAGTTACCAGTATCTGTTCACTATGCCTGGGCTTGCTTAGACAAAGTGTGAATAGCTGTGTGCAGGTCAACTAACCTAGCATTTCCTATCACACAGTCAGTTTGGGGTCCAGGACTTATGCTGCTGTTTCATCTGTCCAGGACAGAGGAAGCCAGAGTGTTCCAACAGGTGAAAAATAAAGGAAAATTTGTTTGATTGTGCTATGATCTTATGTGGGAAAATAAGATTTTAAAAAGGAGCTTCCTGAGTGAATGCTATGTACTGACTGGCCTAGCATATTTTTTATGAGATAGGAAATCTTATATCTCCATTAAAGTGATTGAACTTATGAACCTAAATAGTAATTTTATTCCTTGTGTGAAATGTGGGACCCAAAAGATGGTGAACTATGCCTGGGCAGGGCGAAGCCAGAGGAAACTCTGGTGGAGGTCCGTAGCAGTCCTGACGTGCAAATCGGTCGTCCGACCTGGGTCTAGGGGCGAAAGACTAATCGAACCATCTAGTAGCTGGGAAAATAATGGAAAACTTTCATGCATTTTAAGTTCCATTTAATTTGAGGTTGTAAAATAGGAATACGTGCAAGATCAGTGTCCCTGTGGTAGGGAAGTGCCTACATTGCCTTTGGCTCCATGTGGGTATTTCTTCTGTTTGTCTGGAAAATGAATTTGTCATGACTAGACTGCTGGGTAGACAGACAGTGGTTAGTCGAGCATGCATGCCATGTGTGGGATTATGTTCAAGGTTTTCCACAGCTGGTTCCTTGGTTTATTTACAGCTAGAGAAGTGGTGGGAGCTGCTGGAGCTACTGACGTGATTGGAAGCTGTGTGTATCATTTTCTTTCCCCACTTCAGCTGTTGCAACCTCCATTGCCACTTCTGTGTAGTGATGCCTACAATATTCCTAGTTTTGGTATCAGTTAAACTAAGACAGTCTCACAACTGAGAAAAAAACTTTGTAGTAGACACTCGCTCCGTAAGGGTCAAAAGATCTCCCCAATTTACCCCCAAATACTGTAAGCTACAGAATATTTCTTAAAATCCTCTTAGCAATCTTTACCATTTACAGTAAAATACCAAAAGCAATAATTTTAATGAGCTAGAGGGAGATCAGGCGAGATCAAAGGCACCCCTCTAGCTGCCTAAATCCTTGAAGTAGCAGGTAATTTGTTAGATTTAATTCTCAGGAGTTAGCCCAAGCCCCAAGCTATAAAGGTAGGTTAAAATAATATCAGTGTTCCTCTGCCAGTCTGGCTTGGTGGTGATTCTTTTGTGATCCCAGATCCAGTGGGATCACTTTACTTCTGACCACAGGAGCAAGTATTTGGGCAACTTCAGTACCAGTGAAATAACAGAGCACATCCCCCCTATAGTCCTCTGAGTGGTCTCCCACATTTCCAAGAAACAAATAAGTAACAAAACAAAAAAGCCAAGCCAAATTATGCAACAAGGGGGAAGAAATCCTTTCCAGCACCTGCAGCCCGGCAGGCAAAGGCATGAAGCATTACGTTAATACATGATCAGCAGGCAGCCATCAAGTCTTTGTAAGGGACTTATCCCAAGCTCAATACATTTTTTCATTCAAATATAGCAGAGCAATCTCTTTCCTTGTCTTCTATACCCTTTTGCAGTAATTATGTCAGAAGAGTAAAATCAGCTATTTTTTGTGTAGCTGATTTTTACTTCCGTGGTACCTCACAGTTGTTTTTACTGAATTTTATCTTGGGTTCCTTACTGTAACTCCTTCTTCTGAGGGTTAATTTGAGTTTGACCATGCTCTTCCAGTTTGTCACTCACCGATTCTTTCGATTGCACTCTGTACCATCACCCCAGCTACTAGCAAAAGTAATGGCTCGACTCTAACTTGAGACAGAGCCCAGCACGTCTGCAATGTCGCCGTGCAGTTCTGTTTCTCTGCTCTTGGAGGGGGCCTTACAATGATTGGAATTGACAAGATTTCAATTTAAACTTTAAAAACTTCGCTTGGTATATACAGTGACAGCGTTTGTCACTACAAATGCTTTTAAGAATGTTTATATACAATAGTTCTAAGATATAAATGATCATTGTTTAAAATCTGTCAAGGGAAAAGTATTGCCACAACTAAATATGTAACACTGACATTTGGAATTAGAGCAGACATGATTATTTGGCTTGCACTTGTAGTGCTCTCAGCTGCTTTCCGAGAGGAAGAAGGAGGAAACATTTCTGTGGCAGGTTAATTGCAGAATAACAAGCAAATTCTGTCTCTTGACACTAATTATTCTAAATAAATTCAAACTACATAGAAACCTTTTATAATGAAGGCATTCTTTTCAAAGAACAACTTTCATCTAAGTGGAAGTAGAATACCAATTGGCATATTGTGATATATTGAAACAATTCAGGACTTTCATTCCACTTCACAGTAAGTGGTGTTCTACGATGCCCATGTAGGGGAATTGTTCTGAGTGCACTGAAGGAGGTACTCCTGTCTTTCCAAAACAACTTTTCTCGTTCCTTAGCACTTTTCTCTTGAAAGTCGGGAAGGAAATAAAAAGTTTTAATCCTTGAAAGCTATTTTAGAACTAGGCAGATCTTCCTGTGCTGCAAACCATGTAACATTGTATTGTGCTGTCAGAGTGGAGTGCTTTCTCTTCTACTTTCTCACTGTTATCTTTCTGGTGGCTCTTCGTACTGTCAGTGAAGGCCATTTTGCCATCACTACAAGTGTCTGAATATCCCAAAGACTTTTGCTTGTATGGATTTAAGGTGCTGCTTTGTGCTCTCATTCTGCTCACCTGCAATATTTGAGTTTATGATAAATTTCAGAACCGAGGCAGCAGGACCTAGGAATGATATGTCGTGTTGTTAGTAAAGACCTCACCTGAAATCAGTGAAATAATGCAGAATTTTTTATGTCATTGTTTGTCTGCTTCAGACCCATTGCCCTACCATAGGCAAAACCAAAACTTTTGCAGTTCCCACCCCAAACAAATAAATGATGTTGCAAGTAACTGCTAAAGATCGTGTAAGTCGGATTGTATAAGGTCTGTACTGGGTGATGAAATCCCATATCAATCTAATCCACCTGATGAGTGACATTACTGTGGAAGTGATTAAATTTAGTACTGTTGCAAAGTCTATTTGCAGTATGAAACTGCCCTTTCACATTATGTGCTTTTGTAATCTGATGCAGAGCTGTGTACCCTGGACTGCGGCAGCCACGGTGTCTGTTCGAGAGGGATATGCCAGTGTGAAGAGGGCTGGGTGGGACCAACCTGTGAAGAGCGTACTTGCCACTCGCACTGTGCTGAACACGGACAGTGCAAGGATGGGAAGTGTGAGTGCAGCCCTGGATGGGAAGGCGACCACTGCACCATTGGTAAGGGTGTTTTTTACCTCTAGAAATAAAATATATACAGTCTTAACCAGTTATACAAAGATCTGCCAGAGCCATCAGCCTGATTCAAGTAATTTTGGAATCAGACTCAGAATCAGACCAGCTGTCAAAAGGTGCCTCTGCACTGACAATGCATCCCACTTGTCCCACAGCAAAACAGCTCAGTGCTGCTTTCTATTTAGAGGAAATAAAACTGATGAATTAATTTAAAAAAACCCACAAAAATATACAAAATTAAAATATCTCAGTCCTAACATATCTTCGGGCTGTGTTTATACTTGAACTTTGAGTCAGGAAGGAAGGAAACAGCTCCGTCCCCTCACATTTTCTGTTATTCAACCTAAGCAGTTCTTGTATTAAATCTCTTGCCTTCGTGCCTGAGGATTTATGTATTTTACTTATTACTAGAGGTGGTTTTTCTATAGCTGGTTTGTAACTATTCCCAATAAGGTAAAGCTTTCAGATCTTTATAGGAGTCATTACTTTACTATAGCAACATAGTAGTTATATTTTCAATTAAATACAACAGGTTTTTGCAAAGTCTAATAGAATTTTGCCCTAAACTGCCCAGAGGCAATATTATTAGTAAACATTTTAATTGTTTATAATAGCAGGGTATCTAATTTTCAGAGGTAACAAGCATAATTTTTCATGTTTGCTTCTTGAAAAAAAAAAAGTAGAATGTTTTATCTTTATCTTGATCATTTTAAGATAATTCATTCACCTGCTTTAGAATTCACTAAATCAGAATTGCTAAATGACGAACAAGATTTGTGAAGGAGGAGCAGCCTAATTTTCTAAAGATTGTCCAGAGCAAATCCAGAAAAGGACCAAAATAATTAAAAATCGCTGCTCTTCACATCGTAGGCACTGGCAGATACGACTCAAGCTGTCCTCTGCATGCTCATCATCAAATGGAGAACTAGCACATACACAGTGTATTTTGATCCCAGTAGCAGGAATAGATCTGACCACAGGGAGAGGGAGATGTGTTACAGCTAACCAACAGGTGGCAAGCTGTAAGCAAATGGTGTCTGTATTTTCATTTGGGTACAAAAGTTCAATCCATCTCAGTTTTGTTCTTTTCTTTTTTAAGCTCACTACTTAGATGCTGTTCGAGGTAAGTTTTTCGTGTCAGTGTTGTCAAAGAATAATGAAAAGACACAAAAGCATTGAGAATGGAGTGTTTTGTGTTACCTGTTTTGTCTGAGCTTCTATGCTGCTAAGTTGCCAGAGTAGATAAATTTTTTTTTTAATGGAAATACATACACCCACAGAGACTAATAGAAAAAAAAAATGGTTTCTAACAAATAATGTGCTCAATTTATTTGCATAATTGTAGCAATGTAAGTGTGTTTTATGTGGCCATCTAATGTGCTATGAGGGAAATCAGTTTTTTTGCTCATGCTTCCCGTTCCAAAGTGATGACAAAGCAGAGGACTTGCTCAAAAAATTTTGTATTGAATCTGTCTTCCTTGATAGCAAAAATTTTCTTTTGTTTTTCCCTGTCATTTGTCATTGAATTTTCTTTTGATGGAGAAGTAAACTCTTTTGAAAGCTCTCTGTGCTAGATGCCATATAGTTCTCTTGGAATCATTTGATACAGGAGTTAAATTTTATGTTGGTTTGTACCTGGTGCTGTTCATTTGATTGGTCATGTCAGTAAAAGTGTTTTGGTTATTCAGCCCCTGTGCTCAGCCCTGGTGAGACCGCTCCTCGAATCCTGTGTTCAGTTCTGGGCCCCTCACCACAAGAAGGATGTTGAGGCTCTGGAGTGAGTCCAGAGAAGAGCAATGAAGCTGGTGAAGGGGCTGGACAACAGGCCTTATGAGGAACGGCTGAGAGAGCTGGGGTTGTTTAGCCTAGAGAAGAGGAGGCTGAGGAGAGACCTCATTGCTCTCTATCACTACCTGAAAGGAGGTTGTGGAGAGGAGGGAGCCGGGCTGTTCTCTTATAAACATTGATTATTCCTTTGTGATATACAATTTATTTTTCAATGAGTAAAGAAAGAGGTGGACACGACAGACTATTAAACATCATCTTATATGTTTACTCACTTTATTCCTGTGCACAAAAATTTACACACTGAAATTTCCTCGTTCCTCACTGAGAAATTACTTTTGAGCAAGCAAAGGGAGGGATCGGGATGGTGATTTTTTCCGTATTTGGCCAAATTACAAATGGCTTGTAAGGGAGCTGTGATCATTTGAAGGCACCAAGTATAATACTGTATGAAATAATGTTAAAGAATAATTGCAACTGAAAAGAACAGTCCTCCATGAAGACTTCCTTTTTACATTTTCTTTTCTAGATGGCTGTCCAGGTCTCTGTTATGGAAATGGAAGGTGCACTCTTGATCAGAATGGATGGCACTGTGTTTGTCAAGTGGGCTGGAGTGGCTTGGGATGTAACATTGTCATGGAAATGGTGTGTGGAGATAACCTGGACAATGATGGAGGTATGGTACATAATTCATGTATCTCTGCCTATTTGTCACATCCTTGACTGTCATTCAAATGTATAGTTTTAGTACATGTTTTCCTTTTTGTCACAGAATGTCAGCGTTGTCTGTTTGCTCAAGACAGTTCTTCTACTGACTTCATCTGTGAGGGAAGACCCTTATGCTAGAAGTAATTCAAGGCAGAAATTGTGTATGTGCCATACCTATCATCCCAGTACTTGGGGTTTTTTGCATAAGAACAACCAACCAACTGACATGTAACAAGTAATTTCTTATATCCTTTTTCCACTCTACCTCGTGTTCAAGATAACTCATCTGTTTTGGAAAAGACAGCCAATGAATACCCAAATGAAAAAACTTCTGTGCTTGTCAAAATGTATCCAGAGTTTAGTCTTATGTTAATATTAAATGAATACATTTGCAAGCATAAAGCATACATTTGGAGATGGTTTTTTAACATTAATATGTCTCTTGATGTTTCCACTAAGACACAGTGCCATTCTTGCCATTATTTGGATCTATGCTTGAACAGTCATTGATTAAGCTAGTGTAGAAATTATACAGAAGCAGTTCTTGAAAACACCATAAACAGAGTCCTGTGCTAAAATAATAATTTTTTTCCACCAACTGGACCAGAGCATTTGGCACTCAGACCTCTCTATTCTTGATTTGTTCTAAAGCTGTGTAACTTTTAGGTTTAGCATGAAAAACATTGTTCTTTCATAAGTTAGTCTCTGCCTCCTTTCCAGCAGTTCATTCTAGTCCACAAGTTACTGCTTTTTCCTCAGGAAAAACATCCAGACTCTGTTTCAAACATACTGGTGGAGAAAAGCTACAACCTTCCTTTCTGATTGTTCTCCGAGTCAGTTATTTTTCCCATCTATTTCAGTAATACTCCTTTACTCAGCTGTTAAGAAGGACTTTGCTTTCCTCACTGCCATACTTTACATCGTGCCTGCCCTCATACGCACAGCTGTGCAGCTTTCTCATTCAGACTGCCAATGCCTCAAACAGTTACTTTTTTTTCTTCAGCTTGTACACTGAGATATATTGAAACATATATTATTGTGTCACACTTACAGACCATCTTAGTGTCTTGGGTGAGATCCCGTACCCCGTTCTCCTGCCAAACCTTAATATAATGACTGTTAATTTTCTTCTAGGTCATTGATAAATTAAACTTGACTTAGGGCCACGAACTGAAGTCAATGTGGGACCTCAATAGAAACATTCTCACTCAGTGATGATTCCTCATTTACTGATATATTTTGAGACCTTCTGATTTTGTATCCTGTGGGCTCTCAGACCATGCTGTTCTTTGGCAAAAGCTTCCTCGTTTCTGAACGCCCATTCAAAATCTTGTTATTCTTCTGTTATCCTTCCTTTTTCACCTTATTTCCAAGACTTCTTGACAACAGTCTCTCTGTGCTGGTGTGTGTCCCTTTCACACAAGGTCCCACAGCTGGCATCACTGACCCCTGTATGTGTCCCCATCTGTCTGGTGTTGTCCCCTGCTGTCCAGGCCACTGACTCACTCACCTGCATTCTTAAATCTGTCCACAAAACCCCTGTTTAGCCTGTAATGCATGTAAAGCATTCTCTGATACAGTCTATGAACTGGCTCTGTATAAACTGCCCTTTATTGTGATTTTGGGTGCTTTATATTCTGCAATAACAGTGAGTTATTGAAAGAGTCGGCAGTTTTAACTCTAAATCTCCTTGAATTTGTCAGTTTAAGGCAGACACTTAACATCATTTCACTGCAGGTTTTAAAAGCAATTTTCTCTTTCCTTTTTAATGGCAACATAACGTGGACTAGGACAGCTCTGTTGACATTACAATTAGAGATAAGTGCAGAGAGAAATATTTAATTAATCTGGCTACTACAGATGGGCTAAAAGTAATTAAGTTCCCTTCACAATCAATTTTATATAAGAAAAGAAAATTATATCTACATACTAAAACCACTTTTTATATATAAAGTTCACAGGACCTGATTTGGCATAAGCATAAATTAGAAAAATTCTGGGAAGTAATTGGAGTTACAGCAGTGTTACATTAATACAAAATCAAGAGCTGATTCCTAGTGTTTCAGGGTTTGTATACACAACAGTAAAAAGAGAAATTGGGAAGGAAACATGACATTACCTGTTAAGTCCTGTTCACTGGGAGCTTATGCCTCAGACTGTGAGAATATTATGGTGGCATAACAAGTTACCATCCATCAGGCTATATAACTGCATTAGATTCATAAAGATGGAAGCTTTTACTGTTTTCACTATAGTTGTGGTGAGTTAAGAGCATGTGCTCAGTTGAATTACAGAAACTCAGCTGACAGATAGTAACTTTCTAAGCCTTTAGGATGTGATCACGTTCAGTCAGTGACGCATGGCCCAGGGTATCATGCTCTAGGCCTAATTAAGTGCCACAATATATTCCAAATCATAGTATTCTCACCTAGCAAAGGTCTTATTCCTTCCAGTTGTGTTTAAATCAAACATTTGTGTCTCGGTCCTTAGGGGGTTTTTTGTGCCTAAAGTTCATTAGGAGGAAGTCACAACCAAAGAACAAAGCTGTAGTAAAGCTGAACAATTTCAAACAAATTCTAGTTTCAGGACCTAGACAGAGTGATAATTTTGTGTAGTTACTGGCTGATTTATTATGCAGTACTTTCAGAGACTGAAAACTGAGATTTTTACAAATATAAAAATATATTCAAATACACAGTAGGAAAAACATGCTAGAAATTGAAGATGGAACTAATGCTCCAACTGTAGGGATTGAAAAATGTCATTTATTTGGCACGAGGATGTATTAGTGTAATTACTTAGTAGTAGTATTAGTGTAATTACTTGATCTGTAGTAACAGCACAAAAGCTTGGGAGGGGGAAAGTCTTGAATTTGTTTTTTACGGACTGGTATATTAGCATAAAGGTAAGCCATAAGCATTTTCACAGGTTTCCCAGTTCCACAGACACTGAGGCACCAAATTCCTCAACAGTGCAGTTATCTATGATGGTAAAGTTAAACACATGCAGAAATATTTTCCTGAGCAGGGAGAATGTTTTCTTTCAGAGCCCCATTAGGATATGCTGTACTTGTAACCTGACTGTACCATAACTGCCATTCCCATTCCATCTCATAACTCTCTGTTAGATTTTTTTTCTACTTGCAGGCTTAAGGGCATGTTTACCTCCTCAAATATCACTACAAATATCATTGAAAAGGTCTTAGCATTATAACAGATGCACAACAGCATGGTTTGCACTTGCTCTTGTGGAGTGCATCTGCAGTCTGTTAGGAGTGTGATGTCCATTAAATAATGCCAAGAAGTCAGGTAGATGTCCTTTGTGGTGGGGACCTTCCTTCACCATGGCTTCCCTCCATATCACATTACTCCCCATTTCTTATTCTTCTCCTTTCATTGTCATGACTGATGTGATCTCATTTTCAGTTTATAAGATGACCGTGCTCATCTGAGCAGATCATTTTCTCTTGTCCTGCCATTATGTTAGACTCATTTAGAACCTTCGGCACTTCCCAGAGATTGCTTGAAATCTCTGCTGAGTTCTGCAAGGTGAGTGCCTGTATCCTGGGTGCAAGGAGGCAGAGCATGCTGCCACAGCATTGGGACATGCAGGGTGCTCAGCACCAGCGCACAGGTTCCCTCCCCCAGCCCTGCCAAGACACAATTTACCTGCTATTCTGTGATATATGACATGTACGTGTCTTTCTTTTAGGGTGAAAGTTGCAACCTGCTACTCCCATTAATTTCTTTAATACAGATATCTTTTTCAAATTTGCCTGCATGTCTTTTGTGGTTTTTTTCATTTGAGAATCAATCTCTGCTGTTTGTTTTTAAGGAAATTACTACAGGCTTTGGATTCTTTCCCAAATATCCCTTCAGTTTCTTCAGACAGTTTTTGTAGCTTTCTTCAAGCTTTTCTAAGCACACAAAAATATATGACTCAGCATAGCCTTGGGTTGATAACCAGTGCTGCTGAAATATTGATGTATTTCTGACCCATCTATTGGCATTTTAATAACCTATCCATCACTGAGATATTGAGTCCATATATAAGTAATATGCTATTATTACATAATATAAATAATACTGATGGGAATGATTTTCATTGTTGCTGAGCAGCGAGGACTCCCCAGGGATACTCACAGTTTCTGAAAAACATACCCTAATATATTTGAGTTCTTCTGTGTGTCACGGGCTGAACACCACTGCTACTCACTGGGTAAAACACTGCAGTCTTTTCACAGGCACACTGGTGAGTTTCAAATGTCCCTGTACAAATGCCAGTGTTCCCAGTTATAACCATCACTGTCTGTTGCATGCTATGTATTATGGCTAAAATTTGGGAAGCAGTTTGGATTACTGCATATGAATAAACATGAGAGACTCATGGCAGTTACTGCTTAGTCTCTTCTGAAGTTACTTTTTGATTCAGTTTGCTTAGATTCCTGACAACCCTAACTGAACCTAACTGAGTCTCTGGTGGAACAAGTCGACACAATCATTGTTTAATGCTTATTTGAAAGCAGGCAAATGCAAGTTGAAGACTCCTGTGGATCTTTTTCACAAACAAGAACAGTATTGAACAATTGATCATTTTGCTGGGATAAGAATCGGGAGTTTTGTTTAAAAACAGATTCATCCATGTTCCTTCCCTAATGCCTTCCCTGGAGGTGTTTAAGGTGCAGGTGGATGAGGTACTGAGGGACATGATTTAGAGATTGCTGGGTATGGTTGGACTCAGTGATCCGGTGGGTCTCTTCCAACCTGGTGATTCTGTGATTCTGTTCAGATGTACCGAAAAGTTCAAATCCTTCAAGCATTGAGAGTCACAGTTTTGAGTTTAGGTTGCCCTACATAAGGAATTCAAAGAACAAAATTTGCTTACTGTAAGGTGAAACTGAAAGCTAATTTTTTACTTTCACTGGAAATGTTCTGGGCATTGTTCTCATAGCTCCATCGCTGGCTTGCACTCACTGGGATCACTACAGGGGCATCAGTACAGTACACTGGGAGAGCACTTACAGACACACCCTTGGGTCAGTCTGCAGCACTGAAAGTGAAGGTCATAGATATTATTTGTACTAAGCATAGTATTTTATATAGAGATGTGCTGATTTTCATGTGACTGAGCAAATGTATTTATTAGTATGTGTGTTTGTGAGTATGCCTGCATATGAGCATATGCACCACTTCTTGTAGCATTCCGGGTTTGGCATTAACTGGCGAACTTCAAGCCTATTATAGTTACCATTAGTAGTGTCTTCTCCATGAGTGACAAAAGCTTGAAAGGGTGAGAACTCTGCTCTTCTAATGAACTTTGAAGCAGAATAGCAACTTGTTGCTGTTTACATATTGCTTGCCAGAGCCTAATGACGGTCGATGGTTTATTAAAATGACTAACAGAGTAATGTGGGAGGTAGAGTCTGATTTGTTGTTTTCAAATCCAGTCAATAAAGAGTCGCTGTGCTTTGAACAGAGCTGCTGTGAACATTGTGTGCTGCACTGGGAAGCCACTGCTGCCAAAATTAGAACTGCTTTGTTCTTTACTTCCCTTACTAGTGAACCAACCAAGTACCTCTTTAATGTCCTCCTGGTGTTGTCCAGAGGAGGTGAAGGGGCTGGAGAACAAGTCAAATGAGGGAACTGGGATTGTTTAGAGTAGACAATAGGAGCCTCATTGGAAACCTCGTTGCTCTCTACTACAACTTCCTTAAAGTAGGCCCAAAATATGCGATTTCCTCCATGTTTTTGCTGTTATCTTGTAGCTGACAAAAGGCCTTTATAATTTTTTACTGTTATTTTATTTCATTGAGGATTTAATCTAGATATTATGCAACATCTGGAAAGCTCAAATACAAAACATGAAATACAATTATTGTAGAGCATTTGCCTAAACATGGTAAGTAAAGAAGTAAACTGCCAGACACCTCGTGCCTCACTGCCGTGGAGTAGGTTCTCCAGGCCTATCATCTGTTTCAATCTGCATAGTTGAAAGAAGAGATCAAAACAAATTGTCCTCTAATCAATGAAAAGATTAAAAAATGAAAAAAAAAAATACAGCATGCAAGAGAGAAAAGCCACGAACGATAATTTGTAACCCTGAAGGCTGCTACTTTGGATTAACATTTATATTTTTGTTGGTAATTTTTCCTTCTCTCAGCTTTGCAGCCTCAGCTCCCAAGGCCATGAGCTGTTTTTGGTGTATCCAGTGCTTTGTATTTTCATGGTGGTGTTAGGGCAAATGCCACATTCACCCTGGGTTGTTCAAACATTCTTCTGGGACTTCATACCCTTGCTAACGGGAAGCCACTCTTTTGTAGCCCTGAGAGCCTGGAGAGGCAAATGAAACCAAGTGCAAGTAATTTATACCAAAATAACTCCATTAGCAGAACCTCTTAGAGTTTATACCATCATCACTTTGCTGACAAGTAAACTGCAAGGAAAAGATGAAAATTGAGTCTGACTGGAAGATGGAACCTTTACTTAGTTTCTTTTTGTGTATAGCATGAATGCAGTGGTTCTTCCCAGGCATGTAACCTATTGACCAAAGTGAAGAAGATGAGGACTCTATTAGATAAAGCCAAGTATTTCATTGATATTTTTATAACTATTTCTTTTCTAAGCAAATCTTCATATTCTAATATTTCTATGACTTTTCATGTTTATTTCTTAAATAAATTAGACAATCAGGTCAGCTCATTTCCCACATCTAATGGCTTGTTGACAAGATAAAAATTAATCAGAGTAGCTACTGTGGAATAAATTACTCCAAAATAGCTTCCCCATGGATACTGTTATTCTGAAGTAACTGTGCCTTTTTTCTGATTGATGCTTATTCTGCCAGACCAATGTTTATCCAGTTTCCCAGGCAGACAACAGTCAGCTTGTAGAAATTAGTCCCTTGCAGAAAGTGCCTTGACAACTTGAGCAAGACTTGTCACTGCCATTACCATTCCACCCGTAGAGACAAGGTGTCAGTGGCTATATCTAGCCACATCAGAGCCTTCCTCGGACATCTGCACCAGTATAAAGGAAAAGCAAGAGATTTTTATTTCTTTATTGCATTTTCAAGTCTAGTAGAATTCTTTAACATATGCAGTCTTGGAGAACCTAATATTAATTTGATGCATTTCAATTCACTTATTAGTGATATAGGAAGTTTCATTCTTCAGATAAATAAGAGGAAGCACTTTTCCTGAACATAAAGTGGCTACACTTGAAGTCAGTGAACTCAACATTTCCCTTGACACTCCTCTCCCACCGCTGGCAAATGTCTTCAGGACTGGGGGAATGTGGAAAGAATTTAAAGCATCCACTGACCTGTAGCTATGCCAGCGTTGCCGAATGCAAGGGTCTTCGATTAGTGTTGCTAGCTATCTACAGTTGCCCTTGGCTCATTATCACAAAAACTAGCCTGCTCTAGCTGATTTCCCAGCTGCAGTAGAATAGATTTGTTAATATTTTTTGCTTAACCAAGCAATTACCTTGCTCAAGGTCAGGTAAGGATTTTCAGATTCCAGGAAAGCCCATTTCTTAATACTTGTTTGTTCTGTAGAAGGGCTTTTGCTTTCTTTTCAAAGTGAATATTTTATGCTGTTATTTACTGAGCATTCAGAGAGTGCAGTGTGCTCTACTGAGAAAAGAGCAGAGTTGTCTGAGGGTTGGTCTCACACCCATTGAAGTAAATAACAAAGCAGCAGCAGCTTCCCTGGTAACACAGTTTGCCCTTTGGAGTTAAAAGTTCATAGGCACCAAAGCGCTGATATGAACAGGGCATGATAAGTCAAAGCATGAAGTGAAAATATCTGACAGTATTTTAATCCTATAGCATTCTGATTTTAATACGAGGGAAACGCATACAACACTATGATGGCTCCACATTTATTCAGACCAACCTTGTTTAAAAGGCAAAGGGATGTCTTTGTTGAAGGATACAATGCTTTAATTTTGCTTTATGTGCAACAGTGTGTTTGTCAAGTTGGAAACAGCCAAGTCATAAAATAGGTGCTTAAGAAGATAGCTGGACATTTTACTATACTTTATTAAATCTGTTTCTGGGTCAGTGTGTAATTTAGGCAGTTTGGATGTCTAAGCTGCTGATAGAAGCAATTAAAAGCCGATAGCCCAATCTTAAGTTTTATTTAGGTGCTTAATTTAGATGCACTAAAGTGCTTCACTTGTTGTCATAAACTTTGGACATTTAAGTAACAGAATTTCAGCCACAAATGTTGTTGCAAGTTTCTCCATGAAGAAATTTTTTTGGAAAAAAAAATCAGTTATTTCTCCTAATTATCATATTTTAGAATGGAGGGAGGAGGAATAGGCTTATTGTCACTTTCAAGATTTGTTTTCCTGATGCAAATATCTGTGGAGAAGACTGTATCTGTCAGGTCACTGGGATAGAGACTGCATCAAGGTGTATATTTGTGTATCACAAACTACAAAAGGACTGTAGTCATGATTCTGCTGGATTTGGATCATTCTAGTATTACAACCAATAAATGAATAGTAAACATCCTAACGCACCAATAAAACTATTCTAGGGCTTAAAATAGAAGTCAGACAGCTATAACAAATACTTTTCTTTCTGTTGTAGTGAGGATGCTTATGAGACTTAGATAACATTTCAGATTCATTATTGCAGACTGGTTAGCAGATGTATACTCTTCAACAGGAGTGAACAGATAGTAGTGACAACAAACAATAAAGGATTATTAGGGTTATCAGCTGCATAGTGTGGATCACGTACCCATTGGACTAACAAGTACTGTAGTGGTTTTCTTCTTCTGCCTATTCTGCAGTGAGGACAGTCCCACTCTTCCACATTCACTTAGTATCTAGGTTCTGTTTTCATATTGGTGCGGGGGGGAGGGAGAGAAGGTGATACGGTGCTAGTGACTAAGCGGAAAGAGCCTTCCTGGTCTAAGCCTGTACACTAATGCTTTATTGAATTTGAATGTGTCATAATCAGCATACCTTAACTTGATTAAAAAGTTCCTGTGCTCTCCCATAGTAAAGAGAATCTTTCATTATCAGAATCACTCAGTTTTCTGAATTTTCCATTCTTTCCATTTCAGATGGCTTGACAGACTGTGTAGACCCTGACTGTTGTCAGCAAAGCAATTGTTATGCAAGTCCTCTCTGCCAGGGTTCACCTGACCCGCTTGATCTTATTCAGCACAGCCAACCACCTTTCTCTCAGCATCCTCCGAGGCTCTTTTACGATCGAATCAGATTCCTTATTGGGAAGGAAAGCACTCATGTAATCCCAGGAGATGTCTTATTTGAGAGCAGGTGAGTTTTCTTACAGGTAAAAGGCTTTTCTGAATATTGAGAACTGCAATGAAATTATTTAACCAGGGAAGAAATGGCAAAATCTGGATCACTGAGAATTCTTCATTGGTGATCAAATGAGGATCTCATTTATCAGGTTCTCATTACTACGTAACACCGAACTCTACTACTCTTATCAACAGGGCTTTGTTGTGGAAGGTAAGCTATCTTATACTTATGAAATAAGTGATGTAGCTACGTATGATGGCAAGATGCTGAAGGACAAGTTGGATTCATATGCACTGTATTCAGTCATCTTTCTGCCCATTAGAATTTGATTGGTAGTTGTAATTGCACATTGTAATTAACATGTGTCACTTACATATAATTGAGATACCTAATTAAAAAAAGGAGGGTTTTTTTATTTCTCTGCATGTTGATAGACCAGTGTGGAGTTTGCCATTTTGTGCTGTGTGTTACTCAAGCTGTCATGCGAACAGCAGAGTGATCTCTGACAGTTTGTGAGATTGGCTTGCCCTTTAACAGGAAAAGAGACTGTGCAGCTGGAAGAGCTGCACTTAGTTCCTCAGAAAACTTGGTAACACATATTTTCTTGAGCATTTGAAGTGCAGGGGCACATAAGGTTTTATGCTGTAGTTTACCTGAGAAGCTATAACTTACATGCTGACAGAGATCCACAAATCATCCCCATCACCTAACTATTACCCCTGTCAACTAGGCCTTTACATTAGATAAACCATGTTCCAGTAATAAGGGCATAAGAATTTTTTTATTTTCACAATATACTACATAGCACTTAGGTTACAACCTTGACTTCATTCCATAGCTCTGCACAAATTCAGCTCACTTTGTTTTTGCAACTTATTCATTTTTAATAAAGTAAATATGTAAACAGAGTCTTTATTGATCTGGAATACCTAAACGTTTAATCACTATTAATAATGTAACAGGGTGTTATAAATATGTAGAACAATAGGACATGAAAATGAACTCCATGAAAAGCACCTACCAGTGGCAGGTCTCTGGCTGAACGAACAGTGTCGTTGCACCCAGTGTGAGGTCCTTCACAGGCTATAGGCCATTTAAACTAAAAGTCATCAGTGAAATATTTTCTCATCAAAATGCCCCACAGTGAGTTTTTTTCGGAGAGGAGGTGAGCACTCAAGTTGACTGTACAATGTTCTGTGACATTGCAAATGTTAGCAGCCAGATTGCACATAATCCCATCAACGTGCTTTTATAGATATAAGGAACTGATCTTTTAAAGCTATCATTGATAGGATTTAACTTGGATTTAAAAGCTTTTTTTCTGAGTACAGTATTTCATTTCTTTACCCTGATATCTGCCATGCCTTTGAAGAACGAAAAGCAGTGAAAGCTCGTGTGGAAGCGGCAGCCCACCCTCACCATGGTTTGATACTTTATACAATTGAGAAATACAACTTGCACTTGTGTTGATGCATTGTTCACACCCAAGATATCATTTCCTCCTACTGTAAAGAAATTTCTAGTTAGTTTGGTGAGAAGATCATTGGGATGCAGATGAGGCTGGCAGTATCTTTGGAATCGGGGCGGTACCTGGAGACTTGCACTGTGCCATGTCTCCTGGATTTTGTCAACAGTAATCTGCAATGTGCTGGGCACCCTGAGGAGTTCATTGGTCCACACCTTGCTTGATCCTCAGGTCTTCCAGGCTGTTGAAAAATTGCTCATCCGTAAGTCAAATATTATTAAAAACTGCCAGAATTTTCCTCAAGGATGACAGATCTCAGGAGGAGGCAACAGCTTGGTTGTGCTGCCTCTGTTCAGAAATCTTCCTCTGACACTGTCAATCTGACTGTCATCTACTGTTTGTTCTTCTCCTGGGAATTAAGATTACTGAAAAAAATATAGAAAGACAACTGTTACTACACTAAAATATCAGTAATCTGTGATCCTGCCTATCTAGTGCAGACCAAAGAATGCTTAAGGTTTTTTAATCTTATTGCATTTATTGCTGAACAGGTTGCATCCAGGCAGATGATATCGAGTCCTGGCTGCCTGCAGTGTCACTTGTTTTATAGCACTGGTGGTTCAACATTAAGTGTTGGAAGGACTGGATGAACTAGTTGTTTATTTCAGAGTACTGGCATGCATTCCCACTGGTGCTCAAATTTCAACTTTTTTTTCTTTCCTCCTTTGCAAGTACTCTCTGAGACCAATAGAAAGATTAAAGAAATATCTATCCAATGTTTTCAGTCTTCTGATCCAAATGACATTGTGCAGTGTTTTACTGTACAATAGGTCCGTGGAACTCCAGTATGGGTGATATTTACATGAAGTTCACTATAGATAAAGCCGAAGTAAATTTGTATAGATTTGGGGAAGCTGTCAAAAAACTGATGAAGATCCTCTCTGTCCTTCAGACTGAGAGTGTTTTGTCTCTGCTATATCCTGGAATTTTCTACATCATGGGAAACAATAAAAGTAGTTGTTCTGAAAACTGTTGTGACACCCATACTTTTGCGTTTGCATCTTGAACTTCAGCTTAAATCTAATATTTTAATATTTGGCTTCTGCAGCTCTGTCAGGGTGTTGCATTGAGCTATGGCTAAATACTACACGAGGAACAGTGTCAAGGAGCTAGATGTTTTCAAAACATAGCTTGCTTTTTATTATGCCAAAGCTATGTCATTTCTACTGAGTTTTTACAATCTCCCAACTTAAACAGTGATGTGCTGAAAGGTAGATTAGACACATTCTGAATAAATGGAAATGTACTTGCTTACATCCGGCACGGTTTTGACTTACTGCATGTAGCAGAGTGTAGCAGATTAAAATGTTTTTATCAACTGCTGTTCTCAGGAAGATTTTTAGCTTGTTTCTTTGCTGAATATTTTTAATGCATGCTGCTGGCAAGCTATTTGACTCGCTGCAAATTGCCTACAAAAAGGGTCCAGTGTATGGTACTGAATTAATTACCCTTCAAAGGCTGCTTACAGCAACATTGTCAGCAGGAAGAAATGAATGTACCTTACTAGCCTTCAGCTTAATTTCTCTGATTGAAGATTTTAATCAGAAATGTAATACAGTAAATGACAGCTTCTGATAATATGACACATGTGAATTCACAAGTTGCCTGACAGAGTTCCACATGTGAGCCTAATATCTCAGCAAATACTAGCAATGTAACACACAACACGAGCAAAAAAACCAGCAAATAAGTAGTAGCGGAGCAAAGCATAATGGTGGGGGAATAATAAAATGCTTTACAAGTAGAGAATGCATCTAGAATTTTGAATTTCCATTTCTATATTAGAGATGTCAAACAAATGCCTGATGGCAGAGAGCTGAGACACACTGAGCTGAGATCCTCAGTGGAATGACCCGTGAAGCACTGGCAGAGAAACCCTGCATCTTTTAGGCCACCTGCAACCCCTGGGAATCTCTGCTTTCTCTCAAAAAGCCAACTGCTCCCTCTGGAGTTGCAGATTTAGTACAACTTGCCAGGGAACTAGAAACATCCTTAATGCATTTGAAAACACTAGGGTGGTTTATCAGGAGCATGTTCCTTCCCAGCTCCTCCAAATTAGAAAAGACATTTGTTAAAACAACTTATTGGTCTAGGCTTAGTCCAATATTATGCAATCGTTGCAAGTAGGTGACTGTTGGGGAGGCAGTATGAGGTATCATCCCCCATGATAAAGAAGAACAGGACAGTCACAATGTAGAGTAAATAGCGTAGAATAAATCTTAGATACTGGGAATAGGAAGGGGACATATGCAACACATCAAGAATGATCTTTAGAGGTTTCTCTGTTAAAATTAAGAGAAGCAGTGAGTGGTAGCAAGGTCCATAGCTCATCTGGAAAGAGGGTAGATGTTGAAGCAAGGAAGCGTGAAGTGGCAGTTGAGTATGAAGTGACATCACTGGAGACAACATGCCCTGAAAGCTCTGGTAAGAAAAAGAATTAAGTGAGGTCTTCTGCAGACAGCAAAGCTGCAGGGACTCTGCATACCAGCATGCCTCTAGGCACAGTTATCTGCTTTTTTGGGCTGTCAGGTTATTGGGAAAGCAGGGAGAACCTGCTGCAAACTGGAGACTTGTTTGTTACCTCCCTAAGCCTTTGAGATTAGTGCCAGTCATAAAGTAACTGAAAAATGTTTTACTACCCACAGTAAATGCAAAAAATAAAACTATTTCTGATCAAACTCTTAGTCAGAGATTTAGTAGAAGCTGGTAATTCAAGAGGGGCCAGAGAGTAGAAGGCTTTTTGACTTGAAGTAGGTAATAAAAAGACAATAAATAATGAAGGCAAATGTAGCGACACAGAGGCAGGCTTAAAACATTTAAAATCTAAAAGATTGCAAAGACAGTTCACTACAGATAAATGTAGAATAATGAGGTTTATTAGTCTTTATCACATACTGTAAATGTCTGTGGCTTGTAAAATATGACAAATAAAATAAGAGCGAGAAAGTTGAAAGATATGTCTCTTCATATTATTTATGAATAATGAGAAAAGTGAATGAGTAGAGGAAAGAAAGAGTATGTATGAAATAATGAAGACTTTTATGAGTTGTTATTATACAAATCTGTTTGATAAAGTATGAGGACAGAGTAGAGTCAGAAGACAGGTCTGTGTGGAAAGAACAAACAGAAGTAGGAGAATAATGTACTGAATAATGATGACTCTTAGGGGTATCTCTCACACCAGTGTGTGTTGCAAATATATGGACTACACTACTAAAGGGATTAGAAAAGGAAAGGCAGGTCTATTGATGTTAGAAATATGAGAAAACAACAGAAACTGGCATTTTCTGCTCTAACAAATCAAAGAGTAATTGAACCCGGCTATTCTGTTTGGGGAGTCTGTTGAGACACACAAGAGCTTGATTGCCTTCAGTGTAGCAGCAGGTTTTGCCTGTAGATAGGGTCACAACCAATTTAGTTAATATAGAAAACAAAAAGGTGGTAAATTAGAACTCCATTTTGCATACTGACAGTAATTCAGCCTCTCCCATTCCTCAGGAATTTATCAGTATCTTTGCTGAAAATTGGTGTTTTCTGTGTCCTGAAAGCATGGAATTCATATTAACAACCATAGTGAATTACATACTCACAAAGGGGTTAATTTCTACCGGTTGCATTTTCTCAGGTCATAGTCAGCTGGTTTTGATGATATCATTGTGATAAATGAGTGTCCTGTTGTGTGGCTTTGGAGAATGGGACCTTATGAAACAAGTCAGAAATTTCAGAAATTTATGGTGTCCAGTTTGGGCGTATGATTTCATTTGATCATGATTAATGAAATTACTCAAGGGATGTTTTTTAAGTTTATATATAGACTAGTTACTAAATAACTTTCATCATAGGAGCTGTTGAGTTTTTTCTTAGGTTTAAATATTCACTGTGCAAAGGTACGATGTATCTGTTGAGGTCTACCATGAACTTTCAAACTGAGAGAGAAACAAATACGTCTAAATTTATGCTTACTGTTTATATCAAGTAATTAGCAGCGGTTACTTTTGTATGTTTTCTATCGGGTTTGACCTAAAATGTCTTAACGCTATCAAAAGACTCTTGCGTACACTTTTCACTTCGTTATGTGGAACCACAATTCCAGGAAATATGTGCAATTGTATCATTAGGTTCCAAGAAATGAATCCATTTAGCTGGTGGCAATATGCTAGTTTAGCATACCGGACACCACAAGACAAAATACTGTAAGGTGTTTCAGTGGAATGTAGCTCTGTAAGCCCTTAGAAAATCTTACTAGATCCTAACCTGCACCGTAAGAGTATTTTGCATCTTATTCCTCATCCTTGATGAGACTTGTTTCCTTTCCATTGCAGTCTTCAAATACGTAATAAAGTAAAGATGAGAAAAAGAGTGATTTCTTTACCGTTTCTGTTTCTAGGGTGAAAGTAATGGTCTTAAAGGGCAGCAATGGAGATTCAAATTAGACAGTAGGAAAAATTGCCATGAGTAATGCCCTTCTACAGAAGAGTTGGAATGGGTTATTTGGTGAGGTTATGGAGTTAGACAAGCGTCTGTCTGGAGTAATGTAGGTATAGTTGATCTTACCTGAGGCAAAGGAATGGACAAGGTAAAGTCTTGTATTTCCTTTCAGCTCTCATTTTCTATGATTCTGTGATCCTGTTAGCCTCCGATTAGACCCACTTAGTAGTGAGTTCACTTTCCTGTCCGTTGACTTCGATGTGTTCTGTGTACTGCCTTATTCCAACCTCTTTACTCGAACGGGAGGATTCTTATTCTGGAAAGTGGGTACCAACATATCCCAGAGGGAATTTAAAAGGGCATAACATGTGACGGGGGATTGAGAAAAAGGTACGTTACACTTGATTAGGCATTCTCTGAATTTACCTATATAACTTTCTGAAGTGCAGTGAAGACCACGCATCTCACTGCTGCCTTATCGTATTAGTTCAGCTTTTTTCTAGTAGACAGCAATGCCCTATTCTTAGCAGCAGAGAATGGGGTTTCATTCTCCCTTTTCACAAATCATCACCCCCTAGAGCTGCAGCAAGCTAAATCACACTATCAGTGAAACCTTTGCTGTGCTATTCAATGGCAGAACAAATGATATCCTGAAATATAGCCAGAAATAGAAATATATTCTCAGTACAACAGCAATTCCTGCAAGAGTGTATGTGTGTCATCTTCATGAGATAACGGTTTTTCAAATTAATCTTTTGGACTTGTTTGAATTTTCATTCAAAATCAGCAGTCATAATGATATCAGAGAAGTTCTGTCTGTCTGGGACAGAATTCTAGCACAGTTTCTGAAATCAGTGCCCTTCTCACCTTCCTGATGTGTCTAACATGCTGCCTTCTACTGTTTTTGTTACAGGCGAGCTTGTGTCATTCGAGGCCAGGTGGCAGCAATAGATGGAACGCCTCTGGTTGGAGTAAATGTCAGTTTTCTGCACCACAATGAGTATGGATACACCATCAGCCGACAAGATGGAAGGTCAGACTTTCATGTATGGTGTTTCGCTGGTTTAGATTTGCACAGTTAGGGCTGTATACGATCTTCTATTTATATACAAAATGTGCATAGATGTCACTGTTCATAGTGTGGATCGAGGATAGCATCTGGTCCTCTGCTCTGGGAGTACCTTTAATTAGAGCTCTCTCTGATAAAGGGACCAAATAAGAAAGAGAAGAAAAAAAACTCCACAGCAACAAGGTGACAGTGGCATTCAAACACCTGGAGTCAAAATTTTACTACTGTAACAGTACCTTCTCAACATTTAAATATTTTCACTAGTTAGGTTTTTTAGAGAATTTCCTGTCTTCCCTTTTCTTTTTTCTGTTATTAACTGTGAGTCTCCCAGGTGTTTCATTCAGGCATCAATGAAGTTAACTCCTTTAGCTGATCACCTGAGCCACACAAGTAAAAGTGAGGACAGGCTCTTTCCTGAGCCAAAATGGTTAAATTGTTTTAACACAGCCAGCCGTGAGCAATGCTGCCTTCCCTCTCTTCCCCAGCCTTGTAGGGCTGAGTTCAGTTCTTGAAGAGAGAAGAAGTTCCTCTACATTGCACTCTAGGGTAGGCCATCTATTTGCAATTTGCTCATTAACTTGAAATAAAGTGCTAAGGGCAGTTTAAGGACTTCATCTTCCTTGGTATGTTGTGAATGGCAAAAAAAACCAGAAACTGCTTTTCAGCTGAGAAAGAGTGTAATTGGTCACTGCTTCCACAAATTTTTTTTTATTTGGCTTTATCAATTTATAAAAGTAAGGAACACGCATGTTTATTTTACTTTAGTTATTGACTTTCAAATTGCACTACTGAAAGTTAGTAATTATCATTTCCTCTCAACACTACCCAGGACAGAGTTGTTGCATTAAAATATGCTACCTGTATTTCGCTGTGACTGTAATCGGTGTCATTTGGGAAATGTGATGAGATATGCATAATTAAGTCTGACTTCTTATCACAGTTTGTTACCATCAAAAGCCTCCATAATAGATGCATTCAATAATACAGAGGGTGAAGTATCTATTTGCATATTACCTTATGTTGCCTGACTGTGGATGTCAGAAAGTCAGAAAATTGAGACTATATTGTGCCTTCTATGTCTCACTGCTTTGCAGCCCAAATATGCCAAAGGTTCTTCACAATAGCTCTCAAGAGGATCATCTACCTTATGTACAAGAGCTGATTTAGTTCTCAGTGCAATTAATCTGCATCCTTCCCAAAAATTTCATATCCTGCACAGAGGGGTCTCCTGCTCGGTGTACTCAACCTTTTCCTCCTGCTACTTTTAGAAAAAGGGAAAAGGATATGTTAATAGAGAAAAGGACTAACAGACTTAAAGTCATCTTATTCTGCATGCTGTACCTGCATAGATTATGAGTAGCATCCCTTTTCTGGGCTAGGAATTGCTTTTCATATAAGCCAAAGTAAGTGAGTCCACACTCTTGTTACAGATGACTCATTAGTATTGATTGTAGTTGATAAATAGTGGGGAGATAGGTCAAGTAATAGTGAAGCACTGTACCTTGCTATTGATGCTTACAGGGAGAAAGCGCAAAGAGGTAAAGCTTCTTCATGCACACTAAAGTAGTGCCAGGAAGGCACACTTGAATGATTTCACATAGTGTATTAAGGGCTGTAATGAGCATCATTACACAACATTGTTTGTGATGCATTTAAAGTTGTGGTAATACTCTGATAAAACAAAAAGAAACAAAGCATTTTGTTTTCTCTTCCAGTTTTGACCTTGTGGCTGTGGGAGGCATCTCTGTCACTTTGGTTTTTGACAGATCCCCTTTTATATCTGAAAAACGGACACTTTGGTTGCCTTGGAATAGATTTATCATCATAGACAAAGTCGTAATGCAAAGAACAGAGTCAGACACACCATCTTGCGACATCAGTAGCTTTATCAGCCCAAATCCGATTGTACTCCCTTCACCCTTGACAGCATTTGGAGGGTCTTGTCCTGAAAGAGGAACTGTTATTCCAGAGCTACAGGTAATAAAAAAGCTTTCAGATTAACAATTTGTTCAATTGTGGAATGAGTTCTACACAATTTTAGGAGATGATACCAAATAGAGAACAGTTAACTGCCGTGTTATTCACTTGTCAGAGTGACAACAATGCATATCTCTAGTACTGTTTCACAGGATGCTTTTCTCTTTTTCCCCTTCTTTATTTTCTGATAATATTTCAATGTGTTTAGTTTCTTACCTACAAGTAGAATAAAGTGAGGAGTCCTAACATGATTTATTATAGAAATTCTGATTTATTTATAGTGGTGCACAAAACCACTGCGAGGTTACGGATACACAGTACAACATCCCCATACGTCAATGTGAAACACAACCCAAGGTGCTTTAAAGATTCCCGGGACATTTCATACATTCACATCTTCTCGTTCTTTACAGTAGCATCTCTAGCTATGTTCTAGCTTCTTGGGTTTTATTACTTTTTTCCTGAGGTAGGGCATTTTTAACATCATCTTTAGGACTTCTTTTATTTCAATGTCTGTTTTTTTGGCACTCCCTTACATGTTTCAAACCAATTGCTCATTAACTTTTAACCATTCTTTTATTTGGGACTTAAAGGATCGTATGGGTCAAACACCTAACAAAATACAGCTACACAGATTTCACATCATGTCAACTCCCATAATTTTTAGTGTGTTGTTCAAGCAATAAGGCCTTTTTTGGGTTCCCTTTAAATTTCAGTGAGTGAGTCTGGAAGATATTTTGGAGGCTACCTGTAGACAGGAATATTTCCCGTCTTCTCTTAGAAGTGTGGCTTCTGATTAAGGGATTTTATTCTGCTTGTAAGAGACCTCTGATTGAACTAAATCATGTCTGGATGTCTCCATAACTATTAAAAACATTATCACATTTGATGGCTCTAGTGTTGTTTCACAGAAAGTGCTAAAGTGCAACTAATGAACATAAATTAAGAATTACTGATGCACACTAGCAGGAAAAAAGTGGGTCACGTTACTCCATGTGAGGTATTCCTGTGTCATCTTATAACAGCAAGGTACCCAAAGACACAGTCTACTCAGAGAGAAACTGCCTCCAGTCCTTTTTTTGTTGTCACTGCAGGTCCTTAGAGTGTTAAGTTTCATTGTATGGTACTGAGAAACGAACAAAGAGTAACCCAGAATAATAGGAGAAGAAGATATATTAGCATGCATTAATGCATGAATATTTCTTCCTGCTTTTCCATTAAAAAATGAGAAGAGATGTCAGATGTACGACAGAGGGGGCAGCTGGGATGTCAGCAGGAAAGAAGGGGAATGCTGCAAATCAGGAACAGTAAAGGGAGCAGGATTTCCCTGGCAACACTACATTTTATATGTCGAAACGACAAGTGCTGGCAGGCCTCCAGCTCTACTGCAGCAATACTATGACAGTGATGCTGTTGCAATTTGTAAATAAAAATGTTTTGAAAACGAAGTAATCTATTAAACAAAAAATTGAAAAACTGGGGAATATAAACAAAATGGTTCATATTTTTCAAGCATGACAAATTTCACGTTGAGACAGATAGGCTTGTTATTACAGAAATACACTAAAATTGTTAGCCTTATTAAACACAGTCTAGTTTTCCGTGGATTTTGAGTGACTGTGGTGGCATCCTCCAAGAAGCTGCTTTTTTCTCTTGCCTGCTCTTCCTCACAGTCTATCCCAGAAGAGCTCCTTTCTCTCAGGAGATTACAAGAGCTAAATCTCTTTTTGTAGCTCCAAGGCCCACATCATTCAAAAGGTCAAGGCCAAGTTTCATTTTTTCCCTCACAAGCTAACAGTCTTTGCAGTCCCTCTAGTTGCTGAGAGCTTATCTTCATTGCAGCCAGAAACTGATAGTACCCTGCAGTGGGCATATCCAAGACAGCTTTAATCCAAGGGATTCAGACAGTGGCACTCACAGCAGTGCCATGGGATATGAACCCTGTTGCGCACCCTGGGGACTTAGCTGTTAGCTAGGTGACCGTGACGCCCAGACTGTTTTATCTTCTCTGCTGTGTGTCCCCGGTTAGCTTGTTATGTTCCTTATGCTGCTCTTTCATATGCTGTGCCCCTTCCTGCTGGAGCTCAGCCTTACTGCCAGCACTTTTGCACAGAAGAAGGTTTAGCAGGAAGATTTGTTTTCTTTCTTAGCTCTCAGCGAGTTAGAGTTATTATCTCCAGGATAGTATCTTTACATCATAATGAAGTACCTGAAGCGTGTACAAATTTTTTAAAAGTTTTTAACTGTATTCTGGTTAAGAACTCTTATTAAGTAAACCAAATAATAAAGCCAAGGTAAAGCTGTAGAGCTTATATGTATGAACATGTCCACAGAGATGGTATTTGCTTCTCAGGAGACAAGATTAAAGCATTGGAGAAAGAAGCTCTTTATCAAAATACGCAGACTGTTATCCAATAAGTTGCCCAAGTCAATTGTCAAGTTTCCTTTGTTGGACATGTGGCTGCTACATTGCTGAAATAAACACAGAAAACGTCAGTGTTTTAAGTGGAATTGTTGTTCACATCATGATTGTGAAATGTAAAATAAGCACCTGCTGTTATTATTATAATTTTGCATTTTTCTTGGCTGCAGATAATAATTATGTGTTTTTTTCCAAGGTGGTCCAAGAGGAAATCCCAATTCCTTCAAGCTTTGTGAAGCTGAGTTATCTCAGTAGTCGAACTCCTGGTTATAAAACTTTGCTGCGCATTATTTTGACACACACAACCATTCCTTCTGGAATGACTAAAGTCCATCTGATAGTCGCTGTTGAAGGACGTTTGCTTCAAAAATGGTTTCCTGCTGCAGCCAATTTGGTGTACACATTTGCCTGGAATAAGACAGATATATACGGACAGAAGGTTTCTGGTCTGGCCGAGGCAATGGGTATGTAGAATCACCTTGATGGAAGCAGAAGTGCTCACACACATCAAGCCAGGAAAATAGGGCTTATAAATTTTGTTACTGCACTTACATTCTTTTAAATCAAATGTCTCTTCAGCTAAAGTGACTGGTATGATTTCCTAAGAACATTTATTTTCTTGTTCTTCCAATGTCATCTTTCTAATGTAATCAATTTGAAAATCCCGTTTTTCCTTGGAGAATGGTTATGTACTAATGGCATTATATTCAGCTGTCTTTGTTTTTGAATGTTACTTTGAATATGACCTTTGGTGTGTCATTGTTTCTGTCATTTTTTGGCTGTGACATTTAAAATGTCATTTCCACTTAAGGTTCACAAAATTCTAATTTTTAGGCATCCTTTCTTACTACATTGCACATCCCCAACAGTTAAAACTTCTTGATTTGCTGTTTAAAGATGTTTATGTGAAAATCATCATGTTTCATAGGCATTCTTTACCGAGCATCCTAAGGAACTACGCTGAGAATAGCTACAGAAGTACTGCCTGTGCACATACATTTTATTTAGCTGGCCATTATTTTCATTAATTTCATTGTTTGCTTTTTAAAAGGCTTACTATTTTTTAAGTTGAATTTGAGGTTACGTTCCTTAATGGACTAATCTTATAGATATTTTCCATGAAGATTATTTACCTTACCAGCAAAGTTTAATATTGTGAATAAGCCCTGTTCACTTCCTTAGCAGTTTTGGTTTGCTTTTTAAGTCAGAGGAGCTGTAGCAGGCTATAAAACAAGAATAGCAAGGGCCGCATGGAACCATCTGCCCTCATGAGGAATACACCTCATTCTGTACATGAAAATGCTGTTCTGAGGGGTAGCCAGAAGCTCTCTTCAGGACCTGCTTTGTTGTCCATACAGGTATTGTGCCTGCAAATCAACACATGCAAAGCCAAAAGGTGCCATCCAGTCTACACATGCCCTGTAAGTCCCACGGCATGTAGTGTGTGGCTGTGTTATCGTATGCTCCTAGCCAGGTAGTCTGTGGGGCAACTGTGTAGAGAGGTGATGGGAGAAAGGAGGACTATAGCACTTACCTAGTAATTTCTACCTAGAGAATACTGCAGAGACAGCCACCGGTGTCCTCAAGTAATTATAAGACCAAAATATGAAGTATGATTTAAATCATGCAACGCACATAGGAATGTATCAGAAAACAAGGAGTTTATTCTAGGACTGTGGTCCCACAGAATACTTCAACAGATACAACTGCAGCCTGCTGCCAGAAGGGACGTTCCCACATTCTCTCCTTACCCCTGGGCCACCACTCACATTCATTTGATCATTAAATGAGCCAGATCAGGAACAAATTCAGATGAAAACTGAAGCGACTAGAAAATAAGTGATAAATTTTCAGCTTCATTAGTTTCCTGATCTGCTATGAATGCTAGTGCCGAAGCACAAGTCTCCTCATTGCAGCTGGAATTCACCCATTGCATTGGCCTATAGTGATCAACACACCAACCTTAGTGCAAGGCATCCTGAATTGCTGCCTCATCCTGTCTTCATCCTACCACATCTGGCACATCTGCAGAAGGCTGGCCAAGTTTTCAAAGGGTTGAGTACTGGAACTGACACCAGAGAGGGCTCTGAACCTCCCAAGTGCGGTGCACGGTGGGGAGCAGGAGTGCCTTTTTCAGTCTGTCTCATGAAATCTACTGGTTAGGTGGCCAATCTAGCCCTGCCCACAGCAGGTACAGATTCCTGCTAGTGTTCTCTACTGAGGGAACATATTAAGTGGGTTATTGAATTCACTTGTGCAGCAATTTGCAAGTGCAGCAATGAAATCAAATTCCAGTGTGTCCTTTGGCACTCCTGTAGGGGATAAGGCAGGACCAAATGAGTCTTGGGTGCAACTTGGGTCTTTCCTCAGCACAGCCACACATGCCCCGTGTTCAGAGTCTGTCACTGCACAGTAACAATAACATGTTCAAGGGAGAACAGCTGAGTGTGCCTGCTCCTTCTGCATCATTTAAGAGTCTTCTGATGCTCATGAAGTCCAGTACATATCTGGAATTTAAAACAATTTAAATCAAATGTATAACATCTTATGAAATGATACTGTAGTTACCGATTCCCAAATTAGAAGTAGACGAGCGTAATAAGTTTAAAAATGAATAAGGCTTATGCAATAGTGCTGGATAACAACACATAAATTATTTAATTGCTGCTTGTTTTTTTCTTTTATTTGAAGTTTAGTTTAATTATGTTTCTTGCAAAACAGAAACAAAAATCTTCATATTTTGAGTGCTTTGTTAGCATGCTTTGTTAGATTCCAATAAAACTTTATTTAATTTGACACACTGTAGTAGTCAGGGCCCTTTATATGAATCCATTATATGAATTTTTGTCAAAATAATTTCCTCTGCCAGTATATTACCAGTATTTAATAATGCATTCTCTTCAGTTTTCATTTTAATTAAATTAAATTGCAGCAGGTTGAAGTCCTGGAACTCAGGAATATAACCATCTGTCTTTGGGTTTATATGTACTATAAACATCTTTATTCTTCTTCAGGATTATTGACAGCAAGGATCACATAACCAGTTACAGAAATTAAGACTTTTTGAGTGTATTTCCACACACAAGTGGTTGTGTTTAAATTTGTTGGAGAAGTGTTCAGTGGTGTTTGTCTAGTCCCCAAGTCCCCAACAAGAGGCCATTTTCTCTTCTCAGAGTAACAGTTGATATGATGATAAAGTAGGATTCTTTGTTCTGAATGAAAAAAACCATCATGTGGATGTTGACACTCTAAACATTGCTGGTAAAGTCTACGTTACCTTGTAATTTAACATAGGAAAAGGAAGGATCTCAATAGAAACGTCGATAAATATGCTTATATAATTGACATGCTTAGTCTTACTCTTGTAAACACTCACAGTCACACAGCAGCATCAAGTCGTGTGCAGACTAACCCTTCTGGGTGTGAATATTAACCAGCTGTCAAGCAGAATAGTTGAAGGTCTTCACTGTTTATTACTCTACTTGTTTACTTTGGTTGAGTTCATTATATTCATCGTTCGAAAAAGATGCTGAGAAGTAGAAATATTTCAGGAGAGGTTGAAGTAGAGGTTACTGTCCTGTTTAATTGTGTCCTTTATCTCTTACCTGTATTTTGGCAACAGACCTTAAACTGTGATACGCTGGCACTACTAACAAATTATTGTTCATCTTCTAAATAGTTGTATGAGAAGAATAGATTTTTGGTACAGATGATTTCAGTAAATCTTTTTAAATCCATTTTATGACTACAAAGAACTGTACTTGCTGGTTATTAGTGTCCAAAAATATAGTCACTACAATTCTCCTTCAGGCAGTGAAATCTCATCTCAGAAAAAGGGCCATAAATTAGTTTGACCAGAAAATAACACCCTGCAATGAGGGTAGAATGGCTGAGATTGTCAATTCACTTCCAAAATTATGTTTTGCAAAACCTGCCAGTAAGAAAACATTTTTAGAGTGGCACTGCAGTCACTTGGTTGTCTTCACAATTCTTATGTTCACCTTAATTACTTTGCATGCAAAACAAAAGGAAATTGTCATCGATTGCACATCATTACCTCCACTTAAATGTTTCAGGAGATGCTGGTTTAGCTTTCCTTTTTGGAAGATAACCCTCTTGCATAAATAGGCATAAACATACATAGAAAGATGATTGTAGACACCCGTGAAGTGAGTGTGTATACCCATAGGTCCCTCACTCATGAGAAGGGAGAAAAGGGCAGCAATGAACAGTAACTATGAGAGCAAGGAACAGTGAACTTGGAAGAAGGGGGATGATAGCCTCCAGAGGGTATTTGGCAGCTCAGAAACTTCAGTTATAGGCAGGGAATACCAGGCACTTTACAGTGTTAGCTACAACCTTGGTAAATGTGCCACTGTGGATCCATTGGCACCAATTCTCAGATGGTTATGCCTCCCCTGACCCAGATATCAGCATGGTACCTTACAGCCACTGATGAACTGTCCTGTGGGCCTGTAACGGTTCACTTAGCAAGGCTGAGCAACTTTGTGTAATAGGTCCTTACTCTTTTCAAGTATATGCATCTGACCTGGGATTGAACTTGTTAAGTGGATGAATGGAGTTAAGATGATAACATGTAGGTGGTAAGTGTGAGGTTGCTTCATAGGACAGATGTGCCCTTTTATCTCCTCTCTACATTAACACGTAGAAAATAGCATGTCAGTTACTGAGCCTTGATATCTCATCCACGCACGGGAAGCGGCTGTTCTGGGAAAAGCTCTGTGCCCGCAGCTGGGCACCCAGCCCAGGGAGTCACCCAGAAACATTGCTGATGTTAGTCACAAGAGCTCCTGTAATAGAAAAATTTGAAGGAGGGGCTGTTGGACCCTCAGACTGAAACCTATAATGTTTGTGACATACAATATTTACAGTGCTTAAGGAGATGTGATTTTTACAAGACAGAGTTTAGCTGCACAAACAGGTTCTTTCTGCTAAAATGATGAAGCAGCTCTAAGTGAAGTTGCTGTAAGGAACAGCTTTCACTTTGCCATAAAACATTCATTTTACACAAATGCTCCCTACTGTAGCTGGTCAAAATATTTTGATTGCATCCAGTAATGGAATTTAACTGGTATTAAAGCTATTTATGGTTCAGGTAAAATGTACCTAAAAGCAGCTACATACAAGAAAATGAGAAGAAAATACTGAAAATGTCAGAAAACTGTTTGGGGATGTTTGTTTTTTTTTTATTTTGTATCTTAAAATACTTGTAAAGACATGTTTATTTTGGAAAGGCTGAACTATTTCAGTATTTCCTGATAGATAGATTTGGGGGGGTTGTCTCTAAGTAACATTCTGCCTTTATGAATTGGTTGCACTGAAACCTAAAAAGATTGGCAGGAGGAGATAACTTGTGAAAGATAAGGTTAATATATTAGAGATGTCAAAATTAGATTCTGAAGGATTTTTTTCGTTTTACTGAAGGACTAAAGGGAAGGGGTGTTTTGGTCAGTTTGAACGCCCCTGAAAACCATCATCCTTAGGGAAATTCAAGATTTTCAGTAGGTATTTTGGCCAGTTGCAGAGGGGAGTTGTGTGATGTGCAATCCTATTCAAATCAATGTTTAATTCTGGAAATTTTCAGCTTGGCAATCCATTTCTGCTTAACTACAGTCTTTACAATTAGCAAACATTAAAACCGTTTTGGTTTAAGGTGGATTTTTTTTCTGTCTAAGCTGTTATTCAGTTAATTAGCAGAAATGCAATAAATAATCAAGTCAGGAGTCACTGGAAGAGATTTTTACTCATAAGAAATCCGTAACTGATACAAAAGAAAAAATTCTGCTTTGAAACAGTATTAACTGTAGCTGTAATAACATACTAATCTCTTAAAATCCTTTTTTTTAAAAACTGCCATTCAACAGTAGCAATCAAGGAGAGGAAAATTAATGGCACCATTACTTGACTGTTGACTATCAAAACCTGGAATGATAGGAATGAAAAATTACCCAGCAGTTCACAGAGGGAAAGGTAGACTGATAGACATTTAATTATTTGTTTGCAGTGTCGGTGGGATATGAATATGAAACATGTCCTGATTTTGTTCTGTGGGAGAAGAGAACAGTAATCCTTCAAGGCTTTGAAATGGATGCTTCAAATCTGGGAGGCTGGTCTATAAACAAACACCATGTATTAAATCCACAAAGTGGTAAGTCCTTCCTGTATTAACTGGCCATGTAAAAGAAGAATACAAATTTTAAAGGAATTAATTGTTCAGATTTTAAGCATTACACTTCCTAATGTGTAATCCTCTTTGAATGTGCACCCTCATTTATTGAGAACTGAACTGTAAATGCCAACTGAAAGGATATTTTTAATGTTCTGGCTTGCAGATATTCAATATCGGTAACTATTGCGATCACTAACAATTTGGGTTCATTTTCACCCTCTTGTTATACAAGTACCACATTTTAGGTCAATTTAGGGTATGTTACGTTCTCAGTGAAGTGTCTACACACCTAATTTATCCTATTACTCACAGCAGTTAGTAGCATTACAGCACCAGGGAGGCAAATACTGCTTGCAAACAAACCAGCTGAGTCCAAGGTGGCACTTCCAGAAGCACAACACCAGTCTGGAATGCAGAAGCTTTTGTGGCTACCCACTCTGTTGAGAAGCACAATAAGTTATTCTTCAGGGCAGGTCATTCAGTACCTCTCGAAGCACTAGGAAAACACTGTAAATGCTTTTGGTGTCATAACGTTAACCCTGCACAGAGATTTTTCAAGGATGGAGACTGGAATCCATTTTCTGGTTGCTTTTGGTTTATTGCTGGAGGTTTTTCTTTTCCTCCCTTACCATCTATAATCAGGAACTAATGGGGTTAAATTACTGAAAAAATGCTTGCAGATAAATTATGGTAACTAGAAAAATATGGACATGCCAATAAACACATCTCACTGTCCAGGGGAAGAGAAACTTAGGGTCAGATTTCCACACTTATAAATCAACTGAGTATTGGATTCAGTAAAGTTCTCTCAATTTCCTCTAGCTGAGAGTCTGTCCGCTAAAATCTATTTCCATCTCCAAACTTCTGTTAATGAAGATTCATGCGCAGATGTATGGCTGTTTGGTTTTTACAAGTTCTGTTGTTGAATGCGCAGCTACAGTATAAATATTCCAAATACAAAAGGTCAGCTTTAGTTTGTAAATTATCTGGATTTCTGTTTTGATTTAAAATAGTTTGACATTTTCAACAGCAATTCTTTCATACCCTGTCTTATTGGTTTGTATAGATTGTCTCTTTTAAATGCCAGCTATTGACATTTAACACAAAGAGTAATCTGACCTCAGTCAGCTCAGTCCCCAGCTGTGAGCCCCATAGTCTACTCCTTAGTGCCAATTTACCACTTGCATAGTTTAATTTCAAGATTAAATTGCCGGCAGTAACTCCAGTTTATATGACTGTCTGCTAACTGCAGTGGTTACTACCGCAATTCACACCATAGGCACTAACATGTTCTGAGATTTTGTGAAGTCTACAATTGTAATCTGAACGGGGCTAAATCAGTGCTTTCTTGAGCATGGAAACACGGTGACAAATTGCATTCTGGCCCTATCTCAGTTGTGTGGCTGAGAACACCAGAGAGCACTGACCTGCTAGCATAAAATCATGCAGGCTGTGCCTGCTACACGATAACAAGGATGGGGAACACACAGCTTCTTATACCTGCTCCTCTTCCTCTCCTATTCCCAATGTGTTGGGCATGATGAAGGCTGAAGCCAGGGGGCAGGTGCTAAACATCTATCCATCACTTACAGGGATACAATATGAGGGGGGGAGGGCGTACACAAGTCTGACTTGAAATCAGTGTGTCTCTTCTGTTTTTATAGTTCACATGCAAGAGCATCTCCAGTGAGAATGACAAAGCCCAGTGATGTTTCAGGTGTTCCTCGTGATTATGATGGACTTGGAGCATTCACACCTGGCTCAAGTGTAGAAACTAGAAAGGCAGCAAGGAACAGAAGAATAATGACTGTACCATAGTTAGTGCATACCTAGCAGAGCAGCCTAGAATCTCTTATTAAAGCAACAAAACCAAATAATGAAGTGTGTTAACCAAAAGGATAAAAGTAGCAAGTGTGCCTCTGGTCTTAACTATAAACTAGTGAACTGCTCTTCTATTTCAGATATATGAAAGGTACTTTAAATAAGAACAAGAATAAGATTCAAATTTAGGATTATAAATTTTAGATTTCTTTCCATGCCACCTTGAGTGAAATGAAAAGATTGAATAGCCTTCTCAAGGAATAGTGTATTAAGATTTTTCAGTTCCTCCTGTATGTATGAATAGCTGCTCTTTTTACAAGCATGAAATTTGCATCTGTTTCTGAAGCACTGTCACTGGACTAACTACAGAAATATGACATAAGTGTATTTCTAAAAAATTTCTATTGCAAGTTACTTTGAAAAAAACTTTGTTTTCAAACTAAAATTCAGAGCACTCTGCTTCATTAATTGACTAGTCCTGAATAGCTTTTAGCTGACTTCCACCTGGAAGCCCTGTCTTCCAGCTGGTCTACTGCTGTGCACAATGTTCCTGCTCAGAGATAGGGTGGATATGCTTACCTCTCTCCCCATAAAGACTATACATTTTAGAGATGAAATGAAATGAAATAGATTAAGTACAGCAGGGAAGTTTTAAAAATAAATAGATGCAGCTTTATGGAATTGTACTTCATAGCACAGTCTAAGCTGTTGAGCTACAAGTATTGACAAGCAGAAACCAGAGCAAGTGAAAATTGTGTTCTCCTGCCAAATATAAGCTTCTTTAAAAAAAAAAAAAAGAAGGAAAGACAAAGATGTCTGATTCCAGCAGTGTAGATGGGAAGTAGCAAATAGTGCTCCGTTGTGGCTGCCGTTGGAAACTCGAGCTTCTTGAATGTATATGGTTTAGCATCGATATAACTATGAGGTTAACAAAGGATCACATCCTCCTCCCAGCTGTACCGAACTGTTCCTTTCCTACTTTTTGCCCTCTCCAGTTTAGAGGTCTGATCGCTTTCAGTTCATTACATGATTAGAGTTTAATGTTTTCTAACACAAAGGCTTTGGTCAGTTTGGAAGGTCTTCAGGGTATTTCTCATAATCAAGAAGTGAACGCATACCATAAATACTAGTTCCTGTATGGAGCCTTTTAAAGATACCTATATCTCATGAATAAAAATGAATGTGCTGTTAACCGATTTTTTAGAGTATTCTTTGAATTAGATTTCTCTTCTGATGGGCAAGTGTATCGATTCCATTTTTATTTATCAGAGCAAAGGAGGAGTAATTTTACAGGGGCTTTATGCTTTACGGTAATTTCAGCCCCAGTGCAATACAGCAGTGACTAAAATTAAAGAGCAGTTCAAAAGCCTGAAATTAGTCACATGCTTACATTTATTGACAGCAAAACATATTCTCCAGAGCCCTAATTATTTACTGGCATTTGCATGCGGCAGTCGAAATACTACATTGTTAATTTCAGACAAAAGACAGCATCTTCATCTACTGTTATTTTTATCCAGTGTGTAAGGGAGGATATTGCCAGTAATTTTACTGGCATATTTCCAAGATGCTTTTATAAGCTAATGTTTAGACAAATACATGTATTCTGTCCTCTGTTGTTCAGAAATATTTTTTTTAAATATAATTCCCTTCAAAATAACTATGGCAGCACTCAGTAATTTCCAAAGAGAATTTTAGCTTTAGACTTACCTGAACGCTACAAAAGAATAGTTTAACAAAAATTGGTAGGAACAGTACATAAGTACTTTTGGGATGAATCTCAACATATACTTCCTGTGCTATCTAGAATGTGCTTATTTCCCAGTGTGAAAGTCCTCTAGTAAGTGTATTTCTTTGTGTTTATTCCTCTAATTGTGCTGCTTTTCTGATGAAGTCCAAGTGCAAAAGAGATTTTGGACTATGGTCTAAGATAATATCTATCCCCCATTCAGAAATAGCCAAAATATCCCACTAACATGTCATTTTAAAGGTACTTCTCAACTGTATTACCGCATTGTTATCTAAAATAATCTCTACAGTTATTAGCTTGATAAGATATCCACTTGTACTGGTTCTGGTATCACCAATGTACTAATTGAAGACTTTCAACAAGGTGTGCTGCAGAGCAGTGCTAAAATACCAACACATTGGAAGGTTGCTTTAAACTTTATGGCAGTATTCAATATATTCTTGCTGATAGGATATTCACTTGTGCCTCAGAATTACTCTTTGACTTAACCTGGCTTTGCTGCATTTGGCACCATTTTTATATACCATAGAGAACTTGCATTTAAATTTGAATATTGATTTTGTACTGCCACTCAGTGCTCTTTCTTGAAAAATGCATGGCAGCCCTGCTACTAATCTCCTTTAATTAAATATTCAAACTGCCTAAGAAATTCCTCTGCTACCTAATAAAAATTTATGAATAAAATGAATATTAAAGTAGCAATCCCTAAGAAATCAGATAGCACTGCAATTAACAGTCAATTTGTTAGCGCATTAACCAACCGTGAGTTCTCCTCATAATGTAGGCTTTTAAAATAGCCACTAACCACTTATCAACAAAATGGTGATGGTAAAGCGTGGGACTGAACAGAATTGGAAGTCTTTGAAAGATCCGATGCTTCTTGCTATTTTGGTAGTCTGATTTTCTATAGGACTGCGTAATCACAATCTGTGGAATAGTTTCAATGCTACATACTTTTTTTTATCTCTGTTTTCGGCCTTCCCCTTAGGAATTGTTCACAAAGGAAATGGTGAAAACATGTTCATTTCCCAGCAGCCGCCAGTCATCTCAACCGTGATGGGCAATGGACACCAGAGAAGTGTCTCTTGCTCCAACTGCAATGGTCTTGCGCTCAACAGCAAACTCTTTGCTCCAGTTGCTCTTGCTTCTGGGCCTGATGGCAGTATGTATGTTGGTGACTTCAATTTTGTCAGACGGATCTTTCCCTCTGGAAATTCGATTGGGATATTAGAATTAAGGTAAAAAAGTAACTAGCTTTCTCTGACTAGTGTTCAATCTCATGGCTGTGGTTTGCCTATACAAACTACAGTGAGCCTTTTTTTCAGTTGTGACTTACAGCAGCCACCCCATTCAGTTACCTTGTGAGCGTCAGTCTCATGGACTGCCAAGCAAACTCATCAGAAAACTTACATTTACTTTAAAGTCATCAATTAAAAGGGGCGTCTTAAGAGGCCTTTAGAACGAGTGTTGCATAATGAATTTATACAAAGTGCAGAATTAATACAGCTGCTTTTATTTCCTGGGAGATTTCTCATAAGTTTTCTTAAAAGAGGTAAAATATTCCATGTATTCCAAATGCAGTTTTGAAGAAAACCCCACATTTCAATAGCAAATATGTGCAATATCATGACAGATCATAGTGTTACGGCTGCAGATAGCATGTTAATACAATAAAATTGTACCTCATCTGTAACAGAGGATATGACAAGTTTAAGCAGACAAGAGCAAACCTGGCATTGCAGATGGACATGTCTCAGGCAGGGCCAGTGCCACCATTAATGGCTCCCCTGTACTTATGACCCTGTAGTTATTCCCTTTCAGGGCCAGTTGGGGAGGCAGGAGAGTGTTCAGACACTGGTACATTAAATTTCTCTTACTTAGCATCCTGTGAATCTTCAACTAGGTATCGTGTGCTGATAGTTGAGAATTAACTTGACAATATGCAGGCAGTGGAAAGGAAGCAGTGTGAGAGAAAGAAATAATACTGAGTAACAGGATGAACAATGTTTTGTTACATGGATACAGCTCTGTGAACTGTATAGCAGAGAATACTGTTTTGTTGATGACTAACGTCTCTTGTCTTTTTCTTTTTTATAAACCTGAACCAATTTGTCTTACTAGGAATAGAGACACAAGACATAGGTAAGTAAAATACGGTAACAGTAATATGTGAACCACATTTGAGGAAACAGTCTTACAAAAAGCCTTTAAGAAGTCTGGATATAGAGAAACACTCTGAATGTAATAAATACAAATGTTAATCAAATTCACCTTTGTGTATAGTAAAGTAGGTTTGATTTGTTCTCTTTGAAGTAATGAAGTCTCTCTCTAAAAATCATGTTGCTGCTTATCAGGTAGAGGTGGAAAGGCTCAAGTCCTAAAGCTGCGAATGCATTCCATAGCTGTTATATGCCTTTCACGTAGTATTTGAATGATCATGGATATAGTCAACAAAGAAAACTGGAGTTTTAGCAATAAAGGAATAATAAAAAAGGCTTCAGAATCACACAAGACAACTGTACTTCAACAGTTCTAGGGTACTACTGACCTCAAAGTCTGCCCCAGTCATAGAAGGTGCAGAGCAATCCCCAGAATTGAGGATGCTGTCATAGTTGAGTCCTTGCTTATCCAGCCAAAGAGAAACAAAGTGGCTTTCTTCCTACCTTTCCAGTTAGCACTTTGACATTGCAGGGTAGGGATTTCTTTAAAAGAGTAAACATTGCACATCAGATTTCTGTGACAGACGGTGAGGGAGTTGGTTGTAACAATCCAGCTGCAGAAACTACCTTGCAGGCTAAAAAGAGATAGCAAGGCACTCTGTATCCTTAGAAACAAAGTTCTTTGATTTTCAGTACTTAAATGAGATAAATAAACCAGCAGGAGGACAACCCAAGACAGTAAGAAGCAGAGCAGGGACTAAAATGATGTTTGCCAGATGAGAGTACTGGTTGGATTACTCACTTTAGCCACACAAATGCTATTAAATGCTACGGATTATTTGCTAGCCTACTTACAGATGATGCTACGTCTTACATTTTAGAGTGAAAGTTCAAAAAGAAAGAATAATTCCTAGTTGGTAAGTGCAAGGTTCTATCTTTTAGTGCAAATACCCAACCCTATTAATTTCAATAACAATTGCCTCTGTTAGTATTCAAAGTGAAATCTGTGGGAAACTGGAGAAAATCACTTGAAGTTAGGGTAGTGTTTGAGGCTGTGGAAGTATACTCAGGAATCTCACTATATTACATTCTCTTGTGGCTGTAAAGACCACAGTAACAGTGGAAATTTTTAGGATTCTCAAAGCAACATGAGGAAGCAACACCTAAAAGGTGTCAGAGGCTCATGATATTTCAAGCGGCAAAAAACTTCAAAATCCAGTTCTTCAACACAATTTTAGTCTCCAAAGGAGCAAGGAAAATGGGTTCTTTTTACCCAGACAAACAGAATACTGTGTAAAAATGGATGGAGTCTGGAGACCAGTAAACAGAGAAGGTGACTGGTCTTATTTTTCAACTGTTTAACAACAACTTCTCCCATTTGTTTTTTCATGTCATCAAGTTGGAAACTAGGCCTTGAGATTATAGGGAAGAAACTTCCTACAGGATAGTAATAAATTGTTCTGAAGAGATTAATTGTAAATCCTAGTCTATTTGACATAGTTTTTAACAGGCTAATTTAAATAAACTCAGATTTGATTGCAAACTTCTGCAAAGATATCAAGTGCTTCATTTTGTTTCATTTTTTACTAATGCTCTTTAAATTTAAACCTCTCAGTATGCAAGGCTTTAAGCACGAACTTCTAGAGTTTTCTATCGAACAGACGGTCTAGTAAATGAAATGACAGGGATGACAGAAAATGTGTCTACAAGGAAGATATATAATGACCTCAGTTTCTGCATGATGAACAGCATGTTTACTTAAAATCTAGAATTCTCCTTGCAATTTTTCCCACAGAAGTATTTTATTTAAAAGCCATCATTTGGCTGACCAGTCTCTTCTGAGCTCAGTCCAGAGAGCACTAATGATTCTTAATGTCTTCAACAAAAAAAATTTTATAATACTGGTCACGTATAATTCTGCGTTAATGGCTTTTAGCTCGTCCTCTTACTCATATTTCATCATACAACTGTCATCTCATTCCCTGTGTTTCCTTCAACTGGGTTTCACATCTGTTCCCCAAAAGTGGGAATACTCCCTTCTGTCTTTATAGATGTTTATGGCTAAGGTCAGCTTTACACCAGCCTAGCTTGTGGCCCAGTCCTCAGAGATACCAAGTAGTTCCTACCCCTTTTTGAATGGAGAATGAGAACTGAGAGAAATAGGCACAAGCACTATCACATTTCTCATGGTACAACATTAACCTTATCACTTATAAATGGAAATAAGATTTCAGATGATCATCTGTTAGAAATTCCTTAGTATTATTATGAGTATTCACTAGATTGCTAAAATAAAATATACTGGTGAGTAATATTTACATTGTTTTGCAACATTGCTCAGTAAGGTAGCACTGTCTAATAGATGATTAATAAAGCGTAGTATCTGCCTCAGCCAAGCAAAAGCTTCATATTTAGAGCCACAATCAACCTGAAATCCAATCAGTAAAATAAATCAGTTTCATTTCAGACATGACATATCTGTCCTGGAGCCTCTAACAGTTCTTCAGTTCTATTTTATCTAGATTCTTCTTTTCCTGGTTTGTTGTGGGCATAAGAAACGAGCCCTGCAGAAGCAGCTCTACACAAAGCGTTTTCAAACCTACCACAAACAGAACTGACAAAACTGAGAGGCGTAGCTCATTTCCTTAATCTTAAGTGTTAGTTAAATGTCTCTAATAAAAATCAAAAATATAGAAATCTGACAATCTTTTTAGTCTGCAGAGCAGATAGGACTCAAATAGGAACAAAAAGTCTTGCTTCTTAATAAGATGCAGCCCAGTTCTTTGATCAGAATTTATGATCCTCACCATTTAATTAACATATGTAAATATTTTTAATAACATTGTATAATCTCAATAAGGCACTTCAGTGCATGAATTATAGTGTATTAATTCGTGCCCATTTGCACTGACAGCACTTGGCCTTCTGCCTTACTCTTGACAATACAGTCGGCATGAATTAAGGCACCATATTTCACACCTTCATATTTCCTAAGGTCTAGAAACTGATAAAAATAACCAAGAGTGGGTATTTGTGTATATGCGGAGCAGTCTGTGATTCATGTTGCTGCAAGTTGTTGATTTGTTTTCAGTTCTAAGTGTACTGAGACTTATCAGGTATAGAAAAAGGACCTTGCTCTTGATAGTAATAATTATAACTTAGCTGAATTTACTTCATACTGGGTGGCTTGGTACTAATGGACAGACTAACCCCACCGGTACCACTCACTACATAAGCTTACTACCTGGTACATAGCTGGCTGGTCATGTTCTGCCACTGGTACTGGCTCCTTCCCTCTCAGCAGTGGTGCTTGCATGAGCTACCCTAAAGCTGGTCTCACTTATGCCTTTGTCACCTCCCCATCATTGAACACATGTCTTCAAAAGTGTTATGCTACCATGAATGGAGATTAAAAAGAAAAAGAATTTAACTTGGATGCTTCTCTCTTCTGTTTCAGTACAAGCCCTGCACATAAATATTATTTGGCCGTTGATCCAGTGTCAGAATCCCTTTACTTATCAGATACCAACACCAGAAAAGTCTACAAAGCAAAATCTCTCATTGAAACAAAAGATCTGGCCAAAAACGCAGAGGTGGTTGCAGGAACAGGTGATCAGTGCCTTCCATTTGACCAGAGTCACTGTGGAGATGGTGGAAAGGCATCCGAGGCCTCTCTCAACAGTCCAAGAGGTAAGAAAAGAACATATCTGAAGTACTTAGTGTTGGTCATCTGTCATTTCCTTCCATTATTTAGAAACTCAGATACAACTGGATGTATGAAAATGAGTCTGAGGTGATGATTTAACCAAATATAAAATAGCTAAATCATTTCATAAAGCTCACTCATGTCTTTAATACAACCAGTCCTTTATGAAGGAGCAGCACGAGCAGCCCACTCCAGCTGGCATCGCTGAAATACCCTTTCCTTGTGTGACAGCACTCCTCATTTATTTCTATTGCAAGGTGGTAGCATTTAATTATAATTAACTTTTAGCCAAATAATATGGCTGCAAAGTCAATTTTTTATATTTTATGCATTCAGGTGATTCTTGTAATGTTAATGGAGCTTACTCATACCCATTAAGTCAGTGCTGTTCAAATCAGACAGCAAAATCAGGTTTATTTGGAATTTTACCTTGTCCTTCCTCATTAAATGCACTTTGTAAATTATGAACATCTCAGGTACTGCACATGAAATCAGAACTTTGCTGCAGCCTTCCTGTCAAGAGTGCATCCTTTATTTTCACGTGTAAAACACTTATGAAGCCTTGAATCGCCACCAGAGCCACGATTAATCCCCTTGCAGTGTGCATTAGAACAGTGATAAAGTCTCTGGATTTGGTGCTCTAAAGCAGCTGAACGCCCTCAATTCCCACTGAAATTCCCGAAACAAAGGATACTCAGAATGTGCCATGGCAGAGTTCTGAGTGTGCTCTGGGCATATTCCCCCTCTAGCACACACCCCACATTCCCCTTAATGACTAGCTCTAAGGAAGGGGGTTTGATTATTGTTCATGAGCTAAAAAGGAAAGCTGTATTAGAAAGTATATCAAGGCAGGAGTGTCCCTAAAACAAGCAAATAATTCTGTTTCAGGGCTTAGCAAGGGACACATTGTAATTGCAGTATGACTTTAACATCTCTTTAATGATGGAAGGTAAGTGTGAAGTACATAGAAATAAATGTTAATCTTTGGGCAGCTAATTAACGTAATGAATCAATTCTAAAAGTAGTAGAAAACAAAGGTTTTCAAATCCTTTAGAAGGAAAATGATCAGTGTTTTATTGGTGATTACAACTGATCATATCTAATTACAAGTAGTTGTTCTACCTTATTTTCTTATTGGGGAAGTATGTTGGTGAGAATTTGTAATATACTATTTACTTCAAAAACATGCTGGCTTCCTTAACAGAAGGTTCTAGTCATAAAGAAATAAAAAGGAATAAAAGTACAATTAATGAGTTCTGGGGCAGCCAGCAAATACTAAAAAATTAACTGGTAGCAGACAACGCTAATATGTTGGCAAGTTGAAGGAATGGCATTTGATTTCTGCATTTACTCTAAAGTGTTTGAAATTGTCAAATTTATTATGTTTGGGGATCTGGATTTTAATCTCAAGGAACTTTGGTCTGCTGCATTCTATTTTTGTACAGGGCCTGGGAGGATGTAGCATTGACCTGTGCTTACCAGCACAGCACGAACAATTAGCTGTGCGTTATCACAATGATACTTATTATTAATAAGTACAGGTCCTTGTTTTGCTCTAAACTGGTTGAATAATCTGGGAAGGTATAGGAAGTACATGCCTGGTTGCCGATAGATCTACAGTTTATTAAGAAACCTGGAAGTCTCACATAAATACAATTTTAGAGATTCATTTGAATCACTTACTTTGCTTGTTATTGGAATAATTGTCAAGTCAGAAGACATCACATTTCTACTGAAATAATAGCAAACAGTATACGCACAAATATCTTTTTCCAGGAGGAAGAAAACTGTCAAAAATGTTGGTGATTCCACAGACTCAGTAGGATCTTATCCATGTTTAAGTGTACTTGAACACAAAGTGACAAAATGTTATGTAGTATTTGACTACAGAAATAAATTGATTGCTTCTAACTTCTCTCCTCTGAGATTTTTACAGTGCAAAAATAAGTACCTGATAATGCAGAGAGGCAGAGTCACTGCCAAGATTTTATTAAATATAATCACTTCCATTACTCCATGACCAGACAGGATTAGCATTTATTTTTTAAGTTGACACGTCTTAGCTTTTTTTTTTTCATTTGCCACCTTATTTTGTTTTATTTTATTACCTTTTCCTTGGTAGTATCTGAGAAATAACTCTGTTTACTGGCCACCTGACCTTGGCTAGTTACAGGTCTAAAGTTTCATTCTTATTTTTGCTACCAGCTGCTTATGACACTGAATACTTATCTGTATGACTCCCTTTATCCATTTGCAAAACTGATAATAAATACCACCTATGTAACATTTGTGAAACTTCGTCCTGTTTCTTAACATTCTCAAAAGTAGGTTAATAAGTGGAAATTCAAATACTCTTACTTGCTTTCCGGAATAAAAGTTGATTCAAATGCTAGTATAACTTTTTTCAACTCATAACGATTTTTCTACTTCAGTGGGCATGCAGGTAGGTTTTGTGAGAGTCCTAGGTTATTATTTAATGATTTAGGTCTTTCCTCAACTTCTGTTTCATATTATATTTATTTGGCAAGACTGTCTTTGCCTAGTGATCAGGAAATAAATGCCAGAGAGGAAAACATCACGAAGTCACACTAATCATTTATGATTTGATCTGCTTTCCACAACTTTTATCTTGCAGGTAACAAACACACATAGCTTTGTTCAATCTGTTCCCACTTTTCGGTGAAGAAGTAGAGATGAGGCTTAGTGACTATTAATCTTGCACTATTGTGTGTTGAGCTGACGTTGAAAGATGCTTTTAAACATGCATGGGTGGTGTAGTTGAAATTTGGACTTCAATATATTATTTTTACTGCAACTTTCTTTAATTCTGTAGAGAACTCAGACTAATGAGTCATGTAATAGATGACCAAGTACTTAAGCAGAATGTGAAATAACACAAGATGGGGACATAAAATGAGATCTGTGACAAGCTGAAGACATTTATTACACAAGCAAATATTGAAAATGAAGAAGTAACTACGGATGATATTAATCACTGATTTCCAATCACCTGAGCTTTGCCAAGTAACAGATTTTAATTTCAGGGTGTGGAATTCTGTTGGTAGGTTTGGGAATTTTTTGATAAAAAGTTTTTATGACACATCCAGTCACTATCTTTTAAACAATCTGGACTAGTATTTATAATAAAGCACTAAAGCATAGTGTTCTGATTTTAACTAGATGAGTCATTGAGTATTGGAGCAGTGAGAAGCGCTAACATTAATTAGAAAACCTGGGAGTTGTTCTACTTAGCACTGCAAAGCCAATGCCTGGATCAAAGACATTAAACATTTACCTACCCTGACCTTCTAAAATAAGTGGGCTTTAGACATGTAAGTAGATTTGACTTTCCAAGCTTAATTGACGGAGGCAGTGAGAGACTGAGACAATCGAGTTACCACTGTTTTGCTGAGCTAGTGTCTCCCAGTCAGGTATACCAAGAGAAGTGTCTTAGATTAACATCTGATTTCAATTACCTTGTATTTGTGATCACCTCAGAGCACTCACACAGGACAGCTGTGGTGGAAACGTGAAGTAACTTTTGTGAAAACAGTAAGTCCCTCCAATGGTTTAACCCTAAGCATTGGAAATGATTTACAAGGTTTGCAAGCCCAGGTACTAAATCCCAATATGTAAACATCCAAGGTCTTGCAGTGTCTGCTTTTTCACTCCTGGGTCGAGACTGGAGTCTGGAACTGGAAGATAGATGCACACGCTGTCTGTGCAAGCTGTGTACACAGGCAGTGCGCCTCAAGGTATTAAAAGCTGCACGCTGAGTACAGAGTAGTGGAATGCATTGCAGTGACCTCTCTACAAATGCAGTGACCTCAAAGTAAACTCCAGGGAAATGTAGAAGGTTGGAGTAAATTCTAAATCCCATGCATAAAAATACCTTGTACAAAGCTGTAGCGAAGAACCTTTTTCACTCAGACTCGTAGCCATGAACGAGCAACACAAATGAGAGCTTAAATTAAAAATTGGTTCTGCAGTGTAGTTTTATTCATTTTGCTTGAAATTACTTTACTATGGAAATACTACTAAAAGGAATCGCGGTTTTGAAAATGTGTTCAACCCCAGTAGCTTGCATCCTGAAATAATCAGTCTTGTTACTCACCATCTGCAGGAATACTTTCTAAAGTAAATAAAGCTGTAAGAACAACTGCTCAGATTAAACTTTTACATCTGTCAATTGACAGTAGCCCATTTAGTGCCTGCTTCTCCTCAGTTTATAGATTCCTATTACCTGAAGTAGGATGCAGACTAAATTCTTAGTACAGTGTTTTGTGAAAACAAGACCACCTTGTCATAGGTAGCGATCAATACTATTTATTCAGGAATCCTTGGTATTCTGTAAATTCCTATGACGTTCTCAATGCTTCCATACAATTCAAAATGAAAAAAACAGAATAGGATGATATGTTTCTTTAGCAATATATAAAGTAAGAAGTAGACAAACCAAGGTGATTTGCAGCCTCAAATCATTGTTCTGTGTATCAGAACCAGCAAAAAAATCACCTCGTGCCGTTTTTGATTCATCAAAATTTATTCCTTACTTTTCTCTTCAGTAGTCCTAGCTATGATTTCAGAAGTCTAGAAATCTTATAGAACATCTAAGTTAAACTTTTTGGATAGCAAGTTTTCCTAAATTTCATCCAACCTTCATCTGGATGCATGTTATCCACTTTTCTGCTAACCACTGTCAGCACTAAATATGACCCCAGTCTCAGACTGGAAGCAGGACATTTCCATTCACAATCAAGTAGTTAAAAATGCTGTTTGCTCCAACTCTATGCATCTAAAGAGAATGCTCAAGTGCAAGTCCCAAAGTCACGTTTCAGCTGACAAAGAATTGCTGAATATTTTGCTTCTAGTACTGAGACAGTAATGAAGTAAAGATGACAAAGATCACAAAGCAACAGACTGCAAATCACTTGAATCATATTTTGAGTGGTGTATTATGGTAACCTATAAATAACTAATTGCATAAAATTGCTTTAGTAGTTTCTAGATGGCAGCTTTAATTAAAAGCACTGGAGACATTTAGAAGTTTAGAAATGGATGGCATGTAATTTGCCCTTTTACCAACCATAAAATGATAATTAACCAATTTGATTCACTTCTTCCTATTAAAAGTTTTATGAGAATCTGAAGTTCCTTCTACATTTTTTCTTCAGCAGAAGGTGGCATTCTCTTTTATCAGTCCTCACAGGTAGTTTTAGATGTTCTTGTACAAATTCTTCAGAAGTTTAATTAGAAGTTTTCGGTGTAAAATGCTCATGTGAGAAGTTTTTAGCTGGGCAAGGATGTAAAGTAGAATTTCTGTAAGTGGGAAATATATAGCTCTAGCTGCTGTTTATTGATGTGTTTGAAGAGGGTTTATTCCAAAAAAAGAGCGTCTCTTAAAATACAAGTGTGTGCTGTAGTGGAGAAAGCGGGGGAAGAATGTAGTTTAGTGGGAAATTTACTCTTTTAATCGCTATTTTTAGCTCCCCTAATGATGAAGTGCTAAAATTCCTAGCCTGAAATATCATAGGTATAATAATCATATGCATTTTGAATTTATACCTATGAGAACTACATGCGAAAGTGATCATTTAACTTTCAAAGTGTTGTTTGTATTGTAATCATGTACACACGTACACTAAGGCAGATCTGTCAAGGGAAATAACCCTTTAGCCAAAATCACTCCTGAGAGCATATAAAAGGAGAGGTTATAGCTAGCCTTCTGTATTTATCATGGTTGCTCTCAGCCCATCTCCTAAGTTTTCTTTTGTGCACAAAGCGTCTATAAAGTGCAAAACTTTTTCTGCAGTCTTTCTAGTGATGATACTTAGTAGCCATGTCTAATTGCACTAGCAGCAGCTCATATTTAATGTTAATTAACAGAATTTAAATGGTACTGATTAAAAGATTTCTAAGTGTTATAAATATTGTTGCAAAATGTCAGCACACAAATCTACTGGAGATAGATGTTCATAAGTGCTACTGCTTTACATTCAGGTATAAAATGTAGTCCTATATAAGAGATTCCCAGGGACTGAACATGACTGAAAACAGCCCTTCGGTACAAGCATGTTACTTGGAAAAACAGGTTGTGCTCAGCCCTGAGTCAAAGGACAAGACTAAATCCTTACACAAGGTTATTTTGTACTTACTCAGACAGTGTTTAATGAGGAATCTTATATCCAAACAAGGTAAGTCTGTCGTGTGCAATACATCACATTTGTGCCCAAAGACAGTCAGTTGGGCGTGCAGTTTAGTGCTATGGCTCCTTAAAAAAAACAGAATCAGACTGAGAGCCTAATGCAAACTACATCTCATTTTCTTGTGCAGAGAAAAGATACGTGAAAAGCCAGACCTTTTTTTGCTCAATCATGGAGTGAGCAGTGTTCCTATTTGCACTCAGCATGTGCATGTTTCCTCTTATCTGTGATTAAAGCACAGTTGAAGTGCTGCGTGTGATTTGATTCTGCATTACACTGTACGTCAGAAAAGGATTAAAATTAAGCTCTTGGAATACAGATTACGGGAAGCATCATGCAAGATGTGACAGGATCATTAATGAATCCAACTTGAATAATGAATAAATTGGGACAGTTTAGCCACAAATCTGTGTTTTGTTTTGCAATGGATGCCTTCTATAAGGTATTTGTCAACAAGACTTAAATGCACAAGTAATTTGTTCAAAAGGGCAAAGTCGTGTTGTTTTAGTATACAGAGTAAGCATTGGAAGCAGTAGTTTGTTGTTGAACATCTATACACTGATGCTTGAAGAAAGTGTCTTCTTGGGAAGTACAGGAATTTATTATCTAGTACAGATACCGAAGACTTGGGCCTGCTTACAACATCTCACTGGCATATGTATTTGCTTTGTAGATAGATTGGCTTTCTGCGAGGGCTGGAAAGCAAAATATACACTTATTAACATTAAAGGCTCTTTGGTTTTCCTATATAGTCAGTGTTTGAAATCCATTCAGCAACACAGCTGAGTAGCTTTATTTCATTGCAGCATAATTTTTGATTTTTATATAATGGATGGTTTGCAGCCAACACAGCCATCTGTTCACAGGAAAATTGCGTAAAACAGAAGATGCATTTGCCCTAGTAATAGATCCTGGCCTGGTATTATTCATGGCATGGATCTGATCCATGCTGTGCTACTCAGGTGAGAAGCGTAGCTCCTTGCTTACCTTGCACTGCCACTCCTCTGTATAGGCGACATGTGCTGTGGTTCCCATCCACATCAGGTATGTCATTTGAGCCTGTGAACCACACTGGAAAGCAAATCAAATGTAATATTGCTCCACAGTGCAGCATTAAGAAGGTTAAAACCATCCCCAGTAATCACAGCTGCATACAACCCATAACTGTAACAGATAGCGGTCCTCATTCCTTACACCTTCTCTGCACAGCAATCCAGCATGGATTTTTCTTCTCAGAGTCTTGAAGAGACCCTCAAGAAAGTAGTAGGAGCTTACGACTGAAGAGACTTTTGTGTCCAATTGTCATGCATCCCTGAAGAAAGAAAACCTAGAACAATTTCCTAGCAGCTTTTCCATTTACTAATAATCCTTTAACATGCTTCAGTTTTTACATCATAAAGCTGATCAGAGCAGGGGAGAGCCCAGGCAGGAGGGCAGGAACCTCTGAGCATCCCAGTGAGAGCTGCAGGAGGTGCTTCAGAGCTCAGCTCCACCTGCTCCATGGCCCCAAACTGTGGCAGCAGAGTCAATGCAGTCTTGCTTCTTATATGCACACTTTACCTCAGCTCACCTTCAAACCTTCTGCCACATGGATTTATAGCTGGACTTCTCAGAAGCAGACAGCAACCGTAAGCTTGCCAGTCACTGTGTAGTTTCCAAAAACATTGTTACTCTCCAAAGAGTAAAATTGCTCTGAGGGAATAAGTAGCAAGGAGGCATTATCTGTGAGCTCAGACTGACAGGGAACCAGACCTTAACACAGCTGTGCTTCCTTTTGCCTTTTTATAACCTCCTAAGATTTCCCCACAGCTGCTCCACCTAACCCCTAGGTGATATCTGTCCTAAAGAACAGGACACCTCAGCGATCACCTGTTTCACATAATGAAGCGATCTAGCCTAACACTATATCCTGTGGCATTTCAGCAGTCTGGAGGCATTTTTTGTCCTGGATGGAGAAGGTGAAGGGATGGCAGTTTCTAGAGGCAGCTCACAGCCACATGAATGCACTTGACTGGCAGTTTAAAGGATTCATTTCAGCTTGTACCAATGTGCTGGTAGATATCCTGAAAGCTAGACATAAAAGGACCACTGAACACTGAAGTTTACTGCTTTGGCCTTTGGAGGTCTTTTGTGATGATACTCTCAGAGCTCTGCAAGGTGCCTAAATGTTACCTGCAGTGAAGAGGTACCTCTGGGCTGTGGGAATATGATGGTAAGTTGCACCCAAGAACCTGTCCCCCTGCAAGGCTTTTGCAGCCTCACTCAAGTGTCTCCCTCTCAGACAGAGTGAGGGATGGGAATCTTCTGGTGGAGGAGGTCGGTCTGCTCTGGCAAAGGGACTGCCAAGCCCTTGCTAATCTCCTGGTTGCTGTAGAAATCTGATGTGGATCTTATTGCTGTTTTCTGTTAGAAGAGAAGTGGTCATGGGCAGTTTGGTTTGGGTCCCTGCTACTGCGTTACAGTCAGCACTGTAAGAGAAAGCGTCTTATACTCAAACATGTGTGTAACAAACTCAGTTGCCAGGCATTTCCAAATGCCAGGTACAGATTTACTTAGGGCCCTGGGGAGACTGTGAGAGTTGCATGTTTCCCATCAGAGCTGCCTGGTTCTGCCCTCAAGACTGCTTACTCTGCCTTGCCTCCAGCTGCAAGTGTTCCTAGATATTTAAAGAAATTAAATTAAGTATATGGAAATGGGGCTGGGAGGTGAGGGAATTCAGTTTGGGCTTTTTTTCTTTTTTTAATGGTGTGTGGAATTGCTGTGTGAGATCCTAAACTGGCATGTAGACAAGTGTTTTGTAAACTCGGAGTACATGCAGCCTTCGGTTATGCTAAATGCAGGGCACAAAAATCAAGAACTATATAAGCCACTGTCCAAACCATCTGTTCAAGTCCTGTGCCTTTCATTTCTGTGTAGCACAACATAAATTCATTATTAAAATAGCTTGGCTGTGCACAGCAGCTGCTATAATTGCAAAGTTATGCAACTTTAAATGGGAAACTATGAAATACTTTAAAGCAAGAAATCGAACGGGTTCAGTAGAAAGGATTTCACAAATCTAACATGAATAAAGTACTTTTTGAGCTGGAATAAAAATGAAATAAAATCAACTGTAAGCTACTATTTTAGAAAAGCTTGTCTTCTCCCACTTTGTAATGGACATGAAGCAAAGGTTGAAAAGCTTAATTCTATATATATGGAATTACACTGCAAGCAAAACCTCTGCTTTTTTGTTCTGTGTTGTACTGTTTCTTCTTCATATCTTCCTGCTTTCTCTGTAAGTCAAAGACATTTTGATATGTGGGTATGAGCTTTCCATGTACGCGTTGTGCAAGCCTCAAATAAGCAACGAATAGAAAAAAAATACAGTTATACTTTTTTTAATCAGCAGATCTTCAGAGTTTTAAGAGGAGAGGAAGCATTTTCATCTCATACTTTTTAATCCAGATAACGTCAGTGCTAACACTCTTTTTTACCCTTTTCCCTCATCCAGGTATCACTGTAGATAAGCATGGATTTATTTACTTCGTTGATGGTACCATGATTCGGAAAATTGATGAGAATGGTGTGATCACAACAATAATAGGTTCGAATGGCCTCACATCAACCCAGCCATTGAGCTGCGATTCTGGAATGGACATCACTCAGGTAGACACCTGGTTTTCATATGTTGTCACTTTTCTACACATTGTGGAGATAGATAGCCTGGTTTCGTGTATAAGGAATTTATATTAGAATATGCTGGATGAAACAGATAATTCTGGGCTGCACAAAATGCAGCAGAAATTCCCTTCATGTTATTATTTTAAGGTGTGCCATACAAATGCAAAATCTTGACCTTTCTTTGGGAGATGGCATATGAATGTGTAGAGGAGTTTATATAAAGAGTATAAACTGCTTTAGAAAATTGCTTGCTACTCTGAGATATATCTTCTAAGAGCTTGTCAGAAGTTTAGAGTGCTATCCTTTAGTCCAGCATTCAGCCTGATTTTATTGAACTATTAAATGTGAAAAATGCATGTTACAGTAAATAATTACACAACAGTGGTATTGTAATGCAGCTACTGCATTTCAGTACATTTCTCAAAGTGCCTTTCGGTTCCTATTTCAAAAGCAATGTAAAAGAAATTGGGCTAAAAGACACTTATCACATCTCTAGTTAATTCTAAAAAAGATACATAAACAAGGAGAAACATAAATGGTACTCTCGACTCGTCAGTAAGCCACACTTACAGCCAGCACAAGAAAAGGATTTGCCTTTGCCAATATATACTTGAATTAATCAGCTTCAAAATGAGGGGAAAGCTATATTTGAAAAAATCCTGAGGCATTCGAGTGACGTACTAAAGTTGTGTTATGGCCTCTGTAATCTAATATCCAGGATTCAGTTAATTTTGTATGTAATTTTCTCCCTGCCCTTTTCTTAGTCTTTCACAATTGGAAAATTACAGTTACAATAAACTTTGTAATAGCGGTAAGGGCTTGTTCCTCGTTTCTCAGTGGAGTAATAGCAGGTGACTATGATCTTGTATTCACATACGTGAAGAATCTGGAGTCAATACTTTGGGTAGTTCCTACCAGATTACACTGGGATGAGCTATGGAATCTAATGCTGCTGTCACAGAAGCACTTGAGCATTTTATTATTAGAGTCAAAAACACAAATATGTGTCCTTGTTCCATTTCACCTGTCACTGTACCCTATGTGTTTGCAAATGCAGGCAGAGGAACCTCAGCTTTCCTGTTCTCACTCCTGGGAGAGACAGGCTTTCGTGTACTCTCTGGTCCATAGACACATAATTATCCGTGTAAAGCAGAATAGGGTCCATTGGCTTAATTGTGCTAACCCAAAGTTTAAACTAGCCTAGTAACTATCTTGATCATATAGCTTCTGGGCACCTTGGCTTCTGCTCTGGCACCAATTCTGGCAGGAGAGCCAGTCCTGCAGATGAACCCACCACAGCAAGCAGTGCTCCCCACCTAGGAGGCACGGACTCACCACTCCATTGCTATGTACCAGCTGGCAGGAGCAATGCTTCATGGAACTTAAAGCTCCCTGAAGCACATTTACTTGCTTCTTGGGTACTTGTAACAACTGCCTGGGGCATCAATAACCAGATTAGAGATCTCTGAGGTGCAAGGAATGGTGCCAGGTGCAGCGTCTGCTCCCTGCCATCTCCTTATGATCTGCACCTCAGGCTGTACAGATAATTGCTTTACTGGCCATTTCATGTGTGGCTGTGTAGATGTATTCAAATTTTCGCAAAGACCTTTTAGCAAATAAGTTTCAGCAGAGGGTCTGGCAAATGTAGAAATAAAATCATATTATTTTTTTAGATTGAAATTAAATTTAAAAGGTAAACATTCAGGGCTGAAACCAAATATGCTGAATTTGTGACTAGATTTAAATAGTCTTAAAATCCTGGTTTTGGGGAGGTTGGTTACTTGCCAGAAACAGGTTTAGTTTACCTTACTCAACAACATACTTCCAAAGCCATTGAGAAAGGGCTTCTGCAAAATCATAGATAAGAAAAAGCATGTCATAGAGCAAATTCTTCTTCATATTGCTCTCCAGACATCAACATTCAGCTTAGGTAGGACCTTCTTTTCAGAAAAGCAGGAATAAATTTTTGTTTGCCATGAACAATTCAGGTGCTGCAGCAGCTACAGGAAACTATTGCTGTGCATCCTCAAAATTTTGCAAATGCTTCAGCATTCTCGCAAAGCAAGATGTGTTCTTGCTATATAGATAGAGATAATCTTGAGATAAGTTGTGAATGCATGCCAGTAAATATTCTAAACAACATAATAAATCATGGAGTATTAAAGTGTCTTTAAAAAGTGGACAGTCTCATTTTCTAAGTCTGAGTGTAGTAATATATAATTTTCTGTCACTGATAAATATAGTCACATTGTTGACAGTCTGCAGTACAGATGTACTTGTGGAAGCATTTTTTGTTTGGAGGATTTTTTTTGTGGAGGATTAACTGAAACTTTCCACAAAATCCATACTTTTGAAGTTTTCCACATATGCAGTAAAACACAGACAAAAAATGAATGCCAAAAGTCTATGTTCTGAGAAGTAGCTGTATCAAATTTGCTTGACAGTCTTCTTTCAAAGTTGTTGCTGATAACCAGAAAATCCTATGTAATAATCACATCCTATTGAAGTCATGCATGTTAATCTGAAATTATATCACTGAAAATAAGGGAATGATATTTTCACTTAGTCAGAAACAGTTGTGCATCCTTGCAAGACTGCTGAGTTTATTCCACAATGGTATAAACATAAATGAAAAATTAATTTGCCCAATTTCCACTTAAATTTGGTTTTGACTAAATTACAAATATCATTTACATCCAGAGATTTTGGGTTGCTCACAATTTGCTGCTTTGAGGCAGTTATGAAATAGGTTAATAAAATCAATTCTTAAATTTGTTCTGACAATAAAATCAATTACTTGATAAAAATCAATATTTCTTGATTTACCAAAGTACAAAAATTATACTCTTGAAGTAAACGCATGGAGCAACTGCCCAATGCAAAAACTACCATAAACGACAAACCTTCACTTTAAGGTATTCACTTTAATAAATTAGTTGATTATGAAAGATTTTAACCATTTATTCTAATATCAGTTTTGATAGAAACACTTACTAATCATTCTGTGTTGGTTATTCACCTCCTCATTCTTAAGCATAGTAATCTGCTTTTGTAACAGGAGGAAGGGAGGACAGCTGGACTTGAAAAGATTGTATGTTGTGGCAAATGAAGCCCTGACTAATTACTTTGATCTCAGACTTCACTGAGAGGGTGTTAATCTGAATTTAGAAGGAAAAGGGCAATCAGTTGAGATGTTTATATTGTTCTCAATACAGTTTCAGTGAGTACAAAACTTGGAGGACTTTTGTTCTCAGCACAGATTATTTTAGTGTTCTTCAATGAGTTAATGAATGACTTTAAAGAAAATGGCTCTTCAGAGCTACGTTTATGAATATATACATGTATATGCTCAACAGTTGCCATCACCATTGGTGCCAGGATTTTAGCAGACACCTACATTAAATTAGTTATTCCAGTATCTTCTGTTCTGTTAGAGCTGGTCATATTTTTTTAAAAATGCTGCCTGTGAAACTCTGAACATGAGCAAGAGCTAAATTTTCAACACTAAATATTTTTCAAGAGTATCAAAGGGTGTTGGTCTTCATCTGTTCTGTGATTTTTTAATATTCACCTCACAGAATCACAGAATGGTGGGGATTGGAAGGGATCTCAGGAGATCATGCAGTCTAACCCACCTGCTAAAGCAGAGTCACCTAGAGCAAGTTGTACAAGAGTGTGTCCAAGTGGGTTTTTAATATCTCCAGTGAAGGAGACTCCACACCCTCCCTGGGCAGCCTGTCCCAGAGCTCCATCACCCTCACAGTAAAGTTTTGCCTCATGTTCATGTGGAACTTTCTGTGCTCCAGTTTGTGCCCATTTCCCCTCTAGATTAATTATATGAGTAATAAATGCACCTTGAACCTTATATGTCTGCATCTGACCTGGAGGCCCCATGGACTGAGCTAACTGATCTCCCAACTCTACAGTCTGTTGATTATTTCCTTCTGTCAGCTGCAGCCCAGCCCAAGAGAACAGAATTCCCTCCTACATCCCCTTCCTTCCCATAGCTTTTGGATAGGAAGAGTATTGTAGGTACTTTAAATCGGGGACGTAAGCTGTAGTCTAAAATACTCCTACTGACTTCTTGAATTGCTACACAGCTGACTGCTCTCTGAGCTTGTACTAGCAGTGGGCTGGTGAAGGGGACCACCACACAGCAGGACCTGTGGCAGCCCCTCCTGGCCACAAGCCACTGAGGGGGGAGACTGGGATCAAGAGGGAAAGAAGGAAAAGGGAGGGTATAATCATTCTGATGAAGTGAAACTTGATTCTGTCTAGATCAGGGGCATCACTAGGTTGCTCTTTTTCTCATGCGTCCTTAGGGTATACAGAATTTTTTTTAGCCTTGTAATTGGTAGCAAATGAGAGCACATTGTGGTGGTGTGTCTGTCTGTCGATATTCTTTTCCTGACAGTAAATCCAAACCTTGGGCCAATTTCAAACAAATTTGTGTAAGACTACCAACCTCTGCAGCAATTAAATTCCTACTCGTTCCATAAAAAATATTAATCCAGTTGGAGGAGAGAGACCTAAAGTGCCCTCTCAAAAGGAAATATTGTAACATGAACTTTCTTTTATTAAACTCCAGAGATTCTACTCAGGATCTAATAAATGCTCCATTCACGGGAAAAGCTTCATTTGGTGCTTGGATCTTATTAAACTCCCAAGTCAGTCAGCCATGAGACGGAAGTCCTTAGGAAACCAGACTTCATTAGATCCACTGTTCATAGAAGTTATATTGATGTTGTGGGAGGTTTTGTGTGAAAGTAAAAACACTTCAGTTCAGCTTGAGCAATAACCTTCACTTCTGTCTGTATGGCCATGGTGAAAGCTGAGAAGAGAACTAGCAGATATTTCTACCATCTTGCAATGTCATACTTTGTTTCCTCCCATGAGAAATATGTGGGCTGAATTTCAACCAGACTGAACCTCAAGTCGTTTATCTGTGCAAGTGGTAGCAGTTAGTATTTGGGAGCTGTTTAAGCAGATCTCAAGCACAGTCTCTGCAAATACAGAGACCAAATATTTGCAAGGCAACAGAAAATGAATCCCAAGAGCTTTCTCATAGCCTGCAGCCATGGCCTTGTTCTCGTGCTGATGTCAGTCCCGCTAGGCATGAGTCTGTGCCAAAGCAATAGCTGCAGCCTGATTGATGGTGTTAATAACTGTCACTGCTGTGTTTCAAAATGAAAGGTCTGGTTTGAAGACTTTTTCTTGACATTTGCACTTCATCAGCCTTTGTTCAGCAGTTCTCCACATGAGGGAACCATCTATATTGTGTTGCTTCACATAAACTTCAGTGACACTGCAAAATGTTTTGCTTCCTTATAAAAATGTGACATAGGCAATTTGCTTGCGCAGGTCAAATTAAAAGGCTGATTCTAGAGCAGGGTTTAAAGGTGACCCACACGTGCCAAGAGTGTCATGTCTTGGACAGCCTACTCTGATTGATGGAGGAGAGAGCAGTAAGAAATGCTGTTGATGACCTACTTGAAATAGTGAAGCGAAAGACGGGATAGTGGAAAGCACAAGTAAAGATGATGCTTGAAAATATATCTCAAAAATGCAAACGCTGACATTGCTCCTGCAGTCACAAGCGCTGCAGGCGCTCCCCACCAGCATCTGCACAGGCACAATATGCTTCAGTGGCATTATGGAAACCTTTTGAGCAGAACAAAAAGTTCCCAGGACGTGGTGACCTCACTCGAAAGGAGCAATGAGGGTCTGCTCATTGGAGCAAGCACAGCCTGAACAGAACTTTTGCTGGGTATGTTTGGAGACAGGAAAGAAAAATGTGAAAGACAAAAATATCTGATGAAGGGGTGAGAAGCAAGGGGAGCAAGCTGCTAGCATAAAAATCAAATTGATTGTAGGTTGAAATGCCTTTAAGCCACATTGAGAATAGGATATCGCAAAGCAACTGCGGGATTACGTGGAGCCAATTATCTAATTAACATTGCAGGTCAGAGGAAGGCACACTATCCGTTTAGGTGCTTTGCTACACAGGCAACAGTATATTTTGCATTCTTGTAAAAGCAGAAAGCACAAAACGCTTTCTCATTTGCTTTTTTTAACACTAGATGCATAATATTCTAATTGTATTAAGAAGGCTGCATGACATCAAAAAGCAAAAACTTTGTTTTCTTGGTAGCAAAGTATTATAAAACTCCCCATGCTCTTGATTTACTTCTAGTCCTCTACCAGTGTGAGGCTTCTGATACACTGTTCTGGTTGCATGTAATTCATGTTGCGTAAATATTCCAAATCTCTGAACTGTGTTTTTCAGTGCTTTGCAGAAAAATGTTTTATGTGCATTCATGAAATTGCTGAACAAAGAGTACACAAAGCAGAAATGACAATTTATAGGCCCTTTAATATTTATTTGTGATCTTCCCTTTTTTTGCTTTTTAGAAAATATCCTTATTATTTTCTACTTTTTGCTGTATGAAGGAGCCTAGAAAAGCTGGGTTTTTTCCAGTATAAAGTTGTCTTATTCTCTGGTTCCTTCTACTCTGCTGCTTAATTTCAAGTTCTTTTTTCTCTGGCTTTGCTGGAGTACCAGAGAAGTTAACTAAAGTGGAAGTCATGGCCCAGCAAAATCGTCAAGTGGTTTGCCACTGACTTCAGTGCAACTGGGTCTTCTCACTGGGTGCTTTTCCAGGCTTAATTGAAAGGCTAGTGAGTGGCGAGTATGTAGCAAGGAGCAACTGTACCCTAAGAGGAGGTCTATGTTTCTGAAAAAGAGACCAGTACAGGTAATGGATAGAGCCTTTACTGAGGTATTTTCAAACCTTTTCAAAAATGAGACACCCCCTCCTCCCAGTTAATTGTCAGCCTTTGGAAACCAAAAGCCTATACAAAGTAATTCCAGCTGTAATAGCATATGTAGGAACAAGCAGTCACTAGAATCCATACTTTCAAGCAGAAGCAAGCTTGAAGCCTTTTTAAAAAAGGGTCTTCAGGTAGAAGATAAAATAAGCTTTTCCCAGGGTAGAGGAGAGGTTAAGTAGCCTCTCTTTAACAGGGACTGAGAGAAAAGAGGCTCATAGGATTAGGACCTCAGGTGGAAAGAAGTCTGTGAGAGCTCACGAATCAAACTTGTAGGTGTATAAGGTGTCTTTTAGAATATCAAACAGAAAGGAATATAGTTTCATCACAACTAATTTATATTCTAACCAGATGATTCTATCTCTGAATTTGCAATGTTAGTCATAGAAATGAGATAGCGTGCAATGAAGTCATGCTGCAATTTCTTCCTTAAAGCCCAAGTGCTCTTTTTATATTGGTCACCTGCAAAATAGCAATTTATTTCAATTGTCTGCCATAAATAATGCATTACTACTGAGTAAAAGGCTATGCACATTTTAATCAGCTCTTCAGTGATTGCAACCTTTCCTTTGATTGTTGAGGCACAGAGTGTTAGACACTCGATGGTGGAGTGAAGGAGACCTGGCAGACCTCTGCTCATGACTTTTCTCTTACTTTTTGCCACACAGATCCAAATTCAAATTGCTTTTTTAAGTATTTGTTTTTAATGAGAAATTGCAAGAAGGGAGAAAATTCTGTAAGAATAAGAAGGCTGGCAAGAAGGTGGTAGCTCAGCCCTGAGTCTAGTTGCTTTCAGGTTCACCTTTGTGACTAAATGAAACCTCCATGCTCACCAAATGCTGTGAAATGTGCTCAAGGCTCATACGCCTCATACGTGTCCACCCAGCAATACCGATACACCCAAAATGCTCTGCCTCCCCTGGGCTTCTTCCAACTTGCCCACCAGCTCGGGACCTTGCACACTGCCCAGTTTCCCAAACACCTAATCCTCTTTTGGCTCTCCAGGAAATGAGTTCCTAGGTGAAAAGCCTGGCTCTTTTTGAGGCTCTTTTCCTGGTTTTTCCCAAGGAAGAACTTATATGGTTGCTTCACTTTATTCTTTATGTGCATGTAGCCTTTGACTACCTCTCTTATTTACACGTGACTTCTGTGTGATTGAGTCCAACTGATTTACTTGTGGCAGAGGCCATGTATCTGCCGTGCTGAATTACACTGCTGAAAATGTTTAGCACAGTTTTGCCAGACTGGTAGGAGTTTGCAGTGGGTTGGATAGATACATCAGTGTCTACATCTCACTATTTTTGTCTGTTGAGGAGGCACAGTGGACAAATTGTATGCATGAAGAATATAAATAGAATCATAGAATAGTTAGGGTTGGAAGGAACCTTTAAAGATTGTCCAGTTCCAACCCCCCCTGCCATAGGCAGAAACTTCTTACTAGATCAGGTTACCCAAGGCCCATCCAACCTGGCCTTAAACACCTCTAGGGATGGGGCATCATGTACTCCTAATATATACCTATATATGCTTATATAATGTCTATGTACATGTGTATGTATATGGTTTCTACATGTACTGTAGGTAAGTAATTGGATAGTGAAAGCTGGTCCCTGACATCCTGGAGCAAAAGCCCCAAAAAGGTCTGCTGACAAGGAAATGTAGATGCTGATAGGAACATGCAGAGGCAGGTTGAGCAGAAAATGTCCCTCTTTTTCTTTTAATCCAGTTATTCATCTACATCTACTTATAACAAAGCCTGCTTTTGATTTAAGAAATATTTGCTTTGATGAAGGCAACTCCTGCATTAGCTGGCTTTTCTTAAGTTGTCAGGGCTGGTACTGTGTGTATGTTGCTCTCCTCACCAACCAACCCTTTGCACATCTAGGGGAGACAGGTTTTGTGTTATAAATTTAATCATCATCATCATCAAGCTTTATGTGGAGCTGTCTTTATTGTCTCTATTCCAAGCCTTTCATATTGCCCATTGCATTGACTAAGTGAGAGGAAGATTGCTGTACATCTTGGAGAAGTGGGTCTTTCCCCTTCTAGTCTGTTGTCACAACAGCACAGATTGAGAGAAAGCCGCAGAAATCAAAGCATAAAACCAGCATAAGTGAAAAAAAAAAAGCAGGATAGGCATTTAATTCTGTTGTCAGGTCATTTAAATTTTACATAGCTGCAAACTGCTGCATTTGAAAGCTGTAGAAGAAAGTGTGGGTATGGTTTTATGACTGAAAGCATTTTACTGCAATAACCAGCAGAAGGAGGGGCAAAAAAAAGCCAGCAGAGTGTTACTTCTGGTCTGCAAATTGCTCCAGGTACTAAGGGGAACCTGAAAATCTGCAAATCCTGTCAAAACAATCCTGTAATGATAACAACTTACAAAGGGCAGAACTTTGAAGCATGTCTGCATGAGAGAACTGTAGAGGGTGTTGTTCCCTTGCTGCCTGGGTACTTCTCAGGTCTCAAAGCTGGTTATAAACAAAGACTGAAAAAGCTTTAGTACCAAGAATTGTTGCTTTAGAGGTGTTAGTTATATTTCCTGTGTTATTATGAGGACTAGGTTTGCCCTGAGTTATGCTTACAAGCTGCAGAAGTCAGATGATACTAAGTGGTGGTAACAACAGAGTGCAGTATGGCAGGAGCTGCAGCCTGGGCAATGACAGCTCAGAATGCCTGATTTCCCCTCTTCAAGATTCTACATTTGCTTCAGCATCTTTTCTACCCTTGTTTCTGCCAAGGGTAAAAAAAATGAAAAGACGCTGTCAGTGGAGGAAAAAAAAATGCAAATGTCAAGCCAGAAATTGGTTGTATCCATTTGATGCCATGGAACCATTAGGTTTATAGCTGTGTTTTATGAAGTTTAGGCCACAGAGAGAGATGCACGCAGAATGATAGAGAGGGCCGTTTTATGCAGGATGTTACTCTGACAATAACACTCACATTTACAAACAAATTAGCTAAAAATGTCTGAAGGACATTCAGCTTTTACAAACTGGGCCTCATCTTCTGCTGATAGATTCCTTTGGGATGGGTATGGCATGCAAAATGATACACTGCCTTGGAGAATAAATTTGTGAAGTTTAGTAATGTAGGTCACATTGCAGGAAAATCATAAATGTCTGAACATCACTCCATAGCCATTCAGTCAACAGCTCAAAGCAAAATGGGAAACTGAACGGTGTGTAGCTCTCTGGTGAGGGCTGGGAAAAGTCATGGTATGATGTAAAACCCGTTAGGTCCTCCATCCATATGTATTTCTCTGTTCTTCTATTTTCCTTGCCAGTTCAGAGCTATTTTTCTGTGTCCGTATGAATAGCGACAATAAACCCAATGTGTTTCTTGCTATTGCTGCCATGAACTAAAATAAGTGCTCATGAAAAGGATGCCAGAAATTTGGGGAAGTGGGACAAGTCAGATGGTTGAGTCTTGGTATAAGTAGCCTTGTCATAAGGAACTAATTGCATTGTGAAATTATTTTTTTTTTTTGTATACTGTTATCAGGAAGGATTTATAACTTATACTTGAGTCTTTTTGGATTTGATTTGGAGAATAAAGGAATGGAGACATTTTAAAAGGATCTTTCTAGATCTAGCACTGTCTGGAGATTCCTGTTGCGTTCTAGATCTAGAAGTTGCTGAGGACCTGATCCAGAGATCTCGAACTTTGCTGGAAATGTCAAGAGGCTTTCTGAATATATCTAGTGCCTTTGTAGGTCTGTGGCCTTTCTACATCTAAAGAGGTTTTTGAGTCAGGGGTGGGAGGCATCCATAGCTTCTGGAGCATGTCTAGAGACTCTTTAGATCTTTTACTCAGGACGGTTTGGAAACCTTTTGGAGCTTTTATTTCAGAGCCTGCCTAGCACTTGTCCAGAGCCCTTCTGCAGCCCTTTCTAGCTCAGCAGGCTTCTCTAGATGCAGCACATTTTGGGCCCTTTTTGAATATAGGACTTCCCAGGGACCCCTTCTAGGACCTTCTGCATGTCCCTGTCCCCTTTTTTTAATTGTTTTGCAAGAGGCTTTGTAGAGCTTTCCTGAGCCCTCTTAGGTTTAGAGCCTTACTATCCCTTTCTAGTTCGAGAGCTTAGCTACAAAAATTTTATTTTGCTATCTGATTAGGAATCTGTTGAAAACCTTATTTCAGGTGCGCTTTTAAAATTTTGGAGTCTTTTGGAAAGGCAGAAAACTGGATGCCTCTCCTTTTAGATCCAGCTTGTGTCAATACCAGGCTTAAAATGCATTACTTAGTTGAGTGGGATTTCTTGAATTGTGCTTGAAAAAACATTAGTCCTAAAATTCACTCTTGTAAACGTTCCTGGCATAATCTGATAATGCATATTCAAATATGTATTACAGCAGTAACCAGAGCCCTTAGCTCACATAAATTTAAAGCAGAGTGCCTGCTTGCAGTTTCCAACTAGGTTCAAACACTCTCCAGTGTGTTTTCTTAAGAGTATCTGGTCAATATAAATACTTACATAGAAGGATTGCTGCATGGAATGTAGTTGTCTTGTTTGTTCTGCAAAATGCAAGATGCCTGATGCTTTTATGAACCTCAGTAGTTACTGGAAGCAAAAGACGCTGTAAGATACTAGCTCCAGCCTCCAGTGGTCTCAAACAGCTTCTAATTACTGCCTCAATTAAAGCATTTCAGGATCATCCTCCCACCTTTTCTGAATTAGCAGCGCACTGGCTTTCTGTACCTAGAACTTCTGAGCCGAAAATGGAAAGCTGAGGCCAAAACTGGTGAGAGATTTATTAAGAATTAGGCAACCTTATTTTCGTGCCACTTCATCTGACAAGCACGAGACCTGGAAACACAACTTAGAAAGTGTGGCAAAATGGAAACAGTCCTGTTGTTAGCTAGATTTCCACCTGGTGCTGCTCCCTCCTTTTGGCCATGCAAATTAACAGCAGTGGTGTGTTTGGAGGGCATCTATTCCCACTCCAGCACTGGAGATGTGTTTGGGTTAGATTCAAATTTGTGATCTATTTTGAGGTATTTTAATTGAAGAGTCTAAGATTCCTCCTCTCAGAGGTACCAGCCTGCTCAAAATACTTTGTATTTCCTTCTGGGCATTTAATGAAGTATTTCTTCCATAGCCTGTATAAACCCTGGGTACCATGCTTAAACAGACGTAACTGCCTTAGGAATCTAAATCTCATTGATTTTCATAGTCAGTGGGCTTATGTGATTCTGGATAATATTCCCACTGTTATTAAATAAAGATGATGCAAAACCTACCCCCATAGAAATCAACTTTTCCTATTGATTTAGTAGTCCCAAGAATCCTCATACAGTCTTTGAAGTTGTGAAGCAGAAAAATCCTTAAAAAGAAATTATGAAACTTGAGAGCTGGAAAGCGAGACCATAGCAAATCTTGTAGCAAGGGAAGTGAAGACAAGCAGTGAAAACTGCTGGAGTGGTGCCTTGTCTTCACGTTTCTGCGCTGGGTCCTTCATCTGCTGCAAATAATTGACTGCAAAGGCAGGTTGGCAAGGAGACTACCTGAGTCTTGATGCCGCAGAACTGGTGGCCTCAGACCTCTGAGCTGCATCTGTACATGTGTCACAGCTGCTTTCTCAGCTCAGGGCAGAAAACAGCGGTCATTAGGCTGCAAAATGCATGTATTTGGGTTTTTCACTAGGGAACAATGAATGCAGAGAGAGCAGCATTTGTAAAGTTTACAGCAGGGACTGCTGCAGCTGAGCTGTATAGTTCTGAATTGTATAATAAGCAGCATAAGGAGCATGAGAAACAAAGGCTCCTCCAGCATGGGAGGAGGCAGTGCTCCCACCGTGGGGAAGGGTTCCCCAGTGTCAGACCACGGGAGCTGAATTCTATCTCTGTGTGCCATTAATAAAAAAAACTAAGCTGCTGAGAGGCGCTGACAGTTTCAGTGTCAACAAAAGAAAGAGTCTAGAAGTGAGAGCAAACTGACAGAAAATGATGAAAAAAGATCTGTGGTTGTCAACTGTGAGAAAACAGAGAAATATATGCAGTGAGACGTCCTGTAGAAAGTTCAGGGAAGCAGAACCCAGTCTCCTTCAGCCTTGTAAACTACATGTGCACTCCTAATGGGCTGCCTGTGCGAGTCCTTCCTTGGAGCCATTGCTACTGCAGAAGGAAGGAGAAAGAGGAGTTTGTGTGGGAAGAGAGCAAAACACTATGTAGAAGTATGTTGTGTTGAGTAAAAGAGTTTGGCCTGGAGACAACAGCTGAAGTGAGGCTATGATCACGTCTGCAACTGCATATCATAGAGCTCTGTAAAGGCAAAGGTAGCGTAAACAGAAATACTTGAAGCTGAGCAGTACAGATAGGAAGTAATCCATCAGTCAAGACTATCAGAAAAAAAATTGCATTAATTTCATGCTACTACATGGAATTGAATCAAAATATACAAGCAATGCATGGCAAGAAATCAAAGCGACGATGAAGCCTTTTTAGGGATTTATGCGGCTTCTTTTAATCCATGATAAATGAAACTTGTCCCAGTGAAATTTACCCCTGGAACTAAATAGTTAAGCTCTTGAAACCTGCATCTGCAGACAAGGATAAATTTTCCCTGTTTAATTTTCTTATTTGGATGCGAACGGTAGAATTTGTTTTGATCTAATTTGTTTAAAACAGTACCAAAAATGCCACAGCCATAAAATGTCATGCAAAACATGCAGAAAGTTTTAGCCATATGGCCAAAACCACAAGTGAAATGATATTCTTAACAAACTAACATGTGCAGATGTGTATGTTTAAGAAATATATGAGTACAGGCTCTCCTATCTGTGCTACTTTGCAAAAAAACCTCAAATTATTTAATAAGATGTAAAGCTTTGCTAGGTAGGGAGAAGTTATAGAAGCATACGTACATTTTGCAAGAAAGGAACAAACATGAAAAATACCGTTTGGGTCTGAAAGCTATTTAACCACCTAAATGTAGATATCTCAGTGAAAATCGATTTAAACTGAAGCCACTTTAGTGCACTTTGTGTTTTCCAGAACACTTGACATGAAAAAATGTTTTAGAAAGCCAGACCAGTAGGTGTTGTTCTTGCATATCTCAAACCAGACATCAATTATTAGATAGAGCTAGAGCCTTTATGGTGACAGTTAAATGCTGAATTCCCAGAAAAGCTGACGTGTTAATACTTACATGCAAAAGGTCTTATTGCTGAAGGGTTCCCTTGTTTCAGCAGTGATTTCCATTGCATATACTTAGTCTTCAGTGAACCAAACCAGAACTGTCACCTGAAAATTTCAGTCTGTGAAGCACAGGGAGGTACTGACTGCTGCTGAGCAAACCTTGTCTGGTTGTTTATAATGGATAATCAGCAGTACCATTTCTGTACACTGCCTGAAAAAAAGACCCCATTAAACATGAGGAAAAACATTTGCAATTGGACCGATTTTGAGTTATAAGAAAAATATAGATGTGTGGGAGAAAACTTCTTACAGAGGCTTATGAAGTATTGCTTCAAATTAAAATGTGTATTAAATGATTTAATATTCTAATCCTAACTGAGGTTTTGTCTGGAAAAACTTTTTAATAGGCACAGTTGTATCAGATGAGAATTGAAGTGCTTCTCTGTAATGTGTTTATTGGCTCCAAGTGAAGCACAACTGATGGTTTGGTCACAGAAACCTGCCAGAGGGCAGCTTGCTTTAAAAGAAAAGAAACAATCAGTGGCTTTTCAAGCTAACAGTGAACCTGAATGCAGTTACACTTCAGTTTAAGCTGATTTAGGTGATTAGTTTTCAGCCAGCAAACTGTCCTGTACCTGCTCTGTAGGAGCACTAAACACCAGCCTTGCTGCTGGGGCAAGGGATGGGATGGAACCGCAGGAGCACCATTTTACACCAGTTTAAGATGTTTTGAAGTCTCATCCTGACAAGAACACTGCAGATTTTTTCTAAATGTACTAAATTCTTCTTCAGATTAGGAATGCTAAGGGGTTTTGTGTTTATCATAGAATCATAGAATAACCAGCTTGGAAAAGACCCACCAGATCATTGAGTCCAACCATTCCTATCAAACACTAAACCATGTCCCTTAGCATCTCGTCCACCTCCAGGGAAGGTGACTCAGCCACCTCCCTGAGTAGCATGTTCCAGTGCCCCTTTCTGTGAAAACTTTCTTCCTAATGTTCAGCCTAAACCTCCCCTGGTGGAGCTTGAGGCCATTCCTTCTTGTCCTGTCCCTTGGGAGAAGAGGCCTGCACCCTGCTCTCTACAACTTCCTTTCAGGTAGTTGTAGGTCTCCGTTCAGCCTCCTCTTCTCCAGGCTAAACACCCCCAGCTCTCTCAGCCATTCCTCATAAGGCCTGTTCTCCAGCCCCTTCACCAGCTTCGTTGTATGTGTATGTTTGATTTTAATTGGCCTATTACACCATTTTTCCCCCTCCAGCTGCATTAGCATAAGCTTGTAGCGAGCAGCAGCTGATTTTTGTGCTGCAGTCTCCAGACAGGTAATCCACCTTGGATTAAACCATAAATACATCCATGACCAGTTTAAACTGAGAAAGGAAAAGCAGTAGCCATGTCCTCCATGAGAGTTGCAGAACAGAGATCTAGGCAATGGGGTAGTAACTAAAATTGTGTTTATTTTTACTGCAATGCAAGCAAATATACTTGCAGTTAACAGCCGTTAGGACTAAGCTTTAAGCATATCACTGCAAGTGAAATGGACAGTTACGTAGAAGTTTATTCTGTCTCAAGAAACCAGATCAGCCTCAAATCAAGCGGAGAAGCAATTGTATTGGCCCAAACCAGTCCCTGTTTATTGGCCACATACCTGCACAACAGGAGGAATTCAAATTATTCACTGGGCAAAGGCAGTGCAGCTACTGCACAAAGCAAAACTAGCTATTAAGGCATGGCAGGTGTTATGCAGAGTCATTATGGCAAAAGCAGATAGTTTCAGCTCAAAGTTTTATCACTAATAATCTAGTTACAGTTAATCAGAGATAATTTTTACTACAGTGATCTGTGAAGGAGACCGTTAAGGTTGAGGATGTCTGTTTCCCATTAAAAAATAATTCATTTACTTTGCTACACCAATCTAATGTTCTGCATTAAAAGTTTGCATTGCAAATATGGTCTTTCTCCAAGTTTCCTGAAGACAGCCATTTAGAGATTTTAATGCTAACTACAGATTTTGATTTGGTGTCCCAGGGAACTCACAGTCAACACATGGGCTAACAGTAGTGTGTAAACCAGCCCTAGTGCAGCAGTTAAGAGTCTGAACCATCTCACACACACACAGAAATCAGCACCTTTCTGGAAGGACTCTGTCTCCAACTGTTTCGCCATATTCATCATCATTTGGAAGGACTCTGCCACCTGGTTCAGAAGAGATCTTGAACCCAACAGCATTAGTCTTAATGCCAGTTATTATGCTGTCTAGTAAAATGGACTGGGCACAAGTTGGAATTCGATTAGTCTGTGAGCCTTCATAATTGTGTGGTGTGCCCTGTAACCATGCAGGATGAGACACAGTAGCCGCAATGCCCTCACTTTATTAAAACATCAATTATCAAACCAGCAATGTACTTCTGGAAATGAGATTATTCAGGAAATACTGATGCTTGAGAAAGGGAGAGACTTGGCCTCCAGCCTGGTTCCTGACCTGACCCCAGGCGAGCAGGTGGCTTGCAATGGCCACACACTCCACCATATGTTATTCCTCAATGTTGAGCATTGTATTAGCATCTGTGATCTCTACATTCGTAGATCTTTTAATTAGCTCAGTGGAAAAATGAGCAAAACCAGCAACAAAAATCAGTAAATGAAATAATAGAAGCTTCTGTGACATATAAAGGATATAAAACCATTACATTTCAGCCTGGTATTTATTCTCTTCTGACAATTGAAATATTTAGTCCAGAAAAATTCCTCTCAGATAAAAGCAGCCATCTCTTCACAAAGGATAACAAGCAAAGCATCCTCAGGCAGACAAAAATAGGCTGTCTTGCAATCCTGGTGGCTCAGTTGTTCTCTGACCTTTCCATAGACAAGCTGTGATCCAAATCCTTCACTGGCCATTAGCTGGAGAGAGGGATTGGTCTACTCTGTTTTTTTTTTACCCCATTTCAGCAATCCTGCACTGCCTACTGAGCTTACTCCACAGGAGGAATTTGAAGCTCTGGCGAGTAAATGCTACAATCAGCAGGCTACGTACGGGTTGTCTTTCAGGTTGACAGGCTGCCCCACCCTTAATTGGGAGCATGTTTAATTCCTTCACTTCCTGGTGCAACAGGTAGTCATTCTAGCATCTCCTCCAGCATGGTCTGGAAACTGCTTGGATGGCACTCTCACCTTCATGGAGAAAAGCAAAAAGCTGACCTTAAATGGGAAGAATTTAATCTATTTCTGAAAACTGAATTCACAAAGCAAAATCATTATAAGTAATTACAGCTTGGCTGTTGTATCATGTGAAGTGTGATATACTGGTGTATTATTATGTTGCAAAGGATTAACAAACATATTTCATATGGACTATGTCATATTAATATTTCTTGCTTAGTAAATAAATAGTGGGAATGTGTCATACTCTTTTAGTATGTCATTTCCCTTTTGTACTAACAGTCAATTAAAGTGTTAGGACATTGACAGCCACTAACTGTTTGCCTCTGTGCCACTGTTGACTGCAACCTTGAAACAATAACGTTCAGACCTGGAAAATTATCTGGCTGATGTTGCATGGCATGAAATGTGTGGTTTTATTTACATGACTACATAGGGATAATAAAGTTCTCACCTTAATGGACTTGTCCAAATACCTCTTAGAGGGTGCTAAATTACTTTTCAAATCACCTATTCTTCCACGCTGGAGCTGGACCTCAGAAAAGAGCATACTTGCTGAATGCCAAACCCAATTTAAGGTACGTACTAGAGAACCAGTGCTGAGTGAATCCACTGCGTGTTCATGGCACGGTGATTAGAGATGGCTGAATGAAACTGCCTTACTGTCTTAGTCATTCTTTTTCCTTTTTCTTTCCTTGCCTTACCCTTAATTTTTTCTTTTCCAGGTGCGGCTGGAGTGGCCAACAGACCTCACGGTGAACCCTCTGGACAATTCACTGTATGTCCTGGACAACAACATTGTCTTGCAGATCTCTGAGAACAGGCGTGTGCGAATTATTGCAGGGCGACCCATTCACTGCCAGGTGCCGGGCATCGACCACTTCATCGTCAGCAAGGTGGCCATCCATTCCACCCTGGAGTCAGCCAGGGCAATTGCTGTATCTCACAGCGGGATACTCTACATTGCAGAGACAGATGAAAGAAAGATCAACCGTATACAACAGGTCACAACCAACGGTGAGATCTCTGTAATCGCTGGAGCCCCATCAGATTGTGACTGCAAGATTGATCCTAATTGTGACTGTTTTTCAGGTAAGATGATACTGGTTATTTTGTACCTTATCTGTTAAGATCCCCTGGCACAGCTGCAGATTAGTAAAATGACAAGGGAAAGGGGAGATGAGCAATGATTCATTTGCCTTGGAAAACTGAAAACCATATGAGCAGCTCTTTGTGGATTTCATCCATGGGATGTAGTGATGTGAGTCTTCCAGTTGGCACTGAAGGAACCTCAGAGTGGACTTAGCTTTTCCTCTTTTGATACAGAGGTTACACACCATTCAAAATTAGCTCCAAGTGTGCCTTTTCTGTTCCAACAATGTTTGCTCGTGTTGAAAATGGTACCAGATAATACCTAAATGCTACTGGATTGGCAGCCATTCTCACCAAGAAGGGTGCCAAGGTGTTTCACATCCAGTGATAAACACTAGTTTAAGCCTTTTCATCGCTTGTGTCATGCTACACAACAAGCAAAATGATGCAAACACGTAATGTTCAGAATTTCTTCTTTGTGTGCTTTAAACTGGAATAGCCAGTGCCAGGTATGCACGGCACCACTGGACATTCTCAGCAACCCAGCTCCTCTCTACTGCATGGACCAAAACAAACTGGGGCTTTTATTTCTCATAAAAGCATATTCCATATCAGGATAAAGGAAAGTATTCCCATATACAGAGGTGTGCTCTATGTTGTCATCTTGTCATCTCTCAGAACCACTGTGTTCAGTTCCATAATGTCATTGTGAATCTTAAAAAGACTTCATTTCAATTAAAAGGTTAACAGCTGACAAGAAAACATTAAGTGTGTCAAGAATGGAGAGAAAAAATGTAAATGATCTTCAGGAGAAAGGTGGGCTGCTGACCCAGCATTGTAATGATAGTCAAAGCTTCATGTGTATTGGCAAGTGCTGCCAGCTTCAGTTACAGCTTAGACAAACCAGTGCTGAAAAGGACCCCCTTTAGAGCTCCTATTGAGGGAAACTGCCCTCAGTGCTCACAAATTAAAAACTATGGCAAATGTAATGATTGTGCCAGTGCTAGGTTGGTTAAAGGTGGGGTCAGAACATCAGCTAATTCATCCATCTCTGAGGAAGCATAGGGTGAGCGCAAAATCTCCACCATATTTCATTTCTCAGTCAGGAGAAAGGGAAGACTACAAATCATAATGTGTTTTTCTCTACGAGTGAGGTTTAATCTGCTTTCTTGTTATTTACAGAAAATTCTGCTCATATAAAGTCATTTTGATATGCATATACAGTCCTCCTCAAGCCTTAAAGTATACAAACCAAGCAAATTATCTAAGTTATGGTGGTAGGGATTGTTCCCAAGGCCCTTTTTTTACTATTAGTCTTGTTTTATTTTCCTGTAGTGTTGAGTTTTTAATAAGTATGAGCTAATGTTTTGCTTCAGTGTCATTTAAGGTGAATTACTGGGGTTTATTTTCTCTTTATTTTATTTATAACACAATTCTGCTTTAACTATATACCAGCAGACAAAGAACAGGGAATTAAGCTTCAGGTGTCATGGTTTTTTTCTTACACAATTTTGCCATTAATGCTTTCCTGAGCAGCAGGGTTTTGGCCTTAGCAAAAACAGTTTAAATTAGATAATTTGTTTTCTTGTTTGTCTTGACTGAAACTGGTTTAGAATTGCACCAACCTTAGGTAATATGGATTTAATTAGTTGGAAGAAGATACTGTTTTATTGACCTGTAAATGATACTGAGAAGCAGCATGTCAGGCTACGAGGATTAGCTTAAATGTGGGCATTACAGATTACTAAAATTACCATTTCTTCTCCAGGTGATGGTGGGTATGCCAAAGATGCAAAGCTGAAAGCTCCTTCTTCTCTAGCAGTCTCTCCTGATGACACACTCTATGTAGCAGACCTGGGCAATGTTCGCATCCGTGCGGTTAGCCGAAACAAGCCTCATCTCAGTGACACGAATATGTATGAGATTGCATCACCAGCAGACCAAGAACTGTATCAGTTCACCATCAACGGCACCCACCTGCACACGCTCAACCTCATAACCAGGGACTACATTTACAATTTCACCTACAGCGGGGATGGAGATATCGGCACCATCACCAGCAGCAACGGGAACTCAGTTCACATCCGCAGAGACACGAGTGGGCTGCCCCTGTGGGTTGTGGTGCCCGGGGGCCAAGTGTACTGGCTGACAATAAGCACCAATGGTGTTCTTAAAAGAGTTTATGCCCAAGGCTACAACCTGGCTCTGATGACATACCCTGGAAACACAGGGCTTTTAGCAACCAAAAGTGATGAAAACGGATGGACAACTGTGTATGAGTAAGTCCATGACATTAAATATCTGATGTAAAGAGCCCTGTCAAGGGACATGGAAAAATCTTTAGTCAGCTCCAGTAGTTTAAAAAGACATTCTGCTACCAATGCTGCATGAGACAGTACAAGTAGTGGTGTTGTATATGTTTTGGCCTTTTACAATGAAACATGTAAAAGTTCCCATTAAGTGTAGCAGAAACTGCCTGAAATTATACTTCGTTTGCAGTTCATTATTGAGAATTGGTTTGCCTAAATTAAAATATGATTGTGGAATCTTTTGTAACGAAAGAGGTAGGTGTGGTTTGTTACAAAAGTCCTGAGGAAAGCAAAAAGGGGAAAATAAGCATACTCACCAGAGAAGGGAGAGTTGCTAAGGAAATTGAGAATCCTAGTGAGAAGAATATTCAAAGACAGGAGTGGATTTGTCTTTATCAGTAGGGGGAGAGGATATATAATAATAAAAGGATATCTAATAGCCAAAGGATATGTATAAGGGTATTAGGAATGACCTCGTAAGAAAGATATTCAGGAGACTTTTGACAGGACTTCTAAAGAGCAAGACGAGGCAGTTAAATATGCTGTCAGAACATCACTTTCTGGTCCCAGAGAGAGAACAAGCCAAGAGAAAGTTCATTTTTTATTTATGAAGAGGTGTCATGTATCAGTTTCTCATTATTTGTAATTATTTGTCATAATCCTTGAATGAGGGTGTGACAAAAGATGATTGGAAATAATGTGTTAATGTTGCAATATTAGTTTGGAGTCATAAAGGAGGGTAATAATGCCTGCTTTTTATGGAGCATTGGAGTTCATGGTCAAAAACTAAAATGAAAAGCTGTCCAGGTGAAATATGAACAGAAAACACATTAAGGAGAATTACGTTACTGCATAAGTCACCTGGAGAGGTAGTTGAGTCACCGTCATTACAGGTTTTTAAATTATATTTTCCTAAAATGGAAGCAGGATAAAAGCAGACAGATTACTATGTAGTGTGTGGGATTTTTTTATTCAATGGGGTGTTTTTCCATCCTGCCCTCTATTATTATGCCAAAGACTAAGTTGATAGCGTGGACATAAGTATAAACCATTAGAGAGGGTCATTGTTGACAATATGTGGGAAAACAAAATTATATGGGGCCTTCCTGGTTTAGTTCTCATTGTCAGGCCCCTGTTGATATGATGTTGAAATGATCTCCCAACAAGGCAAAGTTCACTGTTGGCCTGGTGTAAACACTGATCTAAGTGTCACCTTTTGTAAGCAGCATTGACTTAAAGTATATGCTTTGTAATAATTTCAGCACTGAGAGTGATCCATTTAAATCCCTTCTTGAGGATGGTGTAATCTAGACCATGGACTAGTGACACTTTAAAAAAGCTTTTACTGTAGCTCCAAGTCATGCCTATGACTTCTTAAAATGCTGAATACTGTGCATTGTTGCAGAGCCTTTATTGTCAGAGCAGATTATTTTTAGTCGTGTGCTTCTCAATCTTAGTATTCTTTCTCTGTCCCATTGACACTCAGTGTAAACTCACACAATTATTGCTTGTACCTATTCTCTTCTGGCAAGTTGTTTGTTAAAGTATGACTCATGCTTAGTAAGATCTTTTAAAGGATTTCACCCGCTTTCAAGTGCCTCCCATTGTACGTAAGAGATGTTTTCACAAACAGATTCCTGTGCCTGAGAAGGATTAATATGATATCTATGATTAACACAAAGAATTTTTGCAAAATTGAACAGTTGTTCATACTTCCATGGTTTTAACTGCAGGCTAGATAACACTGTCCTCACTTGAAGTTGTCCAGTCTTTGCATGACTGTGCACCAGTCTTGATCAGTCAGTAGAAATTAACAGGATTACAACTGTTAGCATTACATAAACAGCAACAGAGTTTAAATAGTGAAGTCATGTCGTCAGTATTTACGTTCAGTCCAGTATTTTAAGTGACCTTGACAATCTGTGGCAAATTCCTGAATGGCTGATGCACAGAGTGTCACCCAGCCTGCTGCAGTCAGAGGGGCAGCTGATTGTAACCAGCTCTGTGCTGAGTAGATGAGCTTTCAGGAGGTACTGCTCACCTTCTGCCATACACAGGTCATGGGGCGTGATGGGCTTAGTTATCCTTTTACCAGACATTGTTTTCCAGACAGGTCACGTTCAAACTAAAACCCAATTTCAGTGTGAAAATTAGATTTTTTTTTTTTTACATAAAGGCGAATGGCTTCTGAGTCCTTTATGAATATAGCATTGGAGCAAAGAGAATTATCCTACAGGCAACTTTCAGATTGCTTCGAATCATCTTCTCTGTTTAAGCTAGATTTGCATTCACATCCCAAAGTTCAACCCATGGCACTGTCAAACTGAAATGGGGATGAGTTTGTTTAACAACACGTATCACACACGCTTGGGAATATGAGCAAAGATAATGAACTGTTCAGAACATCTATGGATATGTCAGATTCACTCACAGAGGGAAATTATTAAGAGGTGGAAAACCACCTACAAAAGTACTTGTCATCAATCTACTCTAATCTGATGGAATGGAAGTACTGAAAGAGCTCTTGCATAAAATTATAGCTAATGTACAATTTTCAGTCATCTAGATTTTTTTAATACGGTATCATTAAAGCTGTAAAATGGGAGGGGGAGCGCTGGGCCTCTATTAAATCAAGGACAAGAAAACACCTGCAAGAAACAACTATCTCTGAAAAAATTAATTAGACCTCTTTCCCTTTGAAGTGATATAATTCTTAACTGTGCTACATAGAGAAATGCAAATGGATTGTGAAACTATATCCCCAAGTGTGTATTTCAAATATTGGTGAGCACTTCCTCATGTGAGTACTGAAATCAATGCAATTATTTGCATGATTAAACGGTCACTGACATGATTAACAGTGGCATAACTGGGCCCCAAACTAACATTAAGACATGTGTCATGATTCTGCCCCTATTAATATGGGTAGGACATTGCTCTGCAGGAATTGAGTCTGCGTGTGCTATTATTCATCATGTGAAAGGTGGCAGAACCTGTTCTCAGAGGGCTGGGTTTCTTGAAGCCAACTAGAATTAAGAAAAACCTTTTTAGATGGTCACTCTGTGGAATAGTTACTGAGTCACTAATCTGCATGTTCTCCTTGAAGTCAGTGGGGCCATCTACATGAGTAAGAGTCCATTGACATGTGCTCTGTTCTCGTTATAATTCAGTACCTCATCTGGCCAGCCATCCAGTAACAAATTTATCCCATTTTCAGCCACGCAGTGAGTTTTATATCTGATCATCAGCACCATCAGCAGCAAAACTAGATCCTTAGCAGAGATGGATCTTGCACACAAGTACATTCCACTAAATTGGCTGTATTTACACCTTAAAAATGCATGGTTTGTGGATTTTTCTATGGTATGGTAGAAAATCCGAATAACCTAGCAAACTGCCCTATCTAAGCAGAGATGTGGTATCTAAACAGATTGTGGTCAAGCAGTAAATGAAATATAACTGCCTAATGCTAATGGAGTTTCCTAATGATGAAAAGTAGAGATCAGAGTCAGTTTTAATAGCTGGGTGTGGCAGTTAGTCTATTTACACAGAACTGGCATAAGGGGAGAATGCAAATAAGTCCCATGATATATTTGAGGGCAGTAAGAGGGGGGAGAGAGAGAGAGAGAGAGATTATATACTATTTAACATTTGATTAATTTATTTGTCAAAACCCACAAGATGGTCACTAGTTCATTCTCCACTGTTTGGAAAGAAGAGCTGCTCTGTTTTTCTTCTTTTTTATATTGGAAGGGAGAGAAAAAAATCCTGATTTTTTTTTTTTGCCAACACTTCTTGTGACATATAGGTTTTGTCTGACTAAATAGCAGGGAAATAGAGATCCTAAGGAAATGATACCAACACATTAAATTGAAGGGCATAGCCAGATCATCTGCTGATGTGAATCGGAAAAGCTTGGTTGGGAGTAGTGGAGCTTTGCCGGTTGATAGACTGGCTGAGAATGTGTCTTGTGAATGAGAGGAGACAGTTAATAAAACATGAAAACTTAATTATGTTTTCCTACCTGCACAAATAGGCTTCTGGTTTATGAACATGAGTTGATTTTACTCCTTCAAATACATCTGCTGTATCAGTGAGGTGTCTTGATTGAATAAAAACGTGTTAGCATCAATAAGGTTTTTAAGATGGAAGGCATTCATGTCAAGTACCAGGCAGTGCTGTGCATTTTTTTCCCTGTGAACCATCAGAAACAACAAATATATCTGTAGAACTGAAAAGACCTGTTAGAAACACGGTTCCAGAGCTTTTGAATTAATTATTAACTTTTTCATAACATGGCCTCATTCATATAAAGTACCTTAAACAAAAACAGTTTCTTTAGCTCTGATGAAATTTAGGCGAACTAAAATGTGCTCTAGATTCTGGTGCTGTTACTTGTGATGAGAAGTTCTTGCTGATTTGAATAGGCTTGTGGGAAACATAACCCAGGAGGAAAAAACACGTAGGCAACTTAATCGCTGCAGATTTCAATCTAATTTTGTCACTATTGTTACACTTTATGTGTCCTTTTTAAATTCACTATTCATATTACGCACTTCACACATCAGCAACAAAAGGCAGGTTTTGAGTGTTGCAGAATCCAAGAATTGGTATTATTTAAGTTTAACGGGTAAGGAAACGCCTTTTCAGGGTGAGTTGGTTGCCTGAATGCTGAGTGACCTCCAGCGGCCACCCTCCCGTAGCACATCCCAGCAGGCTAAACCCTGGCTCTGGCAGAAGCTGAATGATGCAGATAGCATCTCATACTATCTTCAGTTGCTTTTGTATCCAGCAGCACTGAAAAAAAGAGTCTAAGCAGGAATTTGCATTTGGGAATGAACGTATTTTGACTGAATAAATGCACCAATTATTACCTTTTATTTATTGTGCAGTGCTGACAATACTTCTTACTCTTTTCCTTTTTTTTTTTTTTTTTTTGCTTTTAGGAGTATCTAGGAGACAATAGTGATGGATGTTCTTCATGGCTCTTTAACATCATATCTTGCAGGTATGACTCAGATGGCCATCTGACCAATGCGACCTTCCCGACTGGAGAAGTCAGTAGTTTCCACAGTGATGTTGAAAAACTGACACGAGTAGAACTGGATACTTCTAACAGAGAGAATGTGATCACAGCCACAAACTTCTCAGCTACCTCTACAATATATACTTTAAAACAAGGTAATGAAAGCATTTCTGTTATTTCTTCCCTAATCATTAAGTTTCAAACTCTAGATATTGTTGCATTCTTTAACTGTTTGCCAAAAAGAAAGATATTAGAATGAGTTCTTTTGTTTCTTCCTTGCTTCAGTACAAATAGCTAGATAGTACTTTACAATTCTCCTGGGGTACCAATTAGAATCAAACCACAAGTGAGTTCTTTTCCTCCTAGGAGACTCCCATGGATAGATTGTAGTTATTGAAATCTCTGATGTCTCCAGGCTTTATGTGCTACTTTCTCCTTCAGCATCTGGAGGACTTGGACTGACCTATTATACATTGAACTTTACTATTCTGACAAATACTGCCCAGAAGAATGACAAACTCCACTGATGTTTAGCACCAAAATGCTTTGCTTGACCAATGTCATGAATGCTTTCTGGTAGTGCGGTGTCCTGGTTCTACTGTGCTTGTAGAAGGGAGAAAAGCATGACCCACTGCTGCTGGTGACTGCCTTAGAAATGAGCTTTTGACTCAACCCCTGTAGGCACCACAGTATTTCCCTGGCAATATCATTTCTCTTGAGGAGAATTTACCCTCTGCCTAATGGAAGTGCCCCACTGTCCTCATCCATATTTTGAAGACTCATCATTAATGTTCTGGTTTTATATGGTTTGGTTGATCTGAGTTTTTTTCCCTCCTTCAGGATTTTTCTCTTATCAGTGGATTGTTCGGGCCTCTAGAGAGCAGGGGCTGGGAAATAGTTCTCTGATTTCCTTCCAGGTCTGCTCTAGAAAGGCTTTGTAACTTTGAGTAAATCACAGAGCTTTTCTGACTCTCAGCTTCTGATCTATTAAAAAAAAAAAAAGGGAAGAATTCACCTCACCAGATACTCCTTGATTCCTCTTCACTATTGCATTGCAGAGATAGCACTGAAGAAATGGAAGTAGTGTATTATGTTGTTGTATCACCTGTTAGGCTGTCCAAGTGACCCTGTCTTTTCTCTGCATCATCTACTGACTGCCTGATTGTATGTCTGTCCTTAAATCTGAAACCCCTCAAAGTTGATATATTACCACCTTCTGTCTCAGGAAAGTGCTAGCTCTCTATGGACAGTGCCAGAGATGAACAGCTGTAGTTATTATCATACCTCTCATATTTATGAATTCATGTAATTTGCATATTTCCACATCTCCATGAAGCTAGCACCCTGTGAACAGCCAGTCAGGCATGATGCCCTTACATCCGAGTCACAAAGTCTCTTTTAACTTAATACCTGCTATCTTCACTTTCTGATATACCCAACTATTTTTCACGTATTCGGGTATCAGAAGCTGGAGCAGTTACTTCTGTGTGTACCAGCTTAAAAAACTGGATGCTTTTCATAGTCCCTAGCTGGTATGAATTCAATTGCATTTTAAGGGTGAGACTTTCTCTTTATCTCGTAGCACTAAATGTCCAGAGTCATGATGGAGTTGCCCCCTGGCAGCTGAGCCACAGTAACCTCCTGCACGCATATCCTTAGCATGACCAAATGCAAGGTGACGTGGCACAGCTCTGCCTGCCCTGGAGGAATTACAGTGCCCACGTAGGAAAAAGGGAGCATGCAACAGCTCTACAGCATTACATCCTTCCAGTGGAGACCTGCTCTGGACCCACCGCGTGTTTCTGGCCGTTTTGAGGAAGGAGAGGAGGTTTTGCTAGGTCATCCCTGCGGCCCTATTCATTTTTATGCCAACAACCACTTTCCAGTGGGTCTCTTGCATCAGGCTGCAGGCTCAAGGTTGACTGTCACTGTGCCTCTACCCTAGGCTCCTGCTGCTAATGGGAAAGAGGTTTCAGTACAGTGATAAGGGTGAAAGGGTCTGAATGGGAGACTGGCCATCACCTTAGGCATTTTGAAAACAGTGCTCATGCTTAACCTCAGATATTCAGATACACTATCCTTACAGTACCTGAAGGGCCTACAAGAAAGCTGGAGAGGGACTGTTTACAAAGGCTTGTAGTAGGACTAGCGGCAATGGCTATAAATTGAGAGAGGCAGATTTAGACTAGACATAAGGAGGCATTTCTTCACAATGAGGATGATGAAGCACTGGCTCAGGTTACCCAGGGAAGTTCAGGTTGCCCCATCCCTGGAGGTGTTAAAGGCCAAGTTGGATGGGCCTTGTGCAGCCTGGTCCAGTGGGAGGTGTCCCTGCTTGTGGCAGGGGAGTTGGAACTATATGATCTAGGTGCCTTCCAACCCAAACTATTCTATGATTCTATTCCATTAACACATCCCAGTGTGCTAAAGTAAACAGAATATCAGTGATCAAAACCCAACCTATGGGTTTACATTCTTTTAAGTTGAAAACAAATCCCTGTATTTCTGCTGCAGTAAACCTTCACCATGGAAATCATCAAGCCAATTGCAATAAAAAACTCTTTAGACATAGGAAGGCCTGAAGGTTAAAATTGCAAAAATCACACTGCATTTGGTGTATGTTCAACTGTCTGTAACCTAGGGACAAAGCCTTTTGCACCTAACATTTGCTTCATAAATCTGGAGATCTGAACTTTTCTCTGTTCACTGTTTTTTGTTTGTTGTTTTTTGACAGATAACACGCAGAATATCTACCGGGTCAGCCCAGATGGGTCTCTGAGAGTCACCTTTGCCAGTGGAATGGAAATAACACTTAACACGGAGCCTCATATTCTAGCAGGGGTTGTCAGCCCCACTTTAGGGAAGTGCAATATCTCCCTTCCTGGAGAGCATAATTCAAATCTTATTGAATGGAGGCAAAGGAGGGAGCAGACCAAAGGCAATATCTCCACGTTTGAGAGAAGGCTAAGGGTAAGGCCTCCTCTTGTGTCAAGTGCAATATTCCCTTTGAAAACCATTGAACTAAAATCCTGTTGAAATATGCTACTTCCTAGGAAGAGCAATGGAAAGTTTGTATCAATGGTGGGCCCCAGCCATGAATTTCAAAACCAAATTTCTGTGACAGTCGCAGGGATGTTTGATCTCTGTTTGATATTGGTTGTGAGGCTTGACCTCAAGACATAATTACTTTTTCTCTTCCTCTTCTTTTTCAACTAAGAACTTAATTATGGCTTTAGAAGAAGCTGTGAGCAAAGGACGATGTGTAGTTACTCTGGCACAGCAGCAGAGTTGGAGCCACATTCTGCCTCTCTCAGATCTATCAACCTTCTTTCTTCTGGGCGAAATAACAGGTGCCTGTCTGTGCCGGGGGCAGAGGGTCTCCCAGGGCACATCTTGGGTGTCCTGGCCAGAGCATTTCCTTGCTGTGTATCCAGACAGACTATGTATTCTGCCCTCTACCACTTGCTCTCAAACTCCCTCACTCCCTCTGACACTGTGTCTCTAATGAAGAGTTACTTTAACACTGCATCTGTGGTTTATTTTTATCTGCAAGGAGAACTCACAGATTACAATGGCAGATGGTCAACATTCAGCATTTAATTAGGTAACACTAAGGCTCAAAGAGACTGCTACCTTGCAGAACAGGTTTTTTATGAAATCAGTTCTGGTTTTCACATGAATACCCCTTAAAATGCCTGTACCAGTAGTACAGCTGGGAATTTTGGCCTTAAAAATGTTGCATTATTTACCATAGCCTTTCTGGATAGGTATTATCTCTGAAGGTATATCTATTAACTCTTAATATATAAAGATGGCTATTAAAATCACTGAATTATCTCTTGGTTATAAGGTGCTATATATTTTTATGCATATTTTCCGTTTAACTTTCAATTGCTTTGATCAATTAAAAAGGCAATACTTGGATGATCTGGCAAGACTGACCACTGCATGTAAAACACCTGTTTGAAAGAACATCTTCAGATTTAATAGTCACAGTTACTTTATTAGGATCTTACAAATGGGGAAAAGCTTCATTTAGTTTTCCTTACCCACTTTCTGCCTGCCTTCTCTCTAGCATAATGTGGGTTTTCATAGCCCTGTCTAGGGAACAGCTGAACTTACTACAGTGCCAAACGTGTTACGATGGCAAGATCCAAAGTATGGACTCCATGTTTCACATTCACAAATTGATTTTTGTGTGATTTTGTGTTTGAATGACTTTGTGGCACGTGTTTCTTTAGGGATCTTATGTAATAAAACCTGAAACAGAAAGGATAGAGTCAACCATCTATTCTGCTTACATTGCCTGGGTGAAGTTGTTCATTACAGTTGTATTAAATAGAAGTACCTCATCCTGCACAGTTTTCCTGTTGTGCAGTTTATATTTTCTAGTATTGAAATTGATTGCAGGTTCTTTTAACTCATTTTCACTTGCTTCTGCATGATCCTTAATATTGTCTGCCAAAAGAAGGGGAGGAAATTTACAAATTGGAAGGATTAAATGGATTCTGGCTGGAGGCATAAAATGTTCATTGAAATGGTGCAACACTGAAGCTAGCTAGAGCTCAATTGATTGACCTGCCTCTGGATCGGTCTGTTGGTAGACAGAACTACTCATGTACTCCTCCTTGTCCCCCTTCACCTTTATCCAGTGAGGGGATGGAAGGTGTGGAAGGTGAAGTGTTGGATTTTTGATGTGCTGCTGTCTTATGATGTCTATCCTTCCAAAAGTATCCAGTAGCATCACAGCAGCTGATCATTGCATTGTTATTTCTGTAAATTGTGTCTTTTTATACCTACCCAAGACTAAGGGGGCTTATGGATTGTCCCTGTCTATGCCAGTCAGCCAGCTACCTGTATTACAGTGTTTTCCCTTTCCATAAGGGTCATTGGGCATTGGAATAGGCTGCCCAGGGAGGGGGTTGATTCACCTTCCCTGGAGGTGTTTAAGGCACGGGTAGATGAGGTCCTGAGGGACATGGTTTAGTGTTTGATAGGAATGGTTGCACTCGATGATCCGATGGGTCTCTTCCAACCTGGTGAATCTATGATTCTATGAACTCTAGGACCATCTGCTTGAGAGCTGTTAGGGAGAGGCTGAGGGAACCCAGTGGGAAAGCACATTAAATGAGGGTTTGATAGTGGGAAAGAGAAGTATTCTGTGCATAGGCTACACCATGTAAATAGACACAAGAAAATGGGACAAATGGTCAATCAAGGCTGTTACTGCCAGGAAAAAGGACTTTGGAGGACAGGTGAAATATACGGGTCCTGGAATTTAATTTTAGCACTGAGAAGTTTGCAAAGGTTGCTAACGGGAAGTCAATGGAGGTGGAAAGAGCTGGAACAAGGCAGCTGGCAAGGAAGGCAAGGGAGCGGCAGAATTTACCCAGAGACAACTGTCTTTCCCCAGTGATTAAAGAAAATATGCAGGACAGCAGAAGCAAAAATATGATCATAAAATGTCTTTGAAGCAGTACACCAAATAATGAAAGGGATTTAAGGCTTGCTGTTCAGTACTGTGGGGAGAAAAAGTAGCATCATTAGAAGCCCTTATGCTGGGTGAAGTTCTGTTGGGACCTTCTTAAAACTTCTAGTGAGTACATTTAAAAAGAAAGTTTTTAAACACTTAATATGCCATGACTGGTGTAATAGGAATTGTGTTGGAAAGCTTGCAATGTAGGACAGAAAGAACTATGCTGAACTTTGAAACTATATGTAAAGAAAAGCTCTGGGGGTTGGACCAGTTCTCAGTGGAAATGAATAGACTTACAAAAAGCCCTCAGTTAAAGGAAAAAAAAAAAACCCAGCACAATCGAAGAGTTTTCTGAGGAAAAAAAAAAAAAAGGCATAGGAATGAGGTTTGAAGATGTTACCTAGAGATCAGTCCTGATACCATCATTGAAGCGAATGACTTTGAATGCTAAGAGGTATAAATTAGAAGGCAGGTAACTGGAGATGAGATAAAGGATGACCTAGTTGAAGAGAAGAAAGGTTTTCTTTTTGTGCCTGGTCCTAACATTTTTAATTCTTAATTGCAGTTAGCGACCTTCTTGAAAGCATATCGCTCTATTAGTATTATTTACGGTTCTGGAATGAGGCTGCTGTTAGCATGTTTTGAATAATGCTGTAAACGTTGTGTTTTTAAAAGTGAGATTTTTTTGCTCTAGAGCTAGGCAGAAGTAAGTTAAGTGAAGTGCTAGAATAGACATCTAACTTTATCTCAGTATCCAAATCAATGTGGGAAACAGGAATTCATCACAGGTTTCCTTTAAGTGCAGAACTGCCTGCCCTGGTGCTTCCTGAGAATATATAAAACAGTCTGTAGGCATGTATGCATTTTATATTAATAATAAATCTATGTGCAGTCAGGCATTTTAACATCAATCTTAATCTAGCAAGACTTCTTTTTTATCAATCGAACTGCTATTTTAATTGACTTCTAAAAATGAAGCAAAGTCTGTTGTTAAAACCAATGTGCATGATGCATAGTAATGTACTGATTAGAATGCAGCTCTGTTCCCTCATGTCTTTTGCATAACTTAGAGGAACTTGGTATTGGATGCAGCCCAGGTTTTACAAATGAATACCTACAAATTTGAAAATTGAATGCTTGGCTGGTTTTACTTATTTTTGCCTTGGTTTTTTTTTTTTTTGTCATAACAAAAAAGGAAGTAACTCTCTGGCCTCAGTTCAGAAGTCGTGCGGATACAGGCTTTGACAGCTATGTTTATTATTGCGTTTAGCAAATGATCTCCCTTTATTTACCAGTCTTACAGCAGGTTCTAATAATAGGACCAAATCCTCTGCCAGTGTGTATCAGTTTATATTGACTCAAATCAAAACACAGATAAGGGAATAATACATGATCTCATCTTATCCACACTTTGTAGATGGTTTGAGAATGAAAGTCAAAAGAAGAGCACATTTACGTGAATATTTACACTGCAAAGCTTCTAGCTATAAAGATAATAGAAGTAGAGTCAACAATTGTTTAAAAATACATAATAATTCTATCTTTTTATGCTCTACTAGTGCTGTTATTGAAGTAAGCTGAATTTTCTCCCTGTTTTTATCAGCTGAAATTCTGACCTGATACTGCTTTCAGAAACCAGTTTTCCTGGGCTTCTAACAGAACACAAGCTCCAGGCTCTCACAGGAGCTTTTTACTACATTGTATGTTTGTTGCAGAAGTCGTCTTTGAGAAGCCAGTGGGATTTGAAATCAGCTTTTCAGTGACAACATTGAAATGAGGCCTGATACTCATGTATCATGTTGTCTTGCCTTGAGAAGGGTGTTAAATTTAACTTAAATCTAGTGTAAGAAAACAAACAAATGAGACATAGGACGTGGACTATAAGGGAAGTAATGGCATCCACCCAAACCTTATTTTAACTCTGAGCTTTCAAACACTGCTGTTATCCACTTTGCTGCTAATTCTGCCTGTTCGGTTTTCATTCTTATTTATTCTATCGTCCCTGAAATTTAGATTTGAAAGCAATTTGTATTCAAGACTTTCATTTCTCCTAGCTGCGTTCTGCAATAATAATAATAATAATAATAATAATAATAACAGCAACAAGAACATTAAATAAGTATATAGACCGTAAATGAATATGAGCCAGGGTATATCCCCTGCTTCCTTTTCAGTTATTTTACAAGCAAGAGGGTTTGTTTTCAGAAATTGCAAGAAGTTTGCAAAGAAATATAATAAACTTAATCCATCAGACAGCATACAAGCAAATATAGCTGAGCTGAACCGAGTACCACGTTTTACTTGGGCTCCTTTACCATCATTAGAGCATAAATTGTAATAGTTACAGCAGTCTACAGGGGTATATAGGTATTTTACAGCTATTGTAAATGAACACTATTAAAGTTAGACGTGTGTGTATATAAAACCCCAGGAATGGTAGTTGAAGAAAGAACACCTGCTTCTTCTTGATTTTCAAATTATTTTGTATCTAAAAACAGAAAGGGGAGAGACGAAAAAAAATGTTCTTTCTAATCACCACCACCATATGATCCCAGCTTGAATTATTAAACAGGTATTCTTAACCGTTTACTTTATAGCTATGCCTCCAGGTCTCAGTGAGGAGCAAGCACTGTGCGGCGCACCTGCACCTGCACTGACATCCCCTCTGCTGCAAGGAATTTATTAATTGAAATAGATTAATACAAGTGGTTAGATAAAATGCAGTAGATTAATGTGAGCGCATCGAGCATTGATCTGAAAAAGGCAAGTCAATGAACGATGTCTTATGGTTCTTTAAATTATATGTGTGATTTAAATGGAGTTTAATAGCGATTGACCGGTGACTGAATGGTGTAGGAAGGTAGATGATGCAAGCACTGGCAAGATACATTTTGTCATCACGAATCGTGCTCTTTTATGGAAGCAAAAAGTTCAACCACAGAGAGATGGAAGTGAAAAAAAAGAAGAAAAACGTAGGAAAAGATGTGAGCAGAGGTGAGGGTTTAACACATGGAAAGAGGAAGCATCCTGTAATGCAAAGTATCTTAATACTAAATGCAAGCAGCATTTTGTTTCTTGGTCCTCCTTTTTCTCATCTGAATATTTTTTCCCTTTTCTTGTATTGAAATAAGGCCTAAATTTAATATCATAATGTTAAACCATTGCACATTTTGGTTAGAGCAGGTACTGAAATGTTTTCATTGTGTGTTATTATGGTGCACTGTTTTTTTACCTTACTGTATTTTTCTGTTCAGGCCCACAACAGAAACCTGCTTTCCATTGATTTCGATCACGTAACCAGAACAGGGAAGATTTATGATGATCACCGAAAGTTCACTCTTCGGATCATGTATGATCAGATAGGACGCCCAGTTTTATGGTCGCCCATCAGCAAGTACAATGAGGTCAATATCACTTACTCACATTCTGGATTAGTCACCTATATCCAAAGAGGAACCTGGACTGAGAAAATGGAGTATGATCCGAGTGGGAACATTATTTCCAGAACATGGGCAGATGGTAAAATATGGAGTTACACATATTTAGAAAAGGTAAATAATTTAAAAAGTGGATTGTTGTACCAAGGCAAAAATATTTGGGTTTATGTAGATATTACATGGTGAACTATGCTATAATACTACCTCTGTTGAGGGTATTTAGGACTTTTAAAACAGAAAAATACATACAGTTACCTAAGTAGATAAAAATATCTCTGGGCACACTTAGACCTGCGTGTCACCCATTCAAACCTGGCTTACTTGAGTTCTGGAGAAAGTTATCAGCACCTCATATTTAATTGGTAGGTAAAAATGACTTCTTGGTCTCAGTCTAAGTTTAAGTGAACAAAGGACAGTCTCACTGCTCAAAAATGTGTCGCTACTCATTATAACATAGTCAAAAATACAACAGTCACTGAAAGGAAATGTTTTGCTCCCCATAAACACAGTTCTTAAGCCAAAACAATAAACTTGTGAGTACAAGCTTGCACCTATTCAGTGCTGTGTTGTAAAAAAGAGATTGGGCCTGTGAGGAGAAAGACGACTTCCATATTTATGAAGGCCATTCTGGGGGGCGGGGGGGAATATTACTGTGGAATGAGTTATTGCTCTGCTTTTATAGTGTCTTCATGTCTAAATTGCTTGAGCATTGTAATTTTCATTTATGTCTAAAGGTAATGTGCACAAAATGGGGGAATAAGTCTACAGCCTAAGGAAGAACAGCATCTCCTTCATCTACAGAGGCATCTCATTTGGTTTTGTCTCTCAAAGCGAAAAAAAACAATCTGTCTCTTTAAAGCTTTTAGAACATAGTGTGAAATTGTATTCAAACAATGTCCTTTTAACAACTTTTTTTAAAACAGCAACGTCTTGGACTATCCAATACGTCCTGAGTTTGCAGAACATTTTCTCTAAACCTGTTAACCACAGGAAAAGGCTAGGAGGGGGCAGGTGAGGTAACACAGACAGGGGTTATTGCACGCAGGAAATCCTGTGACTTTGAAGTTATTTATATATTAAAAAGTTCCAAATGTGTACCTTTAAGATAAACTTTGCTGTACTTATTTTGAATACATTTAAGCTTGGTCCTCAAAAAACTTAAACCTAACCCAGAGAAGAAAATTATTTAGAGTGGGGAATGCATAAAAATGCGATTCCTTTCTTGTCTGCATGCAGTATGGTTCTTGCCTGTGTTAACAAGATTGTCAAACTCTAGAAGCTTCAGAAGTTTGATTCAGATAAGTTTGTTAGGGCTTCTTTTGTCTGTGTGCTCTCCTGCAAATTGCAAGTAAACAGACATTTAATACAACTTTCAAATATTTGAGCAATGTGCCTTTTGGAGGAATCTTTTATTTTTCCTTTGGGACTAATGGACTGTAATTTTGGAAAGATAAATGCTTCTTATCTTTCCAAACCACTTTTTTCTTAGTTTATGAGCTTATAAATGAAGTCATATAGCTTAAAACTTTTATTCCGGAATTCTATACCAGTGGCCAACTCCTGATGTTGTAGAAGCAAATAGCAAAAGATTACTGGTTCAGTTAGCAGCAGCCTTCGTATGTGTAACTCATCATTAAAATCATTGACAGTCATTCTCAATATGGACATAATCTGCAGCTATTTAATGTACTTTCATCAGTGTTTGTTCCTTGTGCCAAAGAAAGATGGATTCACTGTCAAAATGAGACACTGAGATATCATTTTGTGGCTCCATTAAAGTCAATAACTCATGATGTTAATTATGTAATGACTGCAAAAGGTTGTCTGAAACCTCATAAGAAACAATGATTCTTTTTTTCAAAAAAACAGTTCTATAGTTCTCTTCCGATTCACGGTTATTTAATTCTTCATTTTTTACCATTTGATGAGTTAATGAGTTAATTCTACATCTTCAAAAATCTCTAGCCCTTCCAAAATCAGCCAAAATACTTTAAGTTTTAAAAAGCACTACGATGGTAGCACTGTAATCTCATTGTTACCGATGAGATTCAGTTCCTCTTGTTTTGGTCACTTCCCTCAGTTAGTTAATAGTGTTATAAAATCTCCTGAATACCCCAAGCTCGCTTCCAAAATCCTGCGGTTTAACACCAGACCAAACAGATGAGTGGCTGTTTGTGTATGTTGGACAGAAATGACATCTAGTGGTGGTGCTCAGCATTTCTGTGTATTCCCAATAGAGCTCCAAGTAATTGCCACTCGCTGTTTGTCTCAATATACCATGCAGCATCGATCATTATGTGGTTGAACAGGCACTGGTTGCTTTTATAAAATGACAGCTTTTTGGATGTTTTATGAGCTACCCCCTGAAATCCTTTAAAACAATTAGAACCCAGTTTGTGCGAAGAGTTGAAAAATCTATTGTAATACAATTAAAATGAATTGGGAATTAAGTTTTTTTTTTCTCTTGATGGTATCTTCTAATAGGCCAGAGAGGATACTAAGTCACCAACCCTTGTACTGTCTATCCTTTTACTGTCCTGGACAGAAGTGGAAAAGCCACAAAGTGCTGTAAAAATGGCACACAGGGGCACTAAAGTTATATTAGAGATGTTTCTGATCTTGTTATTCATTCCCTGTCAATGGCAGACAGCTTAAAAACAGGCCCGGGAGCAGTATATAGAGAGAGGCGTCATATCAGTGCTAGGAGAGAGTTCAGCCAGTGGTTTACTGCAGATTGGGGACTCTTAACTGAAGGTGAAAACAAAATAAACACTGCGCGTGTTAGAAATGCTTGGCAGACCAAGATAAAGCGATCAGAAAAAGCTCATTGTAAAGGTTTGTCGTCACCAGTTGGCAGAGAATAACTTGTGAGTGGCATATGTTGCTGCTCTCTGGCTTGTGTACCGGTGACAGATGCCTTTCACCAAGGGCAGGAAGAAATACATCTTAGGAGGGTGGAGTGCTGGGAGGATGGCCAAAGCTTAGCCTATCTTTGAGCCTTTGAATAAGCTCATGTCAGAGGAAAGTGGCTCTGGGCCACTGTTTCATTGCAGGGCTGAGCTCTTGGTGTTCTCTTCCCAGAGAAGGTTTTTGAACTTAAAACAAATAAAGCTAATGCTTTATGAAAAAGCAGTCACACATCCTCCTAAGATGTTGTTTCACATGATGTCTCAGTAATGCAGAAGTCTGACAAATTTGCTTATGTGCCTGGTAGGTTTGAGCCGTGAGCTAAGAACAGTGCAATGTCAGTGCTTCATTTCAGCTCAGACAGAGCAACAAGGGTGTGCAGTGCTCTAGTCCAGCCAGGCCACTGGTGGGGGAAGGCTACAAAGTTCCCCCATAATTTTCAATCTGTGTTTTCATTATACTTGTTTCAACAGTGAGTGTTAACAAATAAGCTTGTACTCTGTGTCACTGTGACTTTGCACCTGACTGGTGAAAAGATTTACAGAACACAAGTTTTAAATTTGCACAGAGAAATATCTGCCATGCTCACACATTGATCTGCCAAACCAACCAGCCAGATTTCATTGACCAGCCACAATTAACCAGCAGGTGGATGTGATGATCTTAGAGTTCCTTTCCAACCTTAATGAACATATGAATACAAGGCAAATATCAATTACCTGTGTAGAAATTACATTCTTTGTAAACATCAAAAAAACAGAGATAGAAGTAGTCACACCAAAGAACCTGCAGACTATTTTCATCCATCTGTACATGTGGAAATACTGTGACCTCTGGTGCGATATGCATTTAATAGAAGACAGAGAGAAAAAGGGGTAGGTGTGTGCTAAAGATACACAGAGTGCCAATAAAACCTAAACACCTTGTTACATATCATTGGAAGTTCCCCTTTCCACCTCCCCTGGAAACATCTGCCGATGCAGATGCTCTGCCTGTTCATGAGAAAGATGTTCCCTCTGTTATTGCTTCCTGGGAGGATGACCTAGATATTTCAAAGCAACATAGCAAGTCAGCGTGAGGCTGAAATGCTACTGAGAGCCACATCTGCCTTCCAGTTTGGGGGTCCTTACCGCCACACTTATTATTCTCCTCCTGTTTTGTACCACCTTGCTGGCCAGGTCTCCTGGAGCTCAAAGCTTCACTTGGCATACAGACAGTAAAAACAGACTACAAGAATAGATGGTTGTTTCAGCATTTCCTTAACCTTAAGGCCCTCACTACATGAATAATCATTTGTTTGATCAGGCACTTACACTGCCATTCCTGTTTGATTGCAGTCCGTGATGCTCCTGTTGCACAGCCAGCGCCGCTACATCTTTGAGTACGACCAGTCCAACTACCTGCTCTCGGTCACCATGCCGAGCATGGTGCGCCACGCCTTGCAAACCATGCTCTCCGTTGGCTACTACCGCAACATCTATACCCCTCCAGACAGCAACGCAGCTTTCATACAGGACGTCACCAGAGATGGACGCCTTCTGCAAACATTATATCCTGGGACAGGACGCAGAGTCCTTTACAAATACACCAAACAGTCCCGACTTTCCGAGATTCTTTATGATACTACTCAAGTCACGTTCACCTATGAGGAATCTTCTGGGGTTATTAAAACAATACATTTAATGCACGATGGGTTCATCTGTACCATCAGATACAGGCAAACAGGTTTGTGTAAACTGCAACTACTTTGCAAAAGTTTTTGGCCCCTACCTTGCACTTGCCTAGCATGAAATTCCATTATTGTTATGACTACACATTCTTATATTTTATGTTTCAAGAGAAAAATAGGTGTGTATATCTTTATGTCTGTGTCCACAGGCATATATAGCAGTCCCATTTGAAATATAGTTTTCTTTTTATGACTTGGTGTGGAATAGCTCTTCTAATATTTGTTCTTATTCCACTGTGTGGATATTTGCTAAATACTAAATCATGTTGTTTTATTGTTTATATTTTCAAGTTTCCCTGTTTATACCATAATATAACATAAATTCCAAAGGACTGTTTATATGAGGAAGAAAATCGCCATGTAAAATGAATTTCATATAGAATTATCTTGTGAGTAAATAGAAATCATAGTTATTAATAAAACAGCATTCATTTAAACTGTGTTAATAAAACATAAATATTTTGCAGAGCAAGCATCCATAAAGGTTTGTGAGAGAATAATCTTACATAGTCTTAGTTAATGGTACGTTCTGAGACAGCCAAGTATCAATAAGGCTCAAGAGTGTATCTGAGTTCATCTTTTATCTGTGCTAGATCTGTAGGTTAAGTATACTATGGACATCATTCATTATTTTTCTCACTCTTCCTCTTTTCCCTATTTGCTTTGGACAGGTCCACTTATTGGTCGACAAATCTTCAGGTTTAGTGAAGAAGGGCTTGTAAATGCCAGATTTGACTACAGCTATAACAATTTCCGTGTCACAAGCATGCAGGCCATGATAAATGAGACGCCTCTTCCCATAGATCTGTACCGTTACGTTGATGTCTCCGGCAGGACTGAACAATTTGGGAAATTCAGTGTAATTAATTATGATTTAAACCAAGTTATCACCACCACTGTGATGAAACACACCAAAATTTTTAGTGCCAATGGTCAAGTGATTGAAGTGCAATACGAAATTCTCAAGTCTATCGCTTACTGGATGACCATCCAGTATGACAATATGGGTCGTATGGTGATCTGTGATATACGTGTAGGTGTAGATGCTAATATAACAAGATATTTTTACGAATATGATGCTGATGGTCAACTTCAGACTGTGTCTGTGAATGATAAAACCCAGTGGCGCTACAGTTATGACCTTAATGGCAACATCAACTTGCTGAGCCATGGAAACAGCGCACGCCTCACTCCTCTGAGATATGATCTGAGAGATCGCATTACCAGACTGGGAGAAATTCAATATAAAATGGACGAAGATGGTTTTCTTAGGCAAAGAGGCAATGAGATCTTTGAGTACAACTCTAACGGTCTGCTGAACAAAGCATACAACAAAGTGTCTGGCTGGACTGTGCAGTACTGTTATGATGGTCTTGGAAGACGAGTCGCAAGCAAATCAAGCCTAGGACAGCACTTACAGTTCTTCTACGCTGATCTCTCCAATCCCATAAGAGTTACCCACTTATACAATCATAGTAGCTCAGAAATAACATCTCTATATTATGATCTTCAGGGTCATCTCATTGCAATGGAATTAAGCAGTGGAGAAGAATATTATGTTGCTTGTGATAACACTGGAACACCTCTAGCTGTATTTAGCAGTCGGGGCCAAGTCATAAAAGAAATTTTGTACACCCCATATGGAGAGATCTACCAGGACACTAATCCAGATTTCCAGGTCATCATTGGATTTCATGGGGGGCTTTATGATTCTCTTACTAAATTAGTTCATCTGGGTCAGCGGGACTATGATGTCATTGCTGGTCGGTGGACAACACCAAACCATCATATATGGAAACACCTGAATGCTGTCCCACAACCTTTTAATCTCTACTCATTTGAAAACAATTACCCAGTCGGCAGAACCCAAGATGTTGCTAAATATACAACAGGTAAAATAACATGTCCATCATGAATATACAGCTTTTGATCAAATTCTGCTATTGATTCAGGATTCCAGAATCTTTTGTGTGCATCGAAAGTTGCTCTTTGGCTTTAATCTTGTGTATATGTAAAGTCATTTCTTTAATAGGTAATGTCTTACTGAGATTGTTCTGTAGCCTTCTCTGGTAAACAAGAAAATAATTAATAGTTGTTCTGCTGCTTCCTAAGTGCTAAAATTAGGGGAAGAATGGAGGCAGGTTAATTTAAAAATTTTCCATTATAAACAAATAGGAGGTAAACTATTGATTTGAGTATGGCTGTGCTTTGTGATCAAATAATTTGTTTGCTACAATAAATGCTGTAACCAGTACTGAAATCATAAACTGAAATGAAATTGTTATTTTTGCATAGCTGGAATTTCTGCAAACTACCCTCACTTTTTCTAGCATTTATGTACAGCTTATTTCCAGCATTCTTTTCTTGTTTTGTAGACATTGGAAGTTGGCTAGAGCTGTTTGGTTTCCAGTTGCACAATGTACTACCTGGATTCCCAAAACCAGAGATAGAAGATTTGGAGACAACATATGAACTTCTACAGCTTCAAACGAAAACCCAAGAGTGGGATCCTGGAAAGGTTAGCAAAAGCTCTGTTCAGCTGCTTCTAATTCTAAATTAAGGAATTTGATTAGAAAATATTGAAGACCAAGGAAACAATGTGACTGTAACAGTTAACATAATAGGCAAAGCAAGTAGTCTAACAATGCTAGAAACTTTAGAGTTATCACAGCCTGTACAGGAATCTGAGCAGAGGAGAGTTTTAAGGAGAACACGGTGAAGAAACTTTGCAGCTGTTTATAGAGAAATCATCCCAATTGGAGGAGCAGGAGAGGCAAAGGAATAAAGTGATTGAAAATTGAAAAAGCTGCCAAAAGAATTTGTGCAAGTAAACCATTGAACGCACCGATTTTCATCTCTACTAGGCAAAGGTGCTATAAAAGATGCTAAATCACTGAGTATAAACAGCTTTTCAAGTCTGTACCTCTGTCTCATTATTGCATGGAAACAGAAATGTTGGTATGGCTTTGTAGAGGAATATGTAGAAGTCAGCCTTGCTTCAGGGCTTATTTTCAGTAAAGAGCCATGCAGCAGCTATCAGGGTCTAGCAATCAATGTACCTGCAGCAGGAGCAGCAACCAATATTTTGAGCAGATGTTCATGTTTTACATTTGACCGTAGGAGCATCTGTTTAAAAAAAAGTACAATTTTGCAAAGATAAAAGAGAAAAGATGCCTTTCCTGTCAGGAAAAGGAAGTACAATTACATGCCCATGTAAAACTGTTATAGAGACAATTAAAGAAGCTGTTACAAAGACAGGGAAAAAATTTAGTGATGGGTGTAGTGTTAAAAGACAAACAGATGATTGGAGTGAGGGGGTTTTTAGCCACAATGGGGGGCAAGATCTTCAGATCTGAAGTACTTCCTGTTGTCTTGAGGTCGTGAGAACTTCACAACTTGTTTTCCTTAAATAATGGGCTATAAAATCTGTTGTTGCTATTTTACAGAAGGCATAATTAGATGCAGAGAGACAAAGCATGTAATCATGGGTGAGAGTACAGCTTTGAGCTCAGGTTTCATCATGCCCAAGAGTCGAAGGACCAACTATTAGAATAATGAATCAAAGAAAGGAGAGGGAAAAAAGGAATAAATGGCAAAATATAATCTGTGATAAACACAGTTTTCCTTTATTTTCTAGTAACTAAAGAGTCCGTGAGACAGAAAGCAATACCTTAGGTGATTAGAAAGCCTCTGCAAATATGCAGGCTCTGCAGATGTAGCTGCACAATGTCTTACAAACAAATTGAAGATCCATTCTAAGAAATTAACAGATTAGCAAGATCTGTGAGGCACTATAATGAACTGCAAGATGCCACTCCTGCAAACTTTATTGATATTTTCTTTTCCAGACTATCCTTGGTATTCAGTGTGAGCTACAAAAGCAACTCCGAAACTTTATATCCTTGGATCAGCTTCCTATGACACCCAGGTACAGTGAAGGCAAGTGCTATGAGGGAATGAAGCAAGCGAGGTTTGCAGCTGTTCCTTCAGTGTTTGGAAGAGGCATCAAATTCGCTATAAAGGATGGTATAGTGACCGCTGACATTATAGGCGTGGCTAACGAGGACAGTCGGCGCATTGCTGCCATCCTCAACAACGCTCACTATCTGGAGAACCTTCATTTCACCATAGAGGGCCGAGACACGCATTACTTCATCAAGCTGGGGTCTTTGGAAGAAGATTTGGCCCTTATAGGCAACACTGGAGGGCGACGTATTTTGGAGAACGGTGTCAACGTCACAGTGTCGCAGATGACTTCTGTGATCAACGGGAGGACTAGACGCTTCGCTGACATCCAGCTCCAGCATGGCGCGCTGTGCTTTAATGTTCGATATGGAACAACGGTGGAGGAAGAAAAAAACCATGTCTTAGAGATAGCCAGGCAGAGAGCTGTGGCTCAGGCCTGGACTAAGGAGCAGAGACGGCTGCAGGATGGGGAAGAAGGTATTAGGGCATGGACAGATGGAGAGAAACAGCAGCTTTTAAGCACTGGGCGGGTACAAGGCTACGATGGATATTTTGTTTTATCTGTGGAGCAGTATCTTGAACTTTCTGACAGTGCCAATAATATTCACTTTATGAGACAGAGTGAAATAGGCAGAAGGTAACAAAGAAAATCTCTGCCTTTGCGTCACCAAAGACTGCCTGTTTTTAAACGTAAAAATGGTTTATTGTATTGGGTTTTCTAGATCAGAACTCTGTATATATAAATATAGAGGAAAAAACATATCCAACTGCCTTTAAATGTGACAGAAGATGGTATTTTAATATTGTTCGTTTAACTCCTTGAGAGATGACAGTGACGATTTTTAGTTCTTGTGTGGCAGTATTCAAAAATTTCAGAGGCAGAGTCCTGACAGCTGAGCAGCATGACCTGCATGTGAGGTGCCCAGTGTGACACCTGCACATCTCTGCAGGGCACAGGAGAGCACATGATGCTCTGCCTTCTTCTTAAAAAAACACAACTTCTTTGTTGTTGTTAATTTAATAATTCACCAGTTATTTAAAAGGTTATAGAGCCTGATTCTGAAACCGGTGTTTACTGAGTAGTTTTTATCCCAGTGAGATCTCCCATAAGTTCAAGGAATTGCATACAGAAACCAGACCGTGTATGAAAACTTCGTAGTTGCTCACCAACCCTGCACATGTCATTCCTCACAGCTACCATCTAGGGGGTTTTTCTAACCTGGGAAATCTGACATATATTGGATACCATACATAAAAGACTGTCCCATATGGCCTTTAGGTTTGTTCAGCCATAGCCCCCTCCCAAGACACTCAGTGGTTAACACCACATTGCATCTACTCTTGCACTCGAGGCGTCTCTCCCAAGGTTTCCCTTGATGCTGGGTTAATCTGAAGTGTAGATCTTCCTGGCAGAGGGATGTAAGGTGGCACCGCTGGGCTTCATCAGGTGTTGGAGGTGGCCAAAGAAGGGCTTTGTGAGCCCTGTAGTCAATAGGACTCCCTCCACTGACATCAATGTGCCCCAGACTGGGCTTCAACTCAGCACTTTTGGGACTGGGAGGGGCCACACAGTCCAGTGACAATGAGCCATGCAGCATCAGTCCTGTCTATAGTAATCAGGCCAGGACTCAGCTTTCCACAGATCATTTGGAAATTGCAATGTTGTTAGGTAGAGGCATTGCATTCTTTTCATCTCAAATAAATAAACCTGTTATACTACTCATTTTTTTCAAGTCTCAAGAAGATCGGTGGGTTGGGAGTTGATGAATCTCTGGGTAGTAAATATGTTGATAAAGTCGAACATTTGGGGATGACTCCACTTTTCAGCTCAGTATCTAGAGCACATATAAAAGCATTATATTGCATGGGCAGAAACATTTATTTCCCAAGGAATCATGCACTGCTGGCACAGTTATTTCTTAGCAGAGTGGGTGATCCTTCTTTCAGCTTGTCATTTTTAAAAGACCTGATTTTCAGGAGGGGAGGGGGCATTCAGAGAGGGAGGGACGGGTATGCTGATTTCCTTTACTGACTTTCCAAGGGAGCTAGAAGTCTTGTTATAGAGCCTGTGTATCCGTAACAGTGATGTTATTGCACATTTCTTTCAAAACATAGTAAATATATTGAAACAATTTCTGCTCGTATTTACAGAAGCCAACAAAGTGCTTTCTTTGTCTTTCTTCCTTTCTCTCTATTTTTCTTTTTCCCTTGTTTTTGGGCAAGTGGAGCAGACTGTCCTGAAGTTAGAGATGAGCCTGAACTGGCACCTGAGACCTACCCACCACCCAGGGGTTTGGACTCAGGTTTCAAGCTCACACCACTAGTATCTCTTTCCAGACTCCTTCCGCTCCCTCGGGAGCCAGCGCAGCTTTAGGGGTGCAGGATCACGCTGAGTGAGAGCCTGATCCTTAAAGCCACCCTCTACTCCCCAGTCAGGGGGAACTGTGGACCAAAATCTGCATGTACACAATTTGATCAGGCTCATCCTTAACTAATGTACAGAATTGGGAGCTGACAACACCCACGTTTGACAGCTCTGATTTCCGTAATTTTCCATACAATCACGGAGAACTTGAATACCTCCACACCAGCCTAAAAATGGACCTTCAGATCCTTGAGCCTCTAATATGCTTTTAATCAATGGAACAATAATTTATGAATTGTATATAGGAAGTGCATTCATAAATGTGATGACGTATTTTATCACTGATCCAAGATGTCAATATTAGAGTCTATTTTACTTATATTTTAAGCAATTATACTTTTTTGTGATTCACTAATGAGGTATCATTTTCAATCTGCTTTAAATATCCATTATAAACAGATATTTGAAGCTATTAGAATACCTTGAACTGTGCATTTCTAGTATCTAATACATATTTAGTTAGCTTGTGCCTTTAGTTTCTTAAAGTTATATTTGTATTATATGCAGGAAATGCACTTTGTATTACCTACAGCTGTGTTTTTTAATACTGCCTTGATTACTGTTGTTCTCATATTATGCCAAAAGGTCAAAAAGTGAAATGTGTTGCAAGTTTGTTGCTGAAAGTAGATTTGGCTTTTTCCCAGTTCCTGGGCCCAGTCTAAGGTACTTTTTTGAACAATATTTCTTAGGAGATGGATGCATAAAGAATCACAGGACATTACGTGGCCCGGTTACAAAAGGAAAAAAAAAAAAAAAGAAATTGCCTTCATTCTAACAGTTTCACAAATTTAGGAAACTAAATAAAAATGTCATGCTGAGATGACAGCGCTAAAGAAATGAGTTAATACTTGAAAGAGCACTGGAGACTGATGTCACAGCTACACATGGGCTCGCCAGCAGTGATTCATGAGAACCGTAGCAAGCAAATAGCTTTGGACCATCTTGTTCATGAACAACCTCAGATGGAGGCAGGGAACATTTCATTCTCCATTGGTTTTGCCCTAGTAGTTAGACCAATTTCTCAATGTTGTTTTGGTAGCTTTTCCTTTTTTTTTTTTTTTTTTTTTTTTTTTAATTTTGCACTATAGCCTAGAAACCCAAATGAGAAAAAAGCAAAAAATAAAAATAATGGCATGGAAATTTTAACTGTTATATAGATCAGATAATTTGATGGTAGCATTCTGCACTTGAAAGCAAGGTTCTGAAAGTGGAACAAATAAAATAAAATAAAATAAAATAAAATAAAATAAAATAAAATAAAATAAAATAAAATAAAATCCACTCTTGCACACTATCCTGTAGCAAATACCTACCATGAGAAATGCGTGCTATATTTTTTATGATAGCCAAACAAATAGTGTGTACATGTAAGGTTTCCTTTGCTTTCATATTTATTTAGCAAATCTAGAACATTTCAAAGGTATAAATATATATATAGATATCTATGTAGAACCTAGCCAAATAAATATATATGAACTGGTCAATGTGCATCTCGGTATACACATCCTAGCTGTTTGGTTAGAGCTCTTTAACGTCCTCTCAGTTGTGCACTAGCTAGGTAGACATGGCCTCTCTCTCCTTGGCCATGAACACTCCTGAAGCTCTGGGTCTCAGCCCTGGTCTGCGCTGCTCACCAAGCCTCTACTCCACCAGTGACCAGGGCCAAGGTGACAGAGCAGCAGCTTTTCCAGGTTGAGCAGTGGCAATCGGTGCTGCTGGAAGCCAAGGTACAGTTCCAAAGGGGAAAGCAGTTTAAGGCAGAGGAGTTTGCAGTTTAGCTTAAGCAAAAAGAGATCGGCAGATCCCTGGCAGGGTGTTGATTTGCTGGGGTGGATTCACTGTAGTGCGGCTGATCTAGTACAGTGACGCTCAGATCAAGCTGCCAGCAACAGCCGTAAGGGTTTCCCTGTCAAATGCTGACTGTTATTTAAACCCATACTCAATACAAAACATTACCAGGTCAAAAGCATCCTGACTGTCAGAGGAATTGCTTCTCGTCAGAAACTGGGAACCGTGGAGTCAGACTCGCTGTGGATTTGTCCAGGCATTTGTCACCTGCCGTTCGTTGTCTAAGGAAATGTGTTTGACAATTTCCAGTTTTTCCTTAGATCTCGTGGTGGACTTTAGCCTTTTAATAAATGTTAGTATATCAAATCGTGTCCTTGACAGTATTTTACTTGTATGAACCATGATAAAGCATTAAATCTTCAGACTCTTCAGGCAGAAGTGTCAATAAACGAGAAAGAGAAGCATAGCATACGATATATGTCAAAGTAACGTTACATTTTAGCTTTCTCATCAACAATAAAAATGTTTACAATGTATGCCAAGATCTTCAGTTTCTGTCTAACACCAGTTGGAGGTTCTGATCTTACAGAAATTGTGTTATAATGGCCTCAGCCTTGTTGCTAGGAAACAGTAGATCCCAATTTTTTTATTCCTGCTCTAACTCCTGTGCTGAATAGTGACTGGGTACTGTACAGGTTTATGTTATATGGCTGCAGTTAAATGGTCTGATGCATTTTGCTCTGGGTTTCAGACCAGAAGCATGCATTTTCTACAAGAACATCCCAGCAACACGCTGTAAATATTAAAAGTTAATATATTATGTGTCGATATTTGAAAAAGAAAGTACTTTGACTATTTCATTTTTAAAAAATAAAGGTGCAAACTGATGGCGTGTGACATTGTGTTCGTTTACACGAGGTATTTGGGATATTCTGGTCATGTCAGTAGATAGGCGCTTCCATATAACTTCAGACAAAATTGATTGATTCAAAAGTTTGGGGCAGGGTTTTCCTAGTAAGATTTAATTTTACTTCTGATTGACTAAAGTTCACGCGTATACCTCTGCAGGTTTCCCTGGTGAAACTACAGCCAGTTTCTGTGCACAGATTATTACATTTAATCAGAACAAGTGCGAGTGAGAAGAAAATTCTGCTAAATGCATTTGCACTTCCAAGAATTGAGGAGCTGAAGTCAATGGTGGTAGTAGGAGATGAGGAGCAAAGTTTAAGTACCTGCACATTCTGTTGAGCTGCCTCAAACAGACGAAGATGAATGACTGCATGTAACAAAAGCATGTGCATGAGGAAAACAAGAAACCCAGTGCGTGCAGCAGAGAGGAGCACGCAGTGAACTGGAGGGGCAGGAGGAGTGTTTAAGGCTGAAGGAAATGTTGCATGGTGAAAAACAGATGGGAGCAGCTGGGCCAGGCAATAACTCAGTGTGACGGCTGAGGCTGGAATAGTTGTATTAGATGGATAAGAAGGAAGCAAGGCCAAAGGGGTGCTTAGTATTACAAAAAAAAAAAAAAAAAAAAGAAAGAAAAAAAAAAAGGCAGCCTGGGAGATAGTATTGATTTAGTGCCACAGGAGGTCTGTCATGGCCACAGCCCAGGAATAGGAGAGGTCTTAGTGGAGGCAAAATGAGAGCTGTGGCAGGATTAGTTGCTGCAGAGCAGTGGCATTACCTTTGCTGGGGAGAAGCCAGAGCAGAGAATGCTGACTCCCCGCACAGAACTGCAAAATCACCTGTCAGAGCCAGGGCACCCAGGGGAAAGGGATAAGGGAAGTCTAGGGTTGGGGGCACAGGGCAGAACAACCACAGCAGGGAGGGAGTGTGTCCCAGTGTGGCTGCAGCCTGGCAGTGGTGCTGAGACGGAAGAGGCAGGAGATACACACTTTACCCGGGAAGTCATGCCCACAAAAGTCAGTTGCTGCTCACTGAAAAATCCGTAGCTTTTCACACCTAAGTCAAAACATAAGATCTATATAATTTCCATATCACTCTTCCCATAACCAAACATCAATTCCTTGTCCTGCAGGTACCATGAGCTTTTCTGTTTCCACCTTGTTTATGCCTACAGCAATCGCAGACCCCTGAGTACCCAAAAAGAAACAACACAAACAAGTCTTTGTGTTAATAATTTACATCAGAAACTGAAATGACATTCTCAGCTTTGAACAAAAATGGCATCTCCTGGCATATTTTATGCATTTTTTAGAAGAACAATGCACTTTTGGAGTCAGCCATCATCAAAGTAGTTATCCTCAACTCACTGAACCTCCGAGTGGATGAGTGGCTGCGTCCTTGTGCAGTTTATGTTTGCACAGGCAGTTCTGACAGGCTCAGTGATTGCTTGAAGCCAACAGGACATTTCTATAGGAAACAGCCCTTGGGCAAAGTGTTTCCCACTACATTTATCCCCAGCGCAGTGCGATCATCTGCCACGGATCATTTCCAAACACACCCTTTCCTGGTCCCAAGAGAGGCCAAGTCAACCAGGAGTTTAGACCCAGCAAAGAATGCAAAAGATCTCTCCCAGGAAGCCTGAGGGCACACACAGACACTTCCAGCACTCAGCGAGTCTGGTGGCTTTGGGGAAGGATGGTTCGCAGGAGCACAAAGCTAGACAGACACAGCCAGGGACCAGCCACTACAGACATGTAGCAAGACAGCAAACCTTTAAGGCACAGAGCAGGAGGGAAAGGTTCAATGGGCACAAGCAAACCAGCTGGCGATGGTAGTGCCTCCACAGTTGGCATTTGCTGAATTATGTAACAACTGGGGAAGAGAGAAAAAAAAAAAACCTTTAAATGTTTTATTAAAGAGTAAATCATAAAATTGTGCTGGATTTGCCAGAGTATGGCACTGTATTAAGACCCTTGTTTCAACAAGCAAGTGCATGAAAGAAGGAGATGCAGAGCAACACAAGCACACACAGTATAAAATAAGATGTAACCAGTAAGGGGACAGGACATTTCACTGCAAAGGAAATTTGGCCTTTGTTTAGACAGAAACTGAGTAATAAACAGAAATTGTTGCAGCTTTGCAATAGTATTGCCCACCAGTCCCTGTTACAATTGAGCCATTTATTTATTACATTTATTCTTGTTGCTGGGTTACCCAGTACATGTGCTTCAAAGAAGATGTTTTATTGCTTCCACTCTCTCTCACCCTCACACACAGTCATCTATAGGTAATGAAAAGCAAACAAAGCAAAAAAAAAAAAAAACCCAAAACCAAAGCAGCCTTATCAAATGCTGCTTGAAGCTGTGCAACCTTGCTGAGTCCTGCACTTACAGCCCGTTTAACTCTGTCACTGTTTGCATCCAGCTTGCCTTTAGTGAAGTGAAGACAAGGCAGGATCCAGGGAAACAACAATTAAGATGGTTAAGTGTGGAGGAGTATACATACCTGCCCCATGAAGGTATCCCAAATGTAGATGCAAATGCATTAGGACTCTCAGAGGAAGGTGGCTGCGATGCCTCTCACCCTGCCACCAAGCCATGGATGGCTTGTGTATGGTATTTTTAACAACTTGCCCTCCTGAGCTTGTATCCAAGCATTTCTGGAAAAAAGCCTCTTTACCTCTTAGGAAGCAGTTCTTTTCTTCCAAGCTGTACAGAAGAAACTGGAAGAGCAACCCAAAGGCTGCTACACAATCTGCTACACAATGAACACAAGAGTGCTCATAGAATCATAGAATCACCAGGTTAGAAAAGACCCACCGGATCACCGAGTCAAACCATTCCTATCAAACACTAAACCATGCTCCTCAGCACCTTGTCCACCTGTCTCTTGAACACCTCCGGGTGCTAACCTTGAACAGCTGATGAGTTCTCCAGATTCAAACCTCTCTTCTAGGAGCCTATCAGCAGCACAGAAACAATCTGACAGAAAAAGGAAAAGCTGAGAAAGTGTAATGTAAAAATAATTTATTTCTTTTAAATTGGCTGCAGTTTCAAGTACAGAGAAAGTCTAAAAGCAAAGAAGGCTGTTCTTCCTGTCACTGGTTGTTCTTATGCACTGCATTGCTTAAGCTTTTGATTGTTTGCACGAACCATGGATTTTGTACACCCAGATAGTGGCGGCTAGTTCTGCCGAGTCACAGCACAGAAAGCCTAGTATGACTGAAAATTAGTTAGTGGGGATCCTCATGGTGCCACTTCTGGAAAGAAACTGCATGAATGACAGTTGCACAGCTCACCCAAGGCAAAGACATCTTAACGTAAGCAATTTTCCTGAAGCTGAAAAAGTGGACTTGCCCAGATCTGCAGAAATACCAACCAGGCAAAAGCAAAGCTGAGTCCAAAGTTAAGTAAAGAAAAAGTACTAATTATTAATTACAAACGAATCTTGAAGTGAAAATTATTTTGTACTTGAGAGCACATACAGAAAAAAAAGATATTACACTGTATAGTAGCTGATATTTTTATATTTTCCCTTACAAAAAAACCCCTTAAATTCAAAACATTCTGAAACTTAAAACTTCTAAATTTTGAACTATAAATTCTATGAAATACACATTTCTGCAAATGTTACAAGAAAACTCATGGAGTTGTATTAACTATCATATAAATTGTTCTGGTTTAGAGCATGGACTAGAGGAGGCACTGGAAGTCATGGTTATGTCACACTTAAGGAGATGTCTTCAAGATGGCTGCAGGTGGAAGTCATGGCCTTCATTTCTCCCTAAGAAAAATAATCACAAAGATATGAAAGGATGAACACTACAAGAAACTGGAGAGTCCAGAAAGTAATTATATAGAAAAGTGAGGATGCTGGCGAAGGCAGGTAGCCACTCCTGGTATAGCTCTCAAGAATACATATTCAAAATCCATTTCCTCATCACGTTGACAGGCCCCATCCCCAATGAGCCCCTGAGTGGCACCCTTATGATCACATAGTAGCACAATTGGGGCATACTTTTGCTATGCCACCCTGCTGGCTAGTTCGGGGCAAAGGTGCAAATGAATCCAAGACCCCCATCCCTCCCACCGTGCAGGGCTCTGCTCAGCCCACCCCAGGCTCCCTCTGCTCCATGAGTACCTGGGGAGCGTTTGGCTTTTGCGCAGTTGATGACTGGGTGCCGCAGGGGGGTTATGATGCCTTGGTCGGGTTTCTGGAAGGCTGAAATGAGGTTGTGCATTTTCCGAAAGAGCCTCCGGTGGACCCCGGGTGCTGTCTGCAAAACCAAGGGACAAGAGGTGAGAGGGGAAGCTGAGTCAATGAGCCATACTACTGTCCTCCTTTTCCCAGGTCTTGCTGCCCTGCACTAGGAGCAGTTTCCAGTAGTTTGGTGATATAAGGCTGGGTCCCGCTAGGAGAGAAACGCAGAGCTATATGCTTTTTAGGCAAATTCTCAAGCAATCTTTCACTATTTCTGACCCTGAGTTATTGCAGCCAGTGATTTAATCTCCAGTCTGGTATGTATCAGTAAGATACCTCCATCCTGGAAATACCAGTATAACAACCCAGAGAGCTTCCTGGCACTTCAGTGTGGAGGGGGAGTCCTTACACCACTAAATTCAGGCATGAAGACAGCCTCTGTGCCAGCCTTTCTCTGAGGAGTCAGTACTGGCTTATGTGTTCATTGAGTATTCCTATTGTCTCTTGCATAAAGGCAGAAGCAAAATGTCACCTATTTAATAAAAGTGCGAGATTTTCTAACTTTCCACATTAACATCTTTCCAAACACTGTGAAATGGAACTATGTCTGGTTTTAATAAAAAATCCAATGTTCCTGTTAAATCCTTCAGGGGACACTTGTAGTAACTCCTCTCCACCAAAGCATAGGAGGACAAGCATAGGTGCTGCTATCATAGTCCAACCCAAGGGATGCTGCTGTTCCCAGAAGTCATGGGCTAAATCCTGCCTGCACTGACAACAGCTAGAGGCTTCTCATGGGTTGAGGTTTTACCAGCACTGTTTTAATTTCCCTGCCTAGTCCTGGGAAGTCAGACGCAACACAAGCTTGCTCAGAGGCCAGCCAGCCACTCGGAAGGAAGGAGAGAGAGGAAAGCACCAGCTGCAGCTGGAGCCTGTTTTCTCCTTGAAGGCACATCTTCTGGGGATAAATTGGATTTAGGCTGCTGTTTCAAACAGCTGAGGCCAACGTGGGCTCAGCAACATTTACTTAAATGTTTCCACTTGCTTAAAGACAGGGTTGGCATCATGGGTCGATAGCTAGTACCTTTCCCTGCAGAGGATGTACTGAGAGTTCTGGACTTTCAGGACGTCTACATACAGTGAAGAAAAGCCAAAGACCCTTAAGTAGGAGGCCAGTGGTGGTCAAAGCAGGCTTATATAATACCAGAGAAACTTCACATCAGGCACTAACATTGGCTGGGGCCAAAGCAGGCTGCAGCCCTGCTCAGGGGAATTGTTCCCTACAGGTGGGGCTCCCTGGGGCCCCAGCATTCTTTCTGGGACATTGATGCTTATCCTGTTATGCCTGGTGCCCTATCAGCTCCATCCTGCCCCAAAACCCCTTCTGCATTGGCAGTACAAATCTACAGGGTGTTCCTAATGCCTTACAGGAATGAATGAGCGGATTCTTCCCAGGCAGAAAGGGTGACACAAGTAGTTATTTACTCCATAGTAACGTGAGTCCCTTTTACTCCCTAGTCTGCTTCTGAGTAACCCCAGGAATCAGTCTTGTCTTCTAAAGCACTGAAACCACTTCTATTAGAATAATGGCCAAGGAATTATGCCTGTCCAGAAAAATGTTTGCGGTCAGCGTTCATTAATGTGCAAACAGAAACCTAATTATTAAATAATACACAGAGTACATCCAAAGAACAAGACCATCATAAAAGAAATACAGGTTAGCATCCCAGTTCCATCAACTTTAATCAGTTTATATTGCAAATCGTGCTGGTCTGCACTTGAGTTATCAGTTTCTTATCAGATAGGTGAAAATGTATTCTGTAATAAGTTTAGGTTATTTTATATATATATATGTGTATATATGTATATATATACATAATTTTGTATACACACACACACACACATATATATACACACATATGTATATATATGTATATATATTGAACCCATTATGTATTAATCTGGAGAAAAAATAACCTTATAACACTGTAGATTGAGAAGGATTTCATTAAATATTCTGATGGTAAACGTATGTGGGATAGAAGGGAAATGATTGTGCTTGTCAAATTTAAAACCACAATATTTTTGCCATTTAAAATGACGCTAAATAATGCACTAGTGCATTATGCAACAGCTGAAACGTAACAGGGAATTAATTTATGAGTTTGAGACTGTCAGAAGTGGCACCAAGACATCTTAGTGATGGGCACACTCAAGATCAATTACCTTCAATGAAAATCAGACTATGCAGAAACATGAATAATTAGAATATATTTCATTAAATCAATACAAACATAAAACAGGCTGTAGAAATGTTCAGTAGAGAAATAAGTACATACCTCAGCACTCCAGGATCCAGTTTCTGTCTTGGACACTCTGTAGGTATAAACATAACCCTGGTGACTGTGAAAAAAAAGAAAAATCAACAGGTATTTATTATCCATTCCTGTTGTCAGGTTTCAAAAGAGGTACATTCTATTATATGGGTGTCAGTTCATCTGCTAACCCTTCCTTAGAAATTAATTCATCCATAAATGCTCTAAGTAGATAGGGGAACTGAGACACAGGTCAGAAGCAATGTTCAACCTACTGAGTTCTTTCGGAAGAGTATGGTTAGTCTGACTCAGATCTAGTTTATTCAGTCATTCTAGGTTAAGTGACGCTGCTTTTATTCCTCCTTCACCATTTTTATTACTTTTCACAGTGATCTTCTTTCAGTAAGACATGTGAAACATACCTTCCCTGGGAAAGAGAATACGTAATATTGGCACATAACATCACTATATTGTGATTGATTTAAATGCAGGTGTTCCCAGAAGCAATAGCATGTGTGCAATTTATTTGCAAAGCTAGACCCACAAAAGTGAGATAGAGTACTCTTTGCCTTACTCGTACATTACTAACTCTCAAATGCTCATAAAGGATACTTATAAAAGTGTGGAATCTTCCTTCTTCTTAAAATCGAGTCTTCTGAGAATAAGGAGTCATACATTAATATCACAAGACATACTCATGTCCAGAGTCAGTTTTGTTTCTCTTACAAACCCAGAACAGTGAATTACATATTTCGTAGGTTACTATACCAATATCAAAAAATTTGACTCAGAAGCTGAGACAACTGACAGTAGTTCCATGACTGCAACACTAGTTGAGATGGTATCAAAGAAGTAAGATTTCATTTCATAACATAAAGATTTACATGAATAGTCAGCAATACTTTAGCGACCATTCCCTATTTCGGTATCAATTCTTATTCTTAAGAAGCAGAAAAATACTATATTTCTTTCCAATTATACATGGTATTATAGTAATTACTACAAAATAGCAAAAACCATCAATGACACAGATACCGTATGATTGCAATTACTTACACTCTGTGTCATAGCTTCTGGATAAATTCTTGTTAAAAAGTCATTACAGCAACCTTTGCAAAGCAGTGTCTGATATAAATTCACCCAAGCAGGAAGTTGTTAACAGCTGTCACACTGCTACAAAGCCATGAAGTGAGAGCAAAAATGCCTGTCATGATTTGTGAGCTCTCCCCTCACCACTCGACTCCCACTGTGATTAAATACAGAGGCAGAAGACACAGAGATGTTCCCTCCCACTGAGGCTGCTGCAGGGATAAATTTCTTGTACAGCAGCTGAGGCTCTGCCCTCCTCCTCAGATACAGGAGTATGCCTGGTGCAGCCCCAAGACCCCATCACAGCTTCATGAACCTCCTCCTGTTAAAGAGGGAGCATTTTCCCCAGAGACAGGACTTTCCTCTTGGCACCATGAAAGGTGCCAGCTGTGGACACGAAAAGTGGTCAGCTGTGCTCACTTCATGGAAACCTAAGGAGGAAAACAGCCACTGCTACCCTCACTTCTCTCCCCAGCAAGGTCGACTGCTGCAATCCACCAAGGATTTCAACAGGACCACAAAGGGCCCTTGTGAAGAGGCACGAGAGACCTGCTGTGGCCGTGGGAGGAGGGAAGGATGTGGAAAGACAACACTGTTCAGCCCATGCATGGCACCACAGTCACTGGTGTTTGAGGCTACAGCTCAAAGTCTGGTTGTTTAAAAGCACATCCCTCTAAGCCACTAGATGTGTCCATGGTCAGGAAATCCAATGTTTCCCACTAGGGCCCTTGGGCCTTCTTGTACTACCACATCCTTTCTTAAAATCTCTGATAGCTACGCCTGTATTTTCCATGGGGGTCTTAGTTTCCATAAACCAAATTACAGGCCTTCTGATAAGCTCTCTCCCAACGTACATGATCTTATCAAAACTTTCTGTTAAGCAGCAGGAACTTACTTCATTACCACTTCAAAGTGCTTTTTACCTTCCATGTGAGAATGTCATGATTTTGATGAGACAAGTTCTCCTCACTGCTACACGAGCACTGCCTCCTGTGAGAAAGGTTTTTGTGATTTAAACTACCCAACATTAACTGATATCGGTGTGGACTGAAGGAAGATCAAGATGTTTTTCTTAAAACAAAAATTAAATACAAAAATTAAAATTGAGATTGTCTCAAACATTACTTTCCAAAGAGCAAAACACTTAACACCAAACAAAAGTAAGTGGGAAAGTGCATTTACTGGAGCTTAGGTCTTGGGAGATGAGAAATTCCTCAGCCACCATGAGGGGACAGCTCAGTTTTTCTACACTCAGCTCATGGCAATGAAAAAGCTCCTAGTGTGACACAGCTTTCCTGTGTGTGGTGTGGCCACAGAGCTAAAGCCTAAACCCAAACACCACGTGGGCTGAGCATGGTGCTGTTTACTAGGAGTCTCTCACACAGCTGGTGCTTTGAAGACATTACCTGGTCAGATGCAGTCTCTCAGTGACCTGAACTCCTCTCCCTGCTGAACAAAATCAATAGGAGGTGGGCATGTGTCACTGAGAGAAGGGTTTCAGCATTCTCACCACGACACTGGTTGTACCAGCACATCTTTGAGGAGGGCTGGCTCTTGACATCCAGGCAAAGACCCAAGGAAGGGTTCCCCCTGGCCTGAGGGTAGTCACGAGTCTCAATCACAATTGCAAAGCTCCTCTTTTGTGACAGTGAAGCTCCAGGGAGAGGAGCTATTAGCAGCTTGATTGACAAGGCCCTATAATGTTTTTATTCAAAGGCAAAAAATGCCAAAATGCTGATGAGGGGAAGCAGAGAACAACCATTGCTGTAAGGATAATGTTGGACAGCACTTACAAAGGAGTGGTTTTGTCACCACTAATTACATTTTTATGTCATCTCTGTTATCTTTTCATCCCCATAACAAAAGATTGGTTAAACCAGTTGGGAACTGCACTAGTACCGTCTCTGTTGCAATACCATCACCGGGAAAACTTTATGCAAGGAAAATGTGGAAAAAGTTGCTATTAAAGGAAACAATCCACTTCATAGTTTTTCCTTTATAGCTAGATAATTCCTCCCAAGGAGCTACAAAGGCATCATTCACAGATGACATACTGAGACAGCATCTGTCTACCTGTCCTCTGTACTCCTCCTTTTCAACTGTGATCAGACTTGTTAAAGTCACATTTACTTTAACAGGTGAATAATTACAATCTTCTGCGCCATTGAAATAGTCAGAGGAGATTAGCCGCATGCTGCAGATTAAAATTAACCATGACATTTCAGCTGCATGATGTATTTTAAAATAATTTCCAAATGTTTTATATCTCAGTTGGGAAATGTTGTTAAACTCATTTATATTCATTTCTAGGTCCGCAATGGAACAAATATAAAGGGGAAAAGACAGAGAGATGAGGGAAAGCCATGTCAGCAATAAATGGCATCATTTTCTTCCTCTTTACATACCTTTCTCGTCTGATTTCTTTGCCCTGTATCAATCATCTCCTGGTATATACCTGATATATTTGCATCCCGACCTTACCTTGGAATTTGACTTTATAATATTGCTTAAAAATCAGAGTGATGTGCCATACAGACAGTGGTCCTGAACATTATACACTGTCTATCCTTAGTTTCTTGTCACTTTGCCACTTTCCACCCTTTCATACTGAAATTTTGTTTCTTTGGTGTCTGCCTCAACCTTATTTAGGGATGGAGAAAGCTGAAGTGCCAGGAAAGTAAACATGTTCGGCAAAACAATATTTCTCCCATATTAAAAACAATAATCTTCCAATTGTTTGTGGGGTGTTGCCCAGTTTTTAGAGTAAGGTGTATAATTTGTTTGAAGGAAGATGTATACATCTCTTGCAGTATCCAAGCAGTGGTGGCTGTCTAGGATGCAAGAGAGAGAAACCCCCTAAATGTTGGTAGCAATTGGAGCTGCACAGTGCCTGGGCTGGCTTTACCATGGGCACTCAGCTAAGCAGCATCCACGATCTCAAGCCATGAGCGATGTATGTGTGCTGCTTTCTCAGTTTGCTTGGGAGTGACTGAACCCACTGCCAGATTTCTTGTTTCTCTCAGAGCAAGGTAGGCACTGTCTGGACCATAAAATCCCTGAACCTGAACAACTGCTTCAACTAAACCCTCAGAGCTCAATCCTACAAAATCAGGGTAGAGCTAATCTAGGTTCTGTTATGTAATGTTTCTATCTACTCAGTCATTTACAGATTCATTAGTGTAGCAGTTACCTACCTTTCACGTTGTCCAACTTCCTAAAATCTTTCCAAGACAAAACATTGGATTCTCCGAAGGCCATTAGACAAGTTGCTCTCAGCAAAGAGAAGCTCACATCGATTACCAGGGAGTCGAAATACTCACCTCAGTGGAATTGATCATTGTGTTCTAGAAGACTTTTTTCAAAGCTGAAAATAGTGTGTAAAATTTACAACAGCAACCCTGAATTGAGAGACCCTTCCTCAGAAAGAAGCTTTTGTTCCAAATTACACTTTAAATGATGATGATGATTATCATGTGCAGCATTATAATAAATGCAATTATTCTGCCATTTCTATCAAAAATACTACATGGGAAACAAAAGAATTGCTAAGCTGAAGCTGGCTCGTGATCCTCTATTGCACCTTCAGTGCCGTACAGCTGATACATCTCCTGCGTCAGAAAGTTTTAGCATGTTGCTTGAACTTGTGCACTTGTGGTTATGGTGAAAGAATAAATAGCACACGTAAAATCTGATAGAACTGCAGCCTATCCCTGTTGCCATTACTGTTGCTTCAAGAGCTCTAAACAGCTTTCTCTTCCAGCTTTTGATAGTTCTCCACAAATTGAATGCAGCACAGTACCCGAATGGCTGGTTTTGAACAACTAATTTGAACATAGAGTTTGACAAGTGTGTCTTGTTTATCTTACTTAAAGGTATGAAACAACTACTAACATTCCAAGTATTTTCATGTATATGAATTTTAAGACCCAAACTACAAATGCCTTATCTTTGCCAATTCATGCATGAGCTTCTTGTTTCTGTGTGTGCACTCATATATCTGCAAAGGAAAGCATTGCTTTTGGCACTCTCATGCATTTTATTTATGTATTTTTCAGACATGGTTTAAGAGGCTGCTTCTCAAACTAGCCACCGTTATAGAGCCCTGTGTCCCCCATTGACTTCATTAGCAGCAGCGTGCAGAGAGGATTTCTGAGGGTGCTAAAAATGTCAAATGGGATATTGAGCACAGAGGAAACCAACCAGTAAAGAAAGCTCCCTGGAACAATCAGGTTTTGATACTAAAACCTTTGAGTACTGCATGTAGCACATAACATCTTTACAGGTAAAACATGTACATTTTTTTAAACATATGCCTTTCTCCTAGCCCAGTTTTCAGGAAGAGCAAAACACTCCTTGCTTTCAATACAACCCTAAATAATATCCAGGAAAAAAATTGTGCTCCTCTACTGACACATTCAAACCTAATGAACAACATCCTTGAAGTGTTTATTCTCAGTTTAATATTGGTATTCATACAACTAAGATCCTGAGAGCATTCATGATTAAAAAACTTTGCCAAAATCTGCAGGCAGCACCTTTGTTTGCAAGAGTCCCAGGGGACGCTGTTGAAAATTAAAACCTTTCCCCGTTTCCATGTAGAATTTAATTGTGGTCTTTAAATATTTATGAAAGTGGGTTCTTTGTGCTTTGCCACAGCCACACCAAAAAACACTCTGTCTTTGAAGGTTTGCGGGATGCCATGTGCACACGGTGAGTTCGGACAGTGGAAAGAAACATTCAAAGAAGATAAAGCAATACCTCAGGAGAAATAAAGAGGAAAGAAAGCAGAGTTTTCTAGTCAAACACTCCAACAACAGGGGCCCGCCTGCCGCACTTACCCATCTCTGTAGGTCAGGTTTTATGCTACTACCTGTCTCTTTTATGCTTGCCCTGTAAAATCAGTGTCAGTCACAAGGGATTCGTGAAGGCTTTGACTCTTCTCGGTTTTAAAGGTCTTCTCCTTTTTAAAGGTCAGGGCTTCTCTTTTTAATTGGAAAATCAAAAGGCGAATGAGCCTGACCATGAACACTGCCCTTATTACGTGCCTTAGGAGGCTGAAGGACCAGCCAAATATGTTCAGGTTTTTGGGGAGAGCCTGGGTAGAGGGGAGGTGGCACTGGCTGTAAAAGCCTGTGCAGTTTCTTGGAAAAAACAAGGCATTGTTTGAGCTTAAGCAGGACTCACTAATTACTGTGCCTGGAGCTGGAGCACAGAGCAGCCACCAATGTGAATTCAAGCTGACGACAGTACTGACGTCCAAATATTTTGTAAATGACTGTTTTGATTAAATTTTCATCTCTCTTCATTAGACCTATGCCTTTTAGTTTCGACAACTCCTTTCTTTTCTCAAGGGAATTAAAAAACACCAAAAATACCACAATCTTAACAGAGACTTGTATCTCGGGAACTGGATGCGGGGGGAGGTTAGGTTTGTTTTGTTTTATTTCTCCAGGGAAGTACTAGGAGAGGGGAAAGAGGACAGACTGAACAAGTTCTAATTTTGGAAAACAGGACTATTTTTCTCTTTTTCTTTTCTAAGTGCAATTGAAACATCACCGACAGTATGAAGAAGTTCCCTTCTACAAGGAATTGTCACTGGAAAGATATAAATTTTTTTGTTTATCTGTGATACTTATTGCAATGTATCTAATGGCTGACTGACTTCTTTTCTCATGTTTCAAAGATCCCTTCAGTACTTCCAGTAACTGCATGTTTGCCTAACTTGATACATCTAGCTATTTCTAAAGTGATCTTCAGCACAGATTCTATACCAAAATGTATATTTCTTAATAACTTTGTTATTCCTAAAAATGCCAATTGTTTATTTAGAAGGAAATATTGAAAAAGCAGAGAAATACTTACTCTTTAATTTATTTTCATTTTCCTTAAAGAGTGAACACAGCAAATATGTTTCCCTCAGTTCTTATCAAGGGTCTTATGCACACATGATTGCCACCTATTTAATCTCAGTGCATGATGTTCTGACTGGAATCTGGGGAAGGGGATGATCCATTGGATTATTTTGCCAAAACCAGGCTTAGCATCCCCCATTGAATACATAACTACATCTCTCACGCCTTCCCTACTGCCTCCTCCAATCTCTCCACTAAAATACTCTCCTTCAGTAAACTTCTTCCTTTCAAAGCAGTTCTCTAGTTTATGGCCCACATTTTTTTAAACTGTCATTGCTATCTTCAGTGTGAGACCATTTCTTGGTATCTTTATGATAACTGTTTCCAAAATTATTGTGTGATACATTGTTCACTGTATCTGTTGTTTCTTAAGTAATGCTCTGAATTGAAATATTAGAAAGTATTGGAACTGAAGCTTAGGTCTAGGATTTTCAGCCACCTCTCTGCCTATATCAGATCATATGCTTCATAATATTTTTCATTTAAATTTTATCTAGATTTAGCCAAGATGCCATTGAATATTTCCCTTATAAAAAATTTATTGCAATCTATATTCTACAAGAAGCCCGCATAACATCCAACAGTAATATTTTTTGCTTTTACCTCTTCACTTAGAACATATATTTGAATGCAAAGTAACGTGAAGACTTGAGTGACCATTAACTTCCAGGAACAATTAGGTAGGGTTCTGTTTCTTATTGAAGTCTTCTTTCGTTTCCTCCAAGGACAGTGCTTCATAGGTAGCAATCCTTTCTGCTTCTCCTATTTTCATTTTATATATTTTAATTCATTCATGAAATTTCTTCCAAAGGACATAAATTACCCCTAATACAGAAAAAAAAATCTCAACTGATTGTGTGCAGATGAAAGACCTTGTTACATACCTACACCCTGATTTAGAGTAATGGTGGACTAATTTTAGGAGTCTCTATTTTATTCAGCACTGTAACATTCTGCCTGACCCTTTCTCTAATGCCTTAGTGTTTCGCCTGCACTGAATGACTTCTGAGTGTTAAGGAGATGTATCATCATTTCCTCTGATGGTTATTTAAAAGAGATTCTACTTTTATTGCTTATTCCCATCACAGGAATCATAGCAGTCCTTACCTTTTGCTATGTCTATTCCATTTTCATTTAACTCAAGATGCTTCTTATTCCCCATTTTTCAGGTAGCTGTTAAGGAATTTGTTAGCAGCAACGCCTATCTTGGTTCACCTTCTGATTCCACGAGAGAAGAGAAAATACATCTTCTGTCACCAAGATCTTCCCTGAAAAGCAGGCTCTGTATTTCTGGATTGCCTATAACCTCCTTACATGATTCCATTTACTGGTCTAAAACCAGGGAATTATTATGCTCACCCAGGGCTTAATTACATATTATTGGAAACTCATTAAAGATAATCAGGGCAAACTTGACTTGGGACTCTTCCTCCTCTTCTGGTTTTTTTTGCAAGACAACTAAGTGCCCTCTGTTAGCTATTTTTTGGCTGGCTCTAAAGTGGTTTTCTCCTGTATTCCTTCTCCTGCTGAAGTAAGGCACAAGTGTCGGTTTAGCCTTGGTAGGCACATCTTTGTTCATTTGATGCAATGGTACTTAGTCGTACAACGCTACCTCTCAGAACTTGCAAGACTTCTGCTTTTACCAGAAGTAGGGTAATTAAATTGTCTCATTAAAATGAGGTCGCATGACTATAAAGTCCCCCAGCTCTCTCAGGGCAACCTCTCTGCCCTCTCTCTGACAGATCATTCCATCAGATCTTTCCCCTTTCACCCTATTTGATGAAACATCACCACTTGGATCGTTACCCATCAGTACTTTGTGTACTTGTCAGGTAGTTTACTCCAAGCCCAATGGCTCCTGGGATAAATTGTCTGACGAAGAGCAGCCCAAACCAAAGACAAATACTGGATGTCAGTGATTCACGCTACCCTTCCCAGTGACAGAGGATGCTGGAGATGTTGCTAAGCATGAGTGCATTAGAGAAGCAGAGCAGAAAGCAAGAGGTTTATCCAGCACGTAGATGTAGCGCACACCATCCCAAGTTTCCTGGCACTTTTCCATGATACCTCACTCCTCCTCCCTCCTTACATCAGGTCTGCTTTCTCTTTTTGTTTTAAGCCCATAGGAAGTATGGGCCCTGCAAGGCAAAACCTGCTTCTCTGCAAAGGATCCCACACTCCTTATGCACCCGTCTGCCTTAAGTCAAGGTGAAGGAGATAAAAGGCTCACATGCATCTTTAAATTTTAGGATCTATTTTGTCACTATTTTGTCACTTTTGTACTATGGATGCTAAGGTTGGAAATCAGTTACCACCCGACCAGCCCTTCCCAACACCCCACTCCCAGACCCCTGCCCTTCACCCCAGGGGGCTGGTGGCGGTCATATGGGGCAACCCGCACTCACAGTACACAGAGGCAGTAGACTCCAGGGATGGTCTCACTGTCCCGCAGCAGGTAGCTACCATCTGTGCCTGTTGCCAGCAACAGCTTCTCTCCAGCCTCACGGGTGATGGCCCCATGGTAGATGGGCAGTGCATCCATGCTGGGGTTGCAGCTCTCCCTGCATACGGTGCTGCCTCTGACTGCTCCTCAGCCGCGTGCTCCCCTCAACATCTCTGTCTTGGTGGCAGAAGTAAACAGGATGTGTTCACACTTCTGAAGCCTCCGCACGGGGCGAGACAGCACTTAGGGAAGAGTGAGGAACGAGCACAGCTTTTGTGTGATCTTGTTTTCCTTTGCCCCTTTTTGTTTTCCTTTTTTGCAGGCTGTAACATCCTCGTGGCTTCGCAGCTCATGCATAGAGGTGTCATTTCACAGCCCACCCTCATCCATGCGACTCCTCACTCATCAGGGACCTGATGTGATGATGAAGGACATGGTAGCTGTAGGGCCAGTAGCCACCTTGGGTCATGGTGGGGAGGCCAGGACTGCGGCACCATTGTCAGCAGCTGCCATCAGGTGTTTTTGTCCTCTAGCATTAACCCAAGAGGTGACAACGAAAAGCATAACAGGATCCCAAAGGTCTTCTGCAAAGCAGGTATTATTTTTAACCTCTGGTTTTTAAAATCCCCAGTGGTGAGGAACTAGAGGGAGGAAGACGACCTTGCTGTCCCTGCCCTGACAGGACATTTGCCTCAGGTCATGGGCAGTGATCCACAGGAGCACCCGCAGATGCCAGCCCCTGGCTGATTAACCTCATGAGTGGGTTTTTTTCCTATTCTTTGGTTGTGTTTAACCACTGTTAAAATCAAGGTCGCTCATAATTTCTGCTTGGAGGCATGCAACAGCCTCAGCACAAGCACAAGTCCCCTTACATCCTTTCTAACACCATCGATGGCATATGTGGGGTACGAGTGGGCAGCCAAATCCAGAAACATATCTGAAATAAACATTTCTCTCACCGACTGTGATCACAGATATCTTCTCAGCACGCTTGTCACTTGAAAGCTCCTATATGCACATGCTTACAAACGAGCCTGTTTGCAAACAAGTTCAAAATGTGCTTTTATACACCCATTTTTCCACCCATGGAAAAACTGAGCACATTTCCTGGTGCTGAGTGGCACCACACAGCAGTAACAATGCACAGATACCCCTATGCCCGTGATTGCCCAGCCAGCCCCTTTGGGCTATAGTGAGCTCAGGGTTGAATTCATCCCTGCTCAAGGCTGATGAACCGCCTTCTGACACTTGGGTGTCTGAGTAATAACTCACTAAAACACAGCAATAAGTACAGGTTGTGCTTATGATTGATTCGTTTTAAATTGAGTTTGCTAGCAGGACAGTGCGGAATGAAATCATCTCATCCAGGTGTTCACAGAACATGATGTCCTGGTTGAAGTTAAGGATGGGTGAAAAAATAGCTCTCTAGATACACACATTTCAGGAACAAAAATTAAATTAAAAAAACACTGAAAAGATGGGTTTCTTTTCCTAAGTTTCAGTCAATCAAAATGTTTTCTTGTGATTGTTTCACGGTGCATGACTTTCAATTCTGACCTCTAGTATAGCTTTTCCTTGAAAATGCTTTAGGTTTTCCTGTTGAGGGATGGGTATCTCTGACCAGCAAGTCACAGGGTAGCTCCCACATGGTGCATTGCACCAAGCCACCAACAGCAAAGCTGCAGCTTTCAAGCAGTATTGTGAGCCTCTTGCCTCACGGAGACATCCCAGCTAGTGGTTATCCCCCTGCCTGGCACCTGAGGGGCTGAGAAAGCTGCAGAAAACCTCAGCTGAAGAGCGACTGAAAACTTCCACCACCGGGTTTATGGCTTTTCTATATTGTTATGCGGGTGTTCATTACCCCGTTTATGTGGACCTGGGGACTCCGCTATCCTGCTCGGTTTTTTAAACCAGTTGTTAAAGTATTTGCACTAAAAGGTAGAACTGCTGCCTGCTACAAATGTGATTAATGTGGATGGTGACAAGGTGTAAGCAAAACACCCTTCCCTCATAAAGCTGCAGCCTAGTTCTTCTCCTTTTCCAGACTGCCTTTACTCTTGGGAATCTCATCTAACTTGCCCATTTCATAACCTATTCTCAATATTAATGGTTTATTTCAGAAGAAAAAAATGTGTGTGTAGTTCAGTAGAGTGTAAAAAAAACCTGAATCATGCAATTCTGCAGATCTTATTATCCCACTCATCAGATTTCAACTAAAGCATAGATAGAAAATCATAAAACTTTTGACTGTGAGATGTTTTCTTCACAAGGGAGTCACCACCGTATGAAACCAGCCTGCATACTAAAGAGCTGTAAACACCCAATTTTGCTTTTGTGCATCAGTAACCCATAAAATTTCAGCTACTGAACCCTGATGCCAGGGCTTCCATACAAATCCCTTTATGGCCACATTGATATGAACCTTTTAAGAAGTAATGGAAATGCAGGACTTTGGAACAAGGGACACTAAGTGAGTGTTAAGGAACCCAGCAGGATAAACCAAACCAAAGGACGTATGTGCTTCATCGGCTGTGAAGAAGGTATCCATGACATTGCTAACACAGCCTTGTGTCACACCACAGAGGCTGGAGAAATCCTCCCTCCTCCCAGAGAAGCCATTTTCACTGCAGATTTGCACTGTTGGCACCCAGTCAGGCTCACACCTACTCCTCCATATCTTACGCATCTAGAGTGTTGTTAGCCATCCTGTTTTGTCCTGCTGCATATGCGCAGTGGAGCTGAGAAGGCAAACTATAAGACAACGCAGCAGGCTCAGGAAAGCAGGAGAAATGACACAGAACTAAGTCTCAAAGATACGCTACTTTTGTTTGGATTTTGTAGCCTTTGCTTTCCACTGAAAATGGTAACCTCTTTAAGCATCCCAAACCTTGCCCTGTAGGGTGCTGGACAGTTCTCTTGTTTGATTTGAAGGGTATTCAGCATATTTTGAACACCACAGTTTTGTGCCTTCAATAAATCAGTCCAGCTACCTGTCCCTGGAGTATACTAGGAAAAAAAAAATTATCTAAAAAATACAGGAAAGGAAAGGAAGCACTTAAAAGTGCTCTGAAATATTTGGTCGTGAAAAACTGGCTTAGAAAGATGGGCCTCCAAAGACCTCTTGGGTCATCAATACTACTTCCCTGCTATCTTAGCCAAACACATCATATAATCCCTTTCAGAAACTCATTATACTCCATCTGAAAGTAGCTTGGGGTTTTTGTTGTTGTTTCCACTCTTATTGGAAAGCAATCGCAGAACATTATTGTTCTGTTGTTTGGGAACCTGCTTCCAATTTCCATCCTAAATTTATTCATGACCAATTTATACTCATTTGTTCTTGTGCCAGTGTTGTCCTTTAGTTTAAATAGATGTTTTCTCTTCCTGGAGCTTATGCCCATGCAGTATTTATAGCAGCCTCCCTCAGCCTTCATTTTACCAAACTTGTAAGTTTGTAAATGTTTTACCAAACATTTAAGCCTCTCCCTTCCCATGGTCACTCTAATCATCTTTTTCAGTAGCTTCCCAAAAGTGAAGGGAATTGTTTCGGAACAGTACACACTATCCTGGACAACTTCTAACACATGCCTCATACAGTGTTCCCAGCATTTCATTACCCTAGTTAAAATACCTTGTTTTGTGTGTTCTCTGCCTTTCCCCTCCTTATTCTTTACTTACCTATGGGTTAACAAGACCCAGATGCATGAACTTGCACTCAAATACTTCTGAATTTCATCCATTTTATCCTATCCTGGTCCTCAAGGTCATTCAGTTCTTCCTAAATGAGAGTTTTATTCATCTCTGCAGTGACAGGACCTCCCTCCCTTATGCCACTGGTAAATTCCATTAGTACACACTTGTGTTTTATGGGATCATCATTAATAAAAAATTTAAATAATATCAGGACCAAGACTGATGCCTGGGAAACTCTACTGCCTTCCCTCTACTACCTTCTACTATTACTACTCCTCCTCACTTTCTTATTCACTTTTCAGTTTCAGTAGTAATCTCCTATTGTAGCTAATAACTTCCCACATGGCACTGTACCAAATGCTGTGCTTAAGTTTTGATAACTAGCCCTAGGCCCTTCCTTTGCCTAGAAAAATCAACTATGATGGTATTTCAGGCATTAGAACTTGTAGAACTACCTGGGAAGTGGAGGTAGGTGAGACAAAATGAAACTGCCTTAAATTTTTTTGAACACTTGCAGAGAACTGGGCAGATTTTCATTTTCAAATGAGTTGCTTCATTCAGGCCTAGCGATGACATTTTCATACGTTGTTGAATTTTATAACAATTCTGAACATTATAAACCTAATGCAACAGCATCATTAAAATACTCAGATATTGTTATTTGACTGAAAATAAGAATGGCCTTCATGACCTTTGTGAAAGTATTGTTACTGCAGAACTGTCATACGAAGGCCTTGTATAAAGGGCTATAAAGCAAGATAAAAAGTAAGATACCTGTATTGGTAGTTTTGCTGATATGGCAGTATTATCGTAAGTGCTGTCCCTATATAAGCACTGAAAAAAGCAGCTTCAAAATCAGCAGCTACTGTAATGTTCTCGAGAAAACACTTAACTGGCAAAATGTCACATTAAAACACGACTAACTTTAAATATGATTTTCATTATTTTGTGTCACTTTCATTTTTGTTGTAATCTAACAAAATATTCAGAACGTGATGAATAGTATCTGCAGAGACTTGCTATTCACATAAGAAAGCAAAGCTGAGATTCAGTAAAATGTAGGCTGTTCTACAGATTACCTGCAGAGTCACCAATGCCAAGTTTCCCTCCTGAGCTGAAACGAAAGAGACTGGAAAAAGCAAGACACAACTAGAAACTGTGTAATGAGCTGTAAGGTTCTGAGCATCAATACAGAAGGAGAACTCAGAAAATTTGGCTTAAAGTTCAGATTAGCATGTATTTCTCTGTGTTAGTCATTATATTCTATGTAAGTTACCTGGGGGGGATAAAAATGAAGATAATGAAATATGGTTATAATAAATAAAGTTTGGATGCAGGTACATATTCCAGAATTATGCTCTGGGATACATATATTGTTCAGATCTCATTCACTTCGAGAAAGGCCAGTGTAGAGGATTGGACTGTCACAGACCTGCTTGAATGTTTGGGTGGTTGTGAGGGCAGCTGCAAGCGTTGCCTCCCTTCAGATTAAACATATAGCCTGAAGAAAATCCCCTTACCTTAGAATCTGAACTCCCCAAGTGGTACACGAGGTACTGTGAGCATTTCTGAACACAGAACTTAATTAAAAATAACTTATTACCTGGAAATTGAGGGTTTGATGCAGAGGTAATTCTAGGGGAGTACCGAGAATGCGAAAGGTTATGGACCTTTATGAACGTAACTTCATACTCATCAACATTTGTCTTCTGAGCACAGGTAGATACCCACATACCGTAAATTATGACATTTTGCTGAACTATAACAATATTATTTCCTCAGTATTATCTCACTGCTTACCTGTGCAGTTGTTTTGAAAGCTTTGTGAGTGGGATAACACTAAAATTGAAAGTTACATAGTACGGTGAAATTCATATTAAAAGTTATCTGTATTTTAATGCGGTTTCTTTTACCAGCTAATATTCATATTTCTTTCTCCAGAAGCATTGCAACAGCTGGCTATTTTGCAGGTGCTTGTGCATTACGAAGCGGAGATGTCATTTGAGATAATGTTAGCATAAGCAAAACTACTCACAGAAGCTTGCACTTTCTTATTTTCTGCTAACGCTCTTTGAACCCTTTCCCATAAAATTCAGCAGTGCATGAGTAGTCATAAGCATTAGGCACCCAGCTGCTTTGCAGACTAGGACTTCCACGTCCTTATGATTTAACTGAATCACCTTCAAAGTCAACAAGCCTAAATCATATAATGACACTCTCAGGGTGGAGTAAGTGTCGGTGCTGGAGCTCATCCTGGATACAATCCTGTGTGAGCAAGTTTTAGAAACTGAAGTTTCTCATAACACATACACAGTAGTTAAAATTGATTTTCTGACATCCCATCAGAGTTCCTAACAGAAATATATCTAAATTATAACAGCACCATGTAATTAGGCATAAATAAGGGCTTTTGTTCTGGAGGGGAGGAAAGTTTATCAATTCTGAGCCATATGCAATTGCGTGTCTAATCTCTGCCTGCAATTATTTCAAATGCACATCCAGATGACAGCATTTATATTCATTCTGAGATTCATTGAGTTTAAGGCCAGAAGGGATCATTATACCATCTGGCCTGACCTCCTGGATATCACAGGCCATTACATTCCCCAATTACCTCTATACTGAGCCCTGTAACATGTGTTTGACTAAAGTACAACTATTTTTGACTAAAGCTTATCTCCCAGATAGGCATCTAGCTTTGATTCAAAGCCATCAACAGGAGAGAATTCACTACTTTGTGGGTACTTTGTGCCAATGGCTAATCACACTCACTATTAAAAATGTAGGTCATGTTTCCAATTTGAATTTGCCTGGCTCCATGCACTGGATCTCGTTATACTTTTCAGAGTTACATTAAGAAGTCCTTTACTAGCCATTATTTTTTCCCTGTGTAAGTGTTTATTCTCTGAAGGCAAGTCGCCTCTCAAACATCTTGGTTTTTTTCTAATAGGCTTCATTGAACTCTGAAAACTCACAGAATAAAGTGTTTTCTGCAGCCCTTCTTGTCTGTGCGTTTTTATTTTACCTGATATCTATTTCAGCCCATTCTCAAGATGCCAATAATGTGTGCAAGGAGCGCAGAGGCCTCCGCTGCCCTGGAAGCACATATTGAACTGCTTTCCTGTTACAAACCTCTGGTCCATTATGAAGCCTCTCCTTCCCAGTACACAACTGTAGGGTCAGGCAAACTACACTGTGCTGAAGTTTCAACAATATAGAATGCAGTAAGTGCTCTTTGATCCCAAAGGGAACAGTTTATTGTATAATCTGGTTTTCTTTTATGATTGTGCTCACCTCATCATCCTGTACTATCAAGTTGTGGTGATGCACAAACTGCTTCACCCTAAACCAAACATTGCTCATGGCAAAATAAAAATGTTCTGTGTGCACATTCCAGTTTTCAGCTTGAATTTCTAGTATTTTGAGACAATAATCAAAAGTCTACCTGTAACAGCACAAAGGGGTAACATATAGATAATTTTTTTCTTTAATTTTAGGTGTTTTATTAATCAGGTCTAAACAAAATGTCAGAGTAAATTGTTTGTTACAGTCTGTATTCTTTTGTTGCACGAAGGGGACATTTTTCATTTCATAAATTGTTTAAAATCTGTTGTGTTGATGTTACACTGGTTTTGGCACAGAAAAATACAGACACACTTCAATGCTGGGTACTTTGTATAGAGAGCACACTGGTGGTGGACGTCATTGCATGTTCCTTTCACAAGCTAGGCTGTCAGCAAAACAGGTACACATGATCTCAACAAGGGAAAAAAGAACAAATTCTGGTCATACTACTTGTTCTTTGAAAGTTTTGCCTTAGTATTTTGGGCACCGTCTGCTTTTCTGGCCTACATCAGACTTCAGCAACAAAAAAACCTACTTTTCTACGCTTAAAAAAAAGCAAAATTGAAGATGTGAGTGTGTATACATGCATATATATATATATATATATATATATATATATAGTGCTTATGCATTTTAAAGTACCTGTGCATATTAAAGAGGTTTTGGGTTTTTTTTCCTGACAGGTACTGGAAAATGCCCTCATTAAGCTTTATCTTTCCCATTGGTGAAAGACACAATAGTATTACTTTGCTTCAGGCCAGGAAAGAAAATTTATATTGTACTCAACGTAAGGCTGTACGTAAGCTACACCAAGAGTAAGATGATTAGTAGTTCTAATGCTGTTCTGACTGAAATCAACAGCAACACTGCCCTGCTTGTAGGAAGAGCAGGTGAAACTCCTCTCAGCAGACAGCAGGAAGCACGTGTTTTTGGAGAGCAGCAATCTTTAAGCAAGGACTACCCAGCATTCGACTTCTGGTTAGACCCTTCCTGCATAGCACGATGTGTAGCACAGATTAGCAGAACCCTGTAGCTCTAGCATCTCCAAACAGCACAGGGAAATTCTACGGGTGGACAAAATCTTCGTCCTTTTCATTTGACCATTGCTTGCAGACTGAATAGAATACAATGAGAGAAAAGAGGAAATGAATTTGAGCTGACCAAGACAACATTTATTGGCCAAGGGAGACTCTTACGCCTCATATCACTGTCACAGTTCTGTGCGTTGAAGGACATTCCCTAAGATAGATGTGAGTTTCTTAAAAGCTAGAGGCTAAGCAGATGAAGTCTGAGCGATGCAGGGGATCCACATAAATCTAGGTCACTGCTTTCAATTCATACCTGATATTTACTCTCTGACAGCAGGTGCTCTCAGGCAAGTGCTTGCAGCGAATCATTTCCCCCTTGGCCAGCACGCTTGGGCAGCATTGTTGGCTGGGAAGCCACGTCCCAAGGCTGTTTGAACCCTCAGAGTCAATGTCAAGGTAAGCCAGGATAAGATGAGGAAGACTTTCAATCCAGTGTCTGTAACGTTTCTTCAAGAAGAAAGGACCAGTGCTTACAAATGTCCTCCTATTCTTAATTAGTCATGAGAAATTGGAAGTAACTTTTATGGAGAAGAGATTATGTACTTTCTTTACATGTCTTTAAATGTCATTCTTAACTTCCAATGGCAAAGGTATGAAGGGACAGAGTAGTTATAGTACGACCATAAAAAAAAGTATCATAATCCATTTGTTCTACATAGTAGGTGCTCTATTAATGCAGTATATTCACTGCCACCTTTATTGGGGGAAATCTAATAACATGAAACTGGATCACTAATTTTTGACCTCTTACTTCTCCGTTTCCTACAAGGGGTAAAGAGCTGTTTTACTGAAACCTTTTTAAATTACATTCACTGAAAATTATACAGTAAAACTCATTCAGGAGTTTATTTCTTTATACAGAAAATATTAAATTGCTTAAGCCTAGAGCAGCATCAGGAACAATGCAATGAGCCTTTAGTACTGCAATCCAGATCACCTGCTAGCAGATATTGCCATTTCTCCAGAAAATAGCATCCATTAGTATAGAATGTGCATCCACCTTTTTACCATCCAGAGATAAGGTTTGTTTCCTTCCCTTCTGCTCAATTTCCCTGTTAGTACAAACTCTGCTTTTCCTCTTTCTTCCCCTCACTGAACATTAACTCCCACACTTTTGCTGTGTTGTCCTCAGCTTCAAAGAAACAGAAACCTCCAGACAACCATAAGAAATAAAGTCAGCCCTCCAGTAATAGCTCCTGGTCTACCCAAGACATGGGCACTAGTCTATTTTCTCACTGTATTTAGCTTCCCTGGCACTTCCTTCGTGACAGGCAACATGTCCCCTTCCGCTATGATATACAAAATCTGGCACAAAAAAAACCCCTGAGACTAACCCTATAGTTTGGGAACAAAGAGTGGAAGGGAAAAGACAAAGAGACGGTTATAGAACATGGTCTAACCCGTTGCAGTGAGACAAGGCTCAGCTCGCTTACTTCACTCAGAGTGAGTGGATGCATGTTCAAATATAGACATTTTCTTACCTTAGGCCGGAAAACGTTGGTGTGAATAGCAAGTTAACACCATGTTTCTTGTGAAACCGAAGAAATCCGAGACAGAAACTTTTACATTACTGACCGAGGCTTACAGTCAAGAGATCCCAAATATAAAAGCGGTGTTCAAAGGAACCCTTTTTTTGTCGGTAGAAGATGTGAGAACAGAAACAACAGTCTTTCAGAAAATAACCTGTGGAATTGTTTTGAATGTTGGCAACACTATATGCAGTTGTGTGTCAATTCGGAAGAGAACTATTTTGAAGGTGATTGTAGCTGATTTCCTTACTATTTGTTAAATAAAAAGAGTTATAGGTACAGTCTCGGGTTATTTTGTGTCGAACCTTGTACTGCAGCCAGCCTGACCCAACACAGATGCAGGCCAGGGTGAGCAGAGCTGAAGCACCACTGTTTCCTCTAATCTTACCTATTTATCAAAGCACTTTTTTGGTCCCTGCTCAAGATTTTTCTAGTCAATACAGGCAACTAAAGACTGGCTCTGTGGAGAAGGATTTAACTTCGCAAGAGGACAAGTAGAAAGTTGATACTTCTCGTGGATTAAAACAACCAACAGAGTCCATGCTAGCGCACCCCTCACCTTCCTATGTTTTGCCCAGTTAGACAAAGCAGAGATCAAAATTGTATCCAGGTTACTGGTTGAACTGCAGAAGGAATGCACTTTGGCTAAACAATTCTGAGAAATATATGTTGGTGAAATAATTTAAGATCCCTCCATGTAAGATGTAACACAGAGTCTTGTATACACATTTCTAAATAACTTGTATCTCGTATACAAATTTCAGTCATCACACAGCACTCATTTCCAGCTTCTATTTGTGAACTGTAAGCCTATGACTTTTTCAATTTGCAACAGGTACTCCAGAGTCACAAACTCAGCCGGATATTACAGCCTGATCTGTAATGATCACCCAGCAAACCATGTCATTTTATACAAACACCAAGAAATCTTTTTCACTATCAAAAAACTTTATAATCTTTCTTAGACTATTACGTTTCATTTCTTCATCCTCCCCTCAGATAGTTTTTGGTCAACTTTTTGTGCAAGTCTTTTATAAAGATGAACCTATACACAATGTTTTGGCTCAAAGACGTAAGATTCATCTGCTCTAGCTGCTGAGAGATGTTCATCCACATTATCTTCTTGATTGCCTGGCCAGCATGTTCAGGAAGAAAAGACCTAAAGTTCCGTGTCAACTACCAAATATTCAATAGTGTATGACTTATCAAAAAAATGACAAGATCAATAGTCCCACCCTAAACATGGGGCTTTTTTCTTGAAGCAGTAGTTCAGGACAAAATTTGCTGACTGTCGTAAAGACAATGTTATTTAAATTGACTTCCATCTCAATGTAATTTACTGTCAAAGTTTATTGAGCTTATTTTAACACTATAAAGGGAGATTAAAAATTAAACTATAATTTTAAATACTTTTATAAAGGTTACATTAGTACATTTCATTTCTTTATTGCTTTACTGAATGACAAGGTGCGGAACACTCAGCAAAGCCTGACAGTGACTCAGAGATACAAAGGTCACGTTGCATACATTTGCTTCAAAAGTTCAATCTTTGTTTTACCTAGAAAATTATTCACACATTAGTGCTTACAACAAAAATTAATAAAAGAAGAGGTCATCCACATCAGAGACACTACAGGAAATTCTGATATGGGGAGCCCTGCTAGTCGACAGGGCTCTTTCCATTTTAATTTCAGTGAAGTTTTAAATTCACATCCAAAACTCACTTCTGCCTATGTGGAGTGATACAATCGTGCAACAAAGAACATCTCTGCCACTGGTTGAGCACATTCCAGTCATAGCTGGAGCATGAGAAGTTTGTCAGCATTCCCTTTAACCTCCAGGGCCCTGGAAACCTTCTGAGGGCCAGAGCAATAATAAATATTAATATGCAAATAAACTATTAACAATAATAAAATACATGACAGATGATAATATAACAAGTGAAAACAGTACTAAATTCACACAGAAAAAAGTCTGCCCTATTCTTGACCTAAGCAACCACACACATATCTTTTCTTTGTCATTAGTGTATCTTAAGATAATAATTTTTAAAGGAATGTAAAATACATGTCACCAGTTGAAAATATTTTTGTCTGCTTAAAAAGAGCAAATTTGTCATAGCAGGGTTTAAATTGAATTAAGAAATTAGGTATTTGGTTAACAGGGCACTTGACTTTTATTACAGATGAGTATATCACTGTTATTACCATTTTAATCTTCTCAAGTTTTTTTTTCCAGAGCATCTCTGAAGTCATTAGTACTTAGGGATGTTTTAAATTTCAGAATGTGAGTAGAAGCAGGGCAGGTGGCTCATTTCTGACAAGATGGGGAAAGAAGTGTTATGCAATAATTCCACAGCCAGTTCAGATTCTTCTGGCATCACTGGGGCTGCTGGGTTTCCCTTATGAGGCTCTGCTATGAGCTCTGCAAGTCAAGCTGCTCATTGTTGCATCAAGAGGCCTCATGAGGTCTGATGTGGGGCTTCATCTGAAGGAAGAAATCATCTGCAGTGGTTGTAGAAACAAGACAGAAACAAGACTTCTCTGTTAGGAGAAAAATCATAGTCAACATGGGAAGGGAAACACCATCCTTGTCCTTTTCTCCACTATTTCAACCCTTCACCCCCACCGAGTCCTGCACCTTTGAGCCCCCTACCCCACTATGGGTTGCTGAGGCATCAGGGCTGCCCTGCATCTCTGAACCCTTTCGCAACCCACCTGCAGAAGGCACAAGGGTGGATGCATGCGGGCAACCCTCCTCAAGCCCTGAGATCAGAGAGGTCACCACTGCCAGTCAGTTGGCCTTTCCATGGGGCACCAAGAGCCCCAGGGTAATACCACATGCCTGCAGCACCTTGAGCAACTGAAACAAAAACCTGCAAACCAAGTCCAGCAACGTGCCACCTAATCAGAACTCCCCAAGCCCTGGTTTTAATAAAAAAGGGTTTAGTGATAGTGTCCATGCCATGGGAGCTTCACAGGAGAAAGACATACTGGGGTTCCTGGTACGGTGAGAATTTCCATCACATCTTCCCTTGTGCCATCACCACAGGTGTAACAGAGAACAGAAACCAAGGGAACAATGTGCAAGTGGCTGAGAACACAATTCAGCAGGACATAAACTCCCACCTAACTATAGTTCCAGGCAGTATTTTAGCCGTGTACTGTAACTGCCTGTCCATTCCTCACTGTGTGCACTGAGTGGTCCCCCAGAAGCAGCTCCCACACCTTACTTACAAACCTGCTGTGGTTTATGTTAGTTTGTTTTTAATTCTGTTGGTTATGAGGTTTGACACAAGTGCAAAGATGATCAACTGGAAAAACAAAGTGTTGCACGTCTGCACAACAAGGTGATGCAGAGCTTCGACCCTGTGAAAACCAGAGTGTCGCAACCACTCAGTGTGTTCTGCAGAAGATGGTACAGGACCGTCTCTGCATGCATCGAGCTTTGCTTTCAGCTAAACCAGAACTGAGTTACTCTTGCCATTTGAATCAGGGAGTTTCTCCAGTGGGAAGGAGTATGTTTTTCTATATTTCTTGTTATGTTATTTTTTGGTCATCTTCTTTCAATATCTCGCTTATCTTCCTATTTTCCCTGCCTTGTCTTCTACATAAACTTTCCAAGGCCCTGGACATTTTCTGATACAATGGCCTTCTGCTCTTGAATGTGGTTAAAGTTGAAAAATTTATTCTTAATTTGACCTCCCAAGTAAATAAATGTAATTTTTAGATTGAGAAGTCTCTCTTTTTTAATTTCAAATGTATAAAAGTCCTGTCAGTGAAACACACGGGCCTTGTAGAAATGTACAAGACAAAAAGTTAGAATTCAGTAGGTTTGTCTTCTCCTGTACAATTTGTTTTCATTACAACAATGCAAAACACTGGAACTAAAAATTAAGAAGAAAAATTAGAGTTAGCAAGGGGGATATAACCTAATATACCACCATTATATTTCCGTGTGTTGTTTAATGAATCAATACTGGCAGAAAAAAAAAAAGCTGGAGCCTGAGGCACCCAATAACAGCATGTAACATAACACGCATTTCCCTTTAGGTGTCCCTCTGAAAAGTTGGTATGTCCAATTTCTAGTTCTAATGTAATGAGAGCAGAGAGTGATGCTGTCGAGATGAGAAATTGTGGATGTGAAGCTGCACACAGGAAGGCAGCTCATCAGGCATCTAGGCAGCTATCCCAGCACAGTGCTGGGCAGGATGGGCATCTCAAGGCTCTGGCAGAGACCTGGTAAGGAGCAGGAGTGTCCTTCCCATCATGGGCACTGCCTGAGACCTACTGCCACCACCAACTGAAGAGATATCAGGTGGGTTTAGAAATGAGCACTTAAGCTGCTCACACAAGACGTAACTGAAAGTGCGTAAGCATCAGCTGCTCCCATCTGAGCCTGCACAGCCTGGAAACAAAAAAGAGAATGAATATTAATGAAATACAGTGCATGGAAATGTCTCCTGGTTAGCAGAGATGCTGCAGGTGCTGCATGACACAATTAACAGCCTCCACCTGAAAAAAACATACTATGTCATCCCACCTTCATGATGTATCACAACTCACATATTCCTCTCAACCTGGGATTTTTGACTTTTATTTGGTTTCCTCTGTACAAATTCAGGACCCCGTGGATGCTGTGATCACCTCTGAGGTTCTGTTGTTCCTCCCCATCTGTGGCTGCCTCCTGTATGCCTGAGTGTGCTCTCCAAAGCATCTGCATTAGTATGTACAGCCTGTAATCAGCAGTGAAATACTTTAGGATTCATTTCAGTGAAGGATGTAAGGCTTGAATTGTATTATATTGTCTAGTAATTAATACTAAGAAGAGATCCTGCACAGTCTAACAATAGCTATAAAATTGCTTCAGCTATGTGGGATGCAGAGACTATGAATGACATGATGCAACCATTATTATTTTTGCTTCTTTTACTTCTGCTCCACTAAATCCTGTAACATCCTTCACAAACTTATTTCCTTTCAAAATGACTTCTCGGTAGCAAATGGAACTAAATCTCTAAACAGGACAGCACATCATTTCAGAATGAGTCAAGGTCAGCCAGTTCATTTTTTAAGTACAAAGCCCCTAACTGCTTCCTGCTAGCCAGGGAGAAGCCACCCGCACTGCTCAGGCTGCCAGATGCCATGTCTGTGCGAGGAGGCAAAAGAAACAGGAGCAAATGGGAGGGTGCTGCACAACAGAAATAATGAGTGACCTGGTGTTGGGGGGCAATCAGGTTTAAAGTTTCATTTCTTACCAGTTGCAGTGAGAGAATCTTAATAATATCATGATGGTCAAGGAGCATTGCACCACCACAAATCATCTGCACTCTTTCAAATCTCAGTTCCACACTGACGATAACAACAGCCACTGGTTTGTGTCCTTTGACTATGAGCCAGTTTATACAATTAATAATGCATCCCTGCCCAATCAACAGAACGATCTGTCCTTGCCCCTAGGTACTAATCATGTGTCAAGACAATTAATTGCAGCAATGTACTACGTGAGGAAGGCTGCCCTTAATGTAAAATGTGGCAATTTTTCTGAAGAGCCCAAGGCGACAATCATCTGAATATCCTCCCTTACAGTAATGCCACCCTCTTTAAATGAGAGAGCAGAACTTAGTCAACATGAGACCTAAAAACAAACCACCTTCTGGGTTCAAGCTCAAGCCCACAAGATCCGGAGCAACCTGCCGCCTTCCACTGAACAGAATTGCACTCTTTGGCAAAGGTTATAATTTTCCACCTAGATTGGATCAAAAGTCTCTGGATGGGTAAGATGATTAGTGCAAAGAACTTTTAAGAACTTTTTACTTTTTTCTCCTACTGATATTTTCCATGCAGAAGCTTGGTCTTGTACCAGGGAGCTTTGACGTTGATTCTGGCAATGTGTGATCAGATCTCCCATTAGACAGCGTCTGACAGTGTGGAATTGGGTGCAGATGAGGTGAGTAGGTGGGGAGCCTGAGGACGTGGACTTCGGGCACAGAAGATTTTCACTTTGTCTTCTCTTCCTCTTCTTTCTCAAAGAGAGAAGGGAAATTCAGACCAGGTACACCCAAGGAGGTTCAGAGCTATCTCCAGCAACCTTCATCCCACCTCAACATCTTGATGTCTGCTTCTGGCACTCTTCGTGCTGCACATGGTGCCTGGGGACACTCCTTCTCAAGTGAAGGGATGGGGGTCTCAATTAGACTAGAAGTACCTACAACCCCCTTGCCTGTTCTGCAACTGGGGCTGCCTGGCTGTTAGCAGAATCCCTGCTTCTGGGTGGGAAGAAGCCCTGGCAGCAAAAACCATGAAAGAGGGCTCAGTGACTGGGGAGCTGCCATCTCACCACTGCCTCACCTTGTATTTTGATTTTTCACTTTGACTCATTGCTCCCAGTCATCGTTGTCATCAATAATAAGAGCTGCTGGTGCGCATTTTACAAATGCGTGTGTTTAATCATCTTGATATCTGAGAGAAAGCCTTGTAGATAAGAAGGGCTGTTATCTCCATTTCACAGAGGCAACGAGAGCCCTCCAGGGCTGCACAGGATGACTGCAGCTACATGAGGCTTTAACAGCAGCATGTAGATATCCCTTTGTGCAAAACCAAAGGGACAAAAGCCCTTCCAGTGCTGCAACGGGTGGACCTAACCTTACATCTAAGGGATTCGATGGTCTCTCCAAGCCCTTCCACTACTGCAGACTCGGGATAGGCTTTCCCTGCTGGTCATACATGTCCTTGCCTCATCCTCACCATCAAGGACAGAGTCAGCCTTCCTGGCTCTGTGGTATTGCAAGTCAGACCCCACCTGGAATCTGTTGCTCTCTTCCTTGTCCTGCTGCGAAAGGCCACCCGTCCCCTTGTCATCAGTTTCTTTCAAGTACAACAAATCGCGCTCATAATGGGAGAGCCCAGGCAGAATTCCCCTGCGAGTCTGAAACGACATTTTTCTGGATCTGACAATAAAACACCAGTTGTGCTCTACCTCTCATCTGTTCACCCTTTCAGTTAAGCTTTCACCCCATTCATTAGAGAAATGAGTCATCTTTACCATCTCTCATGTACTCACATTCTCAGTACCTTGCCTTAATCTTCAGGTTTTCACCCTTACCTGAAATATATGGTCCTTAATCTCTAATATTACTTTATGGGGGAAAACCACTAAAAAATAAATCACAGTTATAATGAGACGTTTCCAAAGACTCCAATACTAAAATGCACTCCTATAATAACACAGGGGAATCTCCACACTTGGTATTAAAAGGATAATTTTTCAGTGTATTCCTAGTGTCACAGATACACATAACTCTTCATTTCAACCTGCAAATGACTCCATAGATGAATAGAGAGACAAAAGTCAATCAAGCATGTCTGTCATCGCTGTTATGGTCTGGCTGTAAAACAATATCACAGAACAGGAAAGGCCCATGATATACCTATCATAGCTTAAAAGCATTCCTCATTGCTCCAGATTTACATAACTTTATTCAGTCCTGTAGATTAAAGGTTCAAAAAAAGTCTTATTTGCCCATAGGATGGGAAATAAACAAAGCATTGACACTGGAGGTAGTTCAACATTTCAAGTAGTTTTTGCACCTGCAAATTTCCTCTCTTCCTATTTGATAACAGCTTATGGCATGCACAGACCAAATAATGGTAAGGGATTATTTGCGTACTTGTACCTTCTATCAAATAAAAAATAAAAGTGAGTTGGATAGGATGAATTAGAGTCCCCAACATTTCATTCTGACTCAGGTTCTAGAGTTCCGTGGGGAAAATGCAGCCCTTAGCTCTCTTGTAAAAATACACCAAGATCCATGCACTTCTCTCTGCTTGAGTATCTTCCAGAGTGACTTTAACACACCTTAAAAAATCCATCCCCCAATGGCAGTTTTAAAGCCCTAGCTATCAATGCAGTTCACCAAGCGCAGCTATTTTCAAATTCTGACATGCCCTCAAATCCTAAATCTGACTTAAAGTTTTTTCAAGCATTTTCTGACAATTTAAGGTAGAAATTGTGACTTATAAAATAAACACTTAAATTCTTATTCTTATGATAATGATGTAAGGGTTGATATCTCTGTCATCCTGGCTCTGTCACAGAAGTTCGTGCTTATTTTACCAGGAAATTAATAGGTGTGCAAAAGCTCCTGCAAGCGCTGCAGAGACAATGCAGCTGTAGGAAGCAAAACTCTCCTTCAGTCACAAAAATCTGCCCTAGCTCCTTGCTGCAGAACTGCTGGGTTTGGGCTGCTCCGGCCCAAGCAGAGCATGGCTGGATGATGCTGTACCATGGTCTAGAAGGAAAACAAAAACTGGGGAACAAGTTACAGCAGGAGTCTCTCCACATTGGCAAACTGAGTGTTTAACTTTGTAAATCCAAAAAAAGCAGCCCTGATTCAGTCAAATCAGTGCAACTGAAGGCTCTGTAGAGACTTTTGAAAAGCTGACCACATTTTATGTGGGGAGGCTTAACCATGCCATTTTCAGAGAGAAAGGCTCTGAGATTCTTGATGGTATGCAGTTTGTCCCTATGAAGGCAAGAGAGAAAACAGGGGCTGTGTCTCCAGGGTAGCTGCTCAGGGCCGCTGCTTTTTGTTCCTTACTATGAAAATAGGAACAGTAGGAATGGTTGGACTCAGTGATCCTGTGGGTCTTTTCAAACCTAGTGATTCTGTGAAAATTAATTTTTGCCCTTTTCAATACCAGACTGAATTCTGATGTTGTTTCATTTCACTTTTTTCCAGGATCCTGATTCTGCAAAGCTAAAGCTGAGCTCCCTTAAGTGACTCTGCTACTGAAACATGTACATAAGTACTTTGCTGAATCAGGCCCTCTTGAAGTATAAGGAAGAAGATATTCAAGCTTTTTAATCCAGTAGCACAGCGGAGAAACTGCTTGTCTCTGCGTGATTGTGTAATTGCTTTTCAAAGAGAGAAGCGAGTTCCTCTATCCACGTCGCACTGATAAACCTCAGAAGTCACTTTGGTCTCCTAGTTTAACTTTCAAGATTATTTGTTATGGATAAAAGGAAAGACACTTCTATTTCCATAGCTGACAAACTTTCCTTCAGGGCACGCATTTATTTTCCATGCTGTTGATCTCTTCCTCCCTGTATCTGGCTAATTCATCAGATTAATAAAGGACAATTTAGCTTCCTGCAGGGTGTTATTGATCTCTTGGGGAAAGAGGCAGTTGTTTGCTATGCCACCTTTCCCTTGAGCAAAGGGGATGATTTTTAAATATTTCTAATCTTTGAAGACTGCAGCTGGCTCTCATCTAGCAACTATGGAGGAGCAAAATGCAGCAGCAAAGGCGAAATGCAACGTGTATTCCCTCAATCCCTCTGTTCCCCTCCCCGTTCCTGTACTCATCAGTGTGCCCAGAGCACACAAAGCCACAGCAAGGAGGTGGGAGCCAGCAACTGGCTCCAAGGTAGGGCTTTAGCGAGACAAAGCTCATCTGGGCTGAGCTGTCACACACTTAATCCACCAGTGCCAGGCATTAATTGAAACATGCAGCACAGTTCATAGATCATAAGGTCAGAAAGGACCTCTGCAATCAGCTCCTGTAACACACCCCAGCTGGGTCACTTCTTGCTCCAAGCACTGCGGTGGCCAATCTCCCCGGTAATGCCTCCTCTCTGGGACAAACCCTCTTTGCTCTGCATTTCCCTGCTTTGGGCTGCCTGCCACAGGATTCTCTTCTACCTCTGACAGCGTTTACCCGATCTGTGTTTCCACACAACTCTTCAGAGCAGCTCTGGAAGGCACTGGGGGTTCGGGCCCCCATCGTGGTCAGGCACCCACAGCAAGAACAGGACATCAGCAGTGCCAAGGCCTTCACACAGCACAGGGCCAGCCCCGGGCATGATGGTGGTCACACGGTTCCTTCTCTCTCTGCCAGGCAGGAACTGCAATGCATGATGCTTTCCCATCTCCTCTTGGGACCTTCCACGGCAGCAAAGGTTTTCCTAAGAGACCAGACGTGTTTCAGAAATATTCATATGTCATCCAACACAGAAGCAACAGCACCTCCTGACCAGTACTGCACTGACCCTCTTTATCCCACCAAAATAGTTTCTATACCTTCAGGCTACAGTGCTGGGTGAGGAGTTTTAATTCACTGCAATATCTCAGTCATTCTCTGGCTCCCTGCTTGCCTGGGCAGAAATCCCTGCCCTGCAAACACAGCCTCAGTCCTGGCTTCCAGCATGCAGGGCTCGATGTTTGACCTCCCTAAAAACAAACACTGTTTATTTGTGCCAAATTACAAAGCCCAAATGCTCAGCCCTGGTGACTTACTACCTCATTCTTCACCTTTCTTCTGGTTTAAAGTCATTTATGTATGTTCCATTTTCTTCCCCAAACCACTGACAGACACGTTAAATTGTGAAAGAGCAAGACCTGAACCACACCAGACCTGGGCAGACACATACTCCCTCTCTCCCATTTGCACCTGTGTTGTGAGGCTTGTAAATCTGCTGCCTTGAAATCCGCTCAGTATGTACTATATTAATTTTATATAATTCTAATTCCTTAATCAATAGCTTTGAAGAATCAAATATCCCTGTAAATTACAACATTATTACCTTTAGCAGTCTAATATGCAATCTCATTAAAAAGATATCAAGTTCTTTTCTGTAACCCTACAGTGATGGAATAACTCTCCATCCTTCATTAGTCATACCCTTGCAGGCACTGTTGCATGTTTGTCTAGGACTGGAGTCAAGCTGGATCGTCCCCAGCTGGTTTCTGAATCCTGGCACAGCAGCAGCTTCCTTTCATTGCTGCCCAACCGTGATGGCCCGTGTGGGGCCATTCCCAGTGACCAGTCCCCTGGAGCTGCCAATGCGGAGCATGCAGTGTCACCCTGTGCTGTGCCACATGGGGAGGGTCACTGTGGGACTCTCCATCCCATGATATGACATCAGCTGAAACTTGTTTTCCCCAAACATGACACATTTATTGAATGTTTCTGCATGTATCGAATGCCTTTCCTGCATTATCAATGACTTTTCTGCAGAGCGTAGCTGGTACTTGACCAAATAAATGCCTTTTCTTCCCAATATATTCTGAAAATTACTGAGCTTTGCTTGTATCATTTTCCTTCCCGTATGAAAAAAAAAACTACAATACATTTCTCAAATATAGAAGAGGTTTGGAGACAGAATTAGACAAGGAAATGTTTCAAGAGAAGGGATCGAGGACTGGTTTCTCCCAGTGGAGGGGACTTGCCAGCAATATGTGCCTTTAAGCTAGATGATTAAAGACTAGACCTGCGCTGTGAAGCTGCCTGTGTCTGACCACTGCCTGCATCCCTGGTTCAGGCACATTTCTCATCATCCTTTAACACTGCAATTTCCAGCCGCAATTAATAAAACTATGTTTATCTGGCTTTTGGCATGACAGATAAAACAAAACTGTGCCAAATTTCAGTCCGTAAATCCCAGTAGGTAGGTTGGATGGGCCTAAATGATAAAGGAAAATAACTGCAGAGAACTTAAGTGGTGAAAAAAAAAAAAGAAGGGTCTCAAAATTGATTTGCTGACAGGGTAGACTTTGATGCCATCCTTCTGTAAGAGGGTTATGATTGTGCTCACAAATGCAAAATGAGATGCAAATATCTTCATCACGTCCTGTTGCTTACAGTTTTATCTGTCATTTTCCTAGTCCTTTTTTTTCCCCTTCCCCTGGAGTCTCCTAGAAGCTTGTAAGAATTGTTTGTCCCATGTACAAGGCCTGGGACAAAGTGAAAAGGAAAATATCAGGCACTATACTTCTTCTGACAAGTACAAGTTTCCTGATGGTTTATGTCTGTATCATGAGATGTAGAGTTTCATTGCTGCCCTTGAAAAATAGATCAAAGACCATTGCCAACATGCACTCTTCCTTGACAATTTTTCACTGGCTGAAAAATATGGAGAGTTTAAAGTAAGACAGTGTCTCTCCTGCAGTGACAACCTTGCTGAACCAAATCATTTGGAGCAAGCAGAACTCTCCAGGGCTGCCAAAGCCTTCTGCAAACCCAAAGAAATTTGTAGCGTGAAAACCAGCAATGCTCTCCTAGAGGAAGGAAGAAATGGGGTGGATTTTTTAATCCTCCGCCTTACAGCTACGTTATCTTTAGGGTTCCCAAGACAAGATTGCACGCAAGCTGAATCTCAGTTCAAAAAACCAGGAATGCTGTGCCCCTAGGGTTGATCTGATGAATTTGTAGCTAGGGAGGCAGTGGAGGAGCCTTGGTGAGGTGCTGGGAGCCCCGTGCCAGGCTGCTTCCCCACTCGGAGGGGTCTGTCCTGTGCCTTACAGGATGGTTGGCACTCACGCTGCCTCCAGGCTACATGCAAGCGGCTATGTGGGAAGCAGCTGCTGCTCCTAATTAAATAGCACAGATCCATTCCTGCTCATCAGTCTGATGGCAGTAAGCCCTTCTCCCGCCTCGGGTGCTGGAATTAATGCTGCTGTGAGACAACATAAATTGCAGCTTGAAAATGGCAGATCAGGTGTACACTTATTGCCATTAAAAGGCTTTAAATTGGTTTAGAATTGAAGGAGAAAAAAAAATCTGCCATAAAAAATCCAGATATGGCTGTAAAGGGCTGAATGCAAATGACAGAGTGAAGCTGAACTCAACGTGAAGATGCTTTTGGACTTTGCAATGCACACCCACAACGCTGGCCCTCAGCAAGGGACACAGAGGCTAGCTTTGCTTAGCAGCCATGGTTTAAAATAGTTTTAAATTAAGAAGCCCAGCTTTGAAATACTGGATGACTCCTGAACAACTTTAAGCTTGTTTTTGCAGTGTAGGATCAAAGCATTTGAAGCCTTAAGAAAGGATCAAACAGCAGAAATTTTGGACACTCTCCACTCAGAAGGATCTAAGATCTGTGCTGTTAGTAATTATTAATACATAAGTAACTTGTTACATGACAGTAGAATGAATATACTACATCCATATTTATATATACGTACAGAAAATTTATATATATTGTGTGTATATATATTTATATTATGTACGTGAGCTGCAACAACATTTAATAAAAGAGTGACCAACTTTTCTGAAGAACCTAAAGTTCAGTCTACCCTGAGAATATTTCTGTTTCAGAACCACCAAAGAGTCATTAGGGAAAAAAACCTATAAATAATTTTGACTTCAAAGTCAGAACTCAGACTGCCGTTCTTCCAGGACAGTGCAAGTCTGCCAACCATGGGCATCCCATCCCAATCCCATGAACCCCCTTCTGCAGCTGACTGCAGTGGCTTAGGTAGAAGCTCATGCTGAGGGGAGCCCAAAGCCTGACAGCAAGGGTCATCTCCAAAGATGGGGAGAAAAGAAACTGAACCATCTTGGTGGGAATAAATATTCAAGTCTGGGTGTCTCCCACCTGTTATAAACACTGGCTTGCTATGGAAGGGGTGATGGACCAGTCTCATCTCCTCAGTCTTTCAAAGGAGAGGTGTATCCTTCACTGTGATTTTACCCCGTCTGTCTCAGAGATCAACATTTTTTTTGGCTGTTTTGCTCTTAAACATCTTCCAGCTGAAGAACAGACCAGTTCGTGGGGAACACAACCCACACCACCTTTGCTCTTCTAGGTAACTTTCACGGCAGGGTGGGAAGAGAAGGCAGTGCAGGGACTTTCAGCAGCAGGATGATGGAAGTCTGGAACAAGGTGCTGAAGCCACCGACTCACATGCTGTCATGGAGAAACAGAAGAAGGGTCTCTCATCCCCTCAGCATTTCGAGTCAGTGCTGGGGATCCTCTCATGTGGTGGCTGTGCTGTCAGCTTCCCCTGCTCCAGGTTGGCCAAGGACACATCTCCTTCCCCAGCAGAGGCATTAACACACACTTAATGCTGCAAGACATCTTAGGGAGGATGGGATTCCTGACAGAGGCCTTGGCGACCACTGCAGGAACAGCTGTAGCTTAATACATAAACAGTGAGTAAAAGGGAACAACCAGGACAAATCCATGAGACATCAAGGGAGAGAAACAACAGCATCACATTCCCAGTTCAGCACCCATTAACTCAACAATAGTGTATTGGGGACTGAATGTTCTCATACAACATTTTCTCCTGAAACGTTAGCTGCAGACAGAGATCCTTCTCTGCATGAATTATGAAATATTATTTCATGTATAGTTGCATTGGTTTGCGCTGAAAGCTTTAAACGTCAGCCTAAAAATTATCTTAAATGAATTTGCAATCCAGAATAAAATAAACCATTATCTAGGTTAGTGCTTACAAGGAGTTCATTCTCCTACATCAGAGGAACTAGAGGAAAATAAAAGGAAACATTTAAAATGCCAGAGCACATGTCCAGGTTGCTTCATTTATGGGGAAAGACACTGTGACAAAGATTGCCAGTAAAGATGATGGTAGGAAAGCCTTCAGAGCCAGCAATGGTACTTATTTATGGAGAAATGTGCAAATGTTGCTCAGGGACTGGCACCCACTAGCACTGAACTGCCCTGGTGGGAGCAATGGATCAACCTGCTGCCCTCACACTTGCCACAGGGTTCTCCTTTGAGCCAACACAAGGGAAGCTGCCTCCCAAACTCTCCTCTCCAGAGCTGAAACCAGCCCTGTGCACAGTGGGCATGTGGCAGCTGTTTGTGTTTCTGCTGGTGGCATCAAGACAGGTCACCTTTCTGCCTTGTCACTCCCCCTTCCCTCTCACACTGACCAAGATGATGCTTCTGCTTACAGAGAGAATGTCAGCAAATATTTGTTATACGGAAACTTCACACTGCTCCGACTCCTGCTTTTAGAACAGGTCTGACTATTAAAAATTAACACCAAAAAACCCTGGCTAGGGGCACAGAAAAATCTACACAAAGTAATTATAGCCTCAGCTAGCTATGAGACACCAGGACAAGGAGGCAGCAAGGCGAGATGTGTTATGGGGACAGCTGGTGGGCCAGGGTTACTGAACAGGGCTCCCATCCAGTCCAGCTTCACCAGAGGGGGACAGGCTATGATTCCCTGTAGCCTGGAGAGGAGGTGAAAGCGAGGTGTGCTCGGAGCCTCCCAAATCCCTGCCGGAGCAAGAAGGATGAGGCAAAGGAGAGTTCTAACAGGATTTGAATATTTTAGACTCCTTTGATGTCCACACACTGTAGTGCATTTATCTGTGTGAGATCTTACAGCAATCAAGCATTTTACAGCTCCCGTCCTGGGAAGAAGACATTATGCAGTGCTTAGCTTGCAGCATCGCACCCAATTTTACTACCACTGCAAAACTTCCCCCCCTCCCCACCCCCAACCCTGCCACTCGCTTCCAGCATAATGGTCTTTATTTTGCAGAGCAATCTTGAAATAAACCCAGTGGTTTTTAGGGGCAGGATGAAAGTTTGATGTGAGTCACAATGATGTTCTCAGGGGTGATTCCAGGGCTGTCCTCCCCACGAGGCAAAGCCACGTCACCGTGCTGCCAGCCCAAGGGGCAGCACACGCTCCGCTGTCCCAGGCGCTGCCAGCTTCAACTGCCGGACACAGGCAGTTGCTTGGCCAAGGGACAGGGTACAAGCTAAGGGTGACAGCCCCTGCCTTGGGTGCAGCCATCACCACCCCTTGCTGCAGATCATAGAATTATAGAATCACAGAATCACCAGGCTGGAAGAGACCCACCGGATCATCAAGTCCAACCATTCCCATCAATCACTAAACTATGTCCCTCAGCACCTCATCCACCCGTCCCTTAAACACCTCCAGGGAAGGTGACTCAACCCCTTCCCTGAGCAGCCTGTTCCCATGCCCAATGACCCTTTCTGTGAAAAATTTTTTCCTAATATTCAGCCTAAGATCTGAGCTCCCAGGTGGTCCTTCGTACTGCACAAATCCATTGGTGCCATGGGATTCATATTTTCCCAAGCAGCACATCTGCCCCACACAGCCCTGCAGAAGGCACCGATCAACTGATCAGCAGTCTGGGGAGCAGGGCTCTGCTGCAACACAATCAGGGTGGAAGCAGCAGTTCAGGAACAGCATCCACAGGGCTGGAACCTCTTGCCTTCACCACAACATTCGTTCCAGCCTATAGCCTTTCATATAAAGTATCATCAAATAATTTACAGTAGGTGTCAGGTGCAAGCTACAGCCAAAGAGAAGGTTTATTTAAGATACCATGTGGATTGTTATACAAGGTCCTGATGGATTATTCCTATCTGAGAATTTACAGATACTGCAGGAGTGTGGGAAACAATTTGGATTAGTTTAGATTAAACTCAGACTGGGCTGAGTTTTTCTCCCTTAGGAAATCTCAGCCCTAGGTCTACAGATATTTTTTAAAGGAAAGATATAGACAAAAACAACTTTTATGCTTTCCAGCAGGCACCTGAAGTGCTTTCTCCATCAATCACCTTTGATATATGGAAGTAGAAGTGTGCATTACTTCATTAAGAGCACTCATACATAACTGGGTATATTTACATATTAATCAGACAGCTGAGGTGCTAATCTTTCTATCTTATGTGCATCCGTAACCATTAGTCAGAGTTGGAGTGCTGTTAAATACTCTGGGTACCACCAAGTGCTCTAAAATCAAGAAGAGCGCAGGTGACAGGTAAAGACTCAAATTTACAATGTTCCCGTAGAGCCAAACACTGTTAGCTCTGCAACGGTAATATTAACATGTATATCTAACTCCAGGAGCACTAATCCAGTGGGAAGCCTAAGCGAGGTGAGACACTCCCACTGACTAAAAACTTTAGTAGTTCCTGAGGAAAAAGCTGGTTCCAGTTCAGCCTTCTGCAGCCTCTTCACTGGTGGCTGAGTGGCACAGGACACCCTGCACAGCGCACCCCTGGGCACCTCCAGCACAAGACCTGGAAGATGCTGTGCTCCAGGGATCCCCATGGGCACCTGGTGCTAAAGGAGCAGCTGATGAAGACTTCAACAAAATGCACTGCATGCACACACGGGCTTATTACAAATGTAAAGATGCCAGTTTATGTGCTTGTTTCTGTGTTCCCCTTTCCTTTTTTTTTGCTGAAATACTGTTTGCTGGGACTCATCCATGTGTAATGCTGGTGAGGGTCAACCCACACTGCTGTTCGTCCCACCTGCCTATTCCTCTCTTTCTTTCATTTTTAATTTGGACATTAAAAGCTCCTCAAAAGAAAAAAAGAGAAACCCTCTGCAAGTAGTGTGCCAGCTTCAATGGAACTAACATCTCTCGGCCTGAAACCAGGAGGTGAGGGAGCCATTCACACTGCATGAGACAGAGGACCAAGTGACCACTGGCAGCTGCACAACGCTGCCTTTCCCAGGACCTCGCAAAATGCTGCACAGCCTTGCTGGACAAGGAGGAACTAGAGTAGAGTTCTATTTGTTCTATCGAAAGGAATAAAGTAAGACAGAGAAGCAGCTTCCCTTCCTCCTCAGTTGGCCACAGCCCAGCCCTGCCCTTTCCCCAAGGGAACACCCCAATGCTTTCTTCTGGTGCTTGGTGGGGTGAGAGAGCCTGGCCCCAGGATTCTAACCATCCTGAGTCTTTCACAAAGTCCAGCTGGTTTGCTGGACAAGATTTGACCCCTGAGTAAAATAGTGGCAGCAAAAGGAGTTGAAGTAATGAGATGTGTGGAAATTATGCTTCAAAGTCAGTAACTACTCAGATGAACAATTCACATGTGCCTTGACTGAGGACACGGTGGCTCTACAGCTGAGCTGCTGCTCACTGTGGTGCGCTCAGACCCATCTCAGCTACAGTGCAGTAGTTGCTTGGGGTTTTGCATTATCTGTTCCCTTCTCAGTCCAGGCCCTGCAAATCCATGTCCTCAGTTCCTTGGCTCCCTCCCCCAACTCCTTTGCACATAGCTCTCAGCTGCATTGCTTGGCACCAGGCTTCAAAGTACAAGTACAGCACTGAAGTACATTCTCTCCATCCTGCAAGAGGAGAGAGCATCATGAGGTGGTTGAGTCACCTTCCCTGGAGGTGTTTAAGGGACGGATGGACAAGGTGCTGAGGGGCATGTTTAGTGTTTCATAGGAATGGTTTGACTCGATGATCCGATGGGTCTTTTCCAACCTGGTGATTCTATGATCCTATGACTCTATGATAGGAATGGTTGGACTCTATGATCTGATGGGTCTTTTCCAACCTGGTGATTCTATGCCGGTGCCCAGCAGGTACGCGCCCACAGCTGCAGACTAAAACAAAAAGCACAAACATGTTATATAATTGTCTTTGCTGAGGAAGTGATCTGTGGTGCCACTTCCTCTTTGCAGAACCGTCACAGTTTACATTTCCTGGGTTTTAATTAAATGAAGGAAAAATAATGTGGGTGGTTGCATCAATAACATAGGCTCTGCAGAGCAATCTGACGTTTCTCGCTATAGACTGCAAGTTTTTGTTTGCCTCTTTCTTTGGATGGAAAGGTTAGTGAGACCCAAAGGAAGCTCCTATGCTTTTGCCAGGAAACATGAGCTGGGTTATCTCCAGATCTTGGTGCTTGATATGGCTTTGCTACCTGTCCGCAAGTACAGTAACTGGCTGCACTGGTGACATAGTCACACGCTCCTTAGCACCACACTCCCTGCTGCCAACTCAGCATCTCTGTCTGAGCAGCACCCACCCTCAGACCCCCAACCTCCACCCCATGCAGGCAGGAGAGAGCTGAGGGGCATGAGGATGCTTTGAAGACCGTGAGCCTCTGCACAGGCTCAGTCTGGGCCCAATCTGGGCCCACAAACACGAGGTTTAGCCAATGATTTGTTCTTAAAGGAGAGCGCAGGTGCTCCACTGATGCCATTACAGCCCTACACAACCCACCCCAGAAGCAGCAGATGTTAAACGCTCTTATTCCTCACCCCAGGGGAACAGGTAGATTTTGGAAACCGACAGCAATTCACGTTCCTTGTCTGGAGAGGCTGTGCTCAGCAGCAGTGCTTTACAGCCAATGGATCTCTCCTCCATCTTTCTCCACATTTTATAATGTTTTATTGATTGGTTTTGTCAAACAATTTTATCGATCGGAAGTATTTCTGACCTCTGCAGTCTGAACATAAATATTAAAGAGGAGATGAAGGAACACAGGTTTTATGACAGAGCCTGGCTCAGCCTTAAGTCCAGCTGGAAAACCAGCCCTGACCCAGTGCCCATGATCGACCCAGGCCAAAAAGCAGGAGAAAGCGGCTGGGACACAACAACACCATTGTTCATATTTCCATCTTCCAGACAGAGGCATAAGCGCAGCAGCCCTGTTGAAGCTGTCTAGAGTAAAGCCTTGGCCATAACTAACCAGGGTGGGTTTGCGATGCTTTACAAGAAAAGGGACCATAACCACAACTGCTGTGGCTGGGGGCCCAGCAGGTGCCTGGGCAGTGGCAGTATTAGGAAATAGGCAGAAAAAAGCAATCAACAAACCCAATGCACTCATCTCTGAGAAGGCTAAGGGGATTTGCCATGGTGCGTGGCACTCACCCTGTGGCTGACACCCCATGCTCAGGCTGCCCCATGCATCTACCATCACTTATGCCTTTCTCTTGTGTGCAGGATGAGGAGGAGGGAGGGCAGCAAGGAGCCAGCACTGGCACTGCATCCCCCTGCCTGCAACACTGCCTATGTGCCACAGTGCCAGAGGAGACACAGGGAACAATCAGGAGGCTTTTGAAATATCAGAAGCAAGTGTGCCTCTGGCCCAGGACAGCTGAGTGTCCGCTCCAGGAATGCTCTCACCGGTGACTGTACTGGGATAAATTGATGAAGAGGGACAGAGATTTCAGGGAAAAGGCAGTCACAGGCAGACTAGGGAGGAGAAGGCTGTGAGATGGCATGGTGGGTCAGGCTGGGGTATTGGTGGAGCCAGGTCTGCCTCAGCCCAAAGCGTGATGTGCAGCCCTAGGAACAGTGCAGAGTTGCACAGCTCATGGGCCTAGGTTCCTCCTCATCCCCTCGCACTGAGAGGTTTTCCCCTATCAGCTATTTTTAACCACGGTCTACCCAGGGCCTCCCCCTCCTCATTGAGACTCCCCTTTGCATGTCACCCCCCAGCACAGGCAGAGCAGGGCCACATGAGATCCTGGCAGCTCCTGTTGATGCTGGGAATATGGAGGTGGAAACACCACCCTCGTATATTAATTATCCTTGCCCTCTCCTGCTCTCACTACAACAACAAATGGATGCTGTACCACACACAGCCGCTGCCTCACTTCCTCCCCCTTGGTCACCTGCCTTCTGTGAACATCCCCGTGAGCGCCAGTGGTTGCTTGGTGCTCGGTTCAACACAAAGGGTTCAGGTTGGTCTCCACCCTGAGGTGCAGCCTGGGAAAGCCTGGTTTGTCTGGCTCAAAATCAAGTAGGATTGCTTTTGGGTCAGGATTATTTATTTTTCGCATCGTTTTTTTAAAAGAGCCTTCCAGTTTGGTTTTAAGTTCTTGTATTTGCCTTTCCTGAGGGTGTGTGAAAGAGAAACACCACAAGGAATGCAATGGGGCAAAACCTCCAGCCCCTCTAACACCAAACCACTGAAAGATTGTCACATTTATCACATTAATGCAGAGAAGACTCTCTCTGTTCCTTCCAGAGCAGTGGCAGGAGGAGTAACGTGAGGAAGAACTGATTAAAGCAAAGAGGAGCATGCATGATGTAAGGACGCCCATGTCGTGCATGAAACTTCAACAAATAAATAAAACAGACCATGAAAAATACGATCTTCCCACTTTCTCATGCAAACCGCCACCTACAAGGTTTTACCTTTGCTGTGGTTTAGGTGTTTGGTTTAAGACAGGTTGTTTCCACTGCTTAAGATGAACTGCCTGTGGCTGCTGCTTTATGCAAACGGTTTATATTAGCATCTGTATAAAATCCAAGCTCAAGCAAGCGATCACTGAGGTTTTACCATGGGTTAAGTCGCACAGTCAACCACAGGCAACAGCTCTCCCTTGGTCCCATGTGCCTGTCTCAGGGGAAAACAAGGTAGCTTGTTTCCACCTGGATCTTACAGCAGAGATTTGATGATCTTTTCCACCCCTCCTACACAAATCCCCCTTTCCTACAGGAAAGCAAAGCCAGGGCCCCAGCTCTTATTGAGAAAACCCCATTTAATTTCACCAGTGTCCCCCTCCAGTCGCCCTCAAGCCTCAGCTGTGCTCTAAGGGGAAAGAAAGATCCAACTCTCACCTGTGGGAAGGAAATGAAGTTAATTTGTTAATCGTTGTTAAGCACTGTTATTTAATAGCTTCCAAAAGCTCCTAAGCTCTGGTCTTACTGCTGCCCCTCAGTCCTTAAATTACATATGTTAAATTAAATTTACCGTGGCCGCTGCCAGGAAGGAAGGATGAAGCTATTTTTTTCCCTTTTTATCAGGAAAGAGCATGCAGCCAGAAAATGTAGTGGAAAAGCCAGCTGTCCTTTAGGCAGCTGATTTCAGAGATAAGTTACTCCCCAACCGCACGTTGTATAGATCTGATCTCACAAGTAGCCCCGTGGGGACCCATCCTGCTCCTGTGCCGAGCAGTGCCAGTACAGGACAAATCAATGTAATGCTGGGGAGAACAAAACTCATCTTAACACGCACGTTTTCTAGCCTCAATTGAGCCTCTTGAAATCAATGGAAATATTTCCTTTGCCATGTACATCTGCATCACACTGATCCCTGTGGCTTGGGGGGTGGTGCGGCAGGGTCCTTTCCTTCAGGCTGCACAAATCCTTCCACATTTTAGAACCCACAGCAGGGTCCAAAACCTCCAATGCCAGGTGCTGCCTCCATGAGCAGCAGCAGAGGCACTTCCTTCTTCCACCTGTTCCATCTGCAAAGTCTCCTGTGATTTTATCCTTGGGGAAAGCAGACACAGTGCTCCCCTTCCCTTTCCAGCACCTTTCTATGCCTGTGAGTGACCCACAGCACAGAGCACACGGTTCTGTGTTTTCCTGGCGGCTGCAAGTGCCTCGACAGGCTCTGGGGTGGGTGGGAGCCTGGGGTACACGTTCTTAGCTTAAGGCAAATGCAAGATTGTGGATTGTATAAAAATGTGATTTTTGCCCCTTCTAGAGTCTGGCTGTGCCACAGGGAGACACAGAGCAGGGATGTTTCCACCGTGATGGGTAGAGCTGCTGCTGAGCACTGTAGGCCCAATGTGGCCCTGCCAGCAGCGAGTTGGAGAGCAGGAATCCTGCTAAGCTCCTAGCAGGATGGAAATACAGAAAAATAAAACCAAAATAAAGTGCTGAACGATTTCAAAGCCCCAGCAGGGTTTCTAGGCTCTATCTCAGCCTGCTCAAAAGCCTTGTAGACTTCGGGAGGATGGGGCAGCATGGGAAGGTGTGGGTCGGTCCTCCATGACCAGAAGAGCTCCTCAGCCGAGCATCAGCAGCCCCAGCACTAATTTTGTTTCTTTGTTTTGAAAAATAAGCAACCCTAGCAGTAGCTGTGGTCTTGGGAGCACAAGAGCAGGGAAATGGAGCTCTAGGAGAGGTAGGAATTGAAGAGAAAGCAGCAGGTTTTTTGTTGGCTGTGGGCCAGGGAAGGTCTGGGTGAGGGGAGCAACACAGGCACTTGCCTTCCCTCTGCCCCTCCTGCAGCTCTCTGAATGGGGAGCATGAAAAGGCTGAGCTCTGTCTCCCATGGGAAGGCCAGGCTTGAGAGCAAGAATAAATAAATACAAGGATTAAAAAGAGTTGAACTTTTTCTTTTCATCATACTTGCGTTCCAAACATAAAGAAGTTAAAGATGCTAATATTAGACTTGAGCGTTTGCAGACACCTTCAGAAATTAAACAGTGTGGGGAAGGGTGGCAGAGCTGATGTGCTGTCCTGGGCAGAGGGCTCAGGGTTGCTGCTGCCATGCCCAGACTCTTCTTTCTCCTCTGTGCAAGCTTCGATTGCAGCTGTTGTTGCCCCTTACCTAAAATATTTCAATGGCTCAGCCACCCCAAACGTCTTGGCAGGAACAAGGGCCTTGCAGCACTGCAGATACATCACACTGCGACTGCCGGTCATGCTATAAATACGCTTTTTCTTTGGAAACAGCCCTCAGTAGCGCTGAGATCAACACTCATCCCAGGACCTGACCTCTCCTTTTTGGAAGCTGAATACTCTGCTTCCTTGGAAAATCTCCTCCTGGATTGAAAACTGCTTCTCCCTTAATCCAGTTGTTGAGAGAGCTGGAGACAGGAGCCATTCAGTGAGCCCAGTGAGCCCATTCCCCCCAGCACTTCACTGCTTTTTTCCTTACCACCTGGCTCTGCTTTGCAGCCAGAGCTGAGACACCCTCCTGTACCTCCTCCCTCTGGGACACAGGACACGCAGATTTACCACCAGGTAGCACAGAGTACAGTGTCAGATTTAAACATCCTGAACCCTTATTTACACTTCAATTTTGTCACTGCACGCAAACAAACACAAATCACATTCCTTTCCCAGCACATTCTCACCAGCAAGTTGCACACATTTTGTTCCCTGGTATTTAATGCTGGAGAGCAGCCAGAGTAGCAGCAAGATATTAAAAATAAATAAATTGGGGAAAAAACTAGGAGGCGGCCGCTCTGATTGAAGATGAACAGGTATTTGGATTTTCAAAGAGAGAATGCTTTGACTCAAGCACACGAGTGACAGATCACGTTTATACGACTGTTCATCTGCTTTGTACTTGAAGCAGATGACGCACTTTTTAAAAATCATCCCCAGGCAAGTGCTGGGTCTTTTTGGAAATCTGGCATAAAAGCACCGGACAGACAGCAGTCATGTGCCAAGTGATGAAACGCAGTGATCACTCACCAAGTGCCACCTCTCACGTCTGGTGCTTTGAACACCATTATGAAACAGAAATGCAAATATCTGTTTTTCATTAGTGACCCAACTCAACCTACTCGAGTTTGGCTGCAGAGACACAGTGTGAGCAGTTCACCAGAACAAACATTTAATTATGTGTCTGAAAGGCTGCAGCACCCCAGGGGAAGGGGGAAACTTCTTCCTCAAAAGGATTTATGCTTTTTTCCCTCCTCCCCCTGACAGAACTGCCAGGAAAGGCCATGAAACCTGTCCACAGACTTTTCTCACAAACCCAGAGGACATGGGGGTTCCTCACCTGCTGTCTGTGCCCTGCACAAGGCAGTGGGAGTGTTCACATCCAAGCCTCAAGACACGAGAAGCAGGAAATACACTTGTGCTGGGCCACAGGGGATGGACAGATGGACACTTGTAGGATGGAACCCAGGCTGGCAGAGTACAGGCAGCAGGAGGTATGCAGCATGGGCCAATCTGCCCCGTCCCCTCGGGATTGTTTCCTCCAGCCTTCCCCACTTGAAGCCTTCTTTCCACTAATCCGCAGTCTAATTCTCAGGAAAGACTCAAATCCTTTATTACACCTTCTACAGGACAGGTTGGAAACGCTGGTGCTCATTTTACTTGCTTTTGTTTGTTTGTTTTTGTTGGTGTTTTTAACTTGTACCTGAAGGAAGAAGCAGCAGCAGCCTCAGCACAGTGGCGTCAAACCCCTTCCCCCACGGCCAACATAGTGATGAGGAGGGGGGCGAGGTTCCCGTGTCCTGCAGAACGAGTCCCCACGTTCCTGCTCAGTGCTTAGTGGCATCAAGGAAAGGTCTCACTTACCTCACCAACAGTGGGTATTACATTATGTGCCTTATTATACTTAATCCAGAGGGATAAAGCCATTCATTTAGACATAAGATGGATTCCTTATCTGATGTTGCAAAATCAGCCACAATTTAGCATTTGATCTGTACTGATCTATGGTCTGTCCTGCTTGAAGAAAACATTGCATCTCCTTATCATCACCCTGCCAGGATTCCTATATTCCCATAAGCATTTGCATTTTAAACAGATCAGTAAAACCTGCCAATCCCACAATGATGCAGCTTCCTCATCTCTCGCAGTTTGTGCAGCTTGTTGCAGGTTTTAGAGGTTTGCAGAGGCGGAGGTTGCCTGTGTCTGTGTGGAAGAGCAAAGGGGACAAGCAGGAGCCATGAGACACTGCAATAGGGGCCACAAACCCTACATGCTGGAAATCTGCAAGCTCTGGTTTCCACCGAGGTCTCATCTGGTTGTGGGACTAAGGCCACCTGCAATCATCACATCAGTGGCCAGGGACCTCCAGGGAACAGCTCTACATCTGCCAGAAGGTTCAAAGCAGTCAAGCTCACTTGCAGGAGGGGCTGTGCCCACGGACCCAGCAGTGTAAGCAAACAGCTCTTGGGCTCAGGGAAAGACTGAGTGTTCACTTGTGGGATCAGTCTGGGGTTGCGAGTCTGGAGCAAAGCCAGAGCCTGGTGCATTGCATACACAAGCTTTTCTCTCACCTGCTGGGGTTTTACACCTAGTGAGACAGGGCCCCTCTCATTCATCTGACACATGGGATTTCATAATGGAAGAGCTTCAGAAAGCTGCAGGAGATCAACCAGGATGAGGATTACAGCCCCGCTGCCAGGGAAGCTTTCTCAGCCAAAGGGGCCTGTTCTCACACAGCAAGGAGCTGCTTTTCCTACCCTCACCTACCCGAGCAGGGCTCCCGCTGTCTCAGCATCAATGATTCTGCAGAGCTTTTTGCCTTCTACGTAGCTCTGCGACTTCCTCTTCCATTTTAATGACTTCAGATTTTCCACCCAACACCGCAGTTTCCTTCAAAGCCCAGATTTTATAGAGCAGCACCAGCAGTTTCCTCCTCAATCACATCTCTCTCCACTTGCTGGCAGGTCCATTTTCCTTAATGGCTCTTTTCCTGGGAGATGACCAAGTTCACCTAACTGCCTGGTAACCAGCTTGAATGGTATTAACAAATTTCCTGGGTTTTCCCCTCTCTTGATAGTTTTGGGGTTTTAACATGGATAATTCTCCTCTTCTCCTCTTCCAAGTCCATACCCCTAGGCACAACAGACTCAGCTCATTGTGCCCACGCAGCCCAGCCCACAGTTCATACCCCATGATCCCACACTTCACATCATGTTGGTTTTTTGAGGTGGATGCCCAGAATGGCCCTGGGCACTCCCCAACTTCATTTATGAGCATTTGCAGAGCAGCAAAAGGTGTCCAATGGCACCTAAATTAATGAAGCTGAGTGGTACTGGAATTTGCAACTGCCCCTTTTCTCTCACCCTTGTTCCTTGTCCACCTGTCCTGAGGTTGTGCAGCTCTGGCTCATCACTGCCTTCAGGCTCCCAGAAGCTGGGAATCCCCTAGCAGGGGCTGTAGCCTCCCCTCTTCTCCATGGAGGGCACTCGGTACCATTGAATGATGCTGCTTTTGTACAGGCGTGCCTGTACGCTGTGAAATGGCCCCCAGATTTCAAGTGTCTGTGTTCTGCTGGGCCATGAGGCACTGCATTATTCAGACAGACGTACACAGCACTTGTTCAAGGGGAAGTTTGATTTTAATTTGCATGTAAAATTTTGAAAAGCTGTAGAAAGCGGTCCTTTGTGATACACAGAAAGAGATGATTAGAAATGACAATTTAGGTGAGAGGCTCCATGTGGCTTCCATCAGCCTCGCACAGAATCGCAGGCTTCACCAACTCTGCAAGATAATATAATGATTCCAGCAAATGGGTCCAACAGCTTAGATACCATTCTGGCACCAGAGAAGACGTCTCTAAGTCAGACACCTGTTCTATGGTCCCCACAGCTCAGCCTTCTGTTGAGCAGTTACAGTGACAGAGGATCCTCTTTTTGCTAAAATTCCACTTTGGAGCATTTGAAACAGTTGATGTCACCTACTGATCAAGGACCCAACCATCTCCTTGTGTGAATCTTCATGCTTACATACACAGTGCCCATGCGGAAATGTTCTACCTGGTGTCAGACAGGGCAGCACCTGCCTTGTGGCCCCACCAAGACAGCTCAAGAAACCATTCTCAGAAGTGCAAACCCTCACCCCTTCCCTCCAGCACCTCCACCTCTGCTGCAGAACCTTTCTGTGAGAAACTGCCCTGCTTAATACACAGCAACTCTTAAAACAAGGCAAGCAGGAGCCTCTCCATCTCTGAACATGACATAACAGGGTGGGGAAAATTCATCTATATGGAAAGTTTCCAACACAAGCCCTTCCTAGAGCACTGTCTCACACATCTTTGCAAGGAGAGCAATAAGGAGGAGTTCAAAAACCCTCCAGCCACCCCAGAGCAAGGATCCACCAGCAGAGCCATCCACTTGGGCAGAGCAGACTCTCTGAGGCTTTGGTTTCCCCCACTGATGAAGAGGACACCCCGTTCCTGTGCCGCCACGGCTCCCCAGCCACTCCCAGTCCATCTCCAGTAAGTTGCTCTCCCTCCTCTGTGGTTCCCCAGCCCCGATCCCCTCTGCGGCACCGGCCCCAGGAAGCACACAGATGCTGAGCCACCACTTGAAGAGAGGCTGTAAAACATAAATCAGGCTTACGGAGCCAGCAATGTGAACCATAAAAGGAGGCAAAGAAAACCGATTCAGTCAAGGTCTTACGATCATAGTTTGAGAAAGAAGAGGGGTTTGTTTCCACTTCCTTTTTATCACTGTAACGATGCTTTGCTGATTGGAAGAGCCTGCAGAGTTTTAGCCTGGCTTAAAACAAATCCACCTACAGCACCAAGGACACTGACTACCACTGAGAGAGGGTGGAGACAGAGATATTCATCATTTAGTGAACAGCATATCAAATTTGATAGATCCTAAATTCCTTTTAAAATGACACCGATTAGTCCTAATCGGCACAGGAGTCTGCATCACACCAGCTCGGCAGCTGAATGTGAAGTCAAATAAATTCCAGTTTAAAATATTCAAATTTTAAATAAAAATTGTGGGGTTTGGAGGGGTTTTTTTTGTCTTTCTCTATGCCAAGAACACAGCTGACAATCAATCGTGGAGTAAGTTAATAAACTATAACAACTTAAGGGGAAAGAATGCAATAAAAGAATGAAGCACAGCACTTTGGACAGACTGCCCATTTCATACCCAAGGCTGAAAAGAAGTAATTTAAGTGCTGTTAATGAAATTATATACACATATATCTCACGCCAGCATCTACTATACAGTAGCAGTTATGCGGTTTCTCACTTTACTGCCTTTATGCTTTACTGGTATCCACTTCACAGTGCCTACTGCTTCAAGATGCCACTGCAGGGGCCAAGGTGACGGCTACTGGTGGTAAGACACTGACCCAACCGCTACGTCAGGCAACCACAACTAGGGAGGAAGGGAAAAATAAACCAGAAGAGTATTTTCCAGGCTGAACAAATCTTATAGCTGTGACAAATCCATTCAGAAGACCAAAGAAAATGGAAATTAGGGGTAAATATGGGAAGTCATGTAACTGGTTTTTGTGTAACTTCCATCCCAAATCCCCACTGAATAAGCTCAGACCTTTGAATTCATTTTTCTTTCTAGTTGGATGGCCACTGGGAGGGCACAGTAAGACACTCTAGTAGAGAAAATACAGTCCAAGAAAGGCTGACACACATCTTTTTTTTAACCTGATGATTTCATAAAGGACCTCTTCCCAAAGCCCCAACAAGAGATCACTCCAGTATAGCGAGCATCTCCTTAGAGTGTTACCTTGAGAAGGGCCCTACACGAGAAGGCAGGAAGAGTGGTCCTTGTGATGGAATAACAAGCTTGAAGTGCATTCAGGTCCCGCTGACCCATAGTGAGGGGCATTATAAGGACCTGAAACAAGCCCGAATGCTTCCCCAGAAGGCTTTATGGTCAGTGTGGAATTTGTATTAGGGCTTGAGCCTCTTAAGGGAGCCCTTCTACTGGCCAGGCTTCTATTGAAAACCAGCACAATGATCATGCTACAGAAGGGGATGATTACACTGCAGACAACAGGCATCTATCAGGCTCCTAGAGTATCTATGAGGGGAGATAAGAGTTTTTGTACAGTGTAGCACACCACCACTTACACTCATGAGCTATTCTGGGTCCCAGAATAAATTTAGCTATGTTTATGCGGCACTTAAGCCTGAATGCAAAAGTATTCTCTTCCCCAAATTTCTGGCCTAATGAGAGAACAATTAAGTCGTTTTCCCAGGAGCAAAGCATCATTTACCTGACCTTTCCTTCCAGTGGGAAATACAGCAATCCTCACCACAGTGACGTTCCAGCACTTAAAACATATTTTCCATTACACATCCAAACCAGAACATCTGTAAATTGCATCCTGACAGTATTGAAAAGTACAGTTTGTTCTCAAATTTCTTAGCCCTTAAAACCACGTAAATATCTCATGTTTTACCTTTCTACTCTGCCGGTTCCTTTATTTCTATTCAAGGCTCCTGTAATTTAATATTTTTCTAACGTATTAATATTTTCCTAAGACAGAGAACTCAGGCCATTTTAATCTAGAAATTAATTCCTTTTGGTTTCAAGAGTACTTGGCATTTTGTTCATTAGCACAGAGGTAATCCTCCGTCTGCTGAAAGGTGAAAGTCTCTGCAGAGGTGAAGGCTGCAGAGCTGTTCTTGAGAGAGGAGAACATGAAGCACTTTGTACAAAGAGGCTTGTTAACCAATTTTATCTTCACCCTAAAGTGGTTTATCACGACCTTCTCTCCTCTGAAAAAAGGGATATTTTTTTGTTGTTACCACAAAGCAACAGGAACATCTCTGCTTATTTGTTTGTTCTTGGAGAGATTTACAGTTTGTGAAGATCTGCAGGTAGAAAGTGTGGGGGGTGGGGGTGGAAAAAGAGGAAAAACCCCACAGAAAACCCAGAGACCTTCTCCCAGGCTGCAGCCACAGATTAGCCAAGCACAGCAGCAATGTCTGCATCATGGGGTTCGGGTCCATCCCAGTCACCGGGCCCTGCAGAAGCGGTCATGCCCACTCCACCTTTTACACTCCGTTCTCCAAAGATCATTTTATCACGCTTAGTCTTGGCACGGGTGTTAACCAGATGGAAAGTGGGCAGGCTGTGGGGTTGAGGGGACTCTGCATCTCCCCCAACCAGCACCAACCCTCATTCCAACAGAGAAAATCTCTGCTGATGCAGATCCAGTGACTGAACAGGTATAAGCAGAATATTAAGCACTCCCTCAACAAGTAAAATATTAATATGGTATACAGTAAAGTATATTTGCCTCGTAATTCTGGAAATGCCTGCTGAGACAGCTGAATGTGAGAATTGCTTGATCCTGAATTAAGCCAATTAAAGATGATGATGGCAGAGTGAGGCATGGCAGGTCTCTGCCTCAGCCAGGTCATGCCTGGAGTAGCGTGTTGACTGCTGAGCCTGCAGTTCAAGAGGAGCACAAGGAACTGGGAGAGCCAAGCGGAGGCTTCGAGAGGGTCATGGCCTGTCTGCCATTTTCAATACCCTCAAACACTTTTGCCCACTGCCCATCACCTACAGCAGCACCTAAGGATGGAGATGGTAGCTCACACTGCTCTCCTGATCAGTTACAGTGGAGTAAGAAGGGTCTTCTGAACTCACACAGAGACTGTGGAATAAAAGCACTGACATTTTTGGTCCTCATTTCAGGTGGTCTTCCTCAAAAGCTATGTAGGAATGAGTTACAACTGCTTCTAACCTTTTGAGTGTTCAAGAAAATTATGTCTTGGGTAAAACATAAGCTGTGGGACAAGAGACCTCTCGCATGCTGATGCATCAAATCTGGCTTTTTGTTCCTATAACAGAGTGGTCTGAAAGCCTTGGCCCAAAACCAAGCTGGTTTATTTCTCTGCAACTTTCTCACGGGCAGGCGAGACCCAACTGCTCAAGCCGAGCAGTTCGAGCTGACCACATCAATCAACAGAAAATGAACTGGACAGTACAGGTAAAACTCCTTTGATGGAGTCAGAAGATGGCTGACCCAGCGTTACAGGACCACAAGGCTACTGGCAGCTAACAGGAATAAACAATTACTCTTTCAGAGGAGAGATGGGCACTGCACGTCTGACACCAAGCTGCAGGCAGAGCCCAGAGAGAAACCATTCTGTGGTCAAGCTGTCAGCCAGCAGCCCAGGACATTGACTGGTCCCAGCTGCTATAAACTAGATCTGGTGCTGTGATTCACGCATACAGGTTTGGTAGAACGTGAGTCATTGTACACCTGCAAGACAAGGTATGTCCATCCTACCAAGTCATAATGGTTTTGATTACACACCACTGCATGATGTGCTCTGGTTCTATGGATCCCTCCACACGATTTGTGGTAAATCACAGGATATGAACAGCAAATTAAATTTAAAGGAAAAAAAATTAAACTGAATTTCCTTGCAGACAGGAGTTTTAAGAAAAGTCTAAAAGACACATCTTTTGAACTTTAATAGCAGAACAAGTGACCTAAATCTAATACTGTTAAGAAAAGGAACAGCATGTGAAGAGATGATGCTTCTGAACTGTTTGAATCTACTGAACCTGTGGATCTGTCACATTCTAGGACAAACCTGCAGCATGCCACAACAAACATAAACGAGCTGTTCCCTTTGGTTAACTTGACACAAACCCCAGGAAGAGAAAGATAATGCAGACAGCCAAAATCAAGTCCCTGGCAGTCTCTGTTCTACTGGGCGCCACTGCTTTCTGTCAGATCTATGAATCCAACCCAGGTGAGCTAGAGAACTACACAAGTTAAAAGGCCTTCTGAAGCAGAAGATGAAGTGCTGGGGGAAAAAAAACTGTAATGAAAGCAACTTTAAATAGAACATCTGTTCCCTTTTAGCTCCATGGTTCTCCAAGTTGTTTTCACAAGTACAAGCTATGGATATGAGCAAGAAAAGGAAACACAGTTCCTAAGCAAGGGAACCCGATAATCCAAATCTGTAGGTTTCTCCAGGTACGTGTATTTAAACAACACACCCTTAAACTATAACAGTGCCTCAAAAGTATGGAAGTGACAAGATGGTTTTGTCACTGAAAAACTACTTCCCTAATCCACACTAGGTTTTGTAGAGCACTTTCATTCCTGGTTGTAATGGAAGACTTCAATCTAAAAACCACCCCAAAAATGTACTTTCTAAGATGCAGAAGATAATGAGCCAGCAACAGAAGTAATGAAAAGACATGTTTTGTCAGTTGATAGGTAAGAACAGCTGTCTAAAGGACAGTTCAGTATTTCAAGATGAAAAATACAAAAAGCAAGCTAAATATAAGATATGCCATATCTTTAAGTGCTTTTGCACACAATATGAAAAACAAGTGGATGTGGTTTGCCTTTTTGCTCTTGGTGGAGGTTCAGCTGTCTAAAAAAAAAAAAAAAAGAAACAGAACAGAATACTAACCTGTGAAAGAGTCACAAAAGATCTGTGCATACATCATTCAAGAACTGTGGTTTAACTGCTATTTAAAAAGTGACAACAAATTGCATGGCTTCCTGGAATGGCCATATGGTGTGTTAAGAAAGGGGTTTCACATGGAGCTGCCAACGCAGAACTCAGGCTGAAGCCTTCTATCCAACAAATATTCAGGCTGAGCGGGCAAGTTCAGAAAGCTGGGACGAAGCCCCATCACACATACAGGTCTGAGCCAACCCAACAACTGACTGCATTAACTACTGCACAGTGTTCACATCAATTCCCAAGGAACCGCTCTCACACAATGCCTGTTGACAGATGTTACAGGCAATTTTGAGAGAAAGGTACACAGGAAAAGGTTTAAGTTCAGGTCAAATGCATTTAATGAGCAGTCTAGGAAAAAGGTAAATAGGCACAAGGACACAGCCCCCCTGAAATTGTGACTAATCAGTCACAACTGTATTGAGCGGTGGTGAGAAAAGGAAGGAGGGGGAAAAAGAAAAGGCTTTCTCAAAGGCAGTCTTAGAGAATGGAAAGAAACAGGATGTTGGTTACTTATTCAAGGGAGCATTCTAGGTATGTCCACAGCCTGGCAAACCTGAAACAAACCACTGTTTGCATCAAACAAACCTGCCTGTTATCCACCTCAACACAAGGACCCGTCAGGACCAAACGAATTAATCCATCTCTCCAAAACCTTACTTGAATGCTTTCATGAAGTTAACAACCAACTTCACTTCCTTTCCTGACTTGAAATGCTCCAGGACCCCTAGAGATTTCATCATTTTGATTTACAGTTTAGTGTTTTGGGGTTTTTTTATTAGCTCTTCTAAAAGTGCAGAATTCAAGCTCTTTCCACAGCTGAACATAGATTTCGATTTTAAAACTGGTAGCTGCAGCTTTTTCCTTGACAAAAATAGTTAATATAGGCAAAATATAATCAGCTTTTTTTCTTTTCCCATTAAAAAATACTTGGAAAAGCTTAGCAGAAATAACACAATCAGTTTGGGGAAGCATGATTACATTACGAAGAACCATACATTTTCTCCAGTAGAATGCAAGTTTGCTTGCAGGCTGCTGCCAGACAATACAACACATTCAGGATCATTTTAGAGGGGAAAGTTATCACTTCTTAGCACTGTACTGCCACTATAGTTTACACCTATGAAGTCTTGCAACAGCTACAAAAAAATGCATTAAAATAAACAATTGAATCCTTAGTCAGAAAGCATTCATTTACAAAGAACCTGTAACAACTCAAAGTTTAGCTGTTGTAAACTTTAAAAAAAAATATTAAAATTTAATCAAAGAAATACACTGAAGAAACCTCAGCAACGTGAAGAAGGGATACAGGACAGAAAGACAACCAAGGAAAATGAGAGGCACAACTGGCATTGAGTTGTTACTTATTTTTAATAGAATTATAGAGAAGTATTGTCCTACATTACCTTGTCTTCCGCATCATCATCCACCTCCTACAAAGAGATGATCCTTTCTGGGTGCCAATAAATACCAGGAAGTAAACAATCTCAGCACTAGAGACTGCTTAGGATTATGAAAACTGAAGGAATAGCATAAACTATGTTTCAGAATCATGAACTGATTTTAAAAAATTAAATTAAAAGTAGAAATGAGTATATGTTTAAAGTAATTCTGAAGCACTAATTTACTACTTTGACAAATGCTCAAACCCATGACATTCACCAGGCTAGTAAAAAAATAGCAGCTATAGGTTGAAAAACAGCACGACACTATTGTGAATCAAAGCATCTCAAAAAAACTTAAGGCTTTTTATGGGTGGAAGTTAAGAGTGTTGGCATCCTGCAATCCCATGCTAGGACAAGTGTATGTGTAAACTGCCATAAAAAGAGAGAGGAGTAAATTTTACAAGGGCAATTCTTCAGTTACACTGAGACTAAAGATGGGGACTTACTGCCTCTAACAAGCTACAGGAATCGGCACCACACCATCCAAAGGAAAAAACCAAACAAACAACAGCAATCACTATCTTCTTATATATTGTCTTTGGTTGTTTAATATCAAGAAATACTTGTTACAGAATATGTGAAGACTATTCCTTTGAATTTCATTCTAAGTCAGGATCTTCTCTGTGGCCTCTTTGGTAAACTAGAGGACAGGCTTTAATTTCTCTGAATTGTTGTTTTCTACATTTTTATCATCTCTTCAAAACTTGAAATTCTTTCATTTACAGGCTTCTGAACCAAAATGTTATAACTAGAACAGACTTTACATTGTATAGCAAAGGAATTTTGCTTGTGTTATAAACTTAGAACCCACTAAAACCATTTTTCACAAGATACTATTGAACTTACAGCAGGATTTAGAGACAGGAATGAACATCTGTAATAATAATAATAATTTTTTAAAAACATCCAAAGATACATTAGCAAGGATTAGAAGCGTTCTAAGACTTTTAAATGGCTCCTTTTAAAAGCCTTGTAACAGAAAGGAGTTTAAGACACAGTCAAAGCTGCTCAGTAGTTGTGCAGGGGGGTGAGAGGAAATGAGGTGTTTATTAGGGTTTCTCCCCTCAATTCCTTGTCGTCTTGCCAATTACGCTCAGAACGTTGTTATCAGCAGGTATATAATAAACGTAAGAAATGAAAGTAGCATACACTTTTGGTGGTATCTCAATTGGACTATACACAATGTCTCCAATATCTGAACCAAACGCATTTTGAATAACGTCAGATAAAAGTTAATAGGAAAAGGAAACCAACAGAAAGGCTATTGATACACATTTAGAAAACGTAACACAAAATAATTAACCATTGATTTCTTGGCATTTAAAAGTTCTATACAAATTTTAAAAATTTTATTTGCAGGTACTAACCTCTCAAAAAGCTCACTCTGTATATACACTAATTCTTTTAACAAGTTTATCTCAAATTAAAGCATATTTAAAACAATCATGATTGCATCAACTTTTCTACTTTAAATTATTACCCAATTAGTGCTTTATTCACATTTTAAAAACTTGTACAATTTATTACAAATATAAAACAGTGCAGTTTTCCATACATTATCCCAACTCTGAAACAAACACTTAAAAGACATGGAAAAAGATTTTGATTTCTATAAACATAACATTTGCATTACTCATACCCCTTTCTTCACTGTCCTCCCCTAACCCCGATTTAAAAAGATCAAACATACAACATACTGTAGGTTTATTTTTATTCAAAAAGTTACTGTCTCAAGACATAAATACAAATCAGAAAACAGTACAATTAGGACAATAGAATGTGGAGGACAACAGGTTAAGGTAAATATATAAAACATTTTTAGCTGGTTGAAAACAAAGCCGTAAGAACTGCTTTCACAAAGAAACACTCCTTCAAGAGTAAGAAAAATCAACTTAAGTTTAAAATCATATATACAGTCCTCTCAGCAGTTCTATTAAATGCAGTGGTGTGAAAAACAATATAGGCAGTACTTTTAGACATGAGAGTATTTATTTATGTAAAATGAGTTAGGCAGATCTAGTTTTGAGTTTGTTGTTAACCCATGACTTAGTAAAATAATTATATTTTATCATGATCCTTTAGATAATCTATGGTTTTTGGCTACCACAGCCGAATGTTTAATTTCTGAGTCTAAAAAACAGGAAGCCTTTTTGTATTCACCCATTTGGGGAGGTTCTTGTATTGCAAGCATATTAAGGCATGGAATGATTAAAATAATATACCTCAAGAACTGAGAGACAACTGACAAAAAATATACATATGTAATATAAGTTAATATTTCCTTTAAAATGATGTCTAGCTGCCTAAGCCTTGCAAAATGAGTTGATGTCAAAATGGCGTAGATCCACTTTCTGTTTTAGACCAAATTTAATTTATTTGTGAATGGACACAAAATGAAGTTTAAAGCTTAGCTTTCAAAGAATATTATGGGTTGTTTATGAATTTCTATTATCCAATCTAATTTACATAGAGGAAATGTACTGTAACCTGTTAGAAGTATCTTTAACCTGAAGACTGCTTGCAAAGACAGATAGATAAAACAATATAAAATACAAATTTAAAAATCATTTTTAAAGCATGAATTCTCATGCTCTTCTATTTTTAAACATTGTTAAACTTTCAATATATTTCTGAAACCTCATAATTTTAAGTTGGAATTTAAAAGTAAGAAAAAACTAAACAAACTGCGCAATTATAAAATCAGCACCAATTTATATATATATATAATTTTATTTAAAATTTAGATCCCTATTCCCACACTCTAATAAGCTGTATAATTTTTGTTTAGAATTTTTCTGCAAACATACTACAATAAGCTTCTTTTATTTGGAGACAAAATACAGTGGCACTACTGGAAGGAATTTCACAACATTACATTTTTCTTAAAGGACAAGCAAACTTTCAGGGTTGGTAATGGGCAAGCATGACTGAGATCTGTTACTTGGTTGTAGTTCATAGTTTATGCACTTTTCTGAGAAGGCGAGCATGAAGCTTTCAGAATAAAAGTGTGTTTTAGATTAATAAAGCTGTTAAAATTCTGTTTTATGTAATTTTTCCCCATGATTAATTAATACAAACCTTCTGTTGCTGAAGTTTGCATTTAATTTAAAATACCGACACTCTTCTGGTTCTATCACTGAGAAAACCAATTCACCTGTTATTTCAGTTCACAGATGTAAACAGCAATCCAGCAGAGCTCACGATTATTTAGTATAGCCAGCAAATGTATAGAGAGGGGCTCACATCTGTACCAAACACCTCTCAGACTGTTAGATTAAAACTCAGAGGGAATTCTTCTTATGATCCAGAAATAAACTGATAACACATAAATAAAATATTGAATTTTTTTCCCAACAAAAAGTGTAGCTTATCCTCAAATTGTTTACTTGTCCTTTACATTTCTTTTTTTTCAGGCAAACAAAACTGCCCCTTCAATGCACTTGATCTTGAAAGCATGTCATTCTCCTTAGAGAAAAATCTGTTCAGAATTTCACTGTATCTATCACAATTTTGTATTGAAAAACTTCCTCTTCCACTTAGAAAATGACTTCACCACTGATTTATTTGCTGCTCTGGTATTAAAACATTGACACCCCAAGAACCTAAAAAAAAAGTTAGAAATGGTGTCAATTTGTAGTCTACTACACATTTAACAAAAACAAAGCAATTAGTATATGATTTAAGATTAAGACACTTCAAAATATGTTAAGGCATTGTAAGTTTATTTCTCTTCCAAACCAAATTAACCACACTTCTGATTTTATGTAATACTATGAAAAGGGCACCTCATTCATTAGGAGTATTTTTCCCACATTTTAAATTAACTACACCAGTAGGAATGTGATAAAGACTGTGCTTTAGTTATTTTAAGGTATTAATTGCAAAATAATTTTTAGTTAGTTGCTTAACTTACAAATTCTTTGACAATGGCATTCGCTACAGGCCTTCACTTCAAACCAAGTATGTAGCTTCCAGCAGCTAAGCCTGGGACAAAGCACTCTGTATGCTGCCTGCTGCTGCGTCTGTGTTCATAAAAACAACAGGCAAGCTCGCAGCAGCTAGCCAGGGCACAAACTTAGTATTTCCCATTAAATATATCAACTCTGGTCAGAAGACAGTGAAAAAAATCAAACAATGAACAGGTAAAAATCAAATTACTGTCCTCCAGGAGACTGTGCGATTAAGTGAAGAAAAAGCTTTCCTGAAATGAAGAATCTACTTCCACTTCCAATATGGGAGCAAGTCATAGAGTCTTCTATGCCAATTAAAGTAGGTATTGCTGCTGAGATGCAAAGGAAAACCCCAATCCAGAGATCTAGGTCCTGTGACTGTCCTAGCTTTTATAGGACTTGATAAAATCAGAAAGTGCCACGGGAGACTTAATTTTCCTGAACCTTAACACTGCTGTTCACATTTATCTGTTTACAGACCAATTTTTACTGTTCTTGGTATTAAATTCAGTTTAGATGCATCATACAATACAGCACACTAAGATAAAACTGCTTCTGTTGCCAGCAATAATTGGACATATCATAAAGTGCGAAGCCAAGACTAAAATTTTTGTCATAAACAATATGCATTTGAAAAAATGAAATAGCTTTATTATGTCTGGGTCTATGTAAAACAAGTGCAACAACTCCCAGGACAATGGGCCTCTGAAATAAATTATATGAATAAAGCAAATTAACTTTGCTCAGAGAAGGGGTTTTGCATTTATGAAACTGTTTTTTTACATTTAAAATACAAACTGATAAATTCAGCTCTGATTTAATATGGATTCATCTTGTCTCCTAACTCCAGAGCCTTCCCCATCTAGACAGCTGAATTCATTTCAGTGGGGTTTGGGCTAAAGAGCAGCTGTGTTCTGTGATGCAACCGTTTTCTGCAGTCCTGCTTCCAGAATCCCCACCCTTGCTGTATCCTGTCTGACAGAAAGGTTTACTAGCTGGTACCCCCGTGCCCACAGAGCTCCCCGCTCCCTCCTTGCAGGGGAGCAGCTGTTCCACTGGCAGATGGAGCCGGTCACCTCTCGGTAAGCTTGCAGAGCGCTGCAGCTGTAGCCGGCTGCCATCCTGCGGTGCTGCTCCCACAGTGCAGCTAGGGAGCGCCTAGCAAAGCCTGGGCTCACGTGGGGCAATGACTGAGAAATATAAAGCCAGAGGAAAGAAACCTAGCTAACAGTAAACCTACTGAAACTATTCTTAATTAGGTTTGGAAACTGAAAAGCTGAATGGTTTCTGAATGAAATGCACCTGTTAAAGACCAAATTTTCAGCATCATCAGAATAAAAAAAAAAAAAAAAAAAAGACTGGCATTTCACAGATCAATCAATTGAAAGTAAGGAAGAGGAGGGTAAGAACTATTTTCAAACAGAACATCAGAAAACAAGTGGTTTACTTTCTTGGCGCTACTTCAAGAACAGAACGCAGAACAGGTAGATGTACAACCTAATCTGATTCATCATTACTAAAGCAAAGGCCTACTGGTACAAAATATATGGATTAGCATTTAAAACAGTATTTGACTTCTTTCTCCCATAACAGGAACAAGTTCATGCTGCAACAATACTGTAAAAAACCACATAACCGTCTTCCAAATTCCACCAAGCTGTCCAAGTTTCCCAGGAAGCCTTGTTGTACTGTCCTCTGCTGGCTGGCTGCAGCTTGTTATTTCCAGTGTAATTTTCTACCAGCTACGCAAGGTCAAAAATGGCTGCATACATTACAAGTGGTTCAAGACAGAAGGAATCCCTCATGCAGATTTTTAAAAGAGAAGAGAGACTGCAGATTTATCAAGTCGGAAAAAAGGGCAACTGCAAGCAGAAACTACAGACTTCAGATGTTTTGGACCTAAAACTTCATATGGAAAGAAAAAACACCTCTCATCTCTATAAACAGGTATCTGCATTATCTCTATTATCTATTTTCTCTATTATCTTATTTATGCACAAAATAAATATGCCAATTTAAAAAAAAAAAGCCAAATCCGCAAAACCACCCATTGCTGACAACTGGCAATGACAGAGTCACCGAGCCAAGCTCATCACAACAGGAAGCTCATTTTTAGTATGGTGTATGCACAACTGTGTTTTTTTTTTTTTTTTAAAAAAAAAAAAAAAGCTCTTAGCTAGCAGCTTCTGCAATTGTCTTCTCCACACTAGATGTGCGTTCTTCACAGACAGAAAGGCTTTTGATTTTTACATAACTACATATAAAGTATTAAGAACAAAAATCCTATAAACTTGCAAAGAATACTGACTACCTTAGAATTTATGAAGCCGAATTACAGGATAAAATATTTCACTGACTGTACCAGTCTGCCAAAATAAGCTAATGAAGACAACCTAAAGATTGCTTTCTTTCCTTTCAAAATTTGAAGAGTATTGTAACCTGATTTTATAGTATTTTCCTCTTATGTAAGTTAACCTACCGATTCATCCATGATTGAAGCGGGGTCAAAGAAATCTGGTTTTAGTTCCGTTCTTTCTCTCCTGTTCTTCGATGGTGGCTTTAGAAAGCAAGCAAATAAACATGTTAACTGCAATATCTGAAAAAAAACCAGTTTTTCAAGTGTTATAAACGAACCTCAGCTTTCAAGGGGTAAGAATTGACTGGGATAAATGTTAATCTCTCACATTATTGCTACAGGAAATGTTGCTTTTTGTATGGCAGTTTGAACAGATGGCACTTGCATACAGATAATGACACAGCCATTTAAGAATGCAGTGATCAACAAGAATGATTCGTCTGTTTCACCAAAATGAATATTTGATTCAAAGACCTTATTTAAAAGCAGAAACATAAAATCCCAAATCCACTAAAAAGACAATCAATTTTCTTACTAGGTCTATGTCCATGGTGTCAAAATCCATGCCTTCATTAAGATCTTCAATCCGCCCTTCTGATGACATCATCACATCTTCAACAATTGGCTCTTCATCATCTTCCATTAGACTTGTACCACGTCGACTGAAACGAGAAAGCATATAGTTTAGCACTAAATCAAGTTGAGTTTTATCTGAATGTTTAGAAAGCTAATATTCAGTAAGGAACTGCCAAAAGATGGTAATTCCATTAGACAGAAAATAAAGTAAGTAAATGCATAATTATTAAAGAAGGCTGGTATTTAGCCATACAGAAGATACTAAGAGAGTGAGGGAGAATGAATAACAAAGATCAACTTATGAAACTTTGTGATATATCTCTAAATGGGTATCCCCAAGATGTTGTGGAAATTGACGGGGAGATGAAAAAACACATCTCATTCAGAGATGTCAATGCAAGTGTTTATGCTCAACTGAGAAATAACACAAATTTTGCCTCAAAGAAAAATTGTTCCTGCCTTACAACAAGGCAAGGAAGAATGATTTTGTGATACGCTGCATGCCTAAATCCCTTTTCAGATATTCCCAGTCTTTCATCCTCTTTCCTCCCAAATTCTACAAGCAACAATCAGATCTTACGAGAAACATAAGGAGTTAGGAAAACTAAACTATGTTAGTGTCCCTATGTTACTGTGTTACAAGAAATAATGGTATTGAAGAAGTTATACTTCTCTTGTACTTCTCTTCTATAGAAACATAAAGTCTCCCTTAAAGCAGAAAGCTTCTAAAACTGTCCTTCTCCTTCCTCAGTTTAACTAGCTCTAGACCATAATTTCACTAGCATTCATGTCAAAAACGGACATGCAACTAACAATGAAATAAAGGACACCACAGTAAGAATGTATAACCTCTGAAGGACAACATTAATTCAAGAAACATTAGACTGTCTTCACCTTCCTTCACACGTGTGTTTGGGTTAATAAGTTCTACAAAAACTGGTACTACAGAATTCCTCTCAACATTGATGTTAGTTTAGGTCACACAAAATCTGCATTGATTACAGAAATGCTAAAGACAGTTTCTTTAAAAGCAATACTTTTTTTAAAAAAAAAAGAGCAGCAGAAGTCAAAAAGAAAAATAGGAAAAATAAACTGAATGGAAACTTCTGCTTCACAGATTGCACATCTATTTAGAAGTGTATTTCAGTTCTAAAAATGATTCTGCAGTTAGGAATACATTATGGTGTTATTTACACATGTTGCACTAATTATATTTATCTGCTAGGTGGGATTCAATTCAATAACCAGTCCCTGTTATTACAAAGCTCACTACTATTAAATTTTTCTAGAACTTAAGTTCAAAAATAAGGAGGAAGTCAAACCGATCTATTCTCCTAAACACAACGCCATGCACTTCTACCAGTGCTTTTCTAAGTCAAATTAAAATTGTAAGACACTGAAGAACATTACCGAAGAACATATATCCCTCTTAGAATGTACAGGAGTAACACTGCATTTAATAAAGCCCCCCCAAACCAGTGAAGGAACATTTCACTCACATAGCGTGTTGCAGGTTGCTTCTCAGCTTGACATAGTTCATTGCTGCCCTCTCCTGTTGTTGTCGCGCGGCTTCTTCCTGTTGCCTTTGAGCCAACATCCACGTTACTTGCGTGCTTAAAAAGACCATTATTCTATTTTAAACACAAACTGGTTTTGTGTATGAACACAAACACAAAGCAGACCTATTCATCTACGTACTTGTAATCGAGTGGAGCTTGGTGGTGTTCAGGCTGCATAGGATAGACACCCATATAACTTTCTTCGGGTCGCAATCTCTTGGGCTCCCTCATTATTGTGGAAGTTAGTTGAGGTGTCTGCATCATGACTGGTGTGTGCATTGTCTGCTCCCTGTTCAGCCACATACTGTCACTACTGCTGCTTTCTTCAGCTGGAATGAAACAAAAGACATCAGTAACTCTTTTCAAGCTAATGTGAAACTGAATGTTTAAACGTGACTTAAATACATGTACTCTCTACTATTGAGAATCAATTTCTTTACCCTTTGCCACAGTCTTACAAACGCCTCATAGCCCTGGATTCTATAACCACTGGCTGGACTTTATTTAAATATTAAAATAATATTTAAAAAAATAACATTTAATTTAAAATAATATTTAATTAAAAATAATATTTAAATTTAAAACATTTTTATATCCTGCCACTTAATGCAGTGTAGTGCCTTTATTTCCTTTTGTGAATCAGTGTTATGTTATTCAGATTCTTCAAATGAGTAGTTTTCTAAGACCTACGTATATGCATAGAAATTATTCCATTTAAAAAAAAAAATCCTTAAAGCATATGAATTCACTCAAGGTAACAAACAGCATCTAACATGTAGTTCATGTGAACATCTACTTTAGAAAATTTTAAGCTAAGAAAAGTTCTACCTACCTTCAGGTACTTTCCGTTTCCCTGTTGCTGGCTTTGTTTTCTTATTTCTTACTGTAGATCCTCGACTACTAATCCCACTAATCACTGACATAGTATCATCATCCCCACCAGCTAAGAGAGAGTTTCTGTACGACATAAGAGGAAGCCACACATCTTCTCTTCGTAGAGACATCTGAAAGGTCATAAACTTCTCCAAGTAAACATACCTTTAAATAGAAAAAAATAACATAAAGATGCAGAACATCTGTAACAAAATGTTAACATATCAAGATACATAACTACTGAAATGAACACCCAATGCTCCTCACCTCCTTAACAAAAAGGTCTCACAACAGAAAACCCAGACTATACTACCTGACCATCCACCATAAAATAACAAGGGTAAAAATAGGATTTACCCTTTGTGATTATACTTCACTGCATAAAATAAGTATCTTAATATGCCAAGGATTCTACATCAGATGAATACAATACACCTACTAAATATGTGTTTATTCAAATCCATGTCTTCTACAGTTATCATTACAAATATTAAGAATGTTAAGAAAATACTTACACTGTTCTTTTGTCTTGTCTGAGAAGTTTGGAGGAGAACTCACTCAGAATATCAAGAAATGCCAAATTTAATGGTGGGTGGCTCTCACCTTGTGGATTAGGCTCCTTAAAAGCAAACTCTATGCCATCCCTAAGAAAAAGTTAAAAATTAAGTCACACAGAGCACAAAATATAAGAAAAAGTTTTAAGCACTAGGAGCCGTCAAAACTGAAAACCTTTCCTCTGCATGAAAATGCAGTAGTTCAATGTTTCCAACATTCTCACTAAAAAGTGAACACTATTCATAATTTGAATCTGGACCCCCCCTTTCTACCATACCTATTATTTCAAGTTTCGTGCATGACCAACACTAACAGTGAAGTGAATTACATCCTACTGTTATAGACAAGACATTAAAAATACTTTGCATGATATCATCAGCATTCCTATAATTTACAGGCTTTTGCACTGATGCCAAAGACAATGTTATTTAGCATTTCAGTTTAATTCAAAACCAAAACTATAATGATCTGATAATTTACAAACGGGCTATATAGTCTCTGGTGCTGATGTGTTTTGTATTAGCAAACTGATTTTGAAAGACTGAAAAGATGTTTTAATACTAGTCAAGACGTGTTAACAAAAAGGGAAGTAATAAAAAAAGCACACAATTACTTGTGTAACATAGCAATAGCTTCTCTTGTTTTTAACTGATCCAGTCCAAATGTTAAAGCAAAACGTCGAGCAAGTTCCTTTATACCACTGAATGTCGGTGAAGATCTGTCAAAATTATAACCATTTTCTTGAATCATTTCATTGAAAAGCTGTAAGAAATGAAAAGGGAGATTTTAATTTATTAGAAGATTATGCTGAACTTTAGACTAATCAACACAGAGCTAAGTTTCATTTTACAAGTTTTTTCTACAGCTTTTTAAGAATTTATTTGATAACCAAAAAAAGACAAGCATGGAAGTTTAGGAAAGCCAAGACTACCCCTGAAGAGTCTGCGCTTCAGAGTTCATCCTTGAAATGCAGTGTCCAAGCACGCAAAGTGTAAGTATGTTGGATAACACATTTCAGCACTTCCCTATAAAAGACGCTCTACAGTTCAAAATATTAAAAATGAGGATTCCAAAATATATACGTGAACAGAGAAGAAATAAATAGGATAAACTCTCAACTGGTCTCTACTATTACAGTTTGACAAACCACTACTTTCTAATTATCTTCTTTTCATCTTTCCAAAAACACAGAGAATAATGAAGAAATTTTAAAATGGAAACAGGTCTACAAGGAAGTTGCCAAAGACAGCAGAAACAATGCCACTGAGGATTAGACTTTTAACTATTCATCAACAGTTGGCAAAGCTGAACATCCTGAACTTTACAATCTCCTTCTTTGACCAATCCTTTTCTCAGCTTACTGAATTTGACTCTAATTCCTTTCAATTAAAACAAATTAACAACAGGTTTTGACACAGTTTCTCACAACATCCTGCTATGGAAACTGTCAGCCTCCGGCGTGGACAGGCGCACGCTCTCCTGGGTGGAAAGCTGGTTGGATGGCCGGGCCCAGAGAGTGGTGGTAAATGGAGTTAAATCCAGCTGGAGGCCAATTACAAGTGGGGTTCCCCAGGGCTCAGTGCTGGGTCCAGCCCTGTTCAATGTCTTCATCAATGACCTATATGAAGGCATTGAGTGCTCCCTTAGCAAGTTTGCAGACGGCTCTGCAAAGGGATCTGGACAGGCTGGACTGAGTCCAAAGGCAAAAGGTTTAACGAGGCCAAATGTTGGGTCCTGCACTTGGGGCACAACAACCCTGTGCAGCTAGAGACTAGGAGAACTCTATCTAGAAAGCTCCCTGGAGGAGAAGGACCTGGGGGTGTTGGTTGACAGCCAACTGAACATCAGCCAGCAGTGTGCCCAGGTGGCCAGGAAGGTCAATGGCATCTTGGCTTGGATCAGAAACGGTGTGACCAGCAGGTCCAGGGAGGTTCTCCTCCCTCTGGACTCAGCACTGTTGAGACCGCTCCTCGAATCCTGTGTTCAGTTCTGGGCCCCTCACCACAAGAGGGATGTTGAGGCTCTGGAGCAAGTCCAGAGAAGAGCAATGAAGCTGGGGAAGGGGCTGGAGAACAGGCCTTAGGAGGAACGGCTGAGAGAGCTGGGGTTGTTTAGCCTGGAGGAGAGGAGGCTGAGGGGAGACCTCATTGCTCTCTAACTACCTGAAAGGAGGTTGTGGAGAGGAGGGAGCTGGCCTCTTCTCCCAAGGGACAGGGGACAGGATTAGAGGAAACAGCCTTAAGTTGCACCAGGGGAGGTTCAGACTGGACATAAGGAAAAAAATTTTCACAGAAAGAATCATTGGGCACTGGAACAGGCTGCCCAGGGAGGTGGTTAACTGACCTTCCCTGGAGGTGTTTAAGGCATGAATGGACGAGGTGCTGAGGGATATGGTTTAGTGTTTGATAGGAATGGTTGCACTCGATGATCCAGTGGGTCTCTTCCAACCTGGTGATTCTACGATTCTGTGGTTCTATGCTGGTGTAGCTCACTGGCTCTTTCTTACTTTATCCACTATCACTTGTATTTATTTTCTGGTTAGTTTCATTTTTAAGATGTTTTCCCAGGGAAAAAAATTGCTAATTTCACGTTTAACTTAACATGTGTTCTTCTATCCTATTTGTTTATTTTTACAGTACTAGGGTCTCCTCATGTTACTCTTCCTATTGTCATAGCAGGCTTGTGTAACAACCTCCCTACTATGTGCAAAACTGCACTCAGTACAGTCACTTCCCCTGTTTCCCCTTTTACAATATAAAGGGCAGGTTATTCATTAGACAGAAAAGGCTAATAAGGATAGTATTTACTCAATACAACAAAAGTCTGTGAACTCTGGTGAAAAGTCAGCAAAAACTGTAGAACTTGGTATTCAGTTGCCTATTTTATGTTGCAGTTTCACCAGCTAAAGTCATGTTGCTATCAAAAGGTAAAGCCTCATCCTCCCTTGCATTAGCAATATCCTTACAGATACACCAGCTTAAGGTCTTCATTAAGGACCTGGATTAGTTCTCAACCAGGATCAGTATCTAGATTTACATACGCTATGTGGCTTTATGGCTGCTAATACTGACAAAGAGGTATGTGGAAAGAGAGGACAAGTTGGGGTGCATTTTTCCTTTCAACAATAGCAGAGATCTATACTGGATTACAGTGATTTTCAGAGATAAGACTTTATTGTTCTGATCCTGTAAATAAGATTCATGCAGATGGTTCATGTGAACAGATGAATCCGATTCTGACCTCCACTGAATTCATCAGGTCTCCACACAAACAAGCTCATTTATTGAAGAGAGCATTAAATCATGTTTTAATTTCAAAGATGGGTGAAGCCCCTACCAAACATTAAGAAATACCGAATTACTAAAACTTCCCATTACGTCTCAGTATAGTTTATAAAAACAAATAGAACAAAACACACACACAAAACCATACCACAAAACAAAAGCACAAAGAAAAACAGAAACCATAAACAAAAACACAAACCCCCACCACACAGGTTGGATGTGTTTTCCCTTGTTTACCTGCTCATGGCAGGCAAGCTACAAATTCCATAACATATTTCTGAATACCTGACTCAGGTCACTGTTCTAGAGTTAAGAAGGTACCATAGAACCATATTCACTTTGTATTTATCGGATTCTCACACACCAAATATTGTGCTATGGAAAGTGTAAGTATAAGAAGACTTTGAATAGCTGCAGAAAATGTGTTTCAGTTTAGACTTTACATGAGAAAATTCTTCATCAACACCTCACACTAGCTATTAAACAACAGGATGTGATCTACACTATGGAATTTCATGCATAAAAATATTGTAAATGATTCTTACCTGCTGCAAGCTAAGAATAAGTGTTTTAGCACATTGGATTTTGTCTATCTGTCTTGTTTTACTCATCGTTTCTTTAATAATATCACCATAGTCATTGTAATACTAGGAAAAAAAAGAAAATAAAAGGTTAACTTTTGATTTTAGTAGAAAACATTACTACTGAACTACTGAATTCTTCAGAAAACAACATGTAGGATTTGCTATTTGAAAGAAATGTTTGAATATTTTTATAAGGAAAACATGTTCATGATTACACCATAAAAAAAGATATCCTTATACACCTCCAAAATTACAAAAAATGCAGATCAGAAAGAGCATATCCACTTTTTTCATTTTTGTCATTAGTATTACTTTAGAGGCAGAATGACCTATTTATCTTCAAGGCACGACACATTTGTTAGTGACATGTGTTCACCCCTTCAGGGTACAAGATTAAATTCTAACCTTTTTAGTAACTCCTATAACTCTGGTGTGTAGTTTTCCTTTTTCTCCTCTGAAAGTAAGCACTTATGGATTGCTACATAGCCATGATTTTAACAACGAAGACAACTGCCTGTTCAGTTCTCTAAATCTTTCAGGTTTGATAAAGACCCAGTAAGTTATTTAGAGATTCAAAATATATGTAGGACACTCAGATGAAAGCAGGCTGCCCAAATTTTAATTTTTTTAAGATAATCACCAAGGACTAAAGCTTTATCACGTTCACAAAATGAGAACTTGTATTACTGTGCAGCTGTGAATCCCAGGAGCCAAGAAGGTTTTTTTTTTTATTTAAGTAAGATAGAAACAGATATAAGGATAACATTGCTGGGGGAGCAGGTAGGTAGAACTCACAGAACATTTTTTTTTCTCTTCTACAAAGTTTAAGCTGAAATTATTTGTTGAGGCTAGACACCATGGAGTTGTCCTGTGTAAAAAGATTCTCCAGAGGCCTGCTAAACTAATAACTAAATTAAAAATACACTATCAATCAGGATAAAAAAATAAATCCATTAAAAACAGAGTAAAAATAATTATCAGGTTTCCTTCCTCCCTCCCTGCTACCCAACACACTGGTTTCACAGCTCCCATCTCTGTCATTGTTTCCCTTCTTATGGAAAAAGAAATTTACAGAGCCTACAAACTACCACGGATTCACATTCTGAATCTGTAGCCTTGCTAGGTAAAAAAGTAAATAATAGTAAGCCCCACAGCTACTGTATTCTAGTAGTCATATGAATTATCACTACTGGGCTTCAAATTTACCTTCATATATTGCTTGAAAATGTCCGCAGCTGTGTTCATTTCCACCACAGTATATACAATGAGTTTACAGAAAGCTGCAAGCAGATTTCTTCTTTTGTGCAATGCTTCAATTTTGCTAGCTTCATCATCCTGTTGTCCATCTAGAAAAGAGTTCAGAACATGAAAAGCGTCAGGTTTCAATACTTCATATCTAAGCATTGTATATACAAAGAGATGTGGGCTGACGATCAGGATTCAGAAAAACAAATCTCAGCTCTGACAGCACTGCATTTCGTTACCTACTGACAAGTCGCTCTTCCTGATACAGACATATGTAACTTTGCCAATTAAGTCAAACCCTTACCACGGCCATCCTATGTCCACAAAACATAAAATGCTTTAATCACAGAAAGGTTTGAACTGGATCATGTAATTCCAATACTCTGCCATGGCTACCCCCCGACATCAACTGCTAACATTTAAAAGGCAAACCTACTTTTATGTCCATGCACACCTCCCAATGCCAGAAAAAAAGAACATAAAACCACAAAAAAAATAAAAAACCCAAGTGCATTAGTTAGAAAGCAAATAATAAAAGGAAATGGAAGTTTTCTACAAACCTGCACTATTATTATCATCATCCTGATCGATGAAGACATGATCTAAAATAAAACTGAGTAGTTCAGATTGCAGTGAAGAATCAGGAGTGTAAACAAGTGGCTCCAACATGTCACGTCCTCCTGTCATAATCTGATGACTGAAGATCATCAACACATCACACAGAATTGTGAATGCCTAATAAAAAGAAACCTTAGTAAATATTTGTGCCATAATTGGATTTTATTTGGAATAACATGCTCCCACTTAACAAAATAGTTAGAGGCCAATGAGGTACACAAGCCATTTAAGTTCTAATTAACTACGCAGGCCAGCTGGAAGTCACAACGTGTACAGCTTCTTACAGTTCTTATCAACACTGGTTCTCCAAATATCGCACAAAGTCAATTAAATATTAAAACACTGAGATTAACAAATGAGCAGCCTGAAATTCTGCCCAATGCATACTACATTAGGTCACAAGAAAACTCCGTGTACACCATTCACGCTACAGTTTGCTGTTTTCTTTCTTTTTCTGAAAACTGCTTCAATCACATTTGTAAACCACCTAACAGGCTAAGGTCATTCAATCCCTTTAAATTATACATGATGTCTTGCTTCCAAAAAAGCAACTATCTCTTCATTTTGCTGGCTAACTCAGGCATCTGACACAAGGTGTAAATGTCTTTACTCCGCCTTCACACGAAGTTCCAACACATCAGCACCTGGACTGACATTCTTCAAACTCTCAGACCAAGGCAACACTCAACTTACTGTTGCATCTCATCTCTTTGACTCTAATCTCTGAAGTATTTCCATTTTAATGTAAAGACCTGTTCTCTAACTCCTCGAAGCTAACATTACTAATTTCCTGGTCACAGAAATAATTATGGTCCTCTAAGTACCTTGTGCCCTTTTCATAATACAGAAGGAAAGCAGAAGTGTGGCTATTGTACCCCACATGACTGAGGCAGTTCTAGGGCATTTGCCCAAGACAGAGTTATACAGCCTTTTAAAAAGACCTACTCAGAGCTTCAGTAATTTTTGTAGCTCATACTTTCACACCCTACACCTTGTGATTTTGACACTAGACAGCTCTCCAACACAGGATGTGCCTATTCAGTTCCAGGAACATTCTTGTTACAGCAAGTTTCACAAGCTGCAGCTGTGTGATTCAGTGGACCAGACAGAATCATAGAATAACCAGGTTGGAAGAGACCCACTAGATCATCATGTCCAACCACTCCCGTGGTTCTTAGCAAGAGGAACTTTTCATTATTTTGTAATATTAGAAGACCAGAAGTATAAATAAGTCACTGACCTGTTCTTTAACAGCAGTGTTTACATTGGTCAGGTAGTGTTGACAGATTTGACAGAACACTCTCATCTGCTTCTTCAGACGTAGAAGATCCTCCTTTAAAGAGACGGATTTCATGTAACAGTTTGGCTTTTGTAATTTTATAGTCACATTCAGAATATGCATTTTCAGGTAGCTATTCACCATGGACCTCGCACATAGTTGTAACATTCTAGTTCATTTAAGGCATTATTTAAAATTGGCCATTGCAAATAAAAATAGCAAGTAGCAATTTCGTCAATTTTGTCATCCTGGGTACTGCAAAAAGAGAGCTGGGATGAAACTAGTGAAGTTATAAAACCAAAAAAACCAAAACTGTAACAACCTCACCAGCATGTCCCCACCCAAAAAAACCCCCAGAGCATAAAATGTTTTCTCTTTAAAATATCTGCATTTTCAACCTAGAGGACCAATTCTGGATAACTATTTATAACTACAACAAACATGGCTTCATGTTACTGCCTTTTTTTAAAAAAAAAACTCACTGCATGAGTATAAAGTAACAAATTCAGGTGAGTTGTCATTTTCTTCACTTCTTCCATTGAACAAAAAATAGTAGCTTTAAGTGTTGCAGTAATTTCCACATCAGTAGATTATTGAACAAATGAAGGATTACATTAGTACAAATACCACCTGCACAGTTAGCAGTACTCTATCATGTGAAGATACCAGTCCATGCAGAACCAGGGAAGTCATATTACAGACCAGCATCAGTCCAGACAAAGTACCACTGTGATACGTTTAACAACTACCCATGCAATCTAAACCAAAATAAGTTTTCCTTCAAGAAAGCAGGCACACATTGGTACCATCTGTCATTTAATCTGAAGAACCACAAAAGCAACAGCTGCTTCTTGACAATGAGTTTAACTATAACATGATTTTAGAGCACCTTCAATACATAAAACCTTTTCTCACAACATTTACCACTGAGATTATTATATTGTTGTTCAGAAAGTTACACATGGTAATATTTTCTTCCCTTCATACAGAATTATTCATTTAAGTCTTAATAACATCAGAACTGTTTATGTAGCTTTTTATTTCAGCAGCCTGTATTACAAAACTAACACCCACACAGAGTCAACCTGTTCACAAACAGCATGTAGTGAACAGTTAATTTGGTCAGAGGAAAAAATTTTAAAAATAAAATCTTTAGACACAGCACATCTCTGTCACTTCTGGTTTCACATTTCAACTTCTATGCTTTTTCCATGGCCACTGAGCAGAAAGCAAAGGAACTTCAGTACATAACTGCTGCCAAGTATACCAGGTAAGTACTATAAAATAGTTGTTGCTCAGTAGCTGAACCTATGAAAGCTCCGATTTACCAAATTTCATTATACAGGAGCAGAAAATAGTCTCAATATAAAGGACCACATTTCAAATAAGTTCTTTCCATTCCTGTTCAAAGTACTACCGATTATATTTTCTGCAAAATAGCTAAGCTAATCTTAACTTCTAATCTAACTTTTCAGTATTTAGCTCAGCTACTGACATCAGGCTCATGATAAAGCTTTATTCACAAGTAGAAATAACTGACTGTTGTTTACCTTTGGCAGACTAAGCTAGCAAAGATACCATATTCTTTCACTCATATAAGTGGTTTTCAACAATCTATGTATCCACTTTATGTCTCACAACTTTGGTTTTGGAAATGTTAAAAGCCATTAAAACCTAGATGGTAAACTAGCCAGCCAGCATTGTAGGAGTTCCCATTTACAGACCTTCAGATTGTAATTACTGAAAATCAGTAAAGCCGCAATTATTCCTTCGACTATTGACGTGTTAACATGACGAATAACAACAAAAAAATTACACATCCTCACATTAAAGTAAGTTTATTGTAATGGATTATTTATTAAATATAAATTACGAACTATTGATCATATATTATTAATGTAACGTAATGAGTTCTCTTTGTTTATTCCCTAGTAAATTATGACAGATACCTCTAACTACTTTTTCTTGCATTACTTACGAGTATGGCAATCAAAGTGTTTAAAAAAACCTGAATAATTTAGGTATTTCAACTCTGACATAAATAAAGGATGTGTCATCACTAGCTTCAATAATGAAGTGCAACTCCAGAATAAATTTCCATAGACAGAGCACAGAATACTCCCTACATACAGGGCTGTGGAAGAGTTCCAGAAAAAGTATATTTGATTTCAATTTAGGGTGTTATTTTTTTTTTTTGTAATGTAAAGAAATCATCAGAAGATTTCAGCACTTACAAACTCTGTTGTAAACTGTCTGGTTTTTACAAGAGTTTCATTAAGCAGTTGGCACAGCAGATCACAACCATCTTCTTTAAGCAACATCATCCATACAAGAAACCTTAATCCTTCCTCCAAGATTTTTCAAGAAGTGACATTAGAAAGATGACATTTGCCAGTGCTCTGCCCTTCAGGATTACTATACATAGAACAAGAACAGGCCTTCTGATTCCCTAGGGAAGCTTGAAACCTAACTTACTTTCATGTCTTGAACAACACATTTAAAAGACTGATGAACAACAAAGTGATTGCCACATATTGAGCAACAAGAATACCACAGTGGTGTGCAAATGCTTCTATCTCACTGACTTGCCACTTACATTTCACAGTTTGCAAACAATTCAAACCCACTACTTAAGTGAAGACTTACTACAATGTTATATAAGTGGTATTCTACCCCTCCTTAGTATTGATACTGTACTACACTAATAGGAATTGCATTTATTTACTACAATTACTTTAAAAATCTGTCATATTAAACATAATATTGACATGGAAATAATAAAAATGTAACAATTTAGAGAAACAGAAGGTTTGAAAGGCAAGCCTTCCTCTTCCTAAAACTGGATTCTGATAAACTTATTAGAAATGCAGATATAGGCAGGAATCAGTATACACCCCCCCCCAAACTTCTTAGTATTAATTCCATCACAGATCTCACTTAATGACACTGCAGGACTGTACAAATGTTTATTTACTCATGCAACTGGAACAAGGCATACCTTTGTGGAACTGCTTTCAGTAACTTTTGCTAGCTGCCAGAGGATTACATAATGAGTGCACTGCAGTGCATGAATAACGATCTGAAACCAAAAGGAAAGAAACGCATCACATGACAAAGGGCAAAGACAGCAACAAAAGCTATTTAGTGCTGTATCTAAAAAACATATTTTAACTACAGACCTGTTCTGGCATGTCTCCATTTTCAATGCCAGTTTTCAATAACTTGTAGTTGCAGCCAAACAAGTCCCATCGTGACAGGTCATGAGCACTGGAAGCATTAGAAATAAAGCCAAGTTGTAATTTAACTAGCAGTATTTCTGCAGCTTCATGTTAACAACTACTAAAGCCTTAACTGGTTAAAAAAACAAAAAAAACCAAAAACAAAACAAAAAAAAAAAAACACCAAAACCCAAACCCCAAACATAAATGCAACATGCATCACCAAACAAAAACTGCCCCTGCAAAAAAAAAAAAAAAAAAAAAACAACAAATCCACGCAAAAACCCCAAAGTAGAAAACCTCACAAGATTTCAGTTTTGCATATATTTCTTCATATATTTGAAATGCAACATGTTCTGCACAATTCCCATTCACACTATACCAAAGCCTCCAAATTAGCTTAAAAAGCTGAAATACCAAGTTAGGAAAAAAAAAAAAAAAAGCACAGACAAGACTCCACCCCAAAACCCTGACAGACGTTTGCAGAAGCCTGCTTACTTGTGAAACGCAGTGATTCTCTTCAGTGTTGACAAGACTTGATAAGCATCATCTTCGTCAGGTTCTTCGCCCTATTCAGTAATCACATAATGATCTCACTTAGACCCCAAGCAATGTATGTTAAGCAAATCAGGGAATTTAAGAAGATTAAGAAACAAACCACCATCAGAAAAAAAAAATACATCTAAACTTTCATCTATAACACATTTGTTTTCAGAAGAGTTAAAAAGCGTGAGATAGAAGGTGGCCGTTTATGTTTAGAAACGGTCCACAGTGCAAGAACAAGCAGCAGGGAGGAGGGAAAAGAAAAAAAAAAAAAAAAGAGGAAAGTCTAGGCTGCTGGAATACAACATATTATGTAGGTGCTTCAATTTTCTCTGAAAAATCCAGCAGAGGCCACTGTCAGACAATAGATACTGGAGTAGATGGGCGACAGGTCAGTACCCCAGTCATACTTTAATCATGAGAGTCTTGAGAAAGGTAAGGGAACGGGTTTCTTCAATTTTCCTACAAGTTCTAATAAAGTTGCGTTTAGAGAAAAGAGTAAAAATGGAAGGGTCCAAAAAGTATGTAAGTACAGAGGATAAACTACTTAAGGTCACAGAAACTTCTCCTCGGCATATGACAGATACTCTCCAATGCTCTTTAGTGCTCTGTAGTTGCACAACCTTATCAAAGCACAGAGGATTTCAACACTATTACAAGTATATTTGCCAGTTTCCTTAAAGCCAACCACTTGACGTTTCATTTTCTTGCTTTACCTCTTGTTCTTTCTTTCACTCACAATGAGGGAAGTAAATGGATTACTAGGTGCATTATACAGCCCAGATCTATCTATGTTTTCTACAGTGGAGTCCTCATTCATGCCAGTAAGCAAGACTAACAGGAGCAAAACTCGATAAAAAAAGTCTCTATCTGGAAGTGTGGAGAATGAAGTTGTTAAAAAGACACTTCCCATGCTCTTTATCACAGATGAGGAGGAAGAGAAAGAAGTTCTGCCTGAATGTCAAAAGATACCACTCTATCAGAAAACTCTCACTCTTCATATTAGCACAGTGTGAGAACGAAGCAATTTTTAAGCTATTAACTGCATCTGCTTGCATTCAGGAAGGAGGAGGAGTGTTTTCCAGAGATTCTGATATTTAACAACAGCAATATGTAGGCTAGCAACACAAGCACATCTCAACAGAACCCTAGTGGAATTATAATGCCATATCTTAAAACCAGGATCTTCAAAACCTAGTGAAAAAGTCTGTGTAATTTCCCAGTTCATATGAGACTTACCTCAACTCCCAAAAGACACTTGTCAAAACAAAATGAAAATTAAACTCAGCATTCCTAATATAAAACACCAGTCTGAGTTGACACAATCACAGTAATAATACTGTTTTGTTATTGGGCTTGACTTAACAGTTTTGGAAGTTAGTGGTAAGTTCCTATGCCTAACTCAGTGACTTCCACAGGAAGTCAGAAAAACACAGTAGAAATATTTACAGGGGCAGGAAAGGTTGGTCTTGCACACTAAAATACCTCTTGCAGGAAGTCTTCAAGAAGTCGATTAAACTTGTCTGCCAATTCATCTATTAATTGACTTCTTGCAATATCAACCCTGTTAAAGATGGTGAACTCCTCATTACAGAGGGCATGGTATGTTTTTGAACAGGCTTCCAAAACATCTATGTCTGTGTGTTTCTCCACAATATCCCGGATTTGTCGCAGTAAGGCATCCAAATGCTACAAGAAAGATGAGGCATGGGGAAAAAAAAAGTATTTATATAAATACACACACATATGCACATTATACACTATTAATGAATTTCCTTTTTATAATTTGTCAAGGTTTAAGTTATTACTATTTTAAGTATGACACAGAACACAAAACACTCCTGGAAAGTCAGTGAAACTTCTGAGTACATGAAAAGTCTATTTAACAAAAACTAAGTAGGAGCTTATCGAAAGCTAAAGAGTCAATGTATTTTAAAAAGTCATAAAAAAATTTCTAATCGTCAGCATGGTTTTATCTAACAGTGGAATTTTCAATGACAATTGCTGAACACACAGAAGCATTTATCTCTGTCTTACACAAACATTTACACAGAGTCTTAAAAGATGTATAATTAATCACAGAATGACTGAATAGTTTGTGCTGGAAGAGACCTTAATGATCATCCAGTTCCATTCCCCCTTCCACTGGATCAGGCTGCCCAAGGCCTATCCAACCTGGCCTTGAACACCTCCAGGGATGGGACAGCCACAGCTTCCCTGGGCAACTCGGTCCAACTGAAGATTTAGTTTCATAACAGTTAAATGTTGACAATGAAACCAACTTCAGTCATCCTTATATGCCTCCTCCCAACTTGAGTTGCTCTCTGCTGATCTATCCATGCTGTGCTATGCTGTGAACTGAATTTTTTCATTACTTTTTTGACCCTAGTGATTTCCAGCTACTTGCTTCACAATACAGCAAAATAGCACATTTGAGACAGACAAAAGGAGAGATTAGAGCAGCTTACACCAACTTCATCACCATAGCAGGTAAAATGAGAGCAGTAACTACAGAATTTGTCATCTCATATTGCATCTCATGCTATGAGCATGGTGGCTTATTAGTTTCAGTGAACACAAAAATTACCATGCTATTTCTACAGTCTTTATCTATCAGGCAGCACATCTCCAAACATGACCATAACCTAACAATATATGCTGTCACATCATTATCTAACTTTTATCTAACAAGACTCTGTAAAAACACAATAAACAGGCCTTAAAAACCAAACTTTTCTATGTGTAAGCACAGCAGCCAGTCACAGCTCTGAAGTTGACGTTTCATTCTCAGCTAGGGTTACAATAAGTTAAATGTCACACAAAGACCCGCACCTACAATGGTGACTGAAATTCCACTGACTGGGTGCAAAATTTGTTTTCTCATTTTCTGTCAAGTGCTTTTGATTGTTACTTTACCTTTTCTAATCGCCCTGTTGTATAGATTTCCAAATCGAAGTACTGTGGCAACTGCAGTAAGTTAGTGACTTTTTCTGCATCTACAGAATACTGTAAAATAGAGAAGGAAAAAGTTTTAATGAAGAAGTCTCGGACAACACAATTCATTATAGAACAATCACATATTACTAAAGAGTAATAAAAAGAAAATGAAGACACACAGTCTATTACAAGCCATACAGTCAATTACAGAAATTATACTTGTTAACATTAGAACAACAGTTCATTAGTTTGAATTCAGTGCAATTAAAACTACCTTTGCCAGCAACTGAGGAAGCGCCACTGCAAAAAGTTCAGTAATTTTTGTCCTGTCATCCAACTGAGTTTTCTTCTCCTTTGCTGTCAGCACCTAAAACATGGATATTGTGAGGATTTTACAACTAAAACTTCTGGTGCAAAGTTTCATTATCTTTAAGAAAAAATAACTATTAGGTACACAGACCTTCTAATATCACTGTAAAATACCAAAGCGAAAAAAACCCCCCCAAACGGCTTATTAAAAAATATTCAGCACTCAAAGAATGCAATTCAAAGTTAAACCTAATACCGTTGAGATTATCCTGAATACAGAAGTTGCCCATCTAGAACAAAAGGTTTACCTTCCCTGCAACAAAACATCATGATCCAATTGTATTTCTTGACAATGAAAGAACAGCAAACCTTTCAGCATACTTACAATTTTTAAAGATATTTACTCAATTCATACATCAATCTGATCTTCATACAAGTTTTAAACCTGTACCTGCATGGGTTTCTTAACCAAAAGCTGCACCAGACTTGAAAACAGTTTCACTTCCTGCATGATGCCTCAATATGAGGGAGCTGCCTAAATTCTATATAATCAAAGTTAATTGGTGCGCTGTCCTTACAAAGAGACTATGAAGTATACTCCCTTCCCCAATTCTGCTCTTTCAAATTGAAAATGGTATTAACTTTCCCAAACACTGTTTTTTTTCTCCTTCTCAACCTATAATTGTTTCACAATCAATTTCTTCTTTTAATAGTAAAAACAGAGTTGTTCAAACAGCATTTTGCACATGCAAAGTGCAGGGAAAGTGAACTAGCCAGGGTAGTCAGATACTAGAAACTGTAAAGACCAAAGCTGAATTTATGAATGTCCCTTCAGCAGTGACAGCCTACAGTTTTTTCCTTCTTCCCACACTGTCCACACATAAGCCATTCCCAAAATTCTAGAGAGACAAGTAGCTTTTTGCTTCCTACCCTTTTCCCAGTTCCTCTTCCCACAGGAGGATGACATTCAGCTGCTTGCCGAATTGTACAAAGCATTATTTCAATCAATGCGCTTTCCTGTCTATCTGTTAAAGCTGAAATTTAAGAAACAGATGTCAATACACAGCTTGATTTTTCATTTTCCACAAGTATTACTGTCTAAGGATAAAAACGTGTTTGGTTTTTCTTAAAGAAAAAAAAGAAAGGCAAATAGACCAATAACTCCTTTCCAGGGGTGAGGGTAGCACAGGGGACAAGAAGATAAGCACTTTACAAAACAACACAATAAAATATTTAAAATGGAGGAAATATCACTGGATGAGTCACAGGACAGTATGAAACAAATACCAAAGCTTATTATAAACTTAGTTCCTCTTCATTTTTCAGAGGTCCATCTCCTAGGTCCATTTACAGAATTATGCCAGGGTATTGGTTTGGTCTTACTGCCATTAAAGAAACGACACTGGTTTTATATAGGGTCATTGTAATACTCAATAAATGAAACAGTTTCAAAAGCAACTTAGTTTCTCTAATGCCAGAAGTGCAGTCTGAACCTATGTAACAATAGAGGAACTGGACACTGCACACTTATTACCTGTCTTTTCTCCCTCTTTTCTTCCCACCATTGTTTTGTCTCACTTCCATAGCAGAAGCGATCTCTTGGAACTCTTCCTCACATTTTGCAATTAGTATTACTGATTAGTACTAGAAAGTATCTGGAGATTCATAAATGTAAACATTCTATTTTCCTTATAAATCAAGACTAGGAAACCTCATAGCAATATGAAAAAAGAGCTAAGAAAATGCCTTACGTTCTTCTCCATTGAGAGGCTCTTCCAACAGAAGACTGTTCATACATTCCCAGTCCTTCAAGAGGTCTGTTGCACAGTCCCACATGCTGTCCACAAGATAAGCCGCATGTTCATGCAACTAAAATAAGAACAGATTATGTCTTCATCAGTGATACAGTTCATTACAGAATTTGCTATAATACAGGCTATTTTCCTCTCTTGGCTCCTGCCTGTGCCAAAAAAACACAGAAAATTTTGCACAGGCTCTTTGGTTCAACAGAAGTCTCACTTCCCTAAGTAATTTCAGAAGATGAATCCAGATCACCCGCTACAAAGAGTAATGCCACAATATCTGTCAGAACTTGGTGGCTGGAGGGTGGGATGGGGTTGTGGGGTGCCCTTTGGGGTTTTTTTCCCCCTTGCAGATCTCCTAACCACAATTTCTTTCCAGCTATAAATTAGGCTGAAGAATGATGGAAGAAAATTGGTCAGAGTAGAGATCACAGTCTGTTTCAACACCATGTACTAGACAGGTCCTTTAAATAAACACAACCACATAAAACAGGCTTTCAATCCCCAAATTGCTCAAACAACAGGAAAACCAGGACAGATTCAGTGTTATTAACGAGTGAGTGGGGAAAAACAAAGCAATGACTATACAAACCAACCACACAACACAAACCCATGCATATCCCTGAAACACAACTTACTTCACTTTCCAAGAAGAAAAACACTAATGTTTTCACAAGGTTAGCATTTGGACTTTGTCTTCCCCTCCTTTTGAGTATTCCATCATCTTCAGGATCTCTGCGGCTGAAAAGCCTAAAGAAAAATAATTACTTCAGGATAAGTTTCTTCTTCACAGCCTTTGCCACTGTCGTATCAAGACCATTTTTTTTACAAACATGTACTTAATACCACGTCACTGGGCTCCACATTCTACTTTGAAAGGAAGTAATTTGGGACAAGCACTATTTGAACAATTTATATATGCTGACTTCTTATTTCATCAACTGTTTGTAGTAGAATGTATTATTACAGAAATGACCGAAAACTGCTGCAGGTGCTTCAGGTCTCATGCTCCCCTTTAGCAAACTACATTTCGGACTCTCCCCACACGAGACTTTAAAGCAGCAAAGAAATACTGGAAGGTTTGAAAAGTATAGATGGAAACTTTTGCTTCCCTACACAGTTGACAGGTGTATTGAATCTCCCCTTTTTTTTCTTCCCTTCTTTGAAAACATAAAAATACCACATGAAACAGTCCTATGAGCCAGATTGCGGGGGGCTAGAAAGTACAAATGGGAAAACACCTGTTATGACACAAGCACAACTTCTAGGTACCCAACTATATATCCATTTTAACATGATTCACAGAGCACAGTAAGGACAGGAAAAAATAAGACATGAGAATGTTTGTCTTATACTCCCTGTAGTTTTTAAAGCACAGCCTTGGACATTACTCTCTATTTTTCCATTCAGAAGAACTAAAACAGTTCACAAAGTGCAGTAGTGTTAATTTTTATACAAGTTATTTTTTAAGGCTACTTTATTCAGTTTTTCCTTTTCTTAATTAAAAGTAAGGAGAATCACAGTATTAATGCACAATAAGATCTACAGGAACAAGAAGTTAACAATAATTTCTCCATCTTACTTTTTATACAGAAACTCCCCTGCCGCAACAGCCACCGGCCGATGAGCTGAATAAACCAGATGGTAGACATTTTCACAGTCTTCTGCAGTCAGAACTTCTTCACTACTCCTAGGGGTGGGGATGGGAAGAAGGAAAGAAAAAAGCTGAGTCAAGAAGAGCATGAACTCTATAACAAAGGAGATGGAAATGAAGGAGAACATAAACCTTTCCCTTAAATTATCACCCAAAACCCCAAAACAAGATAGCTTATTTCCAAGTCCTCCTAAATAAAAAATCAGTGCTGAAGCAAGAATGTTTGGTATAAAGTTATGCTCAAAAGTTCAACTACCGTGTAATGCTCAGTATTTCCTAGATTTCTTCAGTTCAAATATTCCACAATATCTAGAATTCAGGGAGTTTCTAGCCTTCACACATACTTAACTGTGGTACATATACACTTTTCAAGTGTAATATGGACAGACATTTCTCTGGATTTTGGATTATGTGAATTCTGTCAAGATGCTCTCCCCGCCCACAGTCATGAGAAATACTTTTAAGTTGCAATATCTATTGTAGGTCAGATAAGGACATAAATATGTACTTACTGTAAAACAAGAGTGAGTAATTTTATTGCTTGTACTGCAACATCATATTCTTTGTCAAGAGTCATAGAAACAATTCTATCCTAAGAACACAAAAGAAAGTATTTTCAAAGAGGAAAGAAGCGTAATACAATTTTAAACATAGTCATATGTACCTAAAAATATGAAGTTACACTAACCTTGAACCGACTGGTGAAGAGTTCCAATTTGGAATTAAGCTCTTTATTATAGTAAAGCCCTTGCAAAGCAGTTAGGCATTTCAGTCTTACTTCCCCTTGCTAAAATAAAATTAAGAACTGAATTAAAAGTCAAGTATACGAACAGACATGATCTTCAATCATACACTGCAGTCTAAATTCAAAGACAAAGATGAAATCTTGTCAAGATATAGTATGAATAACCATGTTAATGACATCAGAAAAGATCCTTGTGAAGAAAAAAAACAAACCTAGCCCCACCAACATCTTACTGCAGTTATCTCTGAAAAGAATAAAATGTATTTTGACTTAAAGATGTACTCTAATGCTCAAGATAACTCTAAGTAGGATTCAAAGTGTTGCCTTTCACTTAAATTAAGCTGACAGCATCTCTATCATTAGCAACCATATCTTGCTAGATCAGAATTACCAAGCAGATAGAGAGAAACATTGCTCCTGAAGTAACAAATCTACATTAGCAGAGAACACTTTTTAAGCTACAGATGCAGTAATACTTTGCAAAAAATCTCGGACAACTAGCAGCTGCTTACCACCCCACTGCCAGAGGTTATTGATTTCTGATACCAAACCCAAGAACACCAAATCATGAGTAAGCATTCATCATCTGTTTCATTTCATATTCAGTAGCTTGAAGTCTCCAGCATAAGAACGGAGACAATGCGATAATACCCAACAATGAATCGAGGAGTAAGCTGTATCTGTTGACTACTCTAAGCACAGAAAAATCTCTAGCTGCCAGTTGGCAGAAGCTTGAGGCACTTGTGATCACAAAAGGGGACTTTTCCCGTGCTTTTTACAGCTAGTTGAGAATGCTAAAAAGTTTATTAACTTGGTAAAACAGATGTATAGGTAGGCTGTATAACTGGATTTTTCCATGTACAATGCATTAATTTTAAATAGTTAAAGGTAGCAGTCTGTATCAGAAGTAAATATACAGAAAAAGCCATTTTATTACAAATAACAGTTCCCTCAGGACCTACATATGCTGTTTAAAACCGTTCAGAAGAATCCAGTCTATTTTATACGTATGTTGAAATGTCAGTGTTTGAGTGATAAGAAAAGCAGCGACTAATGAAAATGGTAAGAGATCAGAAGCCAGCCTGACAAATCAACAACTGAAAATGTAAAGCTATGCTATTCTTCTCCAATGCAGCCTACCTTATCATGCATAGTCCACCCTACATATTTTAAGTAGCTGTCATTGAGAAAAGCATCACTGTACATCTTCATCCATATTCCAATCTCTTCAATACAGATAGCTCTTATTTCAGCAATTGCATCCCTGTGGAAAGAGAGAGCAATAGGATCAAACAGATGAATAATTAGAAATAGTTTGTGATCAGTCTCCAAAATAAATCAAAGACACTACAAATTACTTACCGGTATCTATGCACAAAAACACCTTTAAATATTGCATTCATCATGTTTTCTATTTCATCCTGATTTTCCTGAAGCTGGAAGAATGAAGAGTACATAAACAGTGAGCGGCGTTTCTACAGTCAAAATGGCACCGACACTAGACAAGCTACATTACATTAACTTTTGCAGGTGTGGCTGTTACATCCTTTTATCTAAAGCCTTTAAACACTTTCTGTGGAGATCAGTACTGACACATCATAAAAGTAGTATTTGCCCCAAGATCATTGGGTCCTTCTCTGGAAGTGAAAACCAGTCAATGCATGGTAATTTTTCTTAATTATTGGAACTTATAGTTTAGGAAACTAGTCAGGAAATAAAACAAAAAAATAGCAAAGGAGACTTCAATCAGTAATAGATATCTTTACTGAGACAGCACTACCTGAAATTTTTTCTTAAGAGTCTACACTTCTGTTTTTTACAGAAAACAAGACAGTATAAAGTATCTTTCAAAGTAATTAATTTTCTTCAAAAATTAAATATTAGCACTTCAAGAATGAAGCAGACTAGGAACTACCTTTAAAAAAAAATTACAGAACATTTATCAAGACTCCTCCTACGCACACCAGCTATAGAGAGCTGCACAAACCTCCTTTCTTTTCTGCAGCAAGAGTTCCAGTCGATCATTAGCTCGTTTCCCAATTATTTTATTTCGTTCTGCTTCATATTGCCGTTGTGTGTTGTCCATGTTAATACTTAGATTTAATGCCACGTTCACTAAAGCAGTCATCAGCTTCATGGCTACAAAGAAGTGAGAGGAATTTTTTAAAAGAGTACTTGATCTATGAGAAATGATAATAATCTTGGTACGTCCTCCTGTTGACCTTTTCTGTAGTTATGTGAATACACTCAATTTAAGTTTCCTGGTATGCAAACTTAAGGACTCGATCAGCGTTTTACCAAGCACTGCATCAGTACTTATCAACACAATACGTAAAGCACACACCATTTGTTCTTTTCTGTCAATTTTTTAATACAATAACCATTATTGTTGAATTGAGATATAGAATGTGGTTCCCCTCAAAAATGAAGATGAAATGCAAGATTTACAAACATAACCCAAGAAATACTAAAAACATTCCATTATTAGAATTGGTTAGTAAAGTGGTATGACCAAATCACTGAACCTCAAGTATGCAGGGTTTCTTCCTCCAAAAGGAAACACCTTGAACGCCATCATATTGAACCACTTTTTTTCCCCTCTCAACTTAATTAATACGAAGCATTTTCTTTAAATACGGCTTTACATGCCAAAGCAGAGGAAGGCTGTTGGCCAACCAGAAGACAAAATATAAAACACACTTGGGCAGGGGTTTTGTGCTGCTACTTATGAATCAACTCTTTTCAGAGTGCAGACATATATGCCCATCCCATGAACCCTGAAGTGGGCAATAGTGCTCTTGTTTCGCTTCAGAACTTTCGTAACTCTGACTATATTCCCTAGTATTATTTTAAATTATTTCTAATGCATTTAATGGAAATGCTACTTTCAATTACATTATGCCATGGCCTCAATATACAACACAATTTAAATTTGTAGTAAAAATTGCAACCAATCTAAAATATGACTCCTGCTTGACTTAATGCACAGCATAAGCAGGTTCAACTGCATTTGAAGTTTAAAAAAACCCTACAGCCTTATTACGATGAAAGACAAACTTGTAGGATCAACTGAGAAGTTTTCTTCTTTCCTGTGCAACACAAAACATGACACGGAAGCAATACACAGATAAATATAATTCACTGACCTGCCAGAGTGCTAGTGTGCCGAAATGCTCTGACTTGAGAGTCTGACAGCCCCGTAAGCAGTGAAATGACAGTATCCATCATATACTCATCATATATGATGCTATATTGACATTGTCGGACGAGTACTCCAATGAACTCACAAAAACTGGATTTGAACTTCTTCCACTGAGGACCAGCCATAGTTAGTGGATAATCTCCGCTATCCTATTAAAAAAGAAAAAGGGTAACAGGAAATTCTTTCAAATATCTCTACAGTTATTTTATTAAACAAAGACCAAAAAAAAAAAGACGGGCACAACTTTAAAGCCAAAACCTCCTGATTCCACAAATAGTCATCTACTTTGCAGCTCAGGCTTGTTACGTGCAGAGATACCTATTATCAAAAATGCATAAACCCAGATATATTGAAATAACTACTTCTTTCTTCTTTCTGTCGTACCTTATAGATTTCATACAATACTGCCGTACAGTAATCAAATATATTCATGCACTGAGACAGTTCTAAGGAATGCTATAATCCTTTTATACAAAACCATACTAGATTTTTTCCCTCTAGTGGAAAGGATACCAAAGTTTTGGTAAACTCTGGTAAAGTCACCAATGTTTTCTGAATTTTAATTGGGATGGGGATTATTTCTGTATTAGATAAACTTAACTAGAAGGTTTTAAAGCTACCTTTACGGGCTTTGGAACACAGAGTGAAAGGGATACCACTCAAAAATAAAACCACAAAAAAAAAATCACCCCAAAATGCATCTCATTTACCCCAATACTCAATGGAAAAGCAAAGAAATGACAATTTAAAGGGAAAAAAATAGTCATAATCCCTATGAAAGGCAAAGCTTTAAGTCTTCAACTGCAGAATAACCAAATTCAAATCCCAGTGATTTGTATTAATGAATGCATAAGAATAAATTTAGCAACCATTTTAGGAGTTAAAGACAACTTAAAAGCCTTATACAGACAGCAGGAACAGGGAGGCATCCCACATAGACCCACAGTAGCAGGAGTTCCTTCTATTGAAAAACTGAAAGTCAATATTGACTTCTTAAACCATTAATAGAGTTATACACAGGCAGAGCTTTACTCCTTAGTTCTCCTTAGTGAAAGGAGGATGTTCAAGATTTTCATTCATACAAGTCCTGTCATTCTTGCAGCTGACCCTACTACCCTTGAAAGAAACTGGTACCTATGTAATCCAAAAGGACTAAGACAGGCGAAATGAAAAATTAATAACAACACATTATCAGCACTTCATTAAATTACCTCATCAAATTCTTCAGTCATTTTTCGGATTATTTCAGAATTCTGCATATGTCGGAACATCTCTGCGGTAACAACTCCTACAATTTAGATATTAGATTATTAGCACTTTTAACACAGAAGAGGTGGATAGGTGACATTTTAAAATCATCAGTTTTTAGCTAATCCACAGATTACATATGCACTTTTAAAGAAGTTACACTTTTTTAATATAGTGTCAGTCTATAACAGGCACCTGGCACGAATACTTATCCTTTCTTAAATACACTGGTTTTATTATTATTCTTTTTTACAAGCGTGTTTGTATGTGTACACATGCACCTCTAGAATTTACTCCTTCACTCATATTCACAAGTCAGAGATACTCGCACCAGACTTCTTCATCAGCTAACAGACTAATCAGAAGCGACCTTTCAGGACTCTAAATGGTGTAACAGAGTTTTGAACAGTTCTACTGATACTTACTACCTTCTGTACTGTAATAAACATGGCAATTTCACTCAGTTTCTATTTAACTTAGCCTAAAACTGTTCAACTGTGAATGGTGACAAAAACCAAATAGATCTCCTAAAGTTTACAGCAAAATTCATGACAAGGATTACCTCAAAAAAGCACTCAAAGATTCTGTAGATTTATCTGGTAACAATAATCAAAAGGTCACTGCTCTTGAGAGCATGGATAACCTCTGAGGAACGCTGTTAGCTTTCTGGAGATTTATACACATTATAAGTTTATCAGGACAGAGAAAGGCTTGAGCAGAACAAATTACATCCTGTTCTACTGCAGCAACACTGCAGGGCAAGTTGCCTTCTCTTCAAAAGGAGGCAAGAAGAAGAGAACGGAAGACATGGAAATGAGGAAAGAAAACCAGAAACTATGAAAAATTATGCAAATGCAACCTTACAGTGGACCAGTTACCACAAAGCTGTCCATAATACCTTTTAAATCAAGCATCTCTACAACGGATATGAAACAGTCTTAAAAGACTCAAATGATTAAGTACATAAATCCAAACTGAGCAGGACTGAGTAAGCCAAGCTATCAATGTGGAGATAGAGAGAGATGGTTTTCTGAAACAACAACAGGAGCAGAGGAAGACTAAGCAAGTGTTAAGTACCAGTACTGCACTCTCTCCAGCGTGATTACAAAAGACATCTACATTTTTAAGTACAATATAATATATCTAAACTTCCTGTTCCCACCTTAAGCTTAAGTACAAGAATCTAATAATGTAAAGTAGCTGCAGGGATGAAACAGTCCTACAGAACACATGGTATAAAAGCAAAGAACGACAATCACAACGGGTTATCACTTAGATGAGTAAACATTTCAGTATCTTACCTTTGCAGCCAGAACACTGAATAAAGAAGTTAATGAGATCAAGCAGTGCTATATCTCTGTCATGTTTGTATGACTCTATCCAGTCATCCACTACAGACTGAAAAGAAACAAATATAAGTCAGTTTTTAGTTTTCATAAACTGAAGACGGCACAATTTAACTGCTTTCCAGTAAGTGATTCTTGTTCCTTCCATAAAATAACTTGAACTCTGTGGATTTTTTATTAATACGCATCAAAAAATCCAAATGGTGCTTTACTTCCACAGAATGATTTTTGAAGAATTTAAATTCAATTAATTTTGTTCTATAAACATATACAAGGACAAAACTGACACTTAAATATACGCACAAAGTACAGGAATTACTTAAAGAGTTCTACTGTAACCTCTCTTCAGGAAGAATGCAAAGGAAGGTTATAAGAAAGTGCCCTGTGCTGAGGGCCACAGAAAACAAATCTTTTGCACTGAGTGCTGTAGTGGACTTTACTTTAGAAATAATTTGAGAACTCTATTTTCCTTAATTTTGACAGGTATCAGTTCTCCAACTGAGTAGGGTAATCAGGCCTGGCAAAAGTCCCTCTTGCTCTTGTAAAGTAGAAGATTTTGACTGTATATAATCTTAAACAGTAAAAATGCAACAAAGATACAATTACTGATAAATGGCTGAAAACACAGCACACAAAATACCACTTATTCTAAGTCCAGTGTTTCCACTCACTTCAAAATATGGCAGAATAAAACGATGGTAATATTACAATTTCTCTTTGCAAACACATCCAAGTACTCTGTTCTTTTTTAAAAATCTGAACTGAATTTCTGCCAAGGAATTCAGGCTTCAAGGTTTCCAGCTCTAACTCAGGAGCCCGAGGACTGCACACAGACCCAGCTTCCTGCACGGGTAGCACAGAAACTGTAAACTCTAGATAGCCAATCCCAAAGAAAGTCTTTCTGGGAGGCTGTTGAGAAGTCACATGAGTGAGTCAGCAGGAAAGCTTGATGGCTGACAAGCTGACACATTAACCCACTCACTCAAAGGTTCACAGCCGAGCAAACGCTTCACTGGTTTAACCACTTCATTTTAGGGGAAAAATAAATAAAACAAAATTAAATTTAAAAAAAAACAGTGCTGCATTTCTTACTAGACTGACTCCTATCAGTAAATGCAGACACTTCGAACAAGTTCAAATTTCTTGACCTAAATTCCAGCCCATTTGAGTGTTGCAATATACGTCAGCCAAGTCAACTCGGGGGAAATTTGAAAAGCAGTCTTAAAAGTTTTACCTAGTGATGTCACTTGGAGTGAGAGAAGAGAAGCAGTTATTTCCTGTCAGAAAATCTAAGTTTTGAGAGCACCTACAACCCAAAGATTATGAAGTTCTATGACAACTACAGACATACACCACATTTGTATTAAATAACAGCCACACAATAAAGACTTAAAGTCACATAGTCTAAAATAACCTTTCTTCATTCAGGACAATTTCAAAGTCAGTTTTCATCATAGCTTAAATTTCTTCATTATATATGTGATTATTCACACTTGACATTTAGAAATGAAACATTAGTTTGTTAAAATTCAAACCTTAACAATGCAAAGCTGCTTTTAACAATCTTAATCTGGAACCAAAAACCACAAATCAGAGAACGAAAATTAACTTTAGGCTTCATTTAATTAAATAATACATACAGGAAAATATTCTTATATTTAAATTGTTTACTCATCCAAGTCACAGAGATATCCAAAGTCGTACCTGCATAGCACTCTTGCCCATTTTAACCACCTCAAACAGCATCATGTTTTCCACACCATTCTGTTGGTGATGTCCATTCATCCGATTCGGACCACCAGGTTTCCCTCCTCCGTTCCCACTTTTCCCCTTTTCTGTTGGTCCTTTTTTTCCTTTTTTACAGCTCTGCAATCACACACACAAGAAGTTTCAATTGGGTATTGTGTAGTAATTTTGAAAAAAAAAATTTGCTATCCCTACCATGACAACTAGACACACGGCTTTTTATTTTCAGGAAGCAGACTTATAATCCATATATTGAGTATAATAGCTGATCCTGATGGATGCAAGGACTAATGGGAATTGTACAGGTTACGCTCCCTCCTTCCCTCGTTTAAAATTTTCTGGCAAATGAAAACAGTATGACAATATACAACATATAATTTTCTCATGTTTAAATTGCAAAACAGACTCTACACATCTTATTTAAATAGCGATATGGAAATTCCTTTAACACATCACATTATAAAGTCTCTCCTACAATTCAGGAGCCTTTTGGTTTTTACTCTGAGCATATAGTGGGGGTGAAGAAGAGCAGACAGGAATCTTCATATGCAATTCCCCAAATTAAGTATGACTCACAGAAAAACAAAACAAAACACAGAAATTAAATGGCTGTGGTATAAAACTATTTATCACCACCTCATAATAACCATGTGCTCTGTAGCAGCAGAGGTACACAGGGTGCCCGGTGAAGCAGCCACAGCCCAGGCCAACAGGTACGCAGCAGCCTGCCTGCGTCAGAGGAATGGAGCAACCACTTGTGTGGCTGTGACAGGGCAGGATGACAGGAATCACCCAAGTGGGAGGACACCCGTCCAGCAAGAGCAGGACTGCTCACTGGATCAGATCCCCCTACTCAGGTACTGTTAACCTACTGTCTGCAACCTAAAGAACACCCCTTTTAACTACCTTAATGGTTTCTATTCACTTTTCAAATTTCAAGTCTAATGACACCAGTCAAAAGAGGCTGTATGAGCACCAAGTGTAGGATCAAAATCAAATCAAAGCTAATGTTTCTCTCACACACCTCCCATTATGTCTTCATAGCACTAAGGAAGTATCATGCAAATACTCAAGATTATGCATTTCAATGCAAATACAAATATGAACCCTTCACTTGCATTTTCAGAAAATCTTCCTAGCTCATTCAGCTCCAAAGTGAGTGCTGAACTCTTTAGTTGGTAACCGTAGAAGTGTTTCAATATCCCTATAAACTAAACATACTTTTCCTTTGCCTTGTTTCTGGTTTTTTCCTTCAATATCCTCGAAGTCTGTATCGGAAGAGAAGTGTGTTTCAGACTCCCTGCAAGGATAAAATGACAATTCATTTACAAGTTTCATCAGAGACATTCTTAAATGCACTATACAAAGTCACATTATGCTCTCAGTCCAGTAAGTCAACTCTAACAGACGCAACAAAAAGTTTCACTAAGTCTGTTATGGAGGAACAGATTAGAGTATAGCCTCACACTCAAGCCCCACCTTGCTTTCTCCAAACAATTTTCCTGTGAAGAAGGTTAAAAGACATTAAAGTGGGTAGAAAATAGCAACAGGCTGGGAACCTTGCTTGTGGCATGTGACAGATATTACACCATTTCAAAAAGCAGAGAGTACTATAAATATCTGCCATAAATACTTAAATAAACCAAAATTAAAAAAAAAAGAGGAAAAACCCAACAGCAAAAAAAGAAACTACCACATTCCCTCATAAGCAAAGCACCTTGGTAGATCTCTTCATGCTATTAAAAACTAAGTAAATAGCGAAGAGGTACATACATACTGAAAAGGTACAGAATAAGGTTCAGGTGATATTTCCCCATCTAGAAGATGGCCTGTAGTTCTGTTTAGGTTCAGAAGATAAAAAGATGCTAAGCAACACAAACTTTCCCATTTGTTCAATTTCATTACATCATTAAAATACACTGCATCAATATAAAAATCCCATACTGCCAGTATCGTCTGGGGGTGGATGGCATGTGAAATCACCAGAATTACTAGAGAATACATAAGCTATGTGTTCTCTATTTTTACATTTCCTGTACAATACAACTTAAATGATGCTACCAGACCTTGTTTTAACACATACATGCAATGCAGTATGATGAATTCCAGCTGCTATCACAAATTCCTGATACACACCACCTAATTCAATTAACAAGGCAACCACAAAGATAGCCAAGGGCATGGGAAAACCCAGTCCTACGCTTTTTTAAATAATGTTTTACAGTAATCCAGAAACTTAAGGTCTCTCACTGTTGCAAGGATCTGACAAGAGCCTGCTGCTCTCTAACATGCATTTTGCAATTTCTGGTTTTGTTGGCTATGTACTGTGATATGGACTGACAGAAGTCCCAACCTGGGGCAGGGGCAAGGAGAAAGAAAGAAGCGTGAACTATTTCTTCTTCAAAACTTCTTAAGTTTTCTTATTTTCACAGAAAATAACAGAACACAAATTCTTAATGTATCTCCAAGCAATGAAGTGAGTAAAAAAGCATTTGAAACAGCTGTAAAAACAGTGTTTCCTACTAAACCATGTTCCAATTTTTCTTTACATCTCATTAAAGGAAGTAAACCCATATAACCAAACTCACTGATACAAATCTGTCCGATTTGAAATTATTATACTGATTTAATCTATTTCAACACTGTCAAAATGAAAGCATGCTAATTCCTTGGCAATTAGAAGGTGGGGAACTGAATTATTTTTCTCCCCTTAAAACAATCCATTTTATTTCTCTATCCAAAATGTAATCTACACACAATTTTAAATCTTGGAAATAAAAGTATCTGTTTCTTAACAACTGTGTGAAGCCAAGCGAGATAATAAAATTATGTCAAAAACAACAAGTAGCTGATGATGCCCGAGGGAAGCTATGATTCTGGCTTTAACTAAGGCATTTGGCATTTTAAATACTAGGTGTCCTGCCCCAGTTATTAAGGACAAACACCTGAAATGCTTCCTCTCTACGCAAACATGCTTTAACGAAGGAAACTTCTTTTGGTATTACTAATAAAAGAGTTCCTTATTCAAACATTTCCGTTTGGAAGACAAAATCACAAGTAGTACACCATAAAACAAACTGCCTGCCACAATGGCTTCCTACTAGCAAAGTTTAAAACTTTATTTAAAATAATTAAGCATTTCTAAAATACTCTTTTAATTAATGCTCAATAATCCAGAATGCTGTATCTAAAGTTCTCAACAGGAAAAAATCTACAACTCTAACCTCCCATTTAGTTTCCTTGTTTCCAAGACAAAACCAACCATAGGTATTAACACTGAAAAGAGTCAGCACAAAAAAAAAAAAAAAAGAAAAAAAAACAAACACAAAAAACCAAAAAAACCCCAACAAAAAAACCCCTCTTAAAACACTTACTGAAGGAGAGTAAAATCAGTTGGTATTTCTGGAGCTGCTATCATTTCTTTATCATCTTCTGGAACACCACTGGATTAGAAAGATGTTTAAAAACTGGTCAAAAGATGTACACGCTTACTTTTCTTTCTTCCTTTACAGTGGACAACTTCTGGAATAAAATAAAAGAACAAATACAGTGCATATTTTTTCAACACATGAAGGGATAAAAAAAGCTAGAAACACAGAAGATTAAGATTATGTTGCCCTTTGTTTCCAATCAAGCTTTTTCCTGTTTAAAGATTCTATATTTTTGACTCCTCCAATGACCTTACTACAAAGTACCTGCAACAAATCTTAATAAATCTTAAAAATCTTAAAAAATCTTAAAAACAAATCTTAACAACTCTTAAAAGCATCATAGTAAGATATAAAAAAAAGCATTTGGCAAATTTTTTTTAAATAGGATGAGCAAGGTGGAATGGTTTTTATTAACACCTTGCAAGTAATAAGTTTAGTTTTCTAAATCTATACTAGATCCAAGTTTGACCTGTAACACGATGTATCGCCAAGTCCAGGCTTCACAACACTAGGATATTTCTCTTCAGCCAAACCAAAACCAGATTTGATGATAAATTTAAAGCACAGTATGTGTACGTTTAGGGACATTATATATACTGCCTTTGTATCTCTGATTTATGAAGTTCCATGACATTTTCCATAAAGATAAGCTCTTACAACAAGTTCTTATAACCAGCTGTTTCACAACTCCCTGTCTTACAGGGCTGATAAAACCAGGCTTACAACAGTTTTAACATTTAAAGCATTTGACAAGACTCTAAGAACTTCAAGGAAGATCATAGTATCCACACTACAAAGAAAAAATCAGAAAACAACACAGCATTTCATCATGACTGTCAAATGGTTGCTTTTCAGCTTAATTATAATATTGCCACCTATTTATAAACTTCGTTATTTGTCTCATTTTCCTATGTTTTAGGGGGAAAAACTCACTGGGTACTTCAAATGCAATATTTAACTATGCAGGCCGAAGTTTTCTATGCCAATTGTCCAGCTTAACTTTTACACAGTTGAACTAGGAAAGCATGATGTTCAGGTGTTTTAAAGACGGAACAGCAAAGAGAAAAACTTTCAGAGTCAAAGTCTGGTGACTCTACAGCTTGCTGGGGTGATTAGGTATTTAAGGGAAAGATTTAATTTTGGCATGCTAAGCACACGTTGCTCAATGTCTGGTAGCTGTGCTTCAGAGACTGCATTTCAATTGAGCATGTAGATAGAGGCTGGACGTGGGTTTTTTTTCCTGCAAGTGCTTATTCTGAATGCTAGGGGCCACTGCAGCTTCCAGAATTCAGAGCGCTGAGGGAAAGTATAAGCCCTGAACTTATTATGTTCTCTTTCTTCACATTTCACACAATTACATAAAAGCAGAGAACCAGAATGGAAAGAAATAGTGGAAAAAAGAGGGGAGGGTTCAAGATAAGACAGGTAAAATCTCAAGACAGTCTGTAAATGCTAAAGCATATTCCATCCCAAACACATTATCAGATAAAACTTCAAAAAACATCACTGCTGCAGAATGACAGCAACCTTTGTCATCCTACTCCTCTCTTCTCCAAAACCCCACGGACACATGACAAGAGTATTTCCTCTTCTCCTGCTCCATATATACACTTTCTTTAGCAAACCATCATTCACAGGCAGGCTAATATTCCTGTCCCAGCCCATCTTTGCAAGCTCTGCCATTCAGTATCACCCAATTCAATTCCCCAGTAAAATGGGAAAAAGATACCTTAGGAACTTTTTTCCCCCCGAATTATCAAGTTAAACTCATTGAACAGCAGGTATCCAGAGCCAATGCCTGGGAAACCCAAGACTATGTAGCCATGAGCAGGAGAGGGAAGAGTAAATGTCCCTTCTATGGTGGCAAGGAGTTATTATACCATCTAGGCTGTCTGTAAAACTATATGCTCAGTTGGCAATGCATCAAAATGCCCTGCACGCCAGATAACAAATACTTTGTATACACATACATTCATATATAAAAGATTTGCTCTAATTCCTGTCAGCAACTTCAACTTGGAAAATACCACAGCGCATTTTAGTGGCTTGGTCATCAGGCCAGAATCTGCTCTAGTGTCTGGGGCCCAGGGGTGGGACAGGGAAAGGAAGACAGTAGAGAAAATGAAAAGAAAAAAAAATGAAGATATCCAGACATACAAGTGCTTTTAGGGGTCATCCTTGTGATTCAGTACCAGTGCAAAGCAAAGATGGAAACTTTAAGACCTGCACTGCACAGTTTCAAGTTCAGTCTGTCTCTCAACACATTATTTGCCTTTTTCTAGCTTATATTTTTCAATGTTAAGAAGCGACAAATCTACGGAAGTGAGGATCAGGATACTGACATGCAAATTTCATGTTATGGCTCATTAATACAGCCAAATACATACAATACCAAATTTAACCACTCCATAAAATTTTCAAGTGCTGAGAAAAATAGCAAGCTGATCACTTGTTCACTGATATAACATATTTTAGCTCCCTTTAAGGAAAACAAATCAAAAGTCCCATCAAATTTTACAAAAAATTGCAACAAAATTCTTACTATCAAACACACTTTGAAGGAAAAAAAAATAGTAACAAAACTATGAAAAAGGACAGGCAAACAATTATGGAAGACATAATTTACATCAAACAAGTCAAACAAGCCACCTGACAAAAGCAGCCAACTGCAGTTTACACCAACTTGAACTTCTTGTAAGAACTGTTCATCTCAGCACAAACCACAGAACATAAAAAAAAAACCCATGGCACTGTTTGGTCAGAATCACCTCATAAAACAGGAAAGAAAAGCTGAAGCAATAAGCTCCTAAGTTTTGCATTTCAAGTCAACTGGTGAGTTTCTGGGAAAGGCAGAGTTTTTCTTGAATGAAGAAAAAACTCTGCCCTCATTAGTGCAACCATATACTGGAATGATGCGAAACAGTAGCTACAGATGAACACCTTGCAAGAATACATGAGTGAGACTGTAAAAGACCTCCAGCATCAAGCTCAAACTCCCACAATACAAAAAAACCCAAAACCAACCTTGCATTTATCCAAGTAAAGGTAATTTTAAGAAATGTACAGGACACAGCAGAGACTATTTATTCTCAACCAGCAGGGCTAACCCAGCTGAGCACGTCCTCTCTGGCAAGGGCCAACAGGAGCTGCCCAAGGAAGAAAACATTTGCTTTGTTCTTATTAGCAAGGTTTTCCCTGAATACCTTCCCAGCATCCAGAAACAACTCGGGGATTTTTTTCATCTAGTGAATCTGTCGCTGTACCTTATAACCCCTTATCAGTATTTTTACTTTTTGAACTCAAAATCCAGCAGTGACAGCATTTCATGTAAGAACTCCCCCAGCAAATTCCATACTGCCAATAAGCATATTCATAAACTTCAAATGTATCACTTTCCAGTTTTATTTGATATTCTCTTGTTCTGGTATGGAAAACAACTGGCACTGGTCACTCCTCATAATCCATCATCTCAGTAGATGCTTTCTGGAAACGCAGGATGACTGCCAGCCACGTATTCTTCATGCATACACTTGATGACTCATTCAAAACACCCGGGTTTGGGTCAATAAGAAAGAAAAACAGTCCATATGATCATCCTACCAGAACTTCTAAACCACACCAAGTTTACCAGAGTGAAGTCTGAATGAGGAAAGTGAAATTCTTGCCGATGTCACTCCAAAAAGTGAAAGTCTGTTACATACTGAAGATGCTCTAATAAGCAGATTATTTGAAGAAGTTAAATCTAAACTGAAAGGCATCATTAAAGGCAGCCCTGCTTAAATTTTGTTTCGGTGAAAAGAATTCCAACTTTAATTTTCCCAAGCAGATACTGATATCTCTTAAGTCTGTGAAAACTTGCTGAAGTCACTCAACTTTGTGAGGTCATAATTAAATTATTAACTATAAAAGGAAAATGTATCCTGCTGAAAGATCACAAGGTGGAGCTCTAGCCTAAAGCTAACTGAAGAAACTCCAAAAGACAGGTCATCCAGAGGTTGACCTAGTTATTTCTAAGCAATAAACTTTATAATAGATTGCTAAAACTGCAATTATATTGCTGTACATTTCCTTTAGATTTATATTTAGGCCACAAAGACTCCAGAACATTCCTGCATCTTTTCTGAAAAAAATGCATATATGTTTGATTCAATGACTCCTTCGAATACAGAAATGCATACAGCTGCTGTGGTACAACATATCTCAGTATTAAACTTTCAAAGGCAAGCAGCAGAATTTCAAAACCCATTCTAAAAAATCACATATCACTTTACTGCACCCTGCTATTTAGAATTTTACTAACAAAACATTAATGAACTAGAAACAACTGGAACAATAGTAGTAGCCCAGGAACACTCATCAGATGTAATGATACCAAATCAAAATCTAAAAGGAGTTTCTATTTAAATTGTTTGAATGATAAAAGCAAGAGTTAAGAAGAAAACACTGTAAAGGACTCCAATATGCCAACACTGAACAACAGATTCAGATTTTAAAAGGTCATTTTTCCCTAACACATGAATAAAGCATTCAGTGTGATTGTGATTAACTCAAATATATGGGCCAAATGCTAAGATCTGGCAAAACAGTGACAAAATTCATGAGCGCGATTCCCACAATAACACAGATGCAATAAGCAGCTGCTGACTGCTACCTGTCCTGTTACCATGTCTGTTATATGCATGAATAGGCTAAACAAACATTAATATACTTCAACCAGCAGCTTTCAGTAAAGGAATAAGCATATACACACACAAAACAGGAAGAATCACAGACTTGTCAAAGAAGCCTGTGTTTCACACACTTAAAAAGCTCACAGCAAGGTGCTTTTTTATCTGGACATTTTATAAGACACACCAGTAAAGCAGTTATTTTTGGGGGCAAGGCAGAGATGTAAAGTTTAAAAATGGCTACGTGGACAGGACAAAGATTTTTGGAAATGCAGGATGGTTGTCAAGAGATGTATTGATTTTTCCCTGTAATTCTGATCATCACCTGTAAAAAAAAAAAAAATCAAGGACCTCACTTACTTAATTCAGAAAACAAGAAATTCTAAAATTGCGATGCTGAAGTGTGTGGCTAAAGTTCATCCCTGAATTATTTATCTACCCATGAATGAGAGCTGCTGATGTTTCAGAACCAATTATGCCGCCACAACAGCCACAATGCTAGTCAGATCAAATTTAAATAAAGGATCAGAAGTATTTCTAATATCTTCCCTTAACTATTTTGGAAGAGAAAGCTGTTAACTACATCATGCCCCTCATTCCTTTTCTGCAAAGCTAGAATATAACTAAACTTTTGCTAAGGTTTGGGGTCCTCCCAGTAAGTTTGTTTCTTCCTATTTTTTTTGCACCAATCTTGCCTTTAAAGTGAGATTTTGAGGAACAGTGTGACATTCCCAACAGATCTGAAAGACTTATGTGTATTTTAAGTGTACTATTCCTACTAATATTACACAACCTAATATTTCAGTTGCAAATAAGCTTTAGAGTAATTCTATAATTTGAGTAAAATACAGAAAACGCACTTCAACTAGCATTCTGTATTGTAACAACTGTACTTTAACATGATTTAATTACACCTGTATCAGCAGTTTTGATCATATTATGATAGCATAATGAAGACTAAACTGAACAATAATGCAATTAATACCTTCAGATGTGTGGTTGTTCTTGTGCTGTTTACTTAACAAATGGTTCCTCTAATTCCTTTACAAGAAGACCTGAACTAGACATCATCAATCTACATTATTCCGTGCTCACCAGCAGAGACATGGTCTGTATCCACAACAACAGCCACAGTGCGGAAGTCACTGAACAGTTAACACTCCAACAAAGAACCTAAATGACCCAATTTACACAGGTCTTAATATTTCAGTCTCTTTCTTCACAGCTTATTTTTTTTCTAAACTTCCAAATCTTATACCCCCTCCACACCACTTCTGTCCATACACCTCTTCATCTTTAAAAAAAAAAAAGAAAAAGAAAAAGCAACATTACAGTAGTTGTGGATTTAATGCTAACATACTACTATTTTGTTTCCTCCCTGGCCTGCTCTTTATTCAATTTTTATATTTGCTCATTAGTTCATGCATCAAGTCTGCTGATTAAGTGGCAAACAGCCATCTCAGAACACGCTTTCTGTCACTGTGAGCTGCTGCTGAAAGCAGTACTCTCCCTTCCCACAGCCCAAACACACAGGAAAGTTTCTGCTCCCTCCTAGCACTCAAACTAGCAACAATCAAGTTAGCAAAACAAAACCATTTCCTCCTCCAATGGTGAGTTCTCCACTGGATCAGTCAATTGAATCAACACCTCTTCCAGTCACACAAGTCGTTGGATGCAGTATCCCAAGTAGCTGAACTGTACTCCTTTACAACGCCAATTGAACAGAACAGAAACAACCTGGTTGTTCTGTGATTCTGTGCCAATGACTAGCTTTGCCACTGTCACAGAATCACAGAACAACCAGGTTGGAAGGGACCCATCGGATCTTCTAGTCCAACCATTCCTATCTAAAATTCCTATCTAAATTCCTGTCAGCATATCATCAGCAGGTTTGAATCGTCATGTAAGATTTTTATACTGGTGTTTAGCAATGTACACTGTCCATTGCAATATGGGTTTAAAACATTTAGAATAACCATTATAAAATGGTTATTTATCCTTATTAAAAGGATTAACAGTTATATTAGGCTCTAGTGATTCTGCTCAACAGTACTCCTGAGCTTTGCTAAAACACACCTGAAACTCCTATACATCTTTAAAATGGTTTGGGTTTGATTTTTTTTTTTTTTTAAAAAAAGGCAAGGGTAAGATAACAAAAGTAGAAGTTACACCTCATTTTGTCTGTCATGTCTTTCCCTGCCAAAGAAGGGATGGCTTCCAGATGTTGCAGTCCGACTGCGTGGAAAATGAGACTCTCAGGAAGACTAAAAGCCAAGCCAGATGACAACCAAAAAAAAAAAAGTCAAGACGAGCCAGAAGAGGAGTGCTAGCTCATTTATAATACAAGACAAGCATACCTCCCAGCTGCCTAAATGCCCTAATTTTCCAAACTACACAATAGATCAATATGCCCCTTTCCAGACTACTTTTTTCTTACATTCAGTCCTTTCCAAGATCCCTCAAAAATGTGACTCTTATACAAGCTAGGTATGAAGACACACACACACTGACCACAGCAAACAGGTAACAAGCTGCACAGTGAAAGCCTAGAACAAGATTAGCACACTTCAAATGTGCAGTCAGCAGCAATGAATTGCTTCAGTACACACAACAGAGGCAGGGTTTTCCAAGTGATAAGGTATCCCATCTGGCAACTTCTATTTTTTGTTCTTCCACTGATCAATGTGCTCACTGTACATCTATGCCCTGTGATCCCAAGCCTTCCAAGAGAAGGGAAAAGGAGAACCTGCTCAGTTCTGCATTTTGTCAGCTGAGATCCACCAGACTTTGTTAGTTGAAGCTTCAACACAGAACAAAAATGGCTGAACTGCTTCCAGACAATAACTAAGTCCAGCACAGAAGCAAACAGAAAAGCATACAAGCACAAGTCAAAGTACATTAGTCTTAAAACGGATCTTCACTTTTTTTTTTTAACTTAATAAGGTGGTGGGAACATAGGGATGGGGGTGCGGGTGGTTGGTGTGTAAGAATACTTCATGCTCCATTCCTCTTCCATCCTGCTTTCTTCCCCCATGCTAGCACATGCATTTTTCTGTAAGAAGGCTGGACTATCAATGGGCATCCCTTTCTCGGGCATCCTAAGGGTCATCTGTAGCACCACAGCAGCCCTGCACCCCAGTGCAGTGTGCTCTCCTGGCACCATCAGCCCAATGACTAGCAGCATTATCAGCCTCACAACAGCTATATAAAACCATTTTTAGTGAAGCTCCAAAGCCTGCCATTATCTTGATGTTTGTGTAAATAACCAAGAGCAGTTGTCTATGCCTCTCTGGTTGAAATGAAAATCTATGACATCTGAAAGGAGAATATTTAGGAAAAAAGGAATAAAAATATCGCACCGCATCCAAACCAAGCACTGTGACAGCTAAAACTTAAGCCTTTCACAAGTGGATTATGGCTCTTGCAACAATCAATCTAAATAATCATCTTTACAAAATAAAATTGAAGCAACTACTCATGTATGCAAAAGTTGGCTTCACCTCTAAAAGAGAAGACATAAAAACCTTGTTACCTTTCATTAAAAGTTATCTCTGCGATACTGCCAACCTCAGAACATCTGTGCTCCATACATCCTTAGTCATAACTTGAAGATTTTTAATACCCAACATTTTGTTCTTGTTCTCCCTCATAACACTTGGGCTAAAATCCCAATTGGTTTGTTCAGAGATTTGTAGCACTGACTATTAATTTTATACAAAACAGAAATTGTGACACGCATTGCTTTCTCACACACAATTTAGAGAACTGAATATATCCACAATGCAGAACGCTAACAATACATTAACAAATTCGTTGCCAGATTAAAAAAAACCCCACATAATAATCACCAAGTCTAAAACTCACTCCCTTCCTTTTTTCATACCCAAACAGAGCCCTCTTAGAATTTTGTAGGAGAGATGACTGGTGTTAATTGGTGCAAATGTACTGGGACCTACAGTTAGCTACTGACGTTCATTAGCATCCAGAGGAAACCAGCTGGCCACTTGCACAGGTCCTAAGAACACTGTAAAATTATTGGCATTATTCAGATCTGCAGGTTCTTTCAACGCCATAATTGCTTACTTGTGGTAGGTAATAAATTGTGCCAACTAGGAAAACTATACCACACTATGTTTTACAAAAGCTAACATGAAGAAAAAGTATCAAAGATGGTGTTTTTAGAGACAAAACTAAATATTTAACTAAGTAAGCTGACAAATGCTGAGAAACTCTTGATGTGTATGAAGTATTCTGAAACAAAGGTTAGTGAGATTTCTCCTTTAGAAATAATCTTCCTTTCAAAGTCTTTCAAATACCACGCGTTAGGCACCACAGGGATGCAAGAGCATCCATTTCATACAGATACAAAAACATGAAATTGACAGCTTGTTAAATCAAATAAAATTAAAAATTTGGTTTCTTCATTTAATCTAAACCCAAAACCTATCAAAAAGCTATGCCCTTACATGTCTGTTCTTGAGTAAATTAATCATGCAAGTAAAGCTATGAGCTCCTTCCTTCTTCAAGAGACAGTTTGAGCCTACAGCCAAATTTGTATTTTGTTGAAATTTTGCTAGTCATGCTATGAAAGTATCATAATTTGTAGTAAATATTTTACTTGAACAAGTGTTCAATAGATAGATAATACTTCTAAATCTACAGCTATCTTACTTAGTCCAGCCACACAGTAGAAGCTGTTGAGATCAGGTAGTTACTTTCATTCTTTTTTTTCCTGTATTTTCTTCTTCTTATGGAAAAAAAAAAAGCACAGTAGTGCCAGATGTCTCCTAAATAAGCTACATGTGCTATGATTCCTCCCCCTTCCCCCACTCCAAGTGAGGCAGTCTGGAATCGAGTGTACCCTATAGCATCAGTTTGCTGAATTCAGACCTGCCCCATGCTCTTGGAATCACATGGAGCTCTCAGCAGTTTTTAAGGCCTGGGAGGTATCAGTTGCTCACCAAAGACATCACCTCCAGCAGGGGAAACAAGTCTCACATGCTAAGGCTGGGATTTTTTTTTTTTTTTCCTCTTTCTTCCTTACAACAGAGACAAAAAAGCCATCTTGAGCACAACCGAAGAAGTCAAGCAATTGTTTTTCCCCTACCTCAAACACAAAATAATCTTCCTTTAGCCATCGTAGTTTACTAGTTCCTTTAATAGAAGGCATATCAAACCCAGTGTTCTCTGCCTAGTCAGCCACCAAGAACAAATAAATTGTTAAGTAACATTTCATCGCATGCTGCCTGCATTTACAGCAGGTGTATTTTAATTCATACAGTAGTTTAATACTTGATGATTTTGTGTGCCAAATTCAGACAAATTGACTGCTGAGAAACCTTTTCCTAGGGCTCTTAACAGGCTGCTGCCCTGAGGGGAAAACTCAACTAGATCAAATATTATCATTTCACTGAACAAAAAAAAAAAAAAAAAAAAACAAACAAAAAAAACCAAAAAAAAAACCAACCAAAAAAACCCTAACAAACAATAACAACAGACCCAAAACAACAAAAGAAAACAAGTTTCATTTGTTCTCGTTTGCAGTCAGATCTACTGGTGACACCTCATCCTCACTTGACAATTAAAGACAATATTTTGACCCACAAATTAGGAAGGAGTAAAGAGCTGACAAACCCCATTTTGCTGGCTTTCATTACATGGGTGGTAACCTCCAATAGTGGGACTGAAAACTCAAGAGTTCAACTACCCAAACTTACAGGTGTCCAACAATGACATGGGAAAAAATGCTTCAGACACTCACTACAGCTTCAGCTTTTAATTTATTACCTGAATTGCATCATCACCTTGTGCGTTTCATTTGATGATCATATCTGACTTAGCAGTATTAAATGACCTCTAATTATTAAAACAAGAATTGCGAGATTTCAAGTGCTCTATCTGTACACATATCTTCCCCAACAATTGCTGTGGTTTCATAATTATAACTGCACTCCTACTCTCAGTGCAGGCTTCTCTTCCCCTGTTTGGTATCAAATTCACAGATACCAATCCATCTCCCCACAACTAAACTGGAAATGGTAACTCAGCAGGTGCAAACAGAGTACCATTAAGTGGACAGGGGGATTCAGTCCTCCTTTAGCTTCCCTGACTTCCCAGTGAACAGTAATTCCAGCTATTTTAAATAGTTAAGACAGAAGAGGGATTATTTGAAATAGGCAATACTTCTTTCAGATTGCTTTTGTTTTGATCAAAATCTTTGATTGCTTTGTACAACCATTGTATGTTGTACAACAATGTGATAATGACATAAGTCAATATACTTTCTCTAAACCACATATTTCAATTCCAGAAATACAAAATTGAGTCTAGCTGAATTACTCGTATTAAGTTATTCAGTTGTCTTCACTACTTATTCAAGAGCAGTGTTTCTTTGGCTTAATTAGCCATCAATGACATAATATTTATTACTCCTGTGTTGAACTCGGACTCTGCTCTTACTTATGGCTAACAGATTTTCTCCTCATAAATTATTTTTATGGCTTACAATCACCACTCAAGATTCTAACATCAAATCATAACATCAAGAGGCAAATTAAAAGTCCTCCACCTGGTAAGATTCTGCAAAAGCATTTACTACTTAGAGCAAGTTCACGGCTCCTGAAACTAAGGCCCCATTTTTTTAAAAAACATAATAATTGGTTACACACAGTTTGTTAGCACAGGGATAGCTGATCATTATGAGAAAAGGGAACAGACAATAAATTAAGTAAGTGGATGAGGATTCATGCATGCTTAAAATACTTTTATAGTAAAAAATAATCTAGCATACTTAAGTATCACCAACTAACAATTTTTTTTTCAAGTCCTGATTTTAATGCCCCAGGCACTGACTGGATCAGCAATAAGCTGCTGTATTAATCTCTTTACATTAGTAATGCAAACTGCCAACATTGTGTTCTGCTTACTCAAAAAGCCACTTATGTTTAGAATTGCTCTTAAAAATCAATCAGCAGTACAGAATTCTCATGCTGTTGTACTGCTTACTGGGATTACAAGTATATCTTTCAAGCAGATTTCATAGAATCACAGAATAACCAGGCTGGAAGAGACCCATCAGATCGAGTCCAACCATTCCTATCAAACACTAAACCATATCCCTCAGCACCTCGTCCACTCATGCCTTAAACACCTCCAGGGAAGGTGACTCAACCAACTCCTCTCTGGGCAGCCTCTGTCAGTGCCCAATGATCCTTTCTGTGGAAATTCTTTTTCTAATGTCCAGCCTAAACCTCCCTTGGTAGAGCCTGAGGTCATTCCCTTTCGTCCTGTCCCCTGTCACTTAAGAGAAGAGCCCAGCTCCCTCCTCTCCACAACCTCCTTTCAGGTAGTGATAGAGAGCAATGAGGTCTCCCCTCAGCCTCCTCTTCTCCAGGCTAAACACCCCCAGCTCTCTCAGCCGTTCCTCATAAAGCCTGTTCTCCAGCCCCTTCACCAGCTTCATTGCTCTTCTCTAGACGCGTTCCAGAGCCCCAACATCCTTCTTGTGGTGAGGGGCCCAGAACTGAACACAGGATTCAAGGAGTGGTTTAACCAGTACCAAGTACAGAGGGAGAAGAACCTCCCTGGACCTGCTGGTCACACCATTTCTGATCCAAGCCAAGATGCCATTGGCATTGCCAACACCTGGGCCACTGCTGGCTGATGTTCAGTCAGCTGTCAACCAACACCCCCAGGTCCCTCTCCTCAAACAAGTTTGCACTCATAATTTTCTAAAAATTAAATGAAATTCCTCTACAGCCATGCCATTGAAAATCAGCATCATCCAACAAAACAGCTACATTTAATTCCTCATCTAATGTATATGAAGAAACTTCTCATTGTTTTCATCATGATCTATTACATAGGTGGCCAAACACAGATTACTAACAAATCAGCTGAAGACCATAACAGACTAACAGAAACAGGTTTATCAGATTTGTCCTGGAAGACTCCACTGGAAATAATCAAAGAGGTTACATTGTTCCAAGTTTCTTTTCTTCCCTCTGTTTCAGCATCACTGGCTGCTGCTTTCTCATAGACATAATAAGAGTTAATATCTTAACGAACCACTCTACTTGGAATAACTCACCTATCCCCTCCACAGTAACTATGCTAGGAGCCATTAATACATATACTCGGATCCTACCAATTTCATAAACCCAAAAGGTGAGCCTAATTCCATTCAGAGAATGCTTTCTTGGCATCAGGCTGCCCTGGTCTTGAAACAATATAAACCAAATTTTAGCAAAAGTTAGGAGAAGAGGTAATAACATTCCATCTAATTGTTAGACAAGAAAATTGTTATCTGAGTGCAAATTAGGTCTGGCAGTTGTTCAGCTTGACCTCCACTTACTATAATCTTGCCCTAGGGTATGAAAATGGTAGATCGTTAAATGTTATGAATTTAGTCTTGCAAGCAACCTAAAATGAACCTGAAATCAGAGTCATCATTTTCAACTGCTATTAAGAGCTAAAGAGACAATAGTGATAATAGATCACACCATGTCAAGTTGGGCTTCTTGTTTGGTGGTTCAGTTTTGGTGGTTCTGTTTTTTGTTGGTTTTTTGTGTTTTTTTTTTAGAAACACATCTGCTACCTCTACCCGTGGCAATTTAATTTCAGGGTGGTTTTGAGAACAAAGGTAAGTATTTACCCTTTAAACTCAGAAGTCAAGAGAAAAATAATGCATCTATCATATTATTTTATATATGTATAGTTCAGTTCTAAGTTTGGGAAGTTTTTCTTAGAGAAGATGGGTTAATATAATGCTGCCCACTTCTTTCAGTTAAGAGAAACAATTTAAAATGCCAGCTTTCCTACAATTCTCTAGACAGTCAACAGACATTTTAGGAACTGCTACCAATTCATTACTGTCAAACAGATGCTTGCCAAAAAGAATTAATTACAGAACATAAATTTTATTACTATGTGAATTAACTTAAGACTTTACAATAAATGTAAGTACTACTCTAGGACCACAGAATCTGGTGCAATACACAGCCTACTAAGAAAACAAGGCTAAAGAAAAAAAAAAAACCTAAAAGGTATGCGAACACCTTCTGCAGCTGATCACAGCCAGATACACTTGTTAGACCACTAACTAGTGGAAATCCTCTTCTGCAAGTCTTAGCTGCAGGGAAAAAAAAACAAAGGTAAGAGCAGCAGAGAAGGAGCCAGACAGCACCACAGAACTTTCAGAAAGGTCAGAGGAGACTGATGATGGACTGCAGACCATGAGGTAATTAACTACTCATGAACTTCAACTTGCATGGTAAGGGAAGGTCTAAGAACACAGCTAGAACATTTGAAGAACTAAAGCACAAGAGTGGCCAAGTCACAGCAGTTTCAACAGCAAAATGAAATGACAAACACCATCTGAGAAATTAAAAAAAAAGCTTTAACAAGAAACAGAGATGTCTCTCTTGATTTACAGAGCTCTGCACAGGTTTCCCAGGTAATCAACTCCAATCAAAATCTATGAGTAATGATATAAATATGAAAGTATAGCAAGTGCTAAAAAACAGATATCAACTCTTAGTACTGAATTTACACATAGTAAACGCACAAGCTCCAAAACAGCCTTTTCACCCTGGTAGTAGTGACACAGAGAAACAGCAAGTACTCTCATCAAAATCTTTATTAACACAGCTTTCTCACAAATGCGTAAAACTCCTAACATATAAGACAAAGTCAAGGAAATAATTCTGCCATTTTATGCTGACTACAAAAAAGCCAAACCACAAAGGACATCTCACCAGTTTAGGCCTAACAGAGTGTCATCAGGTTTCTCTGTACAATTTACAAATAATCTCTTCTTCCCAAGCAAAATAATTGTATGCCATTCTCTATCAGACCATATAATGATGTTATTAACTGCATGATTACAGGCAAATAAAACTCTACAGCAACGAAGGTTTAACCATTCTTAACATTACAGTACTTCTCTATTTAATTCTGTATTACAGACCAACTGAGTATACACATTTTAGAATGGCAGTCACAGTTAGTTCACTCAATCCTCCAACAAGTTCACATTAGGGGGAAAATTAAAGCTGCTTTGACTCTGATAGGTGAAACCCCATACAGTATAAATTGGGAATTTTAATAGTTTCAATGCATCTTCATCTGATTTCCAAGAATCTATTTCCTTGAGACTAAAGAGAAGGGAAAAAAAAATAACTTTGCAGAGAAAAATATACTTGTCGAGCATTATTTCCATGGGCAGATACCAAAATACTTTCACTTCCTCCAATAGCCCTGAAGAAAGCGAAGTACTCATCAAGCAATTCACTTTACATGAGGTTACTCCATGGAGCAACACAAATACCAAATTTCAGTTGAAGAGCTCTCCAAGTGTTTGCTGTATTGCAATATTTACATCACTCGATCACTAGTATAAAAGTGATGCCATTAAATGGTTTCCCTTAACCAAAGCAATTTCCTTCTTCAAAATGGAAGCAAGTCTTTGTGACAAAGAAGTGCTCTGGTTGCCTGTTTAAACTAAATCTCTCAGCAATTAACACATCGAGGTTCATGCACTAGGATGATTCCCTGCACTGAATCTCATTTTGTATGAGCAGCAGTGGTTTAAAATACATCCATCTCCAGCACAATGGCACAATGTAAACAAAGTATGACAGTCGGGGCAGGGCCATAGGCTCTAACAGACAAAACCAAACAAAGAAAAAGGGTTTAAAGCCATTGGTTGAAATACCATTTCTTCTCACATATCACATAGCCTCTGACGTGTAATATGGCATGGTATCTGTTAACAGTTCTAATCTAGGAAACGTGAAGACAAAACCAAAAATTCTGAATGGATTTTTCAGTTTTCTCAGGGAAACAAAATAGGGAGAAACAACACAAAGCATCGATCTCAAATAGCACTTTTAAAAAGACTGACTGATGACTGGGTGGGTGGGAAGGAACAAACTTTTAACTTCCTCAGAAAAAAGAAGAAAAAACATTTTGCCGAAAAATTCATTTTGTATAAATTTATCAACACTTTTGTCAACAAGACCAACAACTAAACAGAACTTATGCTGGAATGAGGAGTACAGAGAAAAAAAAAACCCCACAGATCACGAGAGAAGTCAAGAAAAACACACTAGAAAGATCCTTAATGACTAGAATAAAAAGCACAAATGAGAAGAGAGACACTATATGGTGACCATGTTTAAATATTCTGTACAAACGGCTGGTAATCCTATTCTGTAACCAGCAGGAAAAGAGGTGTGATGTTGCAAATGCAATAAATCCCCAAGGAAACAATATGTCTTCAAGATGTTCTCTAGAAACTGCTTATAGCTGATGAAAGCTGCATCAATAGCACCCATCTAGCTCTGCACAGGCAGGTAACAACCACTCCACACTGCTGGTGAGAGAGGAAAAAGCAAAAGACCACATGACTGGGGTTAACCTTGGCAGTTAAAAGCTAACAAAAATGAACCAGCAGTACTGCAGCACTCCAGGCCCCTCAGTCACGTGAATGAAAGGTTGCATATGCATTTTGTCATGAGTGAAGAAAATTTACTATTAAAAACATTTGTTTAGTCAAAACTCCCCTTTTTGACAGGAAATATTGGTATTAGAGTATTTTTTACACAGACATAAAATCACTTGTGAAGAGCACTTTCCTTAAGAAAAATTGAATACATTATCATTTAATATATTAATTGCCAGTCAATTGAAACAAAACTTTCAAACTTTCATCGATAAGAAACTTCAGGACATTGGATACAGGTTACCTGTTTTCCAATAAACCCACTCAAAACCACAAAGAGTAATGAACATCTGCAACCCAAAGAAAACTGCAGAGATGAATAAGACGTATTCACTTTCCCTGTCTTCCCAAAGCTGTTTTATAGTAGACAAAATTTCTGCTATGTCTACTCCAGAGAGCCTGTGTTTTTATATGGGGGATGAAACAAAAAAAGGACAATGCATCACAACAGATGCTGTCTAGTTCTCACACCCTTCTTGAGTATTAATATACAGACAGCACTGTCACTTGCATCTGTAACAATTGATTTATCTACCCCTATAGCACAGGCTCCCCACATCCTCAGTGATCCCATAGCAATCAGAAGGAAATAATGAGTGCTGCATTTTTACGATTTTATAACTCTCACTTTAACCTGTGACAACTGCTTGGAGCTTCTGGAAGGCTTCCACAACTCTTCTCTAAGGAACTAAAAAACTTAAAAGCACACAGAGTACAGGCAGTCAAAGCCCATATCCAGGCAGTAACTCACCAGCAGATTTACCCGTGGCTGGGAAGAAAAGTCATAGTCCTTAGTCTACAAGCAAGATTATGTTCAGTGAAATCCATCTGCAGAACCTATATTTACTAAAAACAGTTGCCCACGACAAATATTTGCAAATATTTAACCCTTACTTATTAAAAAACCCCAGCTTTTTAACTACACCAAACTGACTCCTTAAAACAGGCTATTAACCTAACAGCTACACTTCAGACAAGGCAAGCTTTGTCCTGTTCCCTGAAAAAGCTACGGTGTATTCAACCAGGGTTGAGAGACACAAAAAAAAATTTAATTTAAGCTGCTAAGAATACTGTGGAATCCAAAACATTTTTCAAGAGGCTACCTACTTCAATCTCACATGCTTTAGACACATAAAAAAAACAAACTAAGAACCAAATACATACAATTTTTTTTTCTCCCCGTGACTGGACTTTAGTGTAGTTTCCAGAAAAATACCAGAATAAATGAGACTGTCATGAAATAAGGGGAATTCTTAGAGGGGTATGAGTTTTAAAATAGACCTTTAAGCTACTGACATATCGTACAAAGAAATGCAAACTATCAACCTACCAAGATGGTCTTGGCTACTCCAAAGAACAACTGAAATACCATAGCAGAACCCAGTATCAAGCTTCCCTCAATACAGAGCCCAAAAGAGCAGGGTCACCAACACTCACAAAATTCCTCCACTAGCTTGGCCCGAGCACAAGAACAAACCCCATGTTCCTCAAAACACAGCAACGCACCAGCTCATGCATTACCTGTGGCCTTCAAACATTCTCAGAAGGTTGTGTTTTCACAGCCATAGTTCATGTAACATGCTTTAGTAGCAGTACACATCAAAAAATAAAGGAGAATTATTCAAACAAAATTTCTTACGAACATTTATCCAAGAGTACAATACTATACTCTCCCTCAAAAGTAATTGATCATTTCAATTGAAACTTGCTGGTCTGCTGTGGAAATTCTTCCTGAGATCAGTGAAAAACCACTTCTTTTTTTATACTCTCCATCAAAAGACCAAAACGAAACTTTAGTCCAAGAAATGCTTTATAAACTAGAACTTAAAACTAAGTTGATATTGGGCCTTCACACTTCTCATGAGCAGAGAAATCTACAGAGGCCTAACAATATATTTACAAAAAAACCAGAAAAAAGTACTTTTGCTATACTGCACAGGAAGCTGCACATCTAACCAAGAAACAGTGACAAAGAACATTTCACTTGTCCCTTTCCAGCCTTTTTGCCCTAAATGGTACTAAGTGATCAAGCTCACTTCCATAGTTATGAATTGGTCCCCAAAAAACAGTGTCCCTCTTGGGCTTTCTTCAGTGTAGAAGGCTTTCATAGGAGTCATGATGGAGTTCCCCACTTCTTGTCAGGGGCAGTTGCTAATGCAAAACCACCTGCCTGCATTACTGCTCTCTGCAACTCTCCTGTTTCCACTTGCTACATTTAAGTCCATTTATCTCACAAAGAATTAGCAAACATGAATGCAAGAAAAATATTATTTTTATTATTAATACAATTCAATAGGGCAGCACTACCATGTCTTTCAGAGGATTCCAAAAGACAGAGGAGTTAATGTCAAAAGACAGATGCTATTCATAAATCTAAATATGTGGGGGCAGGATTGAGGGAGACAGGGGAAACAAATTAAAATGGTACAGATAAAGAATTACTTTAGTAAGGTAACAGCTACCAAATTAGAAAAAGATTAATATTCTGCCATTATGAAATGGGCAGTATTTACCTACCATATAATTTAGCCTTTATTAAACAAAATACTTTTCTGCAGTATCTCGTGCCTTTATTTCAACTAAGATCTCAATGGAGAGAAGTTTAGGATTCTAGTAATAATTCACAGTTATTAGAAACTTCAATATAACTTAGGAATTTCACTGTGTATCCCATAAAGCAACACATGAAGATACAGCACTCATACAGGTATACCCACCTACACTGTCACTGTCCACAAGTAACAGTGCTCAGGGGAAGAATAATCAGGTCTGCTCTAAGTAACTCTATGGTATTTCCTGAATAAATAACTGTCTCATTCCAAAATTAAGTCACATGGGGAAGAGTCTAAGCACAGGAAGATCTAATTTACAGGACAATCAAAAACTGCAGTGTGATACTTAAATTACACCATCTCTCAGGATTCTGCAAAAGCATCTGCCTTCTGTGCCAACAAGACACAGAATTATACTGCAAGAGTCCTTTGACAGCAGTAACATCACTGTTCCTGCTTGGACAAAGGAGGACCAGATCATCCAGTCGTGGAAACTGAACATAGATTACACTGAGGCACACAACATTGCTGATTATCTGGCATGAACATATAAGGCCAGATCAGTCCTGGAAGTTAAATGCTTTATATTAAAATCAGCACTAAGCAATAGAGACTACAAAGGCCCCTACTTTATCAATATTGGTTGAATTTAGTGCTAAAATAACACCTAAGTGTGGGAGAAGCCAAGAACAGAGAAGAAAGGGGAGAAGGGGTACAAAAGGTGGCACAGAGCACATGACTTCCAAATGTTACTGTTACTCTAAAGCATTAAAATCCTATGATATTTCAAGAAGCAGCACAATCTTAATATACATACCAGAAAGCAGAATCTGCAGAAGTAAAAATAAACACATCCTTTTTCCATTAAAACCAATAAACTATAAGGAAAATAAAATATAGACATAAAATATAAACCAAAATACTATAGTACATACTATCGTATATAGTAGATAGCAATGCAAAACAGTATTTCCAATCGTGTTACTAAATACCTTCTGCAACATTTCCCTCGGACACCTCCTTATTGCCCTAAGTTTGCATTTCCTTCAATGCTGATTTATCATCACACTGTAAATAACGCATGTTCTATTTTCTTACCACTTTTGACAATACTAGTGCATGATACTTTATATTTCTCTCAAACTAGGCAACTTACCTTCCTCTCCTTTTGATCTCAATTCCACATGTATCTAGAAACTTTCCTTAGCATTGCTTTCTCAAAACTTGAGGATTTAGTAATAACACTGGTAAAATACATTTTTCAAGTAACTTTTTTTGCATTCCAGCAGCAGGTTTTATTTGTTGCTTATTATCATAAAATTATATTAACTGTTCTTATTTGCTATATGGCTTCTGCACATGACAACTGCAATAGTGAAGCTTTTGCAAAATGCCCAAAATAGCAGTATTTTCAGAGCAATGTGCAGCTTACACTGTTTGATGTGTCTAACTGATTAATTCCATCATCTACATGTCTCAACTGTAGAATTTTCCTCCATTTTATTTGAGGCACAATCTGTTCCCATATTAGTGGCTCAGAGACACAATTGAGCACCGATCCCCCAGATGTCTAATGCTTATCCCACAGGCTATGTTCTACTATACTACACAAGTTACAAGGTACAACCTGCAACACATTCCCTTCAAGTATAAATGTCATTAAGTCTTTTGTACAGAAACTACCAATTCCCAAACACAAAGTATATATTTAAAACCATCATGTTCTCCAGCAGCGAAAGGTTTTACACTGTTGTTACTGAAAACTTAGAATACACAATGTGTTACACAGACATTATGAGAAATACATTTTTCAAACTTAAGTGCTTCCAGTAGTTCCACTTGCTCCCCAATTTCACAATCTCTGCCTTTTATATGCCTTCTCAGATCGCCATTCACCTGCACAAAAGGAAGCTGTTCAATGGCAACAACTTGGCCAAGTACTAGCAACTGCAAATTTTTTTCCATTTTATCCGTCAATTAACATATAAGAGTACATTTTATACCAATTTGAACCAATAGCATTAACTGTATCTACCCTCTTCTTTGCTAAGTAATGGAAGAAACTACGAACAATACCCACAGTAGTTTGATAACATGATAAAATAGATGAGTTACTACACTGTCCCCTTCTCCTTGTATTTACTTTTACCCATACCTGATAAGCCAAGGGCACTTGTCAGATCATTTGTTAAGCACCTATCTATTAATTTCTCTTTGAATAAATTAGCTTTCCAACAGTTCGCTGAGTTGGCTCAACTGAAGTCCTGTGGCTAGAGTAAGAAAATACCTCTTCAAAATCATTGAGAGAGACACCACACCAGAGATGACTGACTGATAAATTACGTCAAAGGAACAGCCCATACTGTTTTGGTGGGCATCAACTGCTTTAAAAGTCACCACACGCTGCTCCAGACCTAGCTTAACTTCTATGGCTGTCACACTATGGTGCATACTTAGCACAGCTAAGATACCAGTACCAAGTGTTACCTAGCCAGCTATGAGACATAAAAGCCCAACGTGCTGGTTTTCCAACAACATCAATTCATAACTCACTCTCTTTTGTGTCATTTGAATAAGTTCTATTCTGCAGGTGATCACCTTTACCTAAATCCTACATAAAACAGCAGTGAAAGCAGCAAAGATGTAACAGAAATAAAAAGATGATGCATTCCCACTGAACAAAGAACTACAAGCTCGTTTTACTAAGTACAGCCAAGAGTGGTCTCATTTAAGTTCCATAATCCATTACTACTACAGTGTTTCTTCCGCGCATCAGACATGATTACAATCTGCCATTACTCTACATAAAGCCAAGACTAGCTTTATTCAATTACAGACAGCATTCACCACTGAGCAGTTTAATAATGTGAGAGTATGTAATGAGAACTAGTTCTGTTTCTAATGATTTCCTTCATTCATCTGTGTAGCTTCTAAAAAAACCATGCTATTACCAGAAAACAAACAAAACTAATATTTTTACTGTGTTCATATCCAACTTATCTTGGCTAACACAGTTTTATTCCATTTTAATTAAGATGAGAACAATCCTTAGAACAGTACCAGGCCTGCTCATAAGGAACTGATGCATGCTATTAATTTCTGTACAATACTAATTTTCTTAAAAAGCCAGCTACCTTTAAGACATTTAATAAAGGTCTAAAGTCCTGGGGCCATTTAATTTCTAAAGCTACTGAACTTTAAAACAAAGCCCCTCATTACCAAAACTCAAAAATCTCATTAACTAAAACTTGACATCGAATTAATACCTAACAACCCACCTAAAGGTGGTGAATTGTTCGGCCAAAACCAAAACATTTACAGAAGTAAGAGATAAACCATTCTATAGACTTCCTCCCTCAGAAATTTACAGTTAGCCTTTAATTGTGTTACATGTTACAATTCAAACTTGCCTGCAGACTAACAGTATTTTGCTCTCAAAATTCCAACTATGTATTATTTCTAGAGACAATTCATTACTGTCAGCTTGATTAATTAACACCGATTAGAAAAAATTCTCTTTCAGCTCTCCCTGTTAAAAGTTTTTAAGGTCCATGTGCCCCATCCACCACTTCATTTTCCTTAGTGTTCTGTGTAAGTCTCCAAGGTACAACACAACACTAGAGAAAAGTAACCAGATCAGTCCGGGTGCAGAAAACAGAAGAGCACTTAGCAAGGTACTCCACCTGCATTAAGACAGTACTAATCTCAGTATTTCTTCCTAAACAGTCCACACCATTTCCAGCATGATATTTACTCTATAGACAGAACCATTCTTGTAAGTTTCCATGCATAACTCCCTAAGGAAAAGTGAGAATGACAACATTTTGAAGCTTAAGTCAGACCTGCTGAGGCCTCTCTTTAAAAGGATGCTTAATACGGAAACATATCCAATTCAATTTGCAAAGACACATATTCATCAATTCATGCACGTTACCTGAAGAAAAGAATATTTAATAATCTCTTCAAAAGAAAAACAAGCAACAGAAAATTTGGGTAGTAAAAGCTACAACTTCATAGTTTTCTATAAAAACTGACACTCAAAAAGGGGCACTCTTGTTTAATTATAAATATTTGGGTTTAAACTGTATGTCGATTTTCCAGACACTGCTGCAACAAAATACTTCCATGAAAAACACAAGTCATTTACAGCTTACCAAGAGCATAGACAAACCCCAACGCAATAGTAATTTTCAAAGAAGAATATAGAACCCTAGTGAAAATGTACACAGCTACTTTGGGTTTGGTATTGTGAGAAATTTACTGTAGTCAAAACGCTAACAGCTTAATGAATTTGTCACACCAGTTACAAATAAACATTGGTTACCTGAAAAATACTACTTGTAATGCCAGAAAACAGACATTGAAAGCCTTAATATCTCCTCAGTACTGGTATACAGCAAGTAAAGAAAAAATTCAGCTTAAATCTACATTTTAAGATGAATGACAGTTCTTAAGAAGCAAGTTCAGAATGAACAAGCATCACTTATTATGAATACGCTATGGCTTCCCAAACTGGAAAGAAATAAACCCTAATACAGCACAAACAAAAACCAGCACAGAGAAGCTTGATGCACCACACGCAAAATGAACAAAATGCCATTCTTTACAGCAGTCAGCATCCTACAACTCATGGACCTCCTGAGGAGTAGTACTATACTCTATTCATAACTTTTCTCTACAGTGCACCAAGCCAGAAGGTAGACTGACAAAAACAGTATGTTAATAAGATGATAAAGACTGTTCTTAACTACACTAGTTACAGCATTTCATTCTTTTGATATCAAAAAAGTAGGGGTCATAACTGGCTGTTACTGATTTATACTGACAGAAATTGGGCTCAAATGTTAAATAAAGATTAGTTAATATTTGCAGAAGACTTTGAACACACAAAATGCTATGTAAGTAGCAAGTATTAAGTCTTCCCACACACTCATTTTGGCATGCCTCCAAGCAGGGAAGTCCCACAGAAACATTTCAACAGCAGTAAAGAGAAACGCAGAGCGCTCAGGCAATTATGGCTATATTTGCAACAGTCCTCCAAAGCAGCACCTGCAAAACTGGGAAGAACAAATGCCCGCTAACTGTGCTTGCCACCTTCTACAAATTCCACACAAGAAAAAAATACCTCCCATTCCAACACGGCTTATATGAATGGATGCTGAATAACCTGAACCTCAACAGCCCTCTGTACAACATAAAACGATCTGCGGAACACCAAAAATTTTGCATGTGTTGCTTTACCATTGTCTAATGTTTCTGACCAGACCACAGCTTCGTAAAACAAAATCACAACCTATAGTGTAACTGTCAGCTTGATTATTCGGACAGAAGCTTGTTTTCAACAAATCATAGCTTCTGCTTAAGCAGACCAGTTTGCCCAGATTTAAACTCTAAAATGGTGAGAAACTAAGCACTGAATCACTATGCCATAGTTTCTTATCGATCAACAGTAAAGCTCTTCCTAAACACCTCATGAAGAAAGCTGGCATCTTCTTAGCTAGTTGAAAAAAAGGTACTCAGAGGATCCCACGTTGAGAAAAAAAACAACACTCTGCAAGTTTTCATCCAAGACTGGAAGAAAACAAAATGCTCTGAACTGACCCTAAAGTGAGGTAAAAAGGAGAAACAGGCATTGTGTTCAGGAAATAAGGGTTCTCTTTCTCGGTATCTCTGAAGGACAATATTAATATTTTATGAGATTAAGAAAGTGTAAAGTCTGGTTCAATTAGCAAGTACTCCCAGAGGTGAGACCTGCAGCCTCAGCACACCCTGAGAAACTCCAAAGCCGAAAGGGAGACAAGTTGGGAGGGATGGGACGTAAGATCATTGCACAGGATGTCCCACATTGTGTAGAAAGGATGAAGACAGACCTCACGTACAGAACTGGCACTACAGCTTCCACAAACCACAGAGAACTCAAGAGTGCAAAGGCTCATAATAAGATCTAACCACAACAGGTTGGTAAGCATCCAACTGAAGGACGAGGTCTAGCAGGGTTTTGACAACAGCATCTGATTAAGCATGCTAAGGCTGGAAGAAAATCTTGAGGGGAGGAAGTTCTTCTATAACCATTCCCAGATCTTCTCTTACCCCTAGCCACCTCATTCCAAGTAACACCTGCACAACCCCTAACCAGTGCATAGACCAAACCCAAGAGAAAATGTACATGATCTTCATGCCTACATAAATTAATGCAAATCAACAGCAGTCCTGAATTTCCTAGCAGAGTTCTAATGGATCTAGGACAGTTTATGCAACCTTTCAGGAAAAAAAAAGTAAAACTCACATCACTGCAAAGATAAGTGGATTACTTTTCAAACTGTCGTATGATCCAGTTTTTAAGAGAAAAATCATGCAGAAAAGTAACACATGACAACAGGAGTAAAGTTTTATTTTCCTGGTCCTACAGTTGTGGAAAACATTGCCACTTCTGCTGGACCACTTAAAACTACCAAAAGAGGCAACTCTTCTCAATTCTACATTCTTACTGGCCAAAAGCTCCTGTATTCTTTCCCATGCAGAAATAGCCTTCATTTGACTCCACAGAAAACTACACCACTTCACAGTTCAGTTCCTCAGGGCAATTCACCTGTGGGGCTCAAATGGCCAGAAAGCACAGGTTGAAGGCAAACCACAGAAGCACGTGGCCAGACCACAGATGGGACCACCCCTTTCAGCAGCAGTGAGCCACTGAACTGGCCCAGTGAAATGGGAACAAACCTCTTCAGTAGCTTGAAGGGAACAAGTATAGAACGAATACTATGAAGGAGGGAGGAAACTCTGCATGTGGAGTTCCATTCAAAAATTACTTCCGGTTACCCAACTGCTCAATTCCATTCTTTCACACCAAATAAGTAACCAGCCACTCAATCGACTACCCTCATAGTAAATAAAGAGCTTTGCTTTAAACAGATTGCCAGCTTGATTTCTCTCTTCCAGGTACCCCCCCCAATAAAGGATTTAATGTTTAATTTTTTAATTCCTAACTTGATCAAGTATTTAAGACAACCATTCCACACCTGACAGGCCAATGCACTCCAAAACTAAGATTAACATAAAAGCAGTTATTTATCCTGGATGTTCCAAATAACTCAGTGCAAACATACTCCACAACAGAAACAAAAAAAGTGACAGTGATACAACCAGACACAGAATAGATTTTTGAAATGGTTCTAGTAAGCACCAACAAATTCGTACACTCACCTGTCTTTCCCATCTTCCTTGGCATACATTCCTTCATCCTGATAATCCCAGCGCACCTTCTAGGATGCTTAATTCCTTATATACTGTCAAATAGTCCTTACAGCAAAGGAACTGAAAACTTGTAGTAGTTTCTTAAAACCTCAAGCTACCAGGAACACGGACTCAATTTGGCACCCAAGAATTGTCAGGATTTTCTCATGTTCTCTTCACTTGAGATACAGGAAGAGCAAGTCCAAGTCTATGCAAGAATGCATAAAACCTGTCTGTAAACAACACTTCCCTAACCAGTTTTGAACCCAAGGTATGCATTTAACATACTGTTTATGCCCCCTTGGCACAAAAGGGGAAAAAAATGAGAATTTAGTTTTACAGAGACTGTTACCGCATTTGGCATAAAGAACCCTACCGTGTGACCAACAGCACAGGAGGAGCATGGCTTCTTTTACTTCCTTTTACCAAGTGTTACTGAACGGAGTTTCTAAAAACGTTTTTGACCTTTTATATTGTACTGATGTACACAACCTGTGCCTCGCCACCTTTGAAAATTTTTGCTTAGCAGCAACTACTGCTCTGAGGCACAAATATACTCCCAGAAGTACACAACTTTATTAACTTCCATAAAACCATTACATTGCTGAATAGAAACTGAGCGGTATAACCAGAAAAATAATGCAATGCAGGAAGAGAAATAAAACGCCTAAAGGCTGATTTTTCTGATTATTTTTCAACTGTAAAGCCACAGGTCTTCTGGTTTACAAAATCTGTTCTATTTCACAGTAGAGCAGTAATGCAGCATGCACACTTTGATACATAACCAGTACTTTTTACTTCATAAACATCTTAAAGATTAAAACAAATGCCAATATAAATGCATTGGTTTTGAAAATACAGCTTACCAAAGTCAAATGGAAGCCCACTTAATAAAACAATAGCTGCTTAAACATGGAACATCGTAGACAAAAATGCAATCCAGCAGCACATGAGAAAATAAAATGCTTTCCATAATCATTTAAGTACCTGCCTTAACAAACCATTTCTTCATTTGGTAAATCAATATGCAAGAGCCAGTTTCACCTTTTTTTGGTCAATTGTTTATCAGGCAAGTAATGACAGAGCTATACCACAGATGCAACAGATAATTGTGCAGCTTTCCTTTCTGGTTACCATAGTTTCAAATGAACTGTAGATTTCTAGAAAGAATACTTATGAGAAGGAATAAAAATATCACCACTTAAATATTAAAACTGAGAACAATCATTTTGATCGGTGCATGGATGACACTTAAGCAAACAGGTAAATGCTCAGGAAAGAAGTTTTATTTACAAGCCCTTGTCACAGACTCAGTAGTGAAGCTTTAACATGGACAGCAGGAGAACGAACACGGCAAACCCAACCAGAGGAGAGAGGAAAGAAGGCACCAAAAAAAGAATAATTCTGCAGCCATTTACCTCTCTTCAATAATTACCAATAAAAATCATAATCAGCTCCAAACCAGGTCATTAGCTTCCCAGACATCTATCATCAAGAATACATTCCAATCATATACCTGGGGCTGGAAGAGCATGAATCTTTGAAGGGATTTAGGATTACTTCAGTACCCAAAATGAAAAAAAGAAAAAAAAACCTTCCAATAAAAAGATCATACCAAGTTGCCAGAGAGGTTGTAGGAATACAACATACTGAGATACATAAAACTTGACTGGACAAACTCCTGAGCAACCTGGTCTAACTGGACAAGCTGTAAGGAGGCGGCTGGACCAGACCTCCAGCGGGCCTTCTTCCCCGATACAATTCTGTGACATAGAACGCAGCTTTTTCATCGTGGCACCACTTCTGGGAAGCAACTGTCCATTCACAAAGCAAACATAAATTTTATGTGGAGTTCAAAGCAAGCAAGTATTCTGAATATAGTTTTCAAACAGACATATAAGGCAACGATTGAAAAAACCCTGGAGTATATAGAAGCACTCCAAACTGCAACTTTCCTATAATGATATCATTCCCATCCCAAAAGACCATTAGAACAACAAAATCTGAAAAATACTTATGTCACAGATCTTAAATTATTAAAACTACAGTTCTTCCTTTTCAATTATATTTAAATTGTATTCTTTATCCTAAATCATGATATAGTAGTCCATGTAAATTTTAATTCCTATTTGCCTGCCACAAACATAGCACTGCCATATGTCGACTGCAGCCATCAGTCGTCATTGTTTTGAAAAAAAGTCATTATCAAGTTTCCAGTCTTCTCCCTTGAAAAAAACAACATAATTAATCAAGTCTCTGTTTCCAAGAAGATCAAAATTGAAATGAAAAATATTGCCAGTGGTCAGGATGCACCGCTTATTAACCAAATTAAATTAGTCAGTAACTATAAAAATATCTTATTCCAGGACTCATATCATATAAAATCACCTTCAAATTAAAAGCGACACCTGAAATGCATGCTACATGAACTACAACGCTGTGTTACTATCTTTTATGATTTGCACTGGGTTTTTTTAGTAACTTCAGTTATCTATATTTTCCATTGCCCATAGTACGACAATAAAAGTAACATAAAAAAAAATCACATCTTCAATATTAACACCCCTACTCTACACAAAATCTCCTCATACTGAACACTCCCTGCTGCAAGATAACATTTGGGCAAATAAAATCAGCCATTTACACTACTTGTATATTATCTGCTTATTAAGGTTTGATATAGTCCCAATTTCCAGAGTTGGACCATCTTAAGTGATGAACAGAGAATTTTACCTAAACTAACAACAGGTAATTGCACGAAAGACAGAAAAACTGTATCTTGAACAGGTTAATTTTTTTGCAAATTAAGTAAAGGCTGACAGTTTTTTCCCCCAGGTAAGATGCTGTGAGGAAAGTATTACTTCATAAAACTTAGGATGAAATACTACCTTAAGTAATGAAAAAAATTTAAAAAAATTCAGCCATAACCAAGAACTACAACATAACCTCCAAATCAAAAATATCCAGCTCCTTCTAAGCAGGCCACATGTATCAAGCAACAGAAAAAAAAATGCAATTAGGCCCTCTTTGTATGTGACATGCACTACATCACATCTCCTCAGGAAGCACCACCCTGAGAAGTACATACAGTAAATGACGCCTGTCACTCTGTGGAGGGAGGGAAAAACTGGGGAAGACGGGAATGCAGGGGAAGCCTGCAGGTTAGGTCAGCGGTCCTGCAGATCTCCCAAAGCTCACTCACCAGCCAGAAGTTGAGCATTATTTCACCAAACTTGAACAGCAACTCAAAGCGAATTTTGGAACACAATCCCAACTAAACAAAGCACACATTCCTACAGTTTGTTGTTTCTTTTTTAAATGGCACGTAGTTTCAGAAACATTTTGTGTTTCCTGAAATGTCAATTTATTCAATTTCTTTTCACGATTCTGCTAATAAAACCCCCTGAAGTTTGGACTCCAGCTATACTACTTATCAATCTGGACCACTGCAGCCATAGGTATTACACAGCAACATGCACCACCTGAAAGCAATTTCAAAGTATAAGCAGAAGTCATGGGCTTGCCCTATGAACCCTAAAACAATGGGAACAAATGCAAAAATACTTTTTGCTCTAGGCACTGCACAGAAGTACTAACAAAAAAACTGCTGCGGAAAACAAATATTGTTCCACTGACTTCGTCTCACACAGTTCCTCACTCTAATCCAACAACTAACCTTTGCTGAAATAAAAGCATAGAAAGGTAAAATGCATGAAAGGTTGTGCAAAGGCACAACTAATAAACCATCAGATTCAGAGCCGTGAAAAAGTCAACATTCATCTACAACAACAACAACCAAAAAAAAAAAAGGCCCAAACAACACACACACTCAATGCTAGATACTTGCTCTTGGGCAAGCATCATAGTTAACTTTCCAATCACAGATCACAATCTACCTTCCAATATATGCCAATCTTCTTACATCTACTCACTCTTCTGATTATATGCTTTTCCAAAAATAAGCCCTCCGGAGGGGGAAGTTACAGGTAGCTACACAATCAAAAAACGTACATAACAAACATCAATAAAGTACATACCTCAACATAAAGTGTATACTTGGATAAAGAAGTTGGATGACGGCTAACTCAAGTGCCTTTTGAAGTCACAGTAAGAGAGAACTGCATACAAATGTATACAAATCCAGTCCTACATGCCTACATTTCTCACTCAAACTGGGATGGAAAGGTTCAAAACTAGACTATGCCTGGGTTCCTCCACTTGCATTCGTCCCTAGTAAAGGTTGAAAAAAAGAGCTGTCAAATGGAAGTCAAGGGGTTACCTTGGGGGATGGAATTTTCCCACATCCCTACCTCCAAAACTGGGTGCCAGGTCTCTCCTCAGATCTGATCAGCAGAGGGAAAAAGTTTAAGAGATGAAAGAAATTTCTCACTTTTCTTCTTTCCTACCCAGTACCTCACAGATCTGGTATTTTCTAAATAGTACAAGACTTAGAGCTACTACTGTACAAGGGAAAATGGGTACCATGAAATACGGTTATGACAACCCATTCAATGTAGGGCTCTGATCTAGATCCTGACCATCAAACTGAGATGATTTAAAAATAAAACAAAAAAAAAAAAAACACCTCACCACTTCACCAAATTCTTACTTATGGACAACAACATGAAACAGCTTCAATTCTAACTGAAACAATATACAATTAGAAATACATTTTTTATCTCCAACTCCAGTAACAGACGTTTTCACCATACCACTCAGAAGTAAATATCAGACATTGCTAAAAGTCACATCAGATTTCAAAGGCTTACCCTTAAACCGCAAAGATACACAACTTCCTGTAAGTAGGTATTTTCCTAATACAAAAGCCAACTGAAGTCACCAGACTCATCTCCAAATATGACCTCTGCTCACAGAGCAGTGGAAGAGTTTAACCAGTTTTCTCCAGAAAACAGTCTTCTAGAAAAAAAACCACAATGCTAACGCAACAGCTTCAGCTGTGCTGCTGCAACACCACAAACATTACCAAAAGTCTCTGGCACTCACTGCTCCTCCTGTCCAACCTGCACCCTCCCGACCAACAGCACCCCCTGGGGACAGGGGTGGCCACTGCGACAATCTGAGGCCACGGACAACCACCGCTGACTCCAACCACCACTGAGTCGGCATATCCAGGTGCTGCTCCAGGAGGAGCCCAAACCCCAACTAACTGTGGCAAGTGACTTGGCACACTAGAAACTCCTGCCTGGCAGGATTTAATCAAATATCTTAACCAAGACATTTAATCTGCATGTAGCTCCATTTAGTCCCACCTCTGTCTGTAGCCAAAGAGACAGAAGAGTTAGGAGGCAGGAAGACGAGATCAAACTGTGGGACTAGCAGGGATAGTTGCAGAAGAACTTTGAATCTAAACCAGTGCACTAGGCTTACATGTCATCATTTACATGTTCTTGACGCACAAGGAAAAGAGCTATTTCCATGCCTCCATAAGACTCCTGTTTTTCAACCTTAAAACTCCGACTCCCTGCTTATCCCAGTTTCCCAAGAACTAAGTTATCATTTCATTCTCTTCCCTTCTTCATCAATGATCTCCACACAAGGAAGCTGAAGTTTTCAGTATGTGAAGCTTTAAGTGATACTGAGAAAGCGCGCAGAGCTTTTTTAAGAATATTAAACTGATATGTTGATGGCTGCTATCAATCACTTCTTTCTATTACAAAACAATTACTGAAGCAGATGAAGTTCTTGGAAATTGTAGCATTCAGCTGACAGAATCTACAATACATTCTTTTCCAGTATGTTTTCTTAATTACACGCACAACACATCACACCACTAAAACCCAAGAGCAGCATTCTGCACACTCACAACATTCTCCTGAGTTACTAAATTAATCAAAGGAATGGTCACACTGAACGCAGGGATCGCACAGTTCTCATTTGACAAAACACAGCATTCCAGTAAGAAACCCAAGAAGCATTAAGTAACCAGCAGAAATATTTGCTTTTGGGGATTCATTCAGTAAACATAAGCAAAGTGTATGTTTTGCAGAAACCTTAAACAACCCATTTATGCCAGCACATAAGCTCCAGAAAACCTAATCTCTCCTATATTTGCCTGCAGTAAAACACCCAAGAGAGTAGCACCACAAATAATGACAAATGAGAACTCTCAAATCACTCTAAATTTGAGCCATAAGTGACAAAGAGCGATCTAATTTAAAAAAGTTCATAATGCTCTGATGCGCTAACATTATTTCACAATGTGACTAAGTCTACTGCAGTTGCTCCCACCAGCAGGAGCACGCACTCTCAATGGTTTGTGCCCACAGCTATTTTCTACAGGAGGCTGTAGTGACATGCAATATTAAGGAGACACTGTCTGCATTACATTTAGAAAAAAAAAATAATTCAGTGGCTCTTGATAAGTCACACTGAAACAAAATAAAACTAAAGAGAGCATTTAACTGACAATTCTGTTGATGTTTCTTCCAAGTGAAAATTCTTTAATTCTGCACATTTATGCCCTTGAAGACTTCAACACAAAGCTGGAAAGCGATATGTTGTTCATGGAATCCAAGTTAAATTAATGGTTATCTAGCTGAATACCCCTATTTTAAAAACAGAACACTCAGCAAGCAGCACAAAACATTTTAAAACCCAATGTCTCACAAAGTCACGAACCCACACATTTTCTTTGTCATCTCACACAACAGTTTTTTAAAAATATATTTTAATATCGCAGCATCGTTACTTTGAGCCAACTTACTCAAACCAATAATTTCAGCTATTGGTTGCAAAACATGAAGACTATTACTAAAAGTAAAAATTCGTACATAAAATCTAACTAGCCTACTTACACACAGGTTTAACAAATTTTTATACTGACCACTTACTTTACTCAGTAATCTCTTCCTGCAACTGTAAATGGATGAAAAACCTCCAAAAACTTAACTCTGGCCCAAGCACGTAACTGGGAAGATAACTGAGCACTAGGAAATTTCACAGGAATATTAAAAGTCTCTCCCATCCCCTAGTTCCATGACTGGTTTTTTTTTCATTTGTTTGAATTTAAGCTTACACAACATCCAACCTTAAGTTGACCACAGCTAACTTGATACAAAAGGCAAATAGAGAAACTGATGGATTTGTCTCACAGGTTGCATAAAATCAACCTATAGGCAACACACTAAGCCACCACTGGCTTTGCTAAGGTCACACACTAGCGCCATGAGTTGCACACCAAGGTGTATGTTAGATCTAGGATTTAATTCATATTTTTCTTCTTTCTATAACTCTGGACCTTTCTCAGCCTTGGTCGAACTACTCAGATCAGCAGTGGGGATTCCATTCCATTCAGCTCCAGCGCCACCAGCATGGTGGCTGCCTTCTCCTTGTTATTATGGTTATAAAGTGGAAAAAAACCAAACCAAAACAAAATCGACAGTAGAGCACCCCACAACAGATCTGTGACTTTGCGATTGCGACTTACCACCATTGAGATTCACCTGGAAAACTAAAAGTCAGGGATAACAAGCAAGTAAAAACTAATAAGCCACAGAAGAATGTCTGTCAGTTACACAATCCCTCGTGGTATTTTTTTTACCTGCACATGACCAACCAAACTACCCACTGGCGTTTTTTAAGTCTGGAGAGTTCAATACCAGATAAACACTGCAGGAATAATAACGTACGAATTGACAATGGATACAGAGAAAAGACGCTACGGAAAGGGGGAAAAGTTGTTTTAAACAACCAAGCATCGCCAAGGAGAAAAATCATCGATCACAACCGAAGGCTGAATTGCCAAGAAGAGTCAGCAGCGAAACCTACGCTCAGGAACCCCTTAGTACGAGAAAGTCTGTTCCCGGTTACAGAACGACCCGAGTTGGAAGGGACCACGAGGACCACCGAGCCCAACTCCCGTCCCCACGCAGGACGGCACAAAACCGGCCGTAAAGGGCCCGCTCCGCGCGGTGACCTTGGCGCCGCCGCCAGCGCTCGGGGCGGCCAATGGGTGGCGGCGGCCCGAGCAGGCCGGGCCCGGCGCGGGGCCGCCCGTGACGCACTTGGGGAACGCGAGCCCCGCCATGGCGCCGCCCCGGGGAACCGCCGCACCGGCGCCGCCGCCCCGAGCCCCGCGGCCTGGGGGGACACCCGGCACCGGCCGTCCCCCGCAACTCCGGCCACGCAAACTTCGCCTAAACTCCCGGCAACGCAGCCCGGGGTGGGGGGCCAGGGCGGCGAGCGCCGCCCAAGAAATGAACAAAAAAAAAAAAAAATTAAAAAATAAAAATAAAAACAGCTGAACGTCTCCGCTCCGCGCGGAGGACAAAATCCGGGGGGGGCGGCGGGTCCCGGGCTTCTACGGGACAGAAGAATCGCAGCGGGCGGGCGGGCGGCGAGAGGCGGCGGGGCTGGCGCGCACGGCCGGGATAGAAGCGGGACGCCCCGGAGCCAGGGCCCGGTGGCCGCTGCCGGCCCAGAGCCAGGGCCCGCTCCTTGCTCGCTCCCGGCACCGCCAGGCCCCTCCCTACGGCCTGGGAGAAATCCAGGACGCCCCAAAAAGAGGGACGCCCGAAAGCCAGGGCCTGCTCCTCGCCCCCTGCCCCTCCAGGTCCCTCGCCACAGCAACAACTGTGTGGGGGCTTGTTGTTGTTTGTTTGTCGCTGTTTAAACCCCGTGTAGAGAAAATAAGCGCCGAGAAAGGAGAAACACCAGGAAAGCTCTCGCTTCCTACCTGGGCAGGGTTCAGCTCAGTTCAGTGCGTGCCGAGGAGGAGGGGGCAGAGAAGCGCTATCTAAAACAAAAGTGGCGCCAAAACCCCCCAGTGAGGAGCTTTCTTCCTCCTCCTCCTCCTCCCCCTGCCCCCTCCCCCAGCAGGGCCGCCGAGAGCCCGGCGGGGCTCCTGCAACACGCGGCTCCCGGCCCCGGGCGGCCCCGCGCAACTTGGCCAAGGCCCCTTCCTTACACAAAACAAACAGGGAAAGGCGCACGGAAGCTGCCACAACTCTTCCTGTGCGCGGGCAGCGCCGGGGAGCTCCCTTCGAGCCACTCGGGGGGAGGAAAACTCACCCCACAAAGCCCTGCCCCGAGCTGGGCACCGGGCCGGGGGCTCCCCGAGGGGAGGCAGCGGGTCGGTCTCCTCATCCTCACCGGGGCAGGGGAGGCAGCGGGTCGGTCCCCAGCGGAGCAGAGGGGTTCGGTAGCTTCCCGGGGGGAGGCAGAGGGTCGGTCCCTTCGTCCTTATCGGGGCAAGGGAGGCGCGGGTCGGTCCCCAAGTCCCCACCGGAGGAGTCCCGCAGGGAGAGACAGCGGGTCGGTCCCCTCGTTCTAACTGGGACAGGGGGAGGCGAAGGTCCGGGCCCCCACCGGGGAAAGAAGACATAGGCAGCCCGTTCCCCACGTCCCCACTGGGGCAGGGGGAGGTAAAGAGGGTCGGTTTCCCAAGTCCCTCACCGCGACCAGGGAACACTCTCTCGGCTGGCCAAGCCTCTCCAGGAGGCACCGAATCGATGTCCACGTCCCCACCGGGACGGCAAAACCCTTTCCTCCGGGTTAAGGGCCGTCCGGGGGCTGCCCCCCTCGGCAAAGCCGCCTCGTAGCGTGTACCCCCCACTCCCTCCGGGCCCTGCGCAGGGAGGTCTGGGCTGCCTGCCGGCGGGAAGCAGGGCAGCTCTGCCCTCTCTTGCCTTCCTTCCCCTCCATTTTCTCCTGCGCGGCGCAGCGCCCTCCTCCACGGGGCATCGACCCCTTCGCCGCGGCCTGCCCTCCTCCCTTCCTTACTCGCACACACTCACTCACAGACACACACACACACACACACACACACACACAATGCCCGAGCCTCCATCTTGCCGGCAGCCCCCGCTCGGCTCGGGGAGAAGGGCGGAGGAGCTAGTTCTCCATTTTAACTCGGATGCGGGAGGGCACCGAAGCTGCTCCGCGGCTCCCCTTCCCCACCTCGCTCCGCGCTTCCCCCCCCCCACCGCGCCAGGCCTGGCGCGGGGGGGGGGGGGAAGCGCGGAGCGAGGTGGGAAGGGGGGAGCGCGAGGGGCCAGAGCGATGTGTCCGCGCGGCCTCCATCTTGTTTCCGCGCCCCCCCCCCCTCCCGGCCCCGCCGCCCCGGCCGCCGCCATCGCCCCCCGCCAAACTTCCAGAAGCTTCGCCGCCATTTTCTAACTTACCTTCCCCCAGCGGCGGGCGCAGGCGGCGAGCAGGCCCCGGGCCCGTAAGCTCCTTGCCCGTAGCCCCGCGACGCGGTCGCCGGCCGTCAGGCCCGTCCCGTCCCCGGCGCCCGGGCCTCGTCGTTGAGGGTTGTTGGGGGGGGTGAGGTGTCGCGGGGGGGCTGTTCGGGAGGGCGAAAGGGAGCGGGCAGGTTGTTTAATTTGGCGGCGGCGCGGGGGATTGTTTGGGGTGTTCGCTGCGCGGCGGCTGCCGAGCTGAGGGGAGGCCCGCGGGCGCCACCTGGCGGGCGAGCGGCGGCGCCC